>OZ012680.1:128843706-130043706 GCA_963942445.1 Argyra leucocephala
TTCAAAATTTTGATTTTGTTCTTAATTGTATTTAATAGACTAACTTATTCCAATATATTTGATTTAAGCTGTAATAACCAATATTCTCTTAGACCCATCGTTGACGAGAAGAAATAATTGATCTCCTCTCATCTCGCTAAATATGCATTTCTGTTACACACTGTAAGCGACGAATAGAACATTTTATTTGTTCGTAATACTGATCAGTTTGTACTGTCAAATAAAAAGTTAATTATTTATTATTTCACTTTTATGCATGTTATATAATGAGACGATTAGTCTCTACAATGTGTATAATCAAGTTAAGTGAATAGAAAATAATTGAAATATTATAACTAAAAAGAAATTAAATACAATAAGAAATAGGAAATAGAAACTTAAACTAAAATATACAAAATTAAATAAAATTAAGATTAAAAACATAATAAGAAAATCTGAGAATAAAATTACAATATATAAAAAATTAAATTACTGGTTACAAACTCTTAAAATACTCGAAACAGATTCGACTCTAAATGAACGGTGCGTAGGAGCACGCCTTATACCAATCGGAAGTGAATTCCACAAAGATATTACTTTAACAAAAAAAGATAAGTGTCTCAATCTACAATGATGACGAGGGATATTAATTGAGATAGATTAATATCCCTCCTTCTACCGAATTCAAGTTTATTATAAATATAAGAAGGAAACCCAGAAGATAAAACATTGTATACAAAGCAGAAATATTTAAAATTTAAGTAATTATTAAATGTGCAGTCTAGAATATACTTAAAGACATCAGAGATGCTGACATATCTGCGACGATTAGTGCATTGAAGATAACATTTAATCTTGCTATATGATACACTCATTGATGAGTACACAACATCACAATACAAAAAGTGTGGCAAGATGAGTGACTTAACAAGTTTACATTTTGTTCTTATAGGAATGACGGCTGAAAACTTCCAAAGCTTACAAAGGATTGGATACACTCTGTTAGCAAATACAAGTAATATGATCCGACCAACTTAAAGTTTTGTTAAATATAACACCCAGATTTTTGACATGATTCACAAATGGGACATAACTATTGTTAAGTTAAAGTATGTTATAGCAATATTATCACTGATATAAACAATTTTTTACCAAGTAGAAATAATTACAGTAATCTAAATGCTAATAACATTTGTGAAATGTTAGTTTCTGATACCAAACAAATTGTTGATTCAAATTCAATAGTATGGGATTCAAAAATTGACTGTAGAGATTTGTTAGTGCCATGGATGAATAATAATTTAAAAAATCTAATTAGAGAGAAGAACAAATTAAGAACTAAATATAAACGTAATCGAAATAATTTAAATTTAAGGTCAGCTTTCGTTAGTTTAAATAAACTTGTATCTAAATTAATTAAAAATTGTAAAAAGAACTATTATGCTTACCGTATTGAGTCTTGTGTGGGTGACCAGAAAAAAATATGGTCTTTTATAAATGAATTGTCGGGTAAATCAAATAAAAATTAAATTTTTAATAAGTAATGAAAATACTTACATTGAAGACCCTAAGCTTATTGCTGCTGAATTTAACAATTATTTTGCTAACATTGGTTTAATTATATCTAATTCAGTAAATGTGAGACCTAATGATATGCTACTTAAAATAATGATTTCCCCAATTTTCAGTTCAAAAAAGTAAATGTAACGTTAATATCAAACGTTTTAGCTAATTTAAAAAGTAAAAAGTCTGTGGGACATAATGGAATTCCAACAAAAATAATAAAAAACTCTCAAACAATTTATTCTTCTTTAATTTCTGATTTATACAATAAAATAGTCGACGATTGCTCCTTTACAAACATTCTTAAAATTCAAAAAGTAGTTCCCATCTACAAAGAGGGCTTAAAAACTGATGTTTCAAATTACAGACCTATAACCATACATTGTGTATTTTCTAAAATAATTGAAAAAGCCATGTATATTGATATAAATAATCATCTGATATCCAACAACTTTTTGTTTCCTTATCAATATGGGTTCCAAAAAGGTATATTGGTTCTCAAAATATTTTAATTGACGTTGTAGATATGATCTGTAAGAAAATTTCTGACTTTAATGTTGTTACAGGTTTATTCATCGATTTGAAAAAAGCTTTTGATACAGTTAACCATAATTTACTTCTAACAAAATTATCTTTTTTAGGCTTTAGATTTGGTTCGCTGAAGTTAATGGAAAGCTATTTAAAGAATAGAAATCAGTTTGTTTCGTATAATAACTGCTTTAGCTCCTACAATTCAGTTAACATTGGTATTCCTCACGGCTATATATTGGGTCCTTTGTTATTTCTAATCTACATAAATGATGTATACGAATTGCCATTAATAGGTAAATTATACCTATTCGCAGACGACTGCAGCTGGTTCTACTCTGGTAATAATTTAGAAGCTATTAAATCTCATGTAGAGCATGATACGATGATAATAACGGAGTATTTCAGATTAAACAAAACCGTTATGAACGCGGAAAAAACTAAAATCATCCATTTTAGACAGCATCAAAGAAATATAGGTTGTATAGAAATTAAAATTGGCAATGTAGTTTTGAAAGAAGTTGATGAAATTAAATTTCTTGGAGTCATATTTGACAAATATTTAAGTTGGCAGCCACATATTGATATGTTAGATAGAAAGCCCAATACTTTTAATGGTACTTTATTTAAATATAAATCCAAAATTCCTAATAGTATTAAGCTAAAAATGTATCATGCATATATAAATTCTATTCGTTCATACGGCACAGCAATCTGGGCATCCAATAATAGAATTTCTCAAATCCAAATTTCACAAAATAAAATTTTGAAAAATATTCTAAATTTACCTTTACGCTATAATACTCATCGCTTATATTTAAACTTAAAAATAATGCCTATAAAAGGAATTTTTCAATTTCAACAAATTTTGGAGATATATAAAATACTTAATAATATCGGGCACTAGAATATAAATTCCATTCAAAATTATACTCATAATTTTAATACTAGAAACCGGAATAATATTAGGATACCAAGAGTTAATAATGTGCTAGTATCTCAAAGAATTTCAGTGTCAGGATCTGGATTATACAATCGGTTACCTGGTAATATTAAAAATATAGCATTAGTGGGTTCTTTTAAAAAACGACTAAAGGAGTTTCTTTTGGAGTCGGATCATTTGTTTAAATTAATATAAAAGTTATTAAAAATATATAATTTCTGTATCTTAATAATATATAATCTAAAATTTAAAATTTAAGATATTATTTAAGATTTATTTAGGGTTTTATAATTTATTACTCTTGTATTTCTTGTATTCTTATTTTTTATTTTTTTTTATTTTTTTTTATATAGCTTCATTAAGACTAACGTAGTTTATTCTAAAAGCGCTTGTTGCCTTCTTTTTTTGTATGTATGTTTCTACAATACCACTTAGGCGAAGAAACTGTCAAATGAATTATTGTATTATAGTTAACTTTTGAAATAAAAAAAAAAAAAAAAAAAAGTTTCTAAAGAAAATTATAAGGAAGATTTTTCGAATATATAACAATAGCTTGTGATTTGGTGGGATTCAGCATGAGTTGGTTAGTTGAAGCCTAAAGTGAGACAGCTTCAAGCTCAACATTCAATTAACCAATATAATGTTCAATCTGAGCGAAGGGGCAACTAATGTAAATCTGCGCATCGTCAGGGTAAAGACGACATTTAAACAACTCGAAATATCATTCATAAATACGCTAAACAGTAAAGGCCCTCTGATAGAGCCTTGAGGGATGCCACATTCCCCTTGAAGTTGATCAAAGGTAGAGTCATTGAGGAATACAGATTGAGATCGGCTCAGAAGATAGTTTTTAATTAAATTAACAGCAGAAACATGAAATCCAAATTAATGGGACAATTTACTGCACATTATAAATATTATGGGTATGGGTACACAATATAAACGTTATGGGTATATAAACAAAAATTTGGTTTATAAAATTTTTGGAAAGTATTATAGTGAGGCTTAGTTTTAAAATACTTTTTAAATAAAAAATTAATATAAATATATTTATGTTTTAAATATTTTTTAGTTTTGTACATAGTAAATTCAGTAATAGTAAAGATGTTTTTTTTTTGTCAAAACAAAAACACAATTTTAATAATAATGCAAAGAAAAATAATGACAATTTTTCTTTATTTAACTATTTTATTAATTCAATTTTTTGATAAAAAAACACAAAACATTTTGATGGCGAGATACACTATCGTTTGTACAATTGTTGACGAGATAAAAAATGGCTATCGCATCTCGTTAAAGGTCTAACAGAAATTATTCACAATACTGTTTTGACATTTGCGTCTGTGATGTCTAACAAAACTATTTCTTCAGATATATTATCACGCGATCTCTCGAGATTGGTCTAACAGAATATGGTTGTAATTAAATAAACTAATAAATCTCCCATGTATAATAGTAACATTATAATTAACATATAACAGGTAACATTACATTCGTATAACAATTATACACAATAACATTTTGATAATATATATTATAATAACAATATTAGATCTAATTTTTATTTTATCACTGTTAATAAATATTTTCTTATGTGTAATTTGATTTGAAATTATAGGTACACAACTCATCTTATCACCCTTTCAAAATTAACATTATCTTCATCGAATAAAAAAACTTGTAAACAATGACAAAAAACAAAACGATAAATTTTTCAATAAATTTTATAGAATTAAAATTATACACGATAAACTTTATAGAATTTCTATATACAACCTTTTTGGTACACAATATTAATATAATATGTATGTATATATTTTTTAAATAAATTCCTATTTTATTTTTCCTTTAATGCAAATTATTTTAATTTTTACATATTCACAAGTTTTTTTTTTATTTCAGTAATTTTTGTTAATCCTTGTTTTTTTTTTTTTTTTTTTTTTTTTTAACAATACATTCCAGTATATCTTAATACTCAAATTACTTAAATTTATATACTTCAATATAAAAAATTCTTATTTACAAAAAAAAAAAACAAAAATGTGTTCAAGGAAAGGATAAAAATGAAAAAAAAACATGTAAATGAATTACAAAGAGAAAAAGGATTTTTGAAAATTCCTTTAATTTTCTCACGTTAATAATTAAAATGAAACCGAAAAGAAAACGAAAATTTTCAAATATGAAGGGATGGTGTTGCGAATGAAAGCAGAAAAATAAAATAAAATAAAAATAAAAAATACATGTTAAATTTCTAATTAAGGACTTAAATTTTATATGAAATACATATGGATGCTAGCTAGTACATACTATCAATAAATATTTATTTATGTATTCATGTTGTATATAGCTATAATGTAATATACTTATGGGAACATGTCAGCAGTTTTCTTTGGCTGTTTTTTTCTATTTATTTGTTTTGTTTTTGTTTTTTGTTCTTAGGTTTCGACTTAATAAAAACAAATTACTTTGGGTAAAATAAAGAATTTCAAATCCTTTTTATTTATTTTTTTTTCTTTTTTTTTTTTAATTTTCTCATACCAAAGACATACGAAAACTTTTTTATTATCGTTTAATCAAGCTAATTACCATAGAACGTAGAAGAAAAATTTTCTAACTTTATTTTTTTTTTTTTTTTTTTTAATTTTTATTCTTTTATTGTGATCACTTTCGTTTGCTTAACTTTATATGGAGGAATCCAAATACTCATATACAAAAAAAAAAAAACAAAAAAAAAACAATAACAAAACAACATATTAAATTATTCTACCTGCCATCAGGTTCTGTTTATTAATCCTTAACAATATATTCACTTCTTCATATTATATAATATATATACATATATATATATCCTATATACCTATTTATATACATAAGCTTTTAAATCATATAATATGAGTTACCTATTTTAAGAATTTTCTACTTCTGTAAAGTATATTAGAAAATAAAATCTCTTAAAAATTGCTGTAATAAAAAATAAATATTAAGAATTTAAAAACATATATATATATATGTGTGTACACATACATATATGCAATATACTTAAGATAAATATGTTTATGAAAGAATTTTCGTAAGTAAACTTTGAGGTAAAAGTAATCCATCAGTTGGAAGTTTTTAAGCTATTTTTATATTTTTTTCTGTTTTTCTGTATTTTTTTTGTTGTTTTTTTTTTGCTTACATGGATCTAGAAAACATTCTTGATGAAGGATTTATAATATAATTTTAATCCATTCTGATAAGTTCCTTTTATTATGAAAAAATTCTTCGAACACGTATCATACCAAATGGAATCGAATTTTTACTATAATATATACTATTATAGTATAATGTATGTATATAATATATATATATATATATTATATTATATATGTTGACACATGTATGACTAAATATTTAAATATATTTTATTGGTTCTTTGTTGAAAAGATCAAATTTTAATAAATTAAATATTATCTTTTAATTCGTATGATTTCTTAGTAATCTTAATATAGATATTTTATTTAATCTAACAGATAAAACGTTTAAGGTAGAGGCTTTATGTTCGATAAAATAGACACTATTCCGGTAAACGTTTCGCAAAATTCGGTTCTTGGATTGTTTAAAACATAAACTCGTATACACGTGATATTCCTAACGTGTAAAACATAGAATTATTAGTATTTTTAGATGTCACCTGTATATGTACCAGAGCTCCAACCACACATTTAATGCTCAAGCGAATTCAAACAAACATACAAAACCAAATGATCATGAACAAACCAAACAAAAATAATATTTTCAAACAGTTTGTTTGTGCTCAGCAATTTTGTGTTCATAATGTTCGTTTCTTTGGTTTTTTTGGTTTTGCTTGTGAACAGTCAAACTATTCGAACAGATTGCAGACAGTTCAAACGTTTGTATTAAAATATTATTTACATTGCATATATGTATATTGAATGTGTAAATAATAAATACATTCAGTTGTCTCTTGCATTCTTTTGTTAACTTTGAATTTTATATTTTTATTGAAAATGGAAGTAGAAGAATTAAAAACGCAATGACACGATTTATTTTATTCAATTTATTTTTTTATTTAAACTATGATTAAAGTATTTTGTTATTTATTTTTAATTTCAACTAAATGTTTTGTTTTTGAATTACTGTATTGAAATATTTTGTTATAACTGAATTTGAAATATATTTATTATATTTTTCAAATTTTGCTCTAAAAATTTGTTTTTAAAAATCGTAATAAACCTACTTGTCTCTATCATTTGCAATTAACATTATAATTATATAACATTATGTACATATACATTGAAAATTTATTTTATTCATAAAACGGTAAAACTATAGTATTATATTCTATAGGTACTGATACTACGATACATATTATTTTGTTGTATACAAATTTTTTTAAATAGCTGATTTCAATCAAACATTTCAGCGCTCATAAGACAAAATGATGTTTGAACAGTTCAAACAGTTAATGTGCTCACGAACTGTTTGTTTGGGCTTGTATTATTGCAAACAATCAAGCATGAACAATAATGTGTTCAAACAAAATAAGTTTGAACTTGATTGAACATGCTTAGTTGAAGCTTTAATATGCACTATACACCCCAAAAGCTAAAACATCGAAACGTATTTGCAAAATAGCATCAACTAACTTGTTGAATATATAAAATAATGGAAAATAACAATAAATGTTGAGAAGACAATAATGTTTTGTAGACTTTTTTTTAGGTTAGTAAACTTGCCCAAAATAAATGAAATATTAAATCTGCATCTATTGGATGGGGAAACGAAATAATATAATATATGGGGGTATAGCTATTTTGACGAACTAGCAACAAAAACCACTTAGAGATGAATAATTAACAAACTAGATGAATAACTTACATTTGAAAGTCGTATTATTAAAAACACAATAAAAACAAATAAAACTTTCAAAAATAATCATCCAAAAATCCAAATCCAAAAATTCTATGTTCGCTCATCAACCAAATATCTAAAGCATCAGTAAAAGCAAATCAACAATAAATGGGTCAATATATTCTTTTAATATAAATATAATATTACTTTAAAAAAACATTTATCACACCATGGAATTTACCCATATACTCGGTATGAATAAATTGCATTTTCACACAGCTAAATAACAAATTTGTTAAAATAAATTTATTAAAGTGGTAGTAAACCAATCACGGCGCAATCCAGTTAATCCACTTCACCAAGAAATCCAACATTCATAATAAATTCTAAAATTAAAAATTTACATGAATATTTCAGAGCAAAATGCATAAGATTACAAAATCTGGAGATCAAAAAATTATTTTGATTTTATATCAAAAATCCTAAACTTTCACTGTATACTGGGCCGTATACATGGCTTTACAAATAGTACCTATTCAAGTTTTGTTATGTAATAACAACACTTAACAAGGCTTATTAATGATTTTTTTGTCGTAGAATCCGAATTTTCAAAAAAAAAGTACCCCTTCCTATTTAAAAATCTCGATTTCGGCCAATTTGGGCGATTTTTGAGCTTAAAAAACCTTTTTCCGGTCCTTTCTGGAATTTTAAAATATCACCAATCATATATAGAGCACCCTTGATTTAGTTAATAATTTTTTTTAGTGATTTAGCTAATAATTTTTTTTAATAAAAATCAGATACGCATGCTCTGGAACAACATGTATAAACTAATCCGTTATTTTCTATATCCGGGCTTGCTTCTTATATGTGCTCGAGCTATGATCCATAATATAAATAATTTTCATTATATTCGCTATATGGAAGGGTTAATTGCTTATAATATACTTTTTATGTTTTCGGGTTTTAATGTAGCTGATTTAGCTTTATGTGGAGTGCCTTTTTCAGCTGGATTTTCTTCAAAGGTTATGATTCGTGAATTAGTTATATTGGGTGAAGCAAACTGAAATCCACAAAAAAAATGCACAAACAAAAAATCCATTAAATTTGAATATCCAATTTCTATCCAACAACGGCTATGCATAAAAATAAATTATATACATATTCTGTAATAGGCGTAGAACTTTGATTTTGAATCCAACTCCAAATAAAATTTCTTCTAACTCGGAATTTCGCATGAAGTGCCGTAAATACTAAAGTAAAAGGTGTAAAAACAATAACAAGGATCGTTTTATATGGATTTGTTTTTCGTGCAGTTTTTTTTTGTAGCAAAAGCCATTATGGATTTTATTTTTTGTGGATTTAGGGACTAATCCAGTAGTTATACTATAAAATTTAAATTTATTAATCTATTTTTTATACTGGATTGACGGTATTTTATTACAATCCCCGATGAAGTAAAAAAATGCTTTATGAGTGTTTCGACCTGGTCCAGTACTCTTTATCATTGCCTTTGGATAAAATAAAGGACAAAATAAAATTGAGAGTATATAATCTGGTAAAAAATAAAATAAAATGGAGTATAGTTGATAAATAAATACTGGGAAAATATTGTAGTAAAATATTGTAATATAAACTTGCAGTACCGTAATTAATTAAGCAGATAAAGGTGGTTCTACCTGTGTTACTGTCCAGAGTATAAAACAAAAAATATATATACATATTATATATAATTGATGACTACAGCCAAAGTGTTAGTTAGAAAATCATTTCAAATTTTATTAATACCGCTTCTAACATGAAATTTGTTTATACCAAAATTTAAAATTTAAACTACAATTTTTAATTAAATTTCGAACTTATATCAGAACACCACCATCATTCTATTTCAGTTTATTAATCTAAAGAAATAAAAAAAAAAAAAAAAAAAAAACAAAAACATTCAAGAAAAGTTTACTAGAAAAATTCTTTGAAAAATAACATCCTATGAAGAGGAAAAACAAATTTTCCAGTAAATATACAAGAAAAATAATTTTTCACATAACATTTTTGCCTTCAGAATGAGAGAAAAACGAATGAAAGAAATAAGAAGAAAAAAAAACAAAAACAAACTCTTAATAATGTTAAAAGTTGCTTGTGAACAGGTTGTAAAGCATTAATTTAGGAAATTTTCACTTACAAACACGTATACATTATGTGAATACGATGCTGTCAAGCATAAATCAAATATTCTTATATAATACATGTTAATTCTTCACATATATATATATATATATATAACATACATTCATTCATATTATTATACACATCCTCGTATTTATTATTTGTAATTGATATGTTTGTTTGTACACCATTTTATATATATACATACTTGTAATATAATAATATAATATACTTAACCATATGACAAGGTAAGTTTCTATTCAATTGTACTTCATTAATGTGATAAAAAAGGATGGGCGATTGAAAAATTATTTTAGAAAAATAGAAAAAAATAAAAAACTTTTATTATTATTATCTATATTGCTTTTATTTTTATATGAAGAAAATTTTACAAACACCATCACTAATTTAAATTTTTCCTGTAAAAACTTGTTATTATTTATTTCACTTGAAATAATTACAAAAATTTTCAATCATTTTGTTATTTAAATAATACATATGTTATTTTGTATTTACATAATATATATATTTTGTATTTGTTTCGAGAATGCCTAGATAATAATTATTTATTTTTTTATTCCTGAGAAAAAGGTTATATAGATACAGATTCAAGGACAAATGATTAATTTAAAACTCTTGAAACCAAAAATAAAATTTTTAATCGGTAAAAAATAATTTTCTAAATAAATTTGAAATTTAAAAAAAATTGTATAAAGTTAGAAAATATAATGTGAAGATCAAAGCTAGAACAAAGTTTGCGGTTGAAAAAAAACAATTAAGAAATTTAATTGAGAGTTAAGTCCTTGGTACTTTTCCAAAATAATTTTCAACGGCTTATTTAACAACAAAACCAGCGACAGATAATTTTTTAATTTAGGGATAGCTAAACCAATTTTTACTGACCGTTCTATAATATTTCGATTTAATTGAATTTCGAAAATGAAAACTATTAAAAAATAGGATAGAAGCACTGTTTATTATTAACATTTATTTTATTCCGAATGGTGATTTTAGTAATTTGTGTATACTCATATTTTTGTCATTATCAAAATTTTTTTGATTATGAATTTTCAGTAGCTATTAAAATACTTGTAAGACTTAAAACGAAATATTTGATAGTAAGAAAGGCAGGTATGGTAGCTATAGATAAGAAAACTCATACATAATAAATAATCCGATGATCCAACATTACAAATTTCCTATCAAACCTATTTTATTGTTATAAAAACAAAATTAATGTTATAAGACTCCTATATGAATCCCGATAAGCACTAAAGTTGTTATAACGATGTTTTTATGGGAATAATGAGATTAAGATCCAATGTCACAAAGTTCCTATCAAACCTACCCCCCTATTTTATTGTTATAAAAACAAAATTAGTGCTATAAGACTCCCATATGAATCCCGATAAGCACTAAAGGTGTTATAATGATGTTTTTATGAGAATATTAAGATTAACATTGCTATAAGAAAGTTGCAAGTGCTACAGCAATGTTATAAGTCTAAAAACTAATTAGAATATAGTATTTTGCGACATCCATTACTTTCAACAAACACGGTAAAACATTTTGTTTTTTTTTAAATAAATAAAAAGTGAAAATCTTTATTTTGCATACTTTTCGCAAAATTCCATTTTTACTATCAAAAATACCATTTTCATATATCAAATTTGGTGTTATGTATTGACCTACATTATTATTAACAAGTTAAGGATGCTTAAAAAATTGATATTAATTGACGAAAACATTAATAGATATTTTGATTTGTCAGGACTAAGATTAGATTCACGTATTTGTATGAAAACAGCCATCTTTATACATTGAAGGCAACCATATACCACCTACCATTGTAAAGCAAATAAATAAATAAATAAAAATATTTGTGAAATATTACTTTTGGTTCACATAAGAACTCTGGCAACAAAATTTCCCTCCAAGTTTTGATAAATATTGTGTTATCATCAGAAAACAAAGATGTTTATCAAATTTGAATCAAATTAGTCCAGCAGTTTCTCAGATATGATATTTTTTTACCAAAAGTGTTGTTATCAGAAACAAAGATGCTTACCAAATTTGAATCAAATCAACTTAATTGCTTCTGAGATATGAATTTTGTTCTAAATAAAGTCTTTGGAAGGTATTAAGTATTTGAATTTTTTAATAAAAATTGTTGTCATGTAAAATCAAGATATTTACCAAATTTGTAGTAAATTAGCTTTAAATAGTTTGTAGAATATCAATTTCGATCTAAATAAAGTCTTTAGTGAGGACCAGGTCTCGAAATTTTAACAAAAAATGTTGTAGCATTGATTTAAACTGTAATCAATATGTATTTAGCTGGAAGTTAGTTTAAAATTAAAAATGCAAAACTTGTACCGAACAGACAAACAAACAGACAAGATTCGACGAGTTAATAACGAAAATTTAAAAAAATAAATTTGAATTTGTTTTCAATCCAATTGAATTTATTTTCATTGTAATTATTTTTATTATAGGTTTTTCACTTCCAATTCAAGTTTTTTTTATTTCAAATTCAATATTTTGCAAATTTTCTTATTTTTATTTTTAAATTTGAATGAAAGAAAAAAAACTAAGTATTTTTAAGCAAATAAAAATAGATTTTTTGAACAAAACAAACTTTAAAGAAGTATATTAAATGTAACAGTTAATGTAATGGTTTTCCAACTACTGCCAATGGTAATTATTCATTGACATATCCACGTAATAAATGTTGCAATCGTCTGAGGTAACAGTTGGCACGGATATTTCTATTACATTTACCAAATTTATATTAGTTTGTCGATCTGCCAAAAAATCTCTAGCTGATAATTTTATTTTTTAAAATACTTTTTCAATTGAACTGAACACCGGGGAGTATGGAGAAAGAAAAATTAAAGTATGACTTGTCGAACTAACTTTTTCACGCACTTCTAGAGTGCATTGTGGATTGTGCAATTGTCCAAAACCTCTGGTTATATTAGCTTCAGCCAGTTTACCAAATAACTCAACAAGGAATGTAATAAAAATTGTTTGAATTAACAGATGAGTTTGCTATTATTTGACTATATATTATTCTATGTAAATTCATAGCTGCTATTAATGAAACATGTCGCCCTCTTACAATCGGTACTATGATATGAGCAGCAGTAACGATTTATTATCAGTTATAGCAGTTTTTTGTAACAATTTATTATAGACATGGCAGTATTTTTATTGATTGACTCAATTATGGTTTTGCCTTCTTCATAGCATTTCATTAGGATTTGCTTTTTGTCTAAACTATAGTTTTACTGTATGGTTCCATATGGTATCTTCTACGACGTACACCCAAGTTAGATGTAGTTTTTACACTGCTATCATCAAAGGATATTATTAGTCGTAAATTCCGTCCATTGGGACTGATCAAAGGACTAGATTCTATGAACAAATTGTTATTCATTTTTTAGATTAACAAAACTACAAATTGCTAAAACTTATTTAGAGTTTGTTTGTTTAAAAAATCTATTTTTATTTGTATATTCAGTTTTTCTTTCAAAAATTTAAAAATAAAAATAACAAAATTTACAAATCGTCGCATGAATTCTATTTTGCTCCATACGCCAATTTTTGACTTTTTGACTTATAAGTTGTTCAATAGGTATTGAAAAATTCTCTTTCTAATGCTGTTGTCAGAATTATCCTATCTGTTTTAGTTTTGGAGATATAGAGTGCGCACTTTGCTCCATAAGCCACATTTTTTTTCATTTTGTAGTGCTCCTTTGCTCCATAAACCAATTTTTGGTTTATGGAGCAACTTTTATATGAAAAAATCAGTGTTTATATTGTTAATCCTTTTTTGCTCCATATGCATTACCAAGCGCAATGAGGCATACATAATTAGAATTATATTGAGTACTTATTTGCTCCATAGGTATTTAAGATTACCATTACAACCATTAAATTTACCTATACCTATGTAGCAAATATTGAAAATTATTTTTTAATGCTCCACCTGAACACAGATACCACTTTTATTTGACTTTGAATGAAGAAATTCGTTGGGTATGTCGAATATTCTTTATAAATACTCTAGGAATAAACCAAAAAAGAATATATCATAGTTTTAGCATTTTATGTCTACTTGATTCTAAAAAAAAACCTATCGCTCGTAAAAAGGGAAAACATAAGAAAATATTTAACCCTGAACAAAAGTTGGATAAAATTCGGAGGCACATAAAAAGTTTCCTGTAGTAGATTTTCACTACTGCCGTGCTACAAGCGAAAGAAAATATCTAGAAGCAGGTTTATCGTTGACCAAAATATACAATTATTATCTGAACATCCATGCCATTAAAAATAAATATGTATCGCAAAGTTTTTAATGAAAAGTTTAATTTGTCGTTTTGGGTACCAAAAAATGATTTATGTAATAAATGTGTTTTGTTCAAAATAAATTCCAATCCTACGTCTGATGAGATTCATTCTAATGAATAACACAAGGCAGAAAAAAATATGGCGAAACCCGAAAGAGATTTGAATTGTACAAATATGGATCCAAATCACTGTATCATTGGCAGCATCATATAATCGATTTAAAGAATGTAATTACTGTACCAAAAGGTAATCCCTCCTATTTTTTTTACAAACGAAAATTAAATGCATACAACTTAACTGCAATGTCAATTATTGTACCTGGCCAAGAAAAAAATACATATTGTACCATATGAACGGAGGCACAAACAGGAAGATGTCGCGATCACCTTAAAATATTTTTTACAAAATTCTAATAATATCCTTAAACTGATCCAAAAATTCTCTGAACCCGGTCACTCACTGTTACAAGAAGTTGACTGTGTGCAATTAGTGGTAGAGAAATATTTAAAAAATCTTGATATACATATAGTATAGTTCATTTAATAAAATTATTATTAAATTTAAACTTCTAAAACTAAACTAAAAATTTTTCAAATGGTACAAAAAGATCACACACTGAACCTGCAATTTCCGTTTTCAAAAACTAAAAACTAAAATGAAATTTCCGTTTCCAAAAACTAAAATTATTCGATATCAAAAATCCGAACCTTTTCTAATCGAATACAGATTCTTTTTCAAACTTGGCCTTTAAAAAAGTTAATATAAAAAAAATAACATATAAAAAAGTGTTGGGTACACCTTGAAATCTGTTTCCTGCTAAATTGCCAGTCCTACGAAGCGACCGTTTTTGTCCAAAAAAAGACGGAGGATTTAAAATAATTAACACCTTTTTTTGCTTCCAGTAGATAAAAACTATTTTAAAACCATATTAAAAATTTCAAATTAATTGAAATTTCTTGTTTTTTGGTTCAGTTTAACAAAATGTTGTGAAATGGCTGTTATGTTATTATACTTATATCAAAATAATATAATTAATGAATTACAAAATAAAATTAAAATAAAGAAGTAAAAAAAACTTAAAATTTTTATTTTTTTTTTTCTCATATTATTCGTAATCCTTTTTAATTCTGATGAATAATGATTGTTATTGTTGATCATATTTTAAAATAATTTGCTCCATGTACTTAACATTAACGTGTATTTTACCCTAAAACACTTTCAAATTCTTATTTGCTGCATAGTAATTGAAACTCAATGCACGTTTGCTCCATAGGCACATTGAAACCAATTCTGTGATCGATTTGTATGGTATGGAGCAAACTGTCCACTATGACTTTTATGATAAAATATCAAATATCTCGAAAAATATTTGAGTGACATCCCTAAAATTCAGTATACAATTAGTTAAATAATCAATAAACTTAAGGTTGAAATTTCGACCATAGTTTTTCGGACCAATTTTTTTCTTTTAACGTCCAAACTTTATTTTTCGATTATCTCGGAATATACTTTTGTGCGTATGGAGCAAAAGAGATCAGGCGACGAAATATTGAATTTGAAATAAAAAATCTTGAATTAGAAGTGAAAAACCTATATTACCTATTTATCTATAATTCATATTCTCAATATTGTATAGTTCTAAATAGCATTGAAATGATGAAAAATAATATCTTAATAAATAATTTTTTTTTCAACAAAACACACAAATACAAATGGTTGCAGAGCACTGCTCTACTTATACTTTAATGTATTTATGAAAAAAAAACATAATTTGAAGAAATTTTTCATGTTTTTTATGGAAATTATTTTGGTACCAAAATATGTATTTTTTCTTTCTTTTATCTTTTTTTTATCTGGAAATAATATAAATATAATATCCTTCTGGAATGTTAGATCCTTAAGTAATTGTCTCATTAGATAAGTTTAAATAAATATCTTAAATGCAAATTTTTGTGTTATCCTAATATGAAAATTATTCTTATTTTACTTAATACTCACCATTTATACAATTTTAATTTAACTTCTACTTCTTCTTCAGGTAGGCAGATAAACAGGCACGTTAAGTGCTAATTTAATTATCATTAGACGTGAAATTATGTAAATCATTTCAGCACGCAATCACTTAAGAAATGTGCCAGCCAAGTAAAAAAGAAAAAAAAAGGAAAATAAAAAAAAATAAAAATAAAAAAAAAAAAATGTTGAACCTAGGCATTTTACAATTTAAAATAGCTGTTGATGAATTTTTTTTTTTATTTCTATTATTTTTTTTTTTTTTTTTTTTTTAATTTTAATTCTATTCTTTTTATATATCCTGTAAATTAAGGACATTACGCTTTATTGTCTTGTTCTTCTCTTTAAACAAATAATTTTTATACTGATTACAAGAATAAAAGAAAAACAAAAAGTAAAAAAAAACAAAACAATAAAAATCTAACAAATGGTCAAAATGGTTTTAAAACAATTTTCTTATTCGTTCAGAATCAGGATCCAGGATATGAATAAAGAATAATGTGAGTGGAAATTTTTTTTTTTTTTTTTGGTAAATTTAATATATTTTTATATGTTAAAAAGGAGAATAAAATGATTTTGTCTTTAAATATAAATATTCGCGCATTTTAAATAATATGTCGCAGGTGTTATCCTTAAAAAAAATGTTTTCCATGAAAAATTCCTATATACATTTTTCAATTCATTTCTTCCAAAGTATTTTAATTCTTTTCATTCTCATTCGTTTTACTTTAAATTTATTTGTCACAAGCATAAAAGAGCAAACAAAAAAAAATATATTTATACATTCTTAAGTTGAAAATTTATATGGAAAATTGTAATAGGTACAGAGGTCAGTTAAATTTTTAATATTTATTTAAAATTATAAAATATCTGTGTAATTTACACAAATTATAAGTAATTTAAGATAAAGTGAAACACTTAAAATGTTAATAGCACATAAATTAAAATATATTACATAAAAATGTAACATTTAGTGGTAACACTGTCGAACTATGCTACTATTACATCTACTGTCATAGGAGTATCATCATTCGAAGTGTTACCAATACATATTTAGTCTAATCGTAATTATAAATAAGTATTTTAGCAGTTGTAATTTACAAATAATAAGGCAATGAGACTTAGCTATATTTCAATTCACGAGCGTTGAAGAATAAGAAACAATTCTCTCTACAATATATATATATAAAGTTTTGAAAAAATAGTAGAGATTTTAAAAATCAAGTTTAAAAAAACAAATTTCTATTAAAAATTTAATTTGTATAATTTATAAAGTCAATATTTTAAATAAATTAAACTATTGTCTTATGTTATATGTTACTTGTTTTCATGCAGTAAACTTAATTTTGGTAAATTTTTTTTTTAAATTCGTATACTTTGGCTTCCTGATGAGCGGTATACTGAAAAAAATACTAGGTAATATTGACAAAAATCTGGGTTAAAATGACAAAAACTAGGTAAATATAGCGTCAACAAAAACTATGAGTCAATATGACAAAAAAATAAAATTTTTTTTTCATTCTGTAAATATGACAAACATTTGTACATTTTATAACAATTTAAATCTGTAGAAATGAGACAAAACTAAATTTCTTAATTATGATGAAATTAAATTTTCATAATGCTAAAATTTTTTGTCAATGTAATAAAATAATATGTTGAAATGAAAATAATATTTTGTTGATTAGAGAAAAAAGATGTCAATTTAAATAAAGTTTTTATTAAATCAACAATTTTGTTTTGTCAAAATAACTTCTATTCAGTTGCCAAATCAATGGAATCATTTTGTCAATAGGATATATGGCTAGTATCAGATCAACAATATTTTTTTGTCGAATTAACAGAATTATTTTGTTAATAGGGTATTGTATGGCATATACAAATAAATAACATACATATTAATATATCATCAAAAGATGCTTAAAAATAGGAGCAACTCCATAGAGCATTCTAACTTAAAAATAACTTGTTTCATATTTTATTATAATATTTGTTACTGCTAACTATTTATAGCTATTGTATTTGCAAAAATGCAGTTGTAACTTAAAACTACATTTTCAAAAAAGCATTGTACGGACTACCTTCTATTTTTGTTTTAACATATTTTGATGATAAAACAATCTGTAGGTTATTTGTATGCATACAGTATCCTACAAGTTAATTGTGGAACCATATCTTATATCAGCAAAACAAGGCAGTCCTTATAAACACTCTAGGTATAATATATTTGCGACTGAAAAATAAATGCACGATATTATTACAGTTAGAAATAAAACAATAATAGTCCTGTTAATTAACAATGAATTTATTTTATAGCATTTCTATTATTTGAAAACAAAAACAAAAAATTAAATTTATTATTACATTCAAAAAATTTAAAACAAAGTTCAAAAAATTAATTTTTTTTTCATTACACAACATTATTCTAAATTTTACAATAAGTTCATTAAAGTTTAAAATATTTAAAAAATGTTCAGACTTCTGCTTCTGATTGTTCCAGCTCTTTAGTTCAACCTGTTTCTTAAAATTATTTATTTAATAAAATAGTAAAATTTATTTTCTTCCATCTTCAAATTATTT
The DNA here is from genome assembly GCA_963942445.1 of Argyra leucocephala. NCBI lineage: Eukaryota > Metazoa > Arthropoda > Insecta > Diptera > Dolichopodidae > Argyra > Argyra leucocephala. Next base: position 128,862,680 of record OZ012680.1, read on the forward strand.
ACAATTTATAATAAATGTTTTAGTTATAAGATTCATATAAAGCTAACCAAATTCATTAATAACGCAAATTAAATAATTCACTAGTTCTATTAAAATACATAAGTAAATAAATAATTTTAGCTTTAAATATTTCATATTATTTAGTTTTTTTAACTTAATTCTAATATCTTTTTTTAATTTAATTTTTCAACTCTTTCAACTCTTTTTCAAGTCTTTTTTTATTTAATTCTTCACTTTTATTTTAATTTTAACTCTTGAATAAGCAAATTCAAAAACGCACCTTCACGTAAAACCACACCTTTACTTTTATATTTTTAACTAAAATAGAAAAAAAAATTTTGTATAAATAAAAATTGTTTGTCGTTTACAAAATTTTTTTGTTAATCTGACTCTGATAGCATCAAAAATTATAATAATAATTTTGTTATAGACAAAATAGATTTTGTAGAATTAACAAAAATTTATTAATTCCAATGAAATGTGTAGTAAAAATTTTTGTCAAATTAAGATATATTTTGTCAAATATACAAATATTGATTGAAAACGGCTCTTTGTCAGAAAAACAAAATTTTATTCAGTTGGATAAAAATTATTATTTTTTTTTTGTCAATTTTCCAAACTTAATTTTTTCATTTTACAAATTATAAATTTTGGAAAAATTATAAAAGAATATTTACAAATTAACAAAAAATTGTTGAGCAAACAAACATTTTTGACAAAATACAAAAAAAAATTGTTGTATGAATAACAAATTTTTATCAACAGTTTACAAAATTATTTTGTCAATCTTACTAGGAAAAATTTGTTCAGTGATATGATCTATAAAACATAAGAAATTTAAACCTGAAGCTATATTATATATTAGTGTGCTGTAAATTAATTTTTGTTATATTGTTATTATTTTAATTGTAATATTATTAGTAACAATAATATTCTCTGATCTGATGTACAACGACTGATGAGCTCTATTGAGATAATAAATAAATTCAACAAGATACGAAACAGATGTATAATTGAATGCTCCGACATAAACTAAGTGTAAATATCAGTAAAACTAAATTTACAATATTCAAAATACCACATCTGTCAACTTGAAATGGTCAAGAAATATAAATACTTTAGAGTACTACAAGATGAAAATTTGGATTGGGAAAGTTAAATATTAGAGCAAACTAAAAAAGCGAGAAAAATATTTTTATGTATTAAAGGCATAAGTTATTTTTAGCAATGTAATTAGGCAAAACAGACACATAAAGGGATAAGTACAATATATTACAATATGTTCCATTCCGTTGTTGCATATATAATATACAAATTTGGAGATATATATATATATAACAAAAATTTAAAACTATTGTAAAGGATATAAAATAAAGTGCTTAAAAACTTATTTGATTATATTATAAAGGCAGAAAGTCAACACGAACAGTTCATATTGAAAACCAAATTATGGATATTGAATCTTTATCTCTTAAAGTTGACAACAAATGTTCATATGATGCGCAATAATAATATATACACATTGACCGAAAACTATAAATAAAAACTTAGCCAATTCCATAATACTAGAATTGCAAATGAAACAAGAGTTGTTTCATCTAGGGTCAAATTTAATAATTGTGATTCAGTTTACAATATTGCTTTTAAGTTTTTTAATGATTTGGCAAATGAAATAAAAAATTAAAAGAACAGTTTTATTAAAGAGTTAAAATCACAAGTTATTATTTTAATCAATCAGATTAGGTTTTAAACTGGTTTCCAACACCAACATAGCACAATTCACGCAATTACAAAGCTATCATCAGATATTTGTAGATATATAAATGGTGAAAACTGCGTTGCGACATATTTTATTGATCTCGAAAAGACATTTGACACTGTTTGGTTAGATGAAACTATACATAAATTATTGAACTACAAGTTTCCAATACACCTCATTTATTTAATTAATAATATGATTCATGGCAAAATATTTAACGTTACTTCTTCCAATCAGAAATGCTCTAAAGAATTTGCCGTTGAAAACGGACTTCAACAAGGTACGGTCAATTCACCAATTCTATTTAATATATTTATAAGCAATTTACTGGATTCTCTAAACAGAAGATTAGGGTTAAATCATAGTATCGCTTTTGCGGACAACATAACAATATATACCGCCAGCAAAAATTTAAACACAGCGCAACAGGATTTGCAAAAATTATTAAATGAAATTTCAAAATATTGCGATGGGTGGAGATTGAAAATTAATTACGATAAATGCCAAACTATTCTGTTCAGGAATACAACTGATAAAGTACCACACAACGTAAGAAAAAAATGGAAACAGTTTTATTTAAAAGATCCAGATGGGAAAAAAATTAGTAACGTAAACAGTGGGAGGTACCTTGAAGTTCGATTTAATTATTTATTTAAATTCAAAGATCACATAGACAAACAAATTAAAATAACTAACAAGGCCTTCATGGCTTTACAAAAACTCTTTTATTCTAAATATCTAAGTGCAAAAGTAAAATTGTTGTGATATAAAAGCTTTATACGTCCAATATTAACTTATGGGTGCCCAATTTGGTTTAATGTTAGTGCATCGCGGCTATGGAAAAACTTAGATTGGTCGAACGAAAATATCTAAGACATTGTACAAATTTAAAAAGAACACCAGAATCTAAAAAGAGAGCTGAAACTTCAGTCATACATTGATAAGACAATAATATAATATTCTATTTAGTTTTATTTAAGAATTATCTAAAATATTAATTGACAATAAATAAAACATTAAAAAAAAACAAGGCTTTAAACTGTCTAAACTAATCCTAGAAAACTTCGAAAATAAAAATAAATCTTAAATATGTACATACTTTTTTTAACACTGATGAATAATATTTTTGTTAGTTATAAAACACTTTATACGAGCTGTATAGCTCTTATGAGCTTACAAAATTATAAATAAATAAATAAAAAAATCAAAATAAATAAAAATATTTATTTCTATATAACGTTAAGCAAACTATGTTGTTTGTCTTCATAGAAATTGTTACTCTCATAGCACTAATATTCAAATTATAAACTAGAATACCCATCATCAAAACTCACTCACAGTTTACGAAAATTTAACACCTATTTCAAATTCAAATCATACATTTTTGTATACTTCCTAGCAAAATTAAAGGCTCTATTATTTTAGTTACAATAAGAAAAAAAAATTCAAAAAATATCTAGATTTATGATAATAGTGTCATTTCTAAACCGCTGTGCAATCTCTTTAATTTATCATACTCCACTGGTAAATATCCAACTCAATGGAAAATTGCGCATGTTAATCCTATTCCCAAAAAAGGTGACAAAAGCGATCCCTCCAACTACAGACCTATAGCCATCACGTCGATCCTCTCCAAAGTAATGGAGACCATTATCAACAAAAAGCTAATGAAGTATCTTGAATGCAAAGGTATCATTAGTGATAGGCAATATGGGTTTTGATCACAACGCTCCACTGGCGATCTAATGACTTGCCTTAGCGAGAAGCTCAACATTAGCATTCACAACTCTGGCGAATCTACTGCTGCAGCTCTGGATATTCCTCTCAAACATTTCCGCCAAGGAACAAGAGACGCATCAACTGCCCACCCCTATTCAGTGCAAATTCCAAGGTGGCTCAAAACTGGCTATGGGAATTCGTTTGTAGTAAAATTTTCTCGAATGTGGAACCATATTGCAAAAATATACCTACGTACAATCTACAAAAGTTCAAGAGTAATATTAATAAATTTATTCAAAATGTTCCTATTGATCAAAGGGATAGGATTCTTTCTACAATCCTCAATTAGTACAAGCTATATATACGTATATAAAGGTATCGTTTGAAATCTAGTGTTTGGCTTAACTTAACAAAAAAAAAATTAAAAAAAAAAAGTATTTAGACATAATTTGAATTGCAAATAAATTATAAGTCGCCACTGGTTGTAATTGAAAAAAAACAAGTATTATTTAATCTGAAATTAGAGTTAATTTATTTTTTGAACAAATACACGTAAAAGGCTTGATACAACCCACGTGGTTGATAAGCCCACAATAAAGAGCTTATAAATAAAATTAAAAAAATAACAGTAAAACTCAAAACAAGCTTGAAAATAGCTTTGTTATGGAAACTGTCTGTGGCATATCTGATTATTGACATGAAATTAATTAATGATCTAATTAACAGTCTCAATCTCATAGGATAGCTTAAGTACTGAGTTGGTGAGTACAACCAACATGTGACATTAAATAGGTATAATTAAGTGCTAATTGGTTTTCCAAAAGCAATTAGAAGAGTATGTTCCACCTCTACCTATACTTAATTTTTAGTTCAACAACAACATGTGGTTTAATCACTCTAGTCGTGACATCAAATAGGCACAAATAAGTGTTGATATTACTTTTTCAGAAGTAATTGAAAGTTTTATTTCCACCTCTATTTCCAACTATATTAAATTTTTAGTTGTGGTCTAAATCTAAATTCAATGTCAGCATTAAAGACTACATATAAAATAAATATTGAATCCCTTTCAAAAATTGTATTTGCTTCAATTTTTATTGTAAGCTTGTGCTCCAAATTTTTATTCAATATTTTTTGTTATTTCGAAAGTGAGTTTGAAAAAACTGCAAAATATTTTTTAATTGATTTAAGAAATATGGACAAAATTATGGATTTCCTAAAATACAATTAAATATAATTAAATTAAACTTATTTAACATAATTTGAATCCTCTTTTATATTGACTTGAACTAAACCTTTTCAAAATTCATTTAAATCTAGTAAAAAGAAAATATTAATATTGAATTATTGTGCCCCTAATTGTAACCCTCTATGCCATAAATTTGAACTCTATACCCATCAATCTACTTAATTAACTATCGTAAACTGACATCCATATATACCTATATACCAATATTAAAATATGTAGATATACATTTTCTATAAAATGTAAATGAATGTTTAGTTATTATTATTAAAATATTTAAATCCTTTAAGTTCTAAAAAGTAAAATGGTTTACCATTTATTGATGAACCTAAGATTCCAAATAAATTTATAGAAGTTTAGTATATATTTACATAATACATAATTATGTGTATGTGTGTGTGTGTGTGTGTATTTAAACGAAAATAATTATTTTTCATATTTAAAAGAAATGAAGTCCTATAGTAAGGGACTTTTATAAAATATAATGTAGAAAGTAATTATTAAGATTTTTATTTTCGTCCTTTCTTTATTTTCAGTTGTATTTGGTATTTTTTTGTTTTTTTCTTTTTTGTTTTCTATCATTTTATGGATTTTTAAAACTGAGCTTTACTAGCCATGATTTTGATTTAAGTTCTAAGTTTTCTTTTACTTGGTATTATTTGGTTTTCATATATCTATACATTTATGTATACATATATATATATATGTATATATATATGTATACGTATAATTAACAAAAAAGAATTGAAGTAAAATGGAAATAGCCGAATTGATGACAGCTATTATCATTTACGAGTATATATTATACTCAAAATATACTTAATGGGTATATATATATAAATATATATATATAAATATATATATATATATCAAGCTGTTTAACGTACAGGGTACAAATTTAAAGAATTTATTCCAACTAAGGAAACTTTATTTTAGAATTACTAAATACTTAACTAATAGCCAGGGCCGGCTTTTTATTCTATTAATGTAATATTATAAGAAAATATGGTTTTTAGACTTGGTAACGGCTTGAAAATGAAAACTTTAAGTAAAAACATTTTAAAACTAAAATAGTTTTAACGTATAACCCCTCATCTGAAGAGAACTCAGTTGTGTTATCATCTATTTAAATTATCTTCTTTATATTTTTCTATTTAGACCTTTATTTACATTTATTTTTGTTGTCTTTTTCATTTTTTCATTGATTGAATTATTCCTTAATTATTTTTGGGTTTTTTAGTAACTTCTTTACCAAGTAAGGACTGTTTATACGGTGGACTTGTCAAACATGTATCTTATATTGATTTTCTTCTTTGTTTTTGAGTTGGGTCTTTTTTGAGCAAGGATCTTCACGAATTTATCAAGGAAAAATCTGTTTATGTTTATCAGGTCTGTTTATGTTTTTGGACGATCTGTGAATCTGGTATGTTTTTTGTTTCTCAGTTATTTTCAACTGCTCAGTCCTGTAGTTTCTATTTCTTCAGAACCTATTAAGTCTGTGAATATATGTGAATCAAACGAATAAATTCCACAACATTTGAATCCATTCATAGTTATTTCAGCTGTTTGACATTTGCTATATGCTCTAGGGCTCTAAAAGCTATGTCAAATCGTAAATTGCAAAATCACGCTCGTACTTCCAAATAAAAATTATTAAAATATACCTTTGACCGTCCCATGAATGTTCGGTCTAGCAGCTACATCTTATTTGTGGAATGTGGTGGCAAGCATAGAATTGTTATCAAATATTTTTTGGCCCAATAAATGACTGTAATGTTTCTTGTATGGCTATTATAGTGTCCACCTAAGAATAAAAACACTGGGTCTTTTTTTGTTGGGTGTGTTTTCGCCATAAAGTGTTTGGTCAACACCATTCGGTTTGTTTTTTATGAACCATTCGGTAAATAATGGAAATTGTATCCACGCTGACGGATGATGCACTGCAACTTATCCTGCTGGACCATTTTTCATAAATTGAATGTTTACAGTTTTTCTTGGAAAAACAAATATAAGGAGGATGAACTGACCAGTGATACTAATAGTTGTAACAACAGTGACTAACGAACCTTTTTTTTTATGAAATCAAAATCCCGATTTGTCGTTTTCCTTTCGACGCCAATATTTTTGTCTGCTTACTTCGCACAATAGAAAAACCGGTTTTATCCACATTAAATTTGTGATTCGGTTTATAATTATGTTTTTCATAAATATTTTTTTAAAGGGTAAAAAATAAATTTTTATTTTTTCTAGTAAAACAAATGGCACTTGAAAAGTAAGTTGATGTCGGCCGTCGAATAAAAATTACGTTTGCAAAAATCCTTGTAGCCATTTTCATCCAGCAAGTTGATAATTTTGTGAAAATTTATTTGGCAAATTATAAATAGATAGCCAATTTAATAGGTAGCCAATTTTGAATTCTATTCAATTCTATTTATTTAATTTTCATTCAAAAAAAAAACTACATACATTTACGGACAATCTTCTATAGATTGGGAAAAATTTTCTTCAAGAATCCTTTTTTCAAAATGGATTCTTAAAGAAAATTTGCAAATGTATAAAATTAATAAAAATTAACGCCGACACTGTTTGAAATGTCTTGTTTTTTTCTTTTGTAATAAAAATGAAAAGAAATCCTTTTTTATCGACAGAAAAATAAAAAGACTCAAAAACAGAGTAAATATTTCAGAAGGGTTTTTGAATTTCTAAATTTTTTCTACTTTTTTTTTCTAAATTAAAAACAAAAGAAAATTAAAGAAAATTTTCACCCATGTAGAGGACATGATTTATATTTAGCTATGGTATATTTAAACAAAAAAAAAAAACAAAAAAACAAATTTTTTTTACAGAGAGTTAAAATGACACTTTAATAAAGGAAAAATGCAAAAGAAGATAATAATGATAAAGAACAAAACAAAACCATTGTCATAAATTTCAATTAGAATTTATTTTAATTTAAGAAAATAACATCTGAGTCCCTCTGTGAATTAGTTTTACCTAAGACACCTATATATATATATATATTTTATATATATATTATGTATAGTTTATAATATTAAATGTTTTCACAAAATGTAAGAAGTGATTAAGAAAAGATGAAAAATTATTTAATTAATATGAACTGACTTTTTTTAAAGGATATTGTTAATAATATAAATTATTTTAGCCTTTTTAAAGTTTAAAAAATTAATTAAAATTTTTGTTATTATCCAATTTTTTTTTTTAGTATGAAAAAAAAAAAATTTAAATAAATTAAAATTTTGCTGTTAACGAATTTTATTTAAATAAAAGACTTAAGTTATATCCATTGGCAGGATGAGGGTAATGCTTCTCAAATCTACCATATAGACTACCATATAGTATAGGCAGAATACCAAAATATATACCATAACAAATATCCAAACTTCTTTCAGAGATCATTAAGCTTACCTAAATGTCTGAATATTGATGATAAAAGCATGTATCTACACCTCTTTACTGCTTCTAAGCTATAAAAATTACCATAAATATATAAATATGTATATGTGCTCAAAAAAATAAGTACAAGAAATTACCTCAGAATTATAATAAAAAATAATGAACAGTATAACAACATTTTGAGCAGTTGATGATGCAAAAATCAAAATATTGTAAAATAGAGAAAAAAGGATAAACTCGTTCTATAAATTGAAAAAAATGTATTCAATATGAACAATAGCAGACAAATTTAATACAAACGTGTTTGTATTAAAAGTTGTGGGAAAAATTTTTTTACTTAAAAAGAAAAATAATAAAAACAATCAAAAACCAGAATTGTAGATTTGTACTATAATCTACTTCATAGTCTTAATTTATTAAAAATAGAAAATCTAAACACAAGAATTTTTATTAAAATTTGTATTTTTGTTTTCTTTTCAAACTGATGTAGGTTGGTGCACATAACAAAACATAGACTATTTTATATTTATGAATTATTATATGTATGTGTATAGGTGCTAAAAGTTATTATCTTACAATGACCTTATTCCTCTTTTATTATAAAACTACCTACAACCCATATAAATGTACAAAAATTATCCTTTTAAGGCAATTTTTCAAAAAATGTCAGATTCTCTTTTGTAAGCAAAACAGAACAAAAATTTCAAAAATCATTTCATCCAGCTATACACATATATTTATTTTACACACTTAACAAATAAAAGGAAAAAAAATACAATTTAACAATAAAAAATTTATATCGAGTAACACCACAAAGACAATAAGGTTAGAAAATAAGATATGTTAAGAGTGTTAACATTTAAAGTAAAAATATCAGAGTTTTTAATATATGTATACATATTATAGAAATAAATACTATTCACTTACAATTATTATAATATAATGTATATACTGAAAGATAATTTTCAATTACAATTACTACTCAAGTACCTTATTTACACACTTATTTACACATGAAATACATTCGTAATAAAGATAAAATGAATTTTAAAGGATTGAAATAGAAGTCTATTTAATAGCTTCTGACAAATATAATTTGTAAACAATATTAATTAAATTTGTAAGCAATATATGTACTTACACACGTATATATATATACATATATATGTATATATCTATATATATATATATATATTTATATAGTTAGAGAAGTATGGCTTAGTTTTTATAAAAATTTATTTATATTCGCAGCCTTAGGACAATAAAAAAAATAGACTTGATTACAAATTTTAGAACATGAACAATTTTTGAAATAAATGTTGCATAATATTATGTCTAGCATTTTGACATAACGCAAATCTTAACTTTTAATTTTCTATGTAAGCTTCCTTGAGTCATCGTCGAATTTTGATGATACACACACCATATGTTCTTTTATAGTCACCTATACTGTCCTGGTGTGGTGTAACCTAATGTCAATGTAAGGCAACAGTTGTGAAATTAATAGTCCTTCGGGCCGAAATTAATAGGCCGCTGTTAGGGAAAGTTCTATTGAACTAGACTTGGCCACAAAGCTTGGAATATTGCAACAGATATGGTAAATGGGACTTGGTCACAAGGCCTGATCTCATTCAATGTTTAATATCAAAAGACTTGACCACAATGCCTGGTTAATTACAATATGTTTACAACAAATAAAAGACTTATTGCTTATGATCTGGTCATCTTTAATAACCCAACCCAAGTAATAATTTTAGCATTATAGAAGCATTAATGCTGCATTAATGCTAATTTACTATGCTTAAAGCATGCAAAATTAGACATATAACTGCTATAATGCATTTATACTACACTTATATCTACAAAGTGGCGACTTTATAATGCTTCATTGTTGATGTATGTGTCGAGTAAATGCACAATTACAGCACGGCGTGCTATTAAACGACTTTTACTATGCATTTATAAAGCAATTTCAGAAGCATTATATTAGCACGGTAAAAGCATTTTCATAAATGTAATAATGCTACCGTAAAACAGCAAAACAAAATTATTTTTTTTATTTTTTTGGATTTTCATAAAATGTTTAAATATTATTTTTTTAAGATTTTTTTTTTTTTTTTTTTTTTGTCATGCCTTCTATTTATCAAATTTTCGTAGAAGTCAATATTTTAATTACATTTTTTTTAATATTTTAAAATTACCTCGCTGAGATATTTGAACCACGTACCAGTTGATTTTCAGTCCAACACGCTAACCACTGAGCTATCGCACTTGTTTTCTTGAGTATTAAAAAAGTGGTACACTATATTATAACGCATTACAATTCATTGCATAGATATAGTTGTAGGTGTAGTGTATAGAGAAACATTAGCAACAGTGCTGTTATTCGACTAATAAGTCGAGTAATAGCATTCATGCAATTATATTACATTTATAGTGCTGTTATTCGACTAATGAATAATAGTTTTTTTAAATGCTTGCTTTTGTTCTATTGAAAAAATTTAAAGGAAAAATAAATTTATTTGCTTATAGATATCTTTCAAAATAATCCAAAAAAGCAAAACTGTAGGGATAATGAATCCAAAAAAGATTTATTCCCTTACAGTTATTCCAGAAGCAGGGTACTCTGGAAATAATTTGTTTCTCGAAGTGGTCAATCGAAATTGGCATTTATATCACTTAAAAACATTTTAGACTTACCGAAACCGATACCGAAATACATATAGCTTTTAATAACATTTAAACGTCAAACTTAATTATGTAATACGAAATATCTGAAATAAAAACACTTATTTTTAGATAAAATTAAAATTAAAATAAAAATATTTTTAAGTTCAGAAATTAAAGGAATTTTTATTTATTAATTACATATTATAATTTCATTTCTTAATAAATTAAATTAATAAAAAAAGTTTAATGCTCACACGAATGTAGTAAAGGGATAAAAACAATGTTCGTTTTATATTTAATTGGTACAAGCTTAAATTTAATGTCATCTATCATGTACACAAATCTGGTGAATTTTCTGCTCTACAGTTAGATACGAATATATTCAAAATAGAAGATCTCATTGGTATTTCAAATAAATTATTTGCGCTTTTCAAAGAAACACAAAAAATTTCTTTTTCATTTTTATAAGAAATGGCTTTGATTATTTTTACTATTTGATTGTTTATACCATTGGTTTTCGAAATTATCCCCAATTAAAATAAAATCTAAATTGTGTATTGAATTCCATTACATGCTGATAAAACTTTCAAATTACATTATTTTCAATGTTGTTATTGAAAATTTCATCTTCACCATCTTCAATGTTTTTATCATTAATATCAGATAATTCCAAATCCCAGTAACTGGTATATTCATCAACGTTTTCTGTTATAAAATTTGTTTCTACTAAACTAAACTGCGGATCAGTAATTACATCACTTGATACAAAATTTTAAAATTGCGGAATATTATACATATATACAATTGTATTCTTTTCGGTGTATCTAAAAGCTAACTTTTTGTCAATTGTTTTTGCACGTCTGTATAAAGTGCCACTTTTTTTGAATTTTTTCCAGGTCGAAGTAAATTAAAATTTAGTTTAACTATAAATTAGAAAAAACTCTTTTTTGAAATATTGCGTCTTTATGAAATTTATGCGAGAAAGCACCTTTCGGGTTAAGCGCAATAAAAACACTATATAAAATATAGAAAATAATGTAGTATAGTGCTGAAATCTAGCTTATTATGCTACTAGCACAATAAAATAAGCATTATAGTAGTTATAATGCATCTGATATTGGCTTTAAAGCATAGCATGAAATAAATGCTTATATACTGTTATTCGACACTTATAATGCATGTACAATAATTGTCATGCCTTTATCATGCTACTTGTTGCTTATACGACAGCTATAAAGCTTATTTTGAATTTTTCGTGCTATAAGCATTATTGGTGTTACTTGGGAAATTAACTGTGTTTTTTTATTAAATTTTCACTCTTTTTATACATTGAGTCTTATGAACTCCATTTAAACTATACAAAAAAAAAAAAACGTTTGAATTCAAATTTACATTAATTCTTATGGAATGCATTTAAACTCTATGTAAAATCAATTTACAAAAATGCATTCCTAATATTCTTAAAATATTAATTCATAATATTCAAAAATTCGTAAAACTACATAAACACATAAATTATTTTTATTTATTAGGGTATTGAGAGTCTAATAGAGGGTATTAGAGTATTTCCATTTTATGGTTAGTTTTTTTGTTTTTTTTTATACTTAACTATTTTTGTCATATAAATTGTCGGTACTAGTGTGTATGGAGATATTTTGTTTGATCTACTTATGTAATTTTCATCATTTGCCAAAGGAGGACAGATTTCCTTTAGAAAAATCAAGATTGCATGTAGCGACTTGATAGTTTTCGCATTAAATCAAAACATTTTTTTTTTTCACTTTAATATTTTTAAATTGAAAATTATATGCAGTAGGTTTTTTAAAAATAATTATGGTATTAGAATATGTTTAATGTTAGTTTAAATGTATCAAGATTATAAGTCAATTAGTATCCTGAATATTTTGGTCATATTTCAAAGGGTATACAAAAAGCAAACTTTTATAGATCTAGTTAACAGATTTTCTACAAACACCGTCACAATGGACGGACCAATTACATCTACAAATATTCATTTAACACACATTTAACACACAAATAATGTTAGTCACATAGACTTGTAATATTAATATATTTCAAACGTTCGAACATTAGCAAAAAAAGCACTTTCAGCTTAAAAGTTTAATTTAATTTTTAATATATTCAAATTCTTAATTTAAAAACTAAAAATTATTTACAGAATTTAGGCTAGACAGAATTAACTAAATATCTTGATTATGATCATAAGACTCAATACAATTTTACAATATTCAAATAATATATCAAATTACCAACTAAACAATATAAATATAATCCTTTAAATATAAAATGATCCTAAATCTAAAATTTTGTACCCTTAAAATTGATCAGAAACTAAAATTTATTTTTATTTACATTAAAAATGTTTCTCATTTCATATTACAATGACCATATCAAAGTGAAATAATAAAAAAAAAAAAAAAAATAGACATATGCATTGTAATGCCTGTATACATTTACATATATAGGTATGGTGGATGATTTTCGTTATTTATTTCGAACATATTAAATGCGTCACACAATACTTTTTTGACAATAGATTTTCTTAAATGATGTACATTTATAAAAATTGATGCTAATCCTTGATTCTAAATAAGTCTATTCTTATTTTGGTTCATATGTAATTATAATCCTTCTATACTTCCATATATACATACATTGTAAAATATCCTTCCAACTACATGTTATAATGATTTCTTTTCTTTCTACATTCAATTTAATGACTTACTTTATATTATATTCTAGCTATAATCTATTTATATATATATATAGAATTATATTGTATATTAACACATACATAAAAAACAACAACACTTTGCCTAAAAAAAATATATATATTTAGAACAAGGAAGAAAAGAAAATTCTCAACCTGATATTTTTGTGAATTTTATTATATCAGTCATTTGTATTAAAATATCCTACAACTTAGAAACAAACATTTTATACAATATATACTATATATATATATGTATATATACATTTCGAGAAATAAAAATTCTTGAATATATAAATATCCTTTAACTAACGAGTCCTTAGAGAAAATTTTTGGTTCCTTTGAGATATACAATATATTTAAATAGAGAAAATTGGTACAGATAATAGAGTAAAATAATGGTAAAAACCGCAATAATAATACAAGTTATGTATATTAAAAAAGATAAAGGACACCATATACATTCAATATAATATTGTGATAGGATAAAAGTCATATATAAGTATATAATAATATTATATATTATAATATATAAAAAAATAACAAAAAAATACAAAATCAGGTCATTTTTATGATTTTCTTCTTAGACAATAATATAAAATGACAAGTGAAATTATTGTGTTAGTATTATAATATTGTAAATTCTATACACATTCAAACTTGTGTATATCTAAAAACAAATATGGGTACAGTGTGGCTTCAAAGTAACTTGATACAGCTTAGTGCATAATTTTTTTACTTTATTATACACAAACACATACAAATTATTTTTAGACCCGTCTACCATGTTAAACTTTTTATTCAATTTTATGACATTTATTTCGCCGTCTAATATTTTTATTTAACGTCATTAACATCAAAATAGAATTAAAAAAATTAACGTCAAAAATTTTGCATAATAATTTTCATAATTTTTAAATATTTTGATTTTTTATCATTTATTTTTACATTTTTCTAGTTTCTATTTTTCTTTTTTTTGTGTTTCGAAATATGAGTCTTTTCTGACATTTTCATTTTTCATGATTTTTTTTGACATTTCATTAATTTATATTTACATTTTGCAAATTTCTTTTATTAAATTTTTAAATATTTTGATTTTTTATCATTTATTTTTACATTTTTCTAGTTTTTATTTTTTTTTTTTTGTGTTTCTAAATATGAGTCTTTTCTGACATTTTCATTTTTTTTGACATTTCATTTATATTTACATTTCACAAATTTGTGTTTGTGTGTCTGACAATATTTACTGAATAATTTAGAATATACAGATAAAAACATAAAATCACTAATTATATTTTTATTAAATGTACATAAGCTCAGATGTCTGTTAAAATTGTTGAAAGAAAAATGGAATGACAAAATATATTAAATTTGTGCACATTTTGACGTTTTAAATCATTAAAAAATTTAGTGAAAAATTATAGTCCAAATGAATTGAGTTGAATATCATGATTCTCGAATCGAATATGAGTCGAAGCGAATATGTTAGTCGAACGTTCGCATAAATGTGATCACGATTCGCGAATAAATTTATTCGCTGTTGAAAAGTTGTTGCCAACCTAACACTTTGACATTAATTATTTTGACAAGTATTTTTAGATTAATAAAAAACTTTCAGTTGAATAAAGATGCATTATTTTTTTTATTCTAAATTCAATAAAACATAAATTGAAGCCTTAAATTAGAACAAATAGAATATATTACCAATAGTAACATTAGTGTGTGCAATACGATTTTCCGATGAAGGAAATTATCACTGCCAATAGTTCAGAGTTTCGATTGTTTGGGATATATTTACTGCTGTTTTTCATTTTAGGTTTCTTCAAGTGTATTTGAATTTGTAACAAAACTTAGAACGGCTCTCTAGATTAATTTGGATTCTCTGGTAACTCTGGATTTTGTTCTTTGCTCAACAGAGCATCGACAGCTTGTTCCTACGTCTGTTGTTTTTATATATATATATTTTTTTTTATAAATAAATAACCAATGATTTATTTCACTCTTTGGATTCACTTTTTGAAGATCCTAAAATACATTTAATTCGGCTGCATATCGATTCCACAACACTTTTAATGCACTTTTATTCCAATTTGCTGTTCCCACAAGTCTAATCATTATTCTCTCAATTGCACCAGCTTATCAAACTTTTTTATTTGTTTTCTTGTAGCTGCAAATAATATAATTTTATTATATTATTCATAAATTTTATAAATAATATTCTAACATTTTTTTTTTTTAATTTACCCTCCCCTCCATTTTTACTCGAAAAACAACAAAAATATTTTTTTTTATTTTTGTTTTACGGTTGTCACTTAAACTTTTCATTCGACAAAATGTCGAACGTATTAAGTTCACTTCGCTAATCATGATCGAATGACACCGAAGCCTACTTATACGTTCGATTCGAGAATAATGATAAGGGTATAAGTTTGTTAAATATATTTTGATTTATGGTGCCATTATATATGATTCCCGACAGTTGTAATTTGAGTTGTGTACAAAACGAAACAACCCAATGACAACGTAATTCAACATATTTTTAATAATAATCAAATTTTGCTATTATGAATATAAATTTATTTTAGTTGTCTGTCAATTAATTGTTGACAGACCATTGAACCGTTGATTTTTTTATTTACATTAAAAATTGAAGCTTCAAATCCTGTTACAAAGTAAAAAATAAAACATTAATTAGCTTTTTTCATCACAGATTAATAAATGTAGATAATTTTGTCCTAAATTATTATATATATATATTAAAATATCAAAAATATATGTAGATAATATATATATAAAGTTAGCTAGACTGAAGAACTTATTATACGTTTTAGTTCTCTTGTACAACTTAGACAAGCAAATGAAAGCAAAAAAATATAAGCAAATGTTCAAAATGTATGTTGTGCACTTTTCACTAATTGATGACAAATTATGAGTTGTTTTTAAATTACAATAAAAAATGTACATAAAATTAAACCCAAAAAAATGTCTAAATTCGAAATTGATCGAATAAATAGATTCTACACTCTTGTCTTTATAATTTTTATAAAAGCTTTGATTAACTATACACTTAACTAAAATGTTGTTTATTATGGAAACACCCTATATATGTACATCATAAACTGGTGAGTTAGAATGTAACTCATATAAAGAATACTGCTTATCGTGTCATTATTGTTATCATTATTATGAGAGACAGTCAAATTAGATTTTTCTTCTTTTTTTTTTTTTAGTTTATTTGTGTTGGTGTTTAGTATTTAATTGTTGGCGTTTTAATATCGAAAACAAAATAAAGAAAAAAAATACATGCCAAACTTAATTTTTATTAATATCATATGTTTTTTTTTTTTTACTTAGAATATTTAGATTAAGATAAAAATAAATTAATAGGAATATATAAATTATGAATAAATTAAATTTTATCTCATTAATATGAAGATTATATTGTATGTATATAATATGTAATATTAAAACAGATTATATAATATTTATTATTATTATTATTAAAAATGAAATTGTAAATTAATAAGGACATTTCATTATATTATTTTTATATTAATAATATACTATATATATATAAATTTATGAATGTACATATTTAATTTTTAGAAATTAATTCATAATAATTATATTTATTATAATAAATTGTTAAGATTTAAAATAATTCTTTAAGAAATATACTTTTCTTTTATTTTATTATATAATACGTGTTATATAATACGTTCTACTGTTTTGAATTCAGATTTAGTTAATTGTGTACTTTATAGATTATGCTGTATGTTCTAGGTGTAACATTTTTAAAATCAATTTAGTGATTCCAATTGAAATTTAACAATAAAATTTTAATTATGTTTCTATAAATAGAAATTAATGTGTTACATAATAATATAATTTTATATTGATAAATTGATTTCTTCTAATCACTTCCTATATGTATAAAATAATTATTATCCTTTTAATACATTATATATTCTGAAATTGAAATAAAAAAAAAATGTTTTAATTAAAATTTACTTTATAATGATCCAAAAAAATTATCTTTAATTAAGAACTTTAACAATAATTTTTAAGTGAATAATATATTATAAGTAAAAAGATATAATATGTGTGTATATATAAATATTTATGTATATAATAAAAATTTAATAAAAAAATGTACCTGTGAAAAATTATAATATTAGAATTAAAGTGTTAAGAATATTTTAATTTATTTAATCCAAAAAAATGGCAACAGCATAAATGTAAATATTTTGTTAATGTACATTAATGGGAATATACAGGTTGTTTCTCTAATGATTGTCTTCCGATATACGATTTTTTAGATATTCTTAATGAAACAAAATTCTTGTATGGAACATGAGTTCAACATCAAATAATATGTAGATTATGCACTTACGTGCAATAGATTATGTAAGTACTGGGCCTGACTCATTACTGGTAGGTACCTGTAAGTACTGGGCCTGACTAATATGAAATTATTGAGACTATATTATTGAGAAACATTTCAAGTACTTTTTTTTTTAAAAAAAATTAATTAAAATTTTGTTGTAAAAATATTTTGAAACATAGCATAGGTCTAACTTATTCTCAAACAGTTTTCTGAGACGTTGCAATTCTTCTGCATATTCCTTCGTATAAGGCAAATAAAAAAATTATTAATTATTATTCTTATATGTATTATTGGGATAGTAAAGTACATAGTTTAATATAGGTAGGCTAATTTTAAAATGTGTAGTAATACTTTTAAGCATTTACGTTGTAATACTCTTAATTTTATCACCCACTATGGACAAATTGTGTGACCACTATGTACAAAAGTCACTTTTATGAAAAAATTAGACATGTATACCGTTTTACAGACGTTTTAAATCTCTACCGTTTTGCAAAATAATAATATACTAGTATACGCCCGTTTTCCGAAATTCGTGGAAGTTTCATTAAATGGTAATGGTTTTTATTATGAATTAGTAATCTATAATTATAATTGACAAGCATTTAGGGTCCTGCGCAGTAGACACCTTTTCATTTTATTTCGATTCTCCTACTTCTTAATGAACTTTTAATACAATATATAATTACTCAACAGGAGCCCCTAGTCATATATTATAATAGAGTTAGTTGTCAACATTTCATCTAAAAACTATTCAATCTATTCATCAAAAATGAGAGAAAATAATCACAACACCACGACCACACCTACTCCAGTACACTATCCTATTTATACAAATTTCAAGACAGTGCATAGCATAGGTAGCATTTGAGTTTTATTTTCATTATTAAATGTAGGTAGGTACTTAGGTATAGACAATGTAATGTGTATCGTAGTAAGTTGTAAACAAAATTATTATTGCTTTTTTTTTTTATGCCTATTCATTGATAGTGAAAAATATCAGTATAATTAAGTCCTCATTTGACATGAATTATAATTAATAAATAAGGGTCTCTAGCACATATTATTGTTTCATTTATAAATTCAATTTATTCTTGAAGTTACTATAATTTTTTTTTCATTGATTTATCTTACACAACAATCATATTTGTTATATTTTTTGTTTAAAAAAAAATCAAATTTAAATTTAATTCTGGCAAGCAAAAATAGAAACTCTGTACATGAATGATAAATTAAAATTTTTATATGTTAAGATGTATTTATACTTATACATGAGGTATTCTCAAATTTCTAATTCAAAATTAATAAAGTTTGAATATTTGAATTCGCCACGTCTCCTTTTAAATATTTATAATTTAAAAGAATAGTAATGAAAATCGGCTATGAAATGGTTCAGATATTTGTACTATAATTGTTTCTGTTGTTTACAGATTAAATATAACCAGGGCTGCCGGATTGGACTACATTTTTTTCAATTTAGTTACTAAAATTTTAAAAATGGTTTTCTTCTTAAATATAAGCTAGATTAAGCTTCATTTGTTGAACTAAAAACATTTTTTAGACTTTATAGGAAATGTATAAAAATAATTACTAATATTTCCTATTAATTGTGATTAAGCCTTTGTTAAATGACATGGCTTAACTTAATTTATTTTCTCAATCAAATTCCAATGTTTTAATAATAATTAAAATAAATACAACAATAAATAAAAATGTTTTCTGTAACAATTTTTCACCCCAAAACAGTAAGTATGCGCAATTCGAAAATAATGAAGAAAAAATTATATTATGAAAAAACCGATCCTGCTGATGCAGAAAATTTAACAAATATAATTATAGAATTTAATGATAATAATACAATATTAGAATTTATTTTTAAGTTTAGATATATGTATTTTCTTTTCTATTTATCTTTTGTCACATGAATTTTTATATGAATTTTTAATGAATTATAAACGGATTTCTTTTTTTTAATTTATTTTTTGTTAAAATGAGTTATTAACAAAATTAGCTTACTTTATATTATATTTTCAATATTTTTAAATAAAGGCTACCTTGGGCTACTTTTTTTCAAAATTAAGGCTACTCGTTTTAGTAAAAGTCTGGCAATTCTGCCTATAACAATAAATATATTAATTTTATTTTTTCCATTTCATTATGGTATGCTGAGTTGACTCTTTACCAGCTGATTTATGAGCTTAATATCAACAGCTCCAGCATGAAAAAATATAAAAGCTATAATTTTCATGCTTGTTATCACAGCATTAAAAAAATACGACAGCTGAAACAAAATGAAGATTATTATGGAAAAGTAGCTGTTCAGCTTACACAGCACAATGCAAAAAGTAACTATAAGCCGGTATGTCAAAATATGATTAATAGAACATTATGTACATATATTGCTACTACATTTATAGTAACATTTTTGCAAAATTCATTTCAACCATTATTTTACGGATCTATTGAAATAATATTAATTATCATTTCAGTTTCATTTGTACCATTTTGTTCTTGGTCAACAATTAACATATTTAATTTTTCATTAATTCATTTCTAATAATATAATGCGACATCTATATTTCGGTGAACTTATTTGGATTATGAAAATGTAAATTGTAATATAACAGAAAATTAATTACAAATATTTATTTATTTGTTTATTCAGTGTGTCTGTAGAAAAAACCTGCAAGCAAACTTTAGGTCCTTTTCCCCTTCGGAATGTAGGTCTATAATATCTATAATTATAATTGACAAGCATTTAAGGACCTGCGCAGTAGACACCTTTTCATTTTATTTCGCTTCTCTTTAATGAATTCCTAATTTAAAAATAAGTTGTATATAAAATAATAATGCGCACACAGTTGAAATTTTTTTACTCATATGATTTTATTATTCAGCAAATACATTATGCATATTATGTGAGATCAGTTATTATAAAATTACTTGCAGTGAACATAAAGTACATTGTATATAATGTCAAATAAAAAACAAAAAAAAAAAAAACAAATTAATCTAAAATAAAAAATATAAAAACAACAAAAACAAAAAAAAAATCAGTTGAATTGTTCATATGACTGCAAAATTCATCTTTATATAATAGAGTTATAGCATCTATAATTATAATTGACAAGCATTTAAGGACCTGCGCAGTTCTTTTTATTTCGCTTCTTCTTAATGAACTCTTAATATTTAAATAAGTTGTATATACGACCGAAATGCGCATACGGATCAAAAAAATTTCTATTTGGTTTTATAATACTCAAGCTTTTAAATAAAATATAGCCATTTTGTGTCATTCAACATCTTATTATTTTTATACATAATTAAAGGAAATTTATTCTATTAATTTTTTTAAGTAACTGTCTCAAATTATTGTTTTCTATATTTTGGTCATTTGTAGTAATCGTATAGTTACCTCTTTAATTACAAAAATATTTTAGTTTTAGTAATTTTATCCATCAAATGCCACTGACTATAGGGAAAATATCGAAAACGAATTAGTATATGAGGGAGGTGTATTTATCTGTTCAAAATAAAGCTTACTAAACTCAAAGCTTTTTATTAAACATGAGTGGTTTGTGCTTTATCCTGAGAAGTGTATGTCAGTACGTAAATTGCAGTTCTGTTAAAAATTTTAAATTTGACTTCAACTTAAATTATAGTTACTCAGCAGGGACTCCTAGTAATAAAATATATTTTACAATCTTTTTTTGTTGAATAATTCGATTCGAGAAAAGAGATATTCAATAATAATTTGCACCAATATTATTGATTACCATAAATGGTACGATTTATACAGAACAAACTTTGTCAACTAATACCTAATTTGGTGATTTCATTATTATTAAAATTATTCAGTTTTTTGAGACTGTGACTGTACGGTATAAAATAAAGAAAACATTATTATATATTATAATTATAAAATTTTTAAAATATTTTTAATTTTATTTCTTTAAAAATACATTTGTAACAAAAAAATCATGGTGCACAGTTTGCAAAAGTGTATGGCAGCAAGTTTTGCATTTTTTTATTTTCAGTAAAACAATATCCCAAATCACAAATATTATCCTTGTATCGATTCATTGTTGAACCTTTGGGGCATTTGAATACCTCTGAAAACTCTTCAATATATTTGAATGTACGAAATATTGGAGATTCAGTTTTAAACTGTCCAGCTAAACAATTATGTTGTGCTAAACTTAAAAAAAATAATTTTTTTGGTTCTATCAGATCGCTTATGATTTGATTTTCTGTTTCAAGCAACTTCTGCTCATCATTAGTCTGTATTATTGTTTTAATTGCACCATAAGAATGCAAAAACAAATCATTTTTATACTCATACTCCTCAATTTCATTAATTTGTTTCAAACATTCTTTAATTACAGTTGTATTCATAAAAATGTCTAATGGAATGTTACTAAAATGTTTACGCCATAAATGGTGATTTATATTATTAAAATAATAGGCATAAGGTTTGTCTTTAACATTAATTTCGATTGCAGTATCCAAAAATCCAGTGAATAAAAGATAATCATAGCTTTCTTTGTCATCACCAAAATTTAAAAAATTTGTAATCGTTTGGTGTATCATTGACAAGTAATTTTTATAAAATTTATTATATTCATAATCCTTGTAAAAATCCTTTAAATATTCATCAGAATATATTTTCGTGTGATTATCTAATATATAACGCTTTCTCGTTAAAATCATTTTAATAAAATCAAACTTATCTATTAGAAAATCTGTAGTTTCTTTATTGAAAGTTGCTTCAAAATTATCTAAAAAAATTTTATACCTATCGATTGTTCTTTCAGATGATAAATTATCTGTCCATATTCTTTTTAATACAGCCGGACGAGTATACATTTCTGCTAGGTAATAAGAAGTTTTTAATAAACCATTTACAATTTGATATATTTCAAAATTAATTAAAGTTTTTATATCAGTTGAATCAATAAGTAGCATAATTTTCTTTAATAAATTTACATCAGTAATATGATATTTTTGTTTTAGTTTGGTTCCAGAAAAACCCCAATTTTTTTCAATTGTTTCATAAAATGTAGTCCAGTTGAAATTTTTTGATGGAAATAATTCATTTAACTGTTCATTTGACTCCAATAATATATTATTCCCTTCTTCATATTTATCATTGTTATGGTTCGTTATTAAGTCTCTGAAAGTGTTTACAAATTTACCTATCTCTTGAATTGCATTTTCAATTTCTGTATCTATTATTTCAATATTATCGGGATTAAGCGATTTAAAAATATTTTCCAATTTAAATCTAGATAATCGATTGTTGATCATCGAATGTATTAAATATATTTCACCTTGTTGTGATGGCCGAGTATTAAAAAAAAGATTATCGCCCATTGCTAAAAGATTGGCTGATAATTTTGCAACATCATTACCATTTACATTATCTGATTTAACAGGAAATCCAAATGGTTTTAAAAAATCAATTTGTTCAAACATGTCTTTTACATTTGTAAAATTATTTTGTTTTATTCCACAATTGGAATAAAAATCGGCAACAATTTTTTCATATTCAGTTTTTGGTTCATTTTCGATAAAAAATTTCTCAACAATTGAATTCACATTCCATAAATAAATCGGGTTTTCAATATTTTTCATATTACCACAAGCATATTTGACGAAATCATCACAAGGATCTACAGTTTCATCAATGTTTTTTTTAATTTCATTTATAAAATTTTTTATATCTTTTTCATGAATTTCATTAATTATTGTTTGAGACTCACTGCCGACATTATTTGGAACAATTGTAAATATGATAATTCCTATTAGAAACCAAATGTTATAATTAAACATTTTGAAGGTAACTAACTGTTCTATCACACAACAACAACTACAAATATTCGTACTGATTTAATTGAAATGCAGAGAACAACTAAATTAATTTATCAACATTTCAGTCAAATATTTTAAATTAATTTCTATGTATATGAATTGATAAATAAATTTGAATTAAATTTTACAGTTGATTATTAATTTTTTATTTTGTTTTTTAACAAAGTTTTTTATCTACAAAACTTAATAAAAATTTGTTTATTTTGAATAATTTAATTATTCGTACATCACCTTCTGAGATTATGGTTAAAAATAATCTATAAATTTTTTTGACAATCGAGAGCAGAAAAGGTCACTACTCACAATTTTATGATAAGAAATTATACAATTTATTTTATAGGAACAAATTGTGGCTAAATAAAATTGATAATATTTAATTATTTGTTTTTCTCTAAGGGTCATAGAAGTTGAATTTGAATATGTCCATCTCACTTGAATTACTGCAGATGTTTTTTGTATTTTATGTAATGCTGTATTAGATACATTCTGATCTTATAGTACATCTCCTGGTAATGATGATGAAATGACCATCTATATCTTCTGGAATCTTGTGTTTTTTTTTCATTTTGTGTCATTTTAAATTGTTTTATATCAGTATAACTGATCGTCCATTGATTAGATTATTATAGAGTAATTTATAACTAAAATTAACTTACTTAATTATAAGTATTGTAATTTGTAACTAAAATAAGTACAAAAATATATTTGTAATATAAAATCAAATTTTTCAAAATGTCCTAGAATTACTGCAGTTCAACAAAAACATTGTATTGATTCCAAGTTTTTTTTTTTTTACTTTTCTTTATATTCATTTATTTATTCATTTCAAAGCCTTAGCGGTAGCTGTCTGGCTAATTATTTTTTTACATAATATTAAAGTGACAATATTTATAGTTATAATTCAATTTTATTGCATTTCTATATACAGTTTATAAAATTTTTTTTGTTAATTACTTATATATAAGCGAATTCAAATCTATTTAGAGTTAGTAATTTTAATTCCAGACATTTGTCAATAAATATTTTTTAATTTCCTTTTTCAAATGGCTTATATTACCTACATTTCTTAATTCAATTGGCAAATCATTAAAAATTCTTAGACAATTATACAAGCAGTTTTTTTTTTGACTACTTGTTCTAAATAAGCTTAAATAAAAATTTGATTTATTCCTAGTGTTGTGTTGATGAATATTATATGATAGCTCGGTTTAACATAAAATTGTGTTTTATGTAATTATTTACAATTTTAAACGCAATCATAATATACTTACTTCTACAATCTACAAATATCAGAAAGACTCACGTATTTTTCATTATATAGAAGCGCAGTTGGATACATAACCGAATAATTGTGTATAATTTTTATTGACTTTTTGTGCAGGATATCTAATTTATTTAAATTAACTTGTGAAGTATTACACCATATTGGGTTTAAATATAGGTTATATTCGACCGCAAATACGAAATGTAAGTAAGATATAAGGTCATTGAAATACTTTCGCATTCTTCTTAGAATAAAAACATATGGCGTAATTTTTTTTATTATATGGTCAACATGTTCATTCCACTTTAACTTATTATCTATAACTAAACCTAGGTAGATTTATGGAATAAAAGTCGAGTTTCCTTTCACTAATCATTTGTATTTATTTTGCAAATATCGATATTTCGGAAGCAACTTACTTCCTTCATCAGTGCTTTGCGACTAATTAATATATTTACACTAATCCTTACATATAATTATATAATTTGAACCCTTAATAATATGCTCATTTTGTTAACAATAGTAATTCCTTAATAGTACTACCTAATCTACAGTGTTTTATTTATTAAATTTTTTTTTGTATAATTATTATTTATTGCATTTAAACTAGTCTTACGCAATAACCCTTATTCTAGTATTTATGATCTTAATTCTACCTGAACCTGATTTTTAATTTTAAAGTAATCTAAATAATGGCGAGAATCCACTACCTACATCATTATTAAGTCTGTTGTTAACAGGTTCTCTAGATATTGACAGACTTTCATACATATCTAGTTTATTTATTTTTTTTACATCTTTTATTAATTTTAAACTATTCTTATTTATATGATGTTCTTCTTCAACTATATGCTGAGCTATAGCTGACCTAAAATTCGTGTAGTTTCCCAGTCCTCGCCAATTGTTCTTCCCTCATATGTTCCTGGAATCTAACTGTAATTAACCTCTTGGATTGTCCTATGTAAGTTTTTGTGCAATCTTGGCATGATATTTTGTATATACCACTTACTTCTTCTATGCTTTTCTTATCTTTAGCAGATCCTAACAGATTATATAATTTGAGATTTCTGCTAGTGGTGACTACATTTAAGTTGTATTTCTTAAATATATTGTTAAATTTTTTTGTGTATGCGGAATGTATTACACAAATTCGTTTTGGCTTCTCCATATTTTTGTTTTGTTCGAATAAAGTTGAGAAATTTTCCATTTCAGTTCTATGGATCTTCTTCTTTATTATTTTCTCAACTTTTTTTTTCATAAATCCATTTACTTCTGCTGTGTCCTCAATATATAATTTTTCCTTTTTGAAGTTTTCTTCTGATAAAGGTGTGGTCAGTAGTCTGTTAATCATTGTATGATATGCTGCCATCTTTTGTCCATGGGGGTGGTTTGAATCGGAAGTGATAGTTATTTTAGTTGTCGTAATTTTCCTATAGATATCAAAATTTATTTTTCCTTCCCTTCTAATTAATTTGATATCTAGGAACGGAATTTCGCCATTTTTTTCATTTTCCATTGTGAAAGTTATGTTGTTATGGAGTTTAACAAGTAAACTTTCCATTTTGGTTTTTTCCCCTACTGCGATAATATCATCTACATATCGCATCCAGATCCTGGGCATAATTCCTTCTTCTACTATCCTTTCTTCTATAAAATTCATGAAGATTTCGCTCAATATAGGGGATAGTGGATTTCCCATAGCTGTGCCTTTTGTGGTTTTGTAATACTTCCCTCTAAACATGAAATAGTTTTCATTCATACAAAGGGCTGCCAATTTTATGTAGCATTTGGTTTTTTGTTTCCATTCCCTCGAATCATCCATTTTGTTGAGCCATTCCTCTAGTTTTATAATGGCTTCTTTAACTGGTATGCTAGGGAAAAGTGATTTGACATCAAATGATACTAGCTCTTCACTTTCCCCTATTTCGGTATCCTTTATTGCTTCGATCAGCTCAGCTGTATTTTTTATAGCTCTTGTGCTCATTTCTCTTCCTAGGTTTTTGAACTCTGCTACTAACCATTTTGCTATGTTGTATGTTGGTGAGTTGGAATCTGCAATTATTTCCCTCATTTCATTTCCATCTTTGTGAATTTTTGGTTGGCATCTAATTCTAGGCAATGAAGGGTTCGGCATTCTTAAGTTTGTTATCTTTTCTATGCTACCCTTACATTCTTTTAGAATTTTTTCTACTCTTCTTACTGAATCTGGCAAGGGATTCTTTCTAAGTTCGAAAAAGTTCCCGGATTTAAGTTTTTCTTCTACCAGATTTTCATACTCCTCTTTATCCTTAATGACTATTTTGTTTCCTTTGTCTGCTTTTAAGTAATGAACTGGTTTTTCTTTTAGAGATTTCAATATTTGTTGTTCTTTACAAGTTTTCCTATCTGTTGTTTGACATTCACTTTTGATGATCTTTTTAATTTCTCCCCTAATGTCATTTTTGCATTCTTCATTCAAATATTTTATATTTGATTCAATGTCTACAATTATCTCTTCCCGGGGAGCTCTACTTTTTAAAGCGTAGTTTAAACCTTTATTTAAAAGGTGCATTTCTTCTACAGAGAAGACTGCCTTAGATTGATTCACTACAAAGTTCGGTATTATTTTAAATTTTGGTGTTTGTGTTTTGTTCTGGGTATCGTTGATGCCTTTTAGCTTGTTTAGTTTCTTAATTAAAATTTTCCTTTTTCTATCCTTTTCACATTCGTAACCTCTTGCGATTTTAAAAATTGTTGATTCTATGTTACCTCCTTCTTCTGTTACTATACTAGCTAATTTAAGGTGTACATTATACGCTTTTAAACTAACGTAATTTAATCTAGAATATAAATACTTAATATTATCCTTAATTAAATTTCTTTCTACAGTGTTCTTCTGCTTCAAAGCTGCTTGAAGGTGTGATCTTATCTCTACCATATGGGACACAGGGGTCACTTTATTTTTAAGACATAGTTTTAAAAATTTAATGTCCTCCCCTATCCCTGCCATTTGTTTTTTTAGTTTTAATAAAGAATTAAATTCTGATTTAGACTTGGTAGTCATCTTAATTGAATCAGATTTGTTTTTAGTGATATGTTTAGATTTATGGAATAAAAGTCGAGTTTCCTTTCACTAATCATTTGTATTTATTTAAAAAAAAAAAAAAAAATTTAATAAATAAAACACTGTAGATTAGGTAGTACTATTAAGGAATTACTATTGTTAACAAAATGAGCATATTATTAAGGGTTCAAATTATATAAATATATGTAAGGATTAGTGTAAATATTATTTAGTCGCAAAGCACTGATGAAGGAAGTAAGTTGCTTCCGAAATATCGATATTTGCAAAATAAATACAAATGATTAGTGAAAGGAAACTGGACTTTTATTCCATAATTTAAATATATCACTAAAAACAAATCTGATTATCAAAAACAATAAACCTAGGTAGTTAAAGTACTTAACAATTTCAACATTTTCGTTATTAAAAGTAAAATTCATGTTGGACTTTTTTTTGTTTTCAAATAACATTATTTTTGTTTTTTTAATATTTAATAATAGACGATTCTTTTTTAGCCATTTCTCAATAATTTTAAAGTCGTGCTGAATGAATATTTTCCCTCAGATCCTGTGCATTACTTGAACAATATTTTACTACAGCATCATCTGCATAAAGCTGTATTTGGCCCTTTAAGTTTAGTAAAGTAATATCGTTAATGTATATTTTGAAAAGGTCCGGTCCAAGGATTGAACCTTACGGTACCCCTTTCAAATTTATTTTTGATTGACTTACTTTGCTGTTTATGCTCACTTTTTGTGGTCTATTATAATATAAATAAGATTTAAAAAAATCTATTTGTTTTATATTGAAACTCATATTTTTAAGTTTTAGTAAAATTATTTCGTGGTCCACACAATCAAAGGCTTTTTGAAAGTCTAAGAAAACACATGCAATATATTTTCCTTCATCAATATATTTTGAAATAAAATGGGTAAGGCTTAGGCGGGCCGCAGTTGTGTTGCAATTTTTCTCAAAACCAAATTGTTCATTATGTAGGAACTCATTATTTTCTCGTCAAAAATGTAACTAATCTACTTTTAATAATGATTAGGTTAAAGTGTTTATAGTTTAGTTTTAAGTGTAGTTTTGATTTAGTATACATTCATGATTTATTCAGAATATAATATGGATATGGTTTTTATTTTATTTTTATTTTATATTTTGTCATAATTAAAGATGGTACGATATATACGGAATAGTGGCCCCTTGTTATCATTGTTTTTAGCATTCATTGTCTGATATATTGATTCACTTTTTATTTAATTTGCTTACACTTTTCAAAATTTAAAATAAAAAAAAACATACTGTTAAAAATATTGACAACAAAATTAACAGCTCGTTTATTCATAATTTTTAATAACTATAATAGACAAGCATTTAAAGACCTGCGCAGTAGACAATATTGTGCTAAGGTTTTCCAATAAAACTTTTAAATCGCACTTTAGAATTAAATCGAGATTTTCGAATTTCTTTGTAAAGCGAAATACTACTACTGTTCCAGAAAAATGTTTCTTCATCAAATCTATTAAGAGGAGCTTTGAGTTCTTACTCCACCTAAACATTAAAATATAATAATCAAAAAATATTTATTTTAAAAACGTTTACACTAAAAAATATATTTTATTTTTAATTAAATATTAATTATTTAGCATCACAGCTTATAATATCGTCGTCCATTACTTCTTGAATTCCAAAAATCAATTTGTTTATATTTACTTTAAAATGGTATTCACTTTCAAAAATATTTATTTTTATTTTTACTATCGTACGGTAGCGTCATCTATTTTGTTTTAAAATAAATATCACTTTTTGACATTTAATATTCAAGCGCTCTACGTGCTCTGTTAATATAAATCGAGCACATACAGTACGCTCTGAATGTGCTCTGAACGCATAAAAATATAGATTTCAAGCTCTGAATGCTATAAGCAAAAAAAAAACAAAATACAAATCTTTGACAATTCGTGCTCTGCTGTGAACTAAAAAGCGGAAACAACTCTTAATGAACCTATTTAAATACCAGCAACTTGATCTTTGCATAGTAGAGTATCTATAATTATAATCGACAAGCATTTAAGGACCTGCGCATTAAACACCTTCTCATTTTATCACTTTTCTGCTTAATGAAACCTTAATAATGTAAATAAGTTGTATACACAACAGAAATGCGCATACGGGTTGAAATGCGCACACGGATTTTATTTTATAATATTAAAATTTTTTAATAAAATATATCCAATTTGTGTCATTCAACATCTTATTATTTTGTTTTATACATAATTAAAGGAAATTTATTCTATTAGGTTTTTTAAGTAACTATCTCAAATTATTGTTTCTATACTTTGATCATTTGCAGTAATCATATAGTTTTGGTTAAAAATATGTATAATGTTAATAACTCTTTAATTACAAACATATTTTATTTTTAGTAATTTTATGCATTAAATGCCACTTACTATACGGAATATGTCGAAACGAAACAGTATATGAGGGAGCAGTATATATTATGTTATAGTATGTTCGCATTGTGTTTAAATTACGCTTGTTAACTATGGTTAAAAATAATGTTCGCATTATACAAACTATAGTTAAGTTTGACGTTTTGATTGCTAATCAAAATAAAAAATAAATAATGGAGCAAACAATACTTTTTAAAAAGATCTGTAAAAAAAATTTTAGTTGGTTTTGTAAGTAATGCAAAAGGACAAAACGCTATTCAAAATTAAAAAAAAAAAATATTAAAAATGAAAATTTTTATAAATAAATTAAATCAACATTATATTCATTTGTACAATTTACAATAAAATATATCTGGAAAAAAGTTTTTTGTTTAATAATTTTTGGTTTATGTCTTGTTTTTATTTAGGCAAATATATATGTACTAGTGCATCCCCTATGCAATAGCACAGAAGTACTTCTTTAAAAAATAATTTACTATTCAATTATTCTTGCTTTTTTACTCACCACGTCGTTCATGTTGTGTATTATGATATAAGATATTTCCAACATGGCCTTCCTTGTGTTATATAATATAAGATATAATTTAAACGAAATGAAAAGTTTATTTTATTGTTTATTTAAATAAAAAAAGGTACCAATTTAAAACTTTTTTTTTATTATTTACTTTTTAATTACAAATTAAAATATGTTTCTTTTTTATTCAAATTAAATAATATCAAATCTGTAGAATAAATTTGAGCAATAAAATTTTAACATAGGTTCGATATACATAACATTTCACCAATATATACTAACAAAATTTCCTAACCAAAATACAGTACAAATCATTATTTATTGTACCTACATTTTAGCTGTTTTAGTATACATTACATATATAGGTAGGATAAATACTAATTGGTATAATATGTTTAATCATACATCTACATGGTACATCATAGTGTAATAAGTAATAAGTAATAAGTATATATAATTTGTGTGCTTAGATTTCTTTCAAGCTAATCGGTTTCGTATTTTATTGAAAAAATTGAGAAGAGAATAATAATTAAAAATTACTTTTTTTTTATTAAAAAAATATTATTAATTATATTATATTATAAAAATTAATATTATAATACATATTAATAAAAAAAAAAATTTTTTAATGAAAAAAAAAAAAAAATTTGAATTAATAGAGAATCGAACTCACAAAAATTTGTTATATTAAAACCTATATTAATAATATTATCCTACTTATTATTTTTTTTCCTACTAAAAGTGCAAAAAACCAAATGCGATAAATAAAAAAAAAAATAAAAAGAATTTGGCTCGAAAGAGAATCGACAAAAATTTCTGATATTATTTAAATGATGCTTTAACCAACCCAGCTAATTCTTATAAAAATTGTTTACCCAAAAATACACATAAAATAAAAATTGATTTTGATCGCCACGACTTGCATCATCATTTATTGATTAAATGAAAAAAAAAAACGAGCACACGAAAAACCACGAAAAGTGTGCCTTCACTAATCGTGCTCTTGTGTATTATAAAATAGATACATATTTCTGTCGTATATTTTAGTTTTTGGTGATTATTGTTTTTTTTTTTTTAATTACACAAATTTACTAACAAATAATAAATATATTAATTTATTTTCTTTTATTATTTTTACAATTAATTATTTTTACTATTAATTGTCTGAATTATATCTTTTTGAATAATGCAGGGTTGTGAACGTGAATTTAACATAATTTAAGTGTGATTTATTTTTAACTATAGTTAAAAGTATGATTAATTTTATATAAAAAAAAAAACAAATTGAACTTAAATTATGTTTACACTATAGTTAGGGACTCAATCATAGTTAACTCGGTAAATGCGAACATATTATTAAATAATACTTAATAACCTCCAAATTTTTATGAAAACATGAGTGCTATATAATTTATCGTCAGAACTCTATGTTTGTACGTAAATTACTTCTCTTTTAATAACTTCAAATTTGTCTTCAACTTAAATTATAATTACTCAACAGTGGCCCCTAGTATACATTATATAATAGACAATATTATTCACGTATACAGAATAAAAATAATGAAAAATTGTGAGTAAACTTTGTAATAATAATTCATACTAAAATATTTATCCTTTCATCCAATTAATTAATATCCTTATAAATATAATATTCTTCGTTTTATTCTCTTTAAACCCTCCATATCATCTATAATTTAAATACAGTGGTCTTAATAATTATGTTCTCTAAGGAACAGTTTTATATTATTTCTTCGAAGAATGTAATTCTAACGACATAACATTTAAAAGTTAATTTTTAAAGAATTTTCTAAATTATTTAACAAAAAAATTTCGATTTAATTCTTTGAAGAAGTTAATTTGAAAATTTTTGAAATAAAATTTAATATAAAATAATAACGTACACAAAATATAGCAAATACAGTATAGAAAAGGATAAATAAAATCTTTTTGAAAATAAAAAAGTAAAAAAAGTAAAAGAATTTCAAAAATAAATTTTAAGATGAAAAGATAATAATTAAGAATGGGAAATTAAAAACATAAAAAAAAAAAAAAAAAAATGAATAAAATAAAAGGATCTTTTAAGAAAAAATACATGTTTCATTTATTATTCATAAATTTTGATTTATTTTTGAAGTGATATAATTTTATTCAGAATGTTACTATTTATTTATGACCAAATCATTATTCGTCTAAAAAAAAAAACAAAAAAAAAACAGAAAACAAAAAATGATTTTCTTTTTTATGGTTCAAAAATTTATAATTAATTAGAGAATAAATATAATCTTTGAAAACAAAAATTAAATTTTAATGAAATTGCTTAAAAAGCAATGTTACGCAATCTCAATCATAAGATTTTATGTATATATCTAAGTGAAATTATTAATATTACAAATAAACATACAAAATGACACGCCATTTTGAACAGTTGTTTTTTTTATTTATTTTATATTTATTTCGAGTTCAAATGTCTTTCTTTATATTATACAATAATAAATTTTGTATTAATTATTCATTAATATTTATATATTAATTTTCATATTTCTTTGATAGTAATTAAAAAGTAAAAAAAACAAGAACTAAATAAATAATTTGAAAATATTTTAAAGATTCAAATATATTATATTTGGTCTAGCCCTCAATTAGTGCAGCAGCAAATGAGCATACGGTGATTACTCGTATCTATAAAATTAATTTTACTAAAAGATAGAAATATAGTATAAATAATATTTATTATATATTTAACCAAAAAATTGTACCGTTAACCATAGTTCAACTTGTGACTGGTTTTAGCCATTCTGTTACCCAACTTATTAGTTGTTTAATGATCATATTTACAGTATTATCCAGTGGTATGCTGAATATATCTCACATTGTTCGGAGAACGGTTTTTCTGTATGGCAAAATCTGTTACGAGTGAGTCGTTTCCATCATTTACAGACCAGAGGTTCAATAGATTCTTCCTCTACTTCTCATACTCTGAACAAGTTTTTTTAGGTTAGGCCGATTTCATAAATATCCTATTTTACTAGACAATGACCATCTATTATCCTTGTGATTATGCGCATTTTAAAACAGAATAATTTTAATTTTCCCGATGAGCGAGCGTTTTGGAATGAGCAATTTAAAAGCTTATCGATTGTCAGAAGTGTTAGTCCAGAAATGTGCAGCTTTTGCTTAACTTCAGTCAAATTTTTAACTACAGTTTGGCAGTGCTTAAGGTTATTTCACCCAATGGGCTATGAAAGGCGCAAATTAATATATAATTTAAAAACAGCTTTAGAAAGTAGATTTCCAGGTGGGTAGGAATGGCTTCTAGATGAGGTTTTCTATTTTGGTTTAATAAAAGCAAGGTGCAAATAATGTGTATGATTGTTTGGTCCTCTTCTTTATCTTTTCAACCTCTCCAAAAATCATTTGAGTAAAGTTAAAGCTTTCTGGCATACTTGAATATAAAACAGTACTATAATATCTAATCTTGTTAATTATTCGAAGGTTAAAAAATCGTTTATTATCCGGTATGAGTCATCCAATTTTTGGTTACTATATAATCACGTTTGTATCAAATCAAGAGCACATTTGTATCAAGCTGTTGAAATATAGTACTTTTAATTACTTTAAATAACATTATTGCTCTTCTGGCGCTACTACCAAATCCAGCAAGGACCTCTACTTCTATACATTTATTTAATAACTGTCTTAACGTGGTAGCTATACTCTCGACCTTCTAATATTGAGCAATGATAATGTATCAGCTATGACTGCATCTTGTTATTTCAATTTGGGTTGTGGCGTCCTGAAAGATTTTTATGACCTTATTTTGCATTTCGGTAGATAAAATTGTATTAAGCAATATTAAGACCAATATGTGGATAGTTGCCTCTCATAAAGGCAATCTTTTGGGCTGTCAGGCATATGTGCGCAAAATGTGATCCCCGCATCGCAATCTATTGACCTATGAATATTATGTACTTCTATTCATAGTTTTTGGTTCATTTTCATGGTTATACCTTATTCTTACAGCCATTATCGAATACGCTATGAGCCTTAATTCTTACTTTCCCATGAAAAAAGAAATATATTCTACCCAATTTAACTTCTTTTAGAATTAAACCTACACATACACCTCTAAATAAATATTATTATTAATATAAAAATAGAAATCGTTTCCCGTAAGCTGTCATTGATTGCATTCTTTTATCTAAATCAATACAAGGATATTCAATCCTTATTTTAAAATCATAACCTTTTAAACAGATTTTTTTGTTTTTTATTTAATAAAATTTCAGCTTAATTTTTAATAGGACATTTAATAAGACTATCAATGTTAATTCTAAATTTTTGTTTTTTTATAAAAATTAAAATATCACAATTACCATGATAATTTGATTGATATTATCCTTATAATCCTAGATTAAATCCTCACTTCACTCTAATTTTTATGACCGTATTTAGGTATGAAGAAAAAAATATAGTATATTTCAACCTCAACTGTATAACAGTTTTTTTTTTTTAGAGAAATTTGGATATAAAGAGAATTAAATTAATAATTTTTGACAATTTATACATATACATACAAAAGCATATGATTATTATTTAAGTTGTAAGTATATAAAGTAGATATATTTCATAAGTAAACATGTAAATACAGGGTGTATACGAAATTATTTTTCGCAACTAGACCAGATAATTGGTACTAAACAATGTTTGTTTTAGCATTTTCGGTTTAGATTAAATAAAATTTTCTGTATCTATTTCCATCTTCGTTTAGGTGGAAATTTCAGTTGTTCAGAACCTTGAATAAAATTTTTGAACATTAATTTTATTTTAATGAATGTGTCAGACTAATAATCAATAATTATTGAATACGAGTATACGTGTAGGTATTTCGAAAGTTATATTGGTAAATTTAAATTACAATATCTTAATTACAGTATACACCATTATACGCCTGCATTTGAGTACTAAGTCCTTTGGGAGCCTAATATTATCCATACAAAATTCAAAAAACAAACATTTATGTACACTTAGTCTAAATTAATTTATCAAAAATATTATTGGACAACAAATATGAGACAATTTCTACCTACAAAAAATTTATTCGTAAAAAAGCTCACGTAATAGATAATAATAATCAGTTATAATGGAAATGTTCTGTCAACACATTGAACCATTTTCTAAAATGTAAAAATATAAATTTAACCGAAAAAATTTACCTTTAAAATCAAAATATTTTAATTGATCGATAGCTCGTACCATAGTTCCACTTGTGACTGGTTTTAGCTATCCTGTTAACGAATAACTAATCACAGCAGGCATTAGCATGGTTGAAAATTTAGGTATAAAACTAATAAATTTTTCCTATTCATATCAATCCTGACTAAAATCATATTAAACTAATAAACGTAGAGAACGTATTAAAATCAATAAGTATTCTAGATTAATTTAATAACTTATAAAGATAAAATTATTTAATATTTAGCAATATATTAATTTAATATATTATACATATTAGATGTTTTTATATCTTGGAATATATTAATTTAATATTCTTATAGGTATGAATCAATTTTATAGTCATATATCATATTAAATTTATATGACTGTAGGTATTAGAATTGGATACACCAATATTTATTAATTTAATAAGTTAATTTCATATTAATATTTATAAAAAAAATTTATTAAAATAATAATGAAAATTTTTTTGGATTTTATACCAAAATTATATTAAAATAATAAGAAAAAAGTTTTTCATATTACAATTTATAAATTTAATACCCTTTATGGCAATCAAAGTGCCTCAGATACTTACGAAAAACATTGTCCAAGATAAATTTCATAAAAATAAGTAAAAAATTATTGTATGTATTTAAATTTATTTATTTTTTTTAAATTTCTTCCAAGTAACAATTTACCAAAACTTATTTATATTATGTATTTTTACATTATATATTATAATATTTTGCAATACAATTTTATTCAATATACAGATTAAGTCTGATAAACACATTAGTTTAATACCTTTTAATACCTTTTCATTATTTATATAATTATATATTTTTTTTTAAATTTCTGGATAAAATATTGATGCTTCGATTCATACCTCATTGTAGAGTATTGACTTAATGAGCCCATTTTTGTCATAACATTCGGATAATGAATAAGAATATGGGGTTTAGGGATGAGTTTAATATTAAAAGTATTTACAAGATTAAATAAATGTTCTTCATTACAACAAAGTAATAGATTAAAATAGTCACTAAATTTTTGTACTTCCACGAATTTAAAATTATTGTTAAAAATACTCCAGACATTTTAATTTTAATTTATTGTAAATAAATTACTTTAATTTTTTTTAAATACTTCACAAGAACAGTGCTTCAGCTTCAACTTCTTTTCGAAAACTGCATCTTCTAATTTGTTTTACGTTATATAAACTTATATATAAACTTTGTATAATAATGTACATAATTATTAAATTGATAGGAGAAACGTATTAATCGAACAATATTAATAAGTAAATAATATTAATTAAATATTATAAGTTTATAAAACAAATAAAAAATTGAATCATTCTAATAAGTACATTATATTAGGTGTTCGCTTTCCGTCAGAACTCAGAATGTATCGCTTGAAATTAACTATTTAATGCGAGCAACTTATAAAATTAATACTTAATAAAATATAAATAATGTAAATGTAAATAAATGTAATAAAGTCTATTAAATTTATAAGATTATTTTATAAATTATTTTTGGAACATTTTTTTATAAACTTATTTTATAAAATTTATAAAAAACAATAATAAAATAAGGTATTTTAAAACTTTGTCATATTATAATAATATTTCTATATTATGCACAGAATTTATAAATTCTACTTATCAAAATTAATATATTTCAAATATAAATATAGTAATAGTATTTATTAATTTTATATAAACTAGCTTATTACTTTACATTCCATAGGAGTTTCATATTAGATATATAAAAATAATCAGATCAAAGTGATTTATAATTAGAGGATATTATATTAATTTTATAAGAAAATATATATACATGACATTTTTAAAAAAAATTAAATACTCTTGTTAATTTCACAGTATTTAATTTTTTTAAAAATGTTTATTAAATTTCACCAATAGTGTACAAGCGAAAGCATAAAAGCATACATGACGTTTATACGAAAAAACCTATTAATTTTTATACCTAAATTTTCAACCGTGAGCCGGAAACAATATAAAATTGTCTTCATGTTATTTTTGTCTTATTAAAACAAATAACTTCCTGTAGTAAATCTGATCTCTATAGAAGTTTTTTTTAAATAATCGATTATCAGAACTAAAATTTGTATTTGGAATTGGTGGAAACGACCAAATTAAAAAAAAATTTAGTAATTTAAGTCAAAACATATTTAGCGCTGAACTCCTTAAAAACAATATTGTTTCAATATTTTGCACCGGGCTAACTGAGCTATAACTTAAGGAAAACATTTAAAATTTCTCTAATAATTTTGTCATTCAAAAATTTTGTCATTCAATAATTTTGTCATTTCTCGCCTAATTTCTCCAATAAAATTGTCATTCAAAAAATTTTACAACAAATTTAAAGACTTGCGTAACATATATGAAGTACAAAAATATTACCACAGCATTTTTTAATACCTACCCTACACATAAGTTTAATAACCCATTTTAGTCAAAAAAAAAAAAAAAAATATCTTGATTATTAATTAATCCATTTGTTTTTGGGGTAATTGATGCCTAAAAAATTCAAGTCCGTTGTCAGATTTGGACTACCACGTTTCAGAGCCTGGGAAAGGGCTTTTCGCAAAATCGAACATTGGCTGCTATTTGTCATTTTTTTTTGTTCATGAAAATAAAAATTAATTTTACATTTTTAGCAATTTGACTCAATTTCAGCAAAGTTAAAGCTAAACATTAGACATCACACCAGATAAACTTTTTGATAAAACAAAAATACACAAAGCCCCACCATGGATGCTTAGACTACCATGCGATGATACAGATCTTAACACACACAAAAAAAACGAAACAAATACACGCAATACCAGCAACTATTCAAAAACAAACTAAATACTACCTATAAAGACTACATACCGATATACACAGATGGATCGAAACAAAATAACATAGCAGGATGCGCATTTAAATGTATGCAACACGAAAAAAAATACAGACTTAACGAACATACAACAGTATATTCGGCGGAACTATATGACATAAGCAGGGCAATTGAGTATGTCAGCCGAAGCTATGAGGGGAGAAGGTTCATAATTTGCACCGACGCCCTTAGTAGCCTACAGGCTCTCTCATCTGCTACCTCAAAACACCCGACAGTGATTGCAATCCAAGATCAGCAGCAGGTATGTAAAAATCATATAGCATTTCTATGGACTCCTGGACATGGCAATATTACCGGTAACGAAGAAGCAGATAGACTGGCAAAGGCAGCACTTTTAGAACCACTTTCCGAACAACAAAGCCGGTACTACAGGGATTATAAAGAGATATGTGATCGAACTTTATGGGAAATACACAACACAAGTTGGGAAAATGAACCCCTCACCAACAAACTAAGGCACATTAAAAGAAATGTATCCAGATGGAATAGCTTAGACCAGGCCAGTAGGAAAATCGCTGTTGTTCCGGACTAGACTCCGAATAGGACACACACCATACACCCACAGCTATCTCTTTGATGGACCTCAAAACGCACAGCCAACATATCACTCTGTTCCAGATACCCCAATCAATATACAGCACATATTTGAGGCTTGCCCTCTATACACTGATGTAAGAGCCAGGCTTGGAATCACGGGACTTGATATACTCACACAGGATACTATAGACGCAACAACTAATATCATGGCATTCCTTAGAGAAACTGACATTATCAATAAAATATAATAAAATTCAATAAAAACCAATAAAAAACAAAAATTTAATTTTTCTAATATAATATAAACTAGGCTAAATTCAAAATTATAAACTTTAAGAGGAAAAAAAAATTAATTTGAAAGTAAAAAACAAAAAAAAAGAAACAAAAAAAAAGTAAATCAAAAATCTAAATTTAAAACAACATTATGTTAAAAAATAATAAAACGTTTAAAGAATGAGTGCTTGACAAAACCCACGTGGTTGATAAGTCCATAATGAAGATCTTATAAATAAATAAATAAATAAATCTAAACAATGAATGGAAATGTAAAATAGACAAATAAACAAAAACTTTATAAAGATAAATAATCAAAAATTTATTAATACAAAATGTTATAAATTGTGCAATCTTAATACAAAAACTATTTTTCATGTAATTTTTCAAAGCATTTGGTGTGTAAATGAACGTTGCACTTCTGGCACATGAATTTTGTTGACTTTCCGCATTTTTTCAATTGACATCAACGATATTTTCCTTCTGTTTGGGATACAACAACATGTCTGCCTGATTTATTTGTTAAATTATGAGGCTGATATTCTTCTTGAGATCATTCATCTTCAGATCCCAATAATAATTTTTCAGCAACGAAAACAGGAAAACTTTTTAGCAGAATTTAATTAGCGAAAAATCGAACAGCTACCGAAAATGGGTTAATACCTACCCTTCTAATTCCTATCTGTGAAACAGTGATTCTTTAGTTATATTTTCTATCTTTGACGTTCAGCACAAGATTGTTACTTCTTCTATTTTTGACGTTCAGCGCAATACTGCCTTAAGTATAAGTTTTTACCAACATTACAACATTATGACTTTTCTAAGAACAATACACCTGTA
Organism: Argyra leucocephala; assembly: GCA_963942445.1. Taxonomy (NCBI): domain Eukaryota; kingdom Metazoa; phylum Arthropoda; class Insecta; order Diptera; family Dolichopodidae; genus Argyra; species Argyra leucocephala. Next base: position 128,903,551 of record OZ012680.1, read on the forward strand.
ATTCTAAATTTATTGTCTTCCGAAACCATATTCAATTTGTATTTCAACTTATTCTAAAGCTTATTTAACACCAATGTTAGAACTGAAAACATATTCTATAATTAATGTAATGAAGATAATACGTACCTACTTTAAGTGAATCAATAATACCTTACAAAATAGGAGTAGCCCTCCACTTAGAACTATCCCCTCTATTAGACAATAGTCTTAATATTACTTAATACAATTTAATCTGCCGAAATGCAAAAAACTATTACTATGATATATCAACACCCTGTATGTACTTATTTTAATGTTGTTTTTTTTTTTTTTTTTAAATAAAAATAAATCACTTTATAGAAAGTCCTTTTAAAATGAAAATGTTTTTGTTGTTGTTTTTTTTTTTTTTTTTTTTTGGTAAAAATAAAAAGAACCTTCATTTATAAAGTTACCTAAAATTTATAATTCTCTGAAGTCTTAACCATTCAGAATGAAAATCACCAAATGTCAGACCAACATGCTCAACCCAACCCAAAATGCCATCATCTTCAAAAATGGCAAAATTAAAAAAAACAAACAAACCGAATATTTTTGAAAGCTTCAGAAAAAAGTTAGAAGAAAATGTAAAAGGAAATTTAGAATTTAAAATATGGAATCAAAAAATAAATTTTTATATATAGGTATGTCGGTACATACTTATGTATATACTATATATATATACTATATAATACACATTATATTATATGCTCGCCATTCACTAAATTGTTGTCTTAATAAAAAATCCCTTTAGCTCAGTTGGTTTTTATTTTTTGCTTTTTTTTTTTTTTTTTTTTTTTGTAATATAATACATCTTAATAATTATTCGTTGTCTCTTTCTACCCCATATTATAAATTCTTTAAAAAACAAAACAATTAAAATGAAAATAACAAAGAAAATATGTAATAAAATAACTGTAAAAATGTTCAAATATTAACAGAGAGGTAATCGAGGAGAGAGTTAGGAGAGAAAATAAAAAGGATATTAATGAGAAAAGTTCCAAATATCAAAGAAAAATAAATTAAAAATGAAATACCGTTGTTTAATATTTTCCCGTTATTTTACTTTTGTCTCCTGTTAATTGTATTGTTTTTCCGTTATTTATTTTCAAAACCCAGAATTTTTTATTTGATTCGTTTTTTTTTTTGTTTTGTTTTTGTCTTTTTCTATTTACTTTTTTTAAATTGTTAGAATAGCTTTAAGGACAAATATATTGTGTTTTATAGATTTATATATTTGTTTTTTTTTTTTTTTTTTATATATTTATAAAATCAGACATATGAAACGACCATAAGATGTTTTAATTATTGTTAATATAAAAAAATATATGAATACAAGGCAAATGTTTACATTTTGTGAAAGATTTAGTGTTCAAATATTTTTTACAGTTGTCTGTTACAATATCATTATAGCTATACCTTGAAAGCCCTGCTTTAATTATTGATCAGGCACATTTAAATTAACTACACATATAAGCACAATTTTTAACACTTTTTTTTTTCCTTATTCCTCTTGGGAGCATAGGGCTTCCACTGGACATTTCTATCGTACTCGATTTCTAGCTGCTATTTTCGTTTGTTCCTACGTTATGTTTGTTTTTTCAAGCTCTTGTTTAATGGTCCTACGCTAGGTGTTCTTTGGGCGACCGGGCTTCTTGAGCCTTGTGGGTTCCATTCTAAGCTCATCCGCACGATGTTTTTTGATGGATTTCTGAGTGTGTGGCCTATCCATCTCCATTTCCTTCTTCTAATTTGTTTCGCTATGGGTTCTTCGCCGATTAGTAGTTTTAACACTTAAGAGTTTAGTATTAAATTTATTACACCGAAGAATTTTAAAATTTTTAAAGTAATCTGTTTAGAATTTAAAATTAACGTAGAAGTCATGATTATTCGGAATTGAATTATCCTTAATTGGGCATGCTTAATAATATTTCCATATACAGAGTGTGATACACCCCGCAATAAAAATCCGATAAAGAATGGCTGCTTGACGTATTTTAGAAAATAAAAAATTATGTAAGGAATATGTTTTTCAATTTCACAGGTTTGTTTTTAATTATTACCTTGGATAAAGGTGGTTAAAGAAAATCGGATTGGGGATATAATTTCAAACGAATATCAACCCAGCCTGGAACATATGCAGAATTCTGCATACTTTTTTTTAATTAATTTGGCTAACTAATTTAACTAACTGTAATTATTATTGGTGGACATAACCGTTTTTGAGTAATAGCTGTACAAACGCAAAATTTTTGGTACAAAAAAATGAAATTTAGGTATAAAAAAACGTTGATTATTTCGGAAAAGATCGTTAGCTTTTTTATTTGTTAATTTTAATGCATTCAAGCATTTATTATCTACAACTTTGCTATAGACTTTGCTTCCATGTCATATTTACTGTTTCTATGGTAAAGTTAGCTAGGTTAGTATAGTTAGATGACATAATCATATCGGCCGCATGACCACAGCAGAATTCATTAAAAAAAATGCTTAAGCTGGTAGTTTAAGCAAAATAGTTCAAGCTCGTAAATGAATTGTAGATAAGGGTTATTTCTTGAACTCGATTCTGTAAGCAAAAAATTAAATTAAATTCCGTATGAATTTCAAGTTTTTCAAATTTAAAATTAGTGGATATTCCACACACTAATACAACATTTAGTGTATGTAATTGTATATTCCAATCCATCTGTCTAAAAGCAGTTAAGAAAAAAAAGCAAATAAAATGCTATTTGACAACCTGAACCGAAAAATCAAGATAAGTTCTAAGAATTATTTGTTTTGTTATAAACCCGGTGGATATTTTATTTATCGAACAATAGTTCGCTTATAAAATTTTATCCAAGTTTAATGTGCAGAAGAAAATTTTGCACACCAAAATGAACACCAAAATGAACACCAAAAAAATGGATATTTGAGAGTTTATAATTCGACTCATAGTGCTAATTAAATTAAAATAATTATGTATTAAGTTATTATTTATAGTTATATCGGGTCAATCTATCGAGTCTGAAGTCCTGTGAAAATGGGGCGATATTGTATATCGACAAAATATTATGTTAAATTATGTTGTGAACAAAATGTGTTTAAATAGCAAATAGTACGATACGACAATGTCGGCAACAAATTTTTGATTAAAGCTCAAAACTTGTCGTTGCAGCAAACCTGAAGTTCAATGAAAACGACACGATATTGCATAAAAAAAATGCAAAAGTCGATATTTGCAAAAAAAAATTAAATTCAAAACTCGATTATTTACATGTTGAAATGATTTCATAGCAAAAACCGATATATTAAAGTATATTTTAACTGGTTATTTGCAAAAGCCCATATGATTAAAATAAATACTTTGGCCTCAAATTTGACAAAAAATATTTTTGAAAATTTAAATAAATGTTATTGCAAAGTTATTTTTCATTGGAAAAAGACGTGTTTTAAGATAAAGGTGATTAAAATTTTTTAAAATATTATCAATGTTATCTATACAATAATTTCCTAAAATCATGTTAGAAAATGATGAGTGAAAATCATCCAATTCGAATTTCAAAAGAAGAAAAATCTAAAAAGAAAGTGAAAAATGTAACAAAACGAGAGCAAACTAAGTTGCTCAATTAAATATTTATATTATTTTCTCAATAAACTGTGGAGTTATTAAGTTTTCAAATTTGTTTGCAAGATATAAACAGATAAGTCCTCCAGTAATTCCAAATTGTGTTCTGCAAAAAGACAAAAGTTGAAATGCAGCATTGTTAAGGCACAAGATGCTATGAGATTTGTTAAGGAATTTTACTCTTCACATAAGAACCAGATCAGTTTCCTTGACATCGCAAATGTCTCAACACAAAATTGAATACAACGTTCACATGATCTTAAATGTCTGCAAAAGCTCACAAAAGCTTGAGACATTATCTCCATGATCACAATTGTTGTTGACGATGTCTCCGCGATCGGTTTGACAGATATTTTGGTTTACAAAATTTTTTAAAAACCAAATGTTGTACAGTGTTAATAAAAACTGCCTGTTAATTTTGCTTTTAGTTTTTTTTAAGATATTTACAATGTATGATATATACACAGTTTATTTTAAAATATTCCTCCGATATAAAAAAAAAACTATTTTTCAATACACTTAATGTGAGTTGTTAAGTTCAAACCCCGATAAATTACAATATGTAAAATGCAAATCACGATACAAACATGTGTCAATTTCAAAACCCGATATTTACAAATTTCAAATTAATATTATGCTTAAATCCAATGAGTTATGATCTAATATGCTAGCCATTATAAATTAAAAAAAAAAAGATCTGAAATGTTTAAAAAATATGTTATAGGTTTTTCACGTTTTTCTCAGAATAGCTTAACATGTATATATCGGTGTTTGCATTTGAACGACACAAATTATGTTGTGAACAAAATGTGTTTAAATAGTAAATAGTACGACACGACAAAGCCGGCAGCAAATTTTTGATCAAAATTCCAAATTTGTTGTTGTAGGTAGCACTGCGACATTTCATTTTGACAGTTTTAAACTATTATATTAAAAATATATTCCTTGTTGCAATTGAATTATTGTTTGTAAATGAAAATGTGGAATTCATTGAACTTGCTATGCGACATTCTATTTCGACAATCTAAGACGACAATATTATGTCGCTTTCATTGGATTCCAGACTTCACTTGTTCCGTATTAAGCTCAAATAATCTGATCTACAAACCATAAAAATTTCAGATTTACCAATAAATCATAAATTTTATATTCCTCACAAATAATGACTTACTGAGCTTATTAAGAGACATACAAATTTAAATAACTTCTAGAACTGGCACATTTAATTTTGTTTTAGGATTTAACCTTTATTACATAATGTTTTTTTTTTTTGTTTTTTGTCTATTAATATATAAAATGTCATATACAATAATACTCGTATTTTTATACATGTCAACTTGATTTCAACTATTTTATAAAAGGTACCTAAATTATATATGAAAAATAATAATTTCAACTTTTCCTTTTTCATATAATATGTACCGTTAATTGTAAACATTTCCTTTTTATCTTTGGTTTGTTAATTTTTCTTTTTTTTTTACTTTTCTGTTCTTGGGGATCTTTTGTTTTTTTTTTTTTTTGTTTTTGACTCTATATTAAACGTACGATGAATATTAAATATGATACAAATAAAAAAAAATTTAAAATGATAAAAACCACTAACTCTTACGCCCGTAACATGCTTTTGGATTATATTATTTTTCTATATTAGAATGTTGTAAGATACTAAAAAGAATATATGGGCTACTATGAACGGGTCGGGATAACATTTAAAAAATATAAGGATATCTATATATTTTATACATTATAATTTTGTTTATGTAAAATACAGAATGTATCAAAATGATGATGTTGAGTGTTTATATAATAAAACTAGAAATGTGAAAAAAAAAATGAATAAAATTTATATTATTGTTAAGGAAGAAGGAAGAGAGAAAAACTTTTGATTTTATCTTTAATTTTTTTTTTTTTTTTTTTATTTTTTTTTTCTTCTTTTTATATTTTTCTTTTTTTTTTTATAAATGTAAATATTTCATGCCTCATTAAGACTAACGAAGCAAAGAAAAATATGCGGTTGACTGACAAAGAGAAAATTAATTTTAAGTATTTTGTCACTTTTCTATACACCGTATTATAATATATTTTTATACATAATAGATGGATGTATGAATGCTTATGTAATAAGTTAATATATTGAAATAAAGGACTCTGTTTACAAAAATGGAAGTTTTTTTTTTTTGGATTTATACCTATTTTTTAAAATATTTTTTACAAATCAAATAAAATTTTGAATAAAAAAAAATAATCTTAATGTATGAAATTTTAATTTAAAAATTTAAGTAATAATATATATCTATATATATATATATATATATATATATATATATAATAAATTTATGAAAATTTCCATGTTATTTTACTTTTAATAAAAAGAACAAATTCGATTTATTAATTAATATTGATACACAAACATTTTATGTCACCACTGTATCTTAAATATTATTATTATTTGTGTTAACAAACATTCAGTAGGTATTTTTAGTGTTAGACTACCTATACAACTCCAATTTTGATTTTGATTGATTTTATAACTTATTAGAAGAATAGTACATCTGTGAGTTATAAAAATCGACCAAAATTTCAATGTAAAATGCTATTTTTATAAAATAAATTTATGTGATTATAAATTTTTTTAAATGTGAAATATTAAAATTTTTATGTTATTTTACTTTTAATAAAAAGAACAAGTACAATTTATTATTTTTTGTTTGTTAATAATAATAATTTACAAAGTATCTACCGACGTAATATTTTAAATAAATATTCAATAAAATAAATTCAATAAATTTGTGGCAATAAGTAATAACCACTTAAGTGAATTTTTTCAATTATTCAAGAAACACAAAATAAACTTGTTAACTGTTTCTGAAAAAATTGTGACAGTTTGAAAGAGATTTGTGGCATGTCACAAAATGAGCAATGAAATAATGTTAAACTAAAAACAGAAAGAAATTATTAAAAAGGAAAATTTTAAACAAAAAAAAAATTAATTTAAATAAAATAAGTCTCTATCCAAAAGGCATAACATCTTAAGTCGACTTAAGCAAAAAATGAGATAAAGTGATTTTTGATTCCCTAAAAGTATATGTCTACTGTCTGTCTGAGTCCAATTCCCATATCTCTTTTGTAACGAATTTTGAAGGGGGTCATGTTTCATCTTATGTTCATTCTTAAGTCAAAAACAAAAGCTTTATGATCTTAAGTATATTTAAGATGTACTTCTAAATTAATTTTATATTGTTTTTGTAAACGATTTTTCAAAACGCTATCGCATCTTAAGTAAAATCATCGTGCAAAGCTATTTATTTGTTGCATTTATGTGTACTTAAGATAAAATTATACAATTGCTATCACCGAAATTCCATAAAAAGGTATATCATCTTAAGCTGTCTAAATAGATCTCAGATCATTAAAAAAATGACTAGGGAAATTTTTTTTTGACATAACAAAACTTCAATTTTGAAGCTTTATTACAATTCAAAATAGCTTTTCCCGTAAGTTAAAAACAAACAAAAGAATAAAGATTTATTTACAGTAGAAAAATAAATCTAATTACACCATTAATTCTGTCGCCCATTTGCAAAAAGGGATAAGTCACTCATAAACGATTTTTAGCAAATGTCGAAAAACTGATTGTGAGTTATCCATGAAAGTTAATGAATTTTTTTTTTCACATTATGATAGTAAAAAACGCATTCTTTTAGATGGTACCTATTTCGAAAAACATTAATTGATATTTTTTAAGAAAATTGGGCAAGCATTTCACAAATATCCCTTTTTGCAACAAAATGTTTAATCTATCCCCTTTTGCAACTGTAAATGGTAATTTATTGTTAAATTTAGTGTGTAATAAAAAATATTAAAACAAGAAGGAATTCTTTAATTCACTTTTATTTTTCACTTCATAAAAAACCTTCTCAAAATAAAAAAATAGGAACATAAATTTGTAAGAAATAACAAAAAATATAACATTATTAAATTATTTTTTTTTAAATATATCAAAATAATGATTATTCTTTTAAAGTCTTAAATCTTAAAGTACATAAAACAATTTTTAAATTGTTCCAATATCGTTTTCCATTATCTCATCAAAATCGCTTTCGTGATTAGAATCATGTGTAGCATCTTCTAGAACCGATTTATAATAATCTAACTTCTTATCGTTTTTCCAATATTCTCCATAATGTACACATAACAACTCTGCCACATCCTTTTTTGTCGCTTCTTTTACTGGTACACCAGTTTCTACCAAATTTATATTTAAATTTATGAATGACTTTCGTCGCTTTAGTAAAGTTTTCGATGTTCCAATATCATTTAAATAGTTTACTTCACCTTGTACAATTGGAATTCCTTTCAAATTTTTCGTAATAATAAAACGTTTAGAAGGTGCAAACTGAAAGTGGTAAGCTGAAGGAGATTTCATTACCGACTTAATAGCAGTTTTCCAATCGTAAACAGGACAACCATTATTGGAAGAAACTCGCATTACTGTACCCTCTGTTTCAAAAATTTTCAGATACTCTTCTGGTTTTATTATGTTTATCTGTTTTTTTATCTTTTTTTCCAATCGGCCAAAAACGCGATCAGGTGGTAAATATGAATGTCCAACAATTGGGTAGATGCATACCACTTTTTTGATGTTGGCGGGAGCTTTATTAGTCAACCAAGTACACAACATTCCAATCACAATTTGGTTTTTATTTTGACCGCCACAGCCATCAGAAAATAATTGAATTGTGTGAATTGATTCCAAATTAGTATTATTTAGTCGATCAAATAAGCATGAAGCAATTTCGTTGGAGCCTTTTCTATGTTCATTTTCAAGCCAAGTGTAAATAAACGTGTTTTCTTTTGTTTGCTTGTCTTTGGATGACCCAACGCAAATCGTAAAATTATATAGGTATAATTGACGTAAATAGTAGGATTTTTGATCTGGAGTTTTTGGCAATGTTTGGTTTTTTTGACAATCAAATGTTAAATTTAATACGCCTTCATTTTCTTTTTTTAATTGTTTATAAAATTGTTCTGCTTTCAGTTGATGTACCCTTAGTAGAGTTTGGAGCTTAGATTTTTCCTGTGAGCTTGAAGCGGATCTAATGTTTTCTTTAAATTTAATGCAAGTTGAGCAACAATCTGTTGCAGGGCTACGGAAGCTAATATTGTAGTCGAGACAAAAAATATTCCGAAAATATTCATAGTTTACTATTGTGTTTTCATTACTTTCATTATACATATTGCACAAAGTTTTTATAGACAACTCACTTGGTAAATAATGTTTTTTTGTATTTTTTGATCTATTATAATGAGATTGAATAGGCTGAATTTTTTCAATGAAGTTTTTCACTGCCAACTTACGGTCCAAATAAAGCTCAGTTCTCACATCTCTACCTCTTTTTTCTGTAGAAAATTGTCCACTATTAAAATTTCGTTTGCATACTCCTTCGACTCTTCTTTTTCCAACTTGAAATGTTGATAAGAACATAGCTTTACAAACACGATTTTTTTTGTGATTTAGTTTTTGGAGTCGCTTTGGTAAAAAATACTTAATCGACTCTTCTTTATTATAATATTTTTTCAATTTATTTTTTTTCACAGGTGAAATTTGTGTAAACCGTAATATAATTTCATCTTGTTTTATTTTATCTGCTTTATCGTAAAACATTTTATGTGCACTCCGAATATCTTGCATTGTTAAATCGGCACATTTATAACAACATTTATGTGTATGTTCGCATTGACAACGAACTGGAGAACCTTTCGAAGAGTGTCTATATGGAAATAAATCAAATTATTAAATCATGAACAAAAAAAAAATTTAGCTAATTAATATAAACCTTTTTAGTTTAGCTTCACTTCTCTTCCATGTGGAAGATAAAATTGTTTTCTTTCTTCCTTTTCCTAGAGGAGCAGTCTCTACTGTATTTTCACTAATTTGAACTTGATTTTGATTAGACATTGCAAACAAATAATAAACTGATAAAAATTTAAAATAACGCACTTCTTTTCACATTGACCATTCCAAACAAACTAGCAATAAATCACACAAACGTTCAAATAATAATATTTCCGGGGAATCCCCAAATTATATAAAAAAATATTCTTATTGGAACTAAAGAAACTAAAAATATTTTGAATCCCTGTTAAATTTGAAAACTTTAGTACTTTATTATTTTTTTTAGCTAATCTAATTTAAAGTACTAAACATTTTTATATAACAAAAAAAAAAATTATTTTGGTAAACTTGTCCCGTTTTGCAAGTTTACTTTTATTCTGCATTAAAAAACTTAACAACGTATCCCATTTTGCTAACAAATAATTAACACTGAACTTGTCCCAATTTGCACATCATTAGAAGAACGACTTATCCCATTTTGCAAATAATCTTAAGTTTTGGGTTGTAATTATCAGTGAAATTTGATGCATTTTGTAATATATTATTTTGCAAAACGATAGTGCTGTGAAACGCCTATAAAATGGTATACATATCTCATTTTTTTCAAAAAAAGTGACTTGTCCCTTTTTGCAAATGGGTGACAGAATTATAAATCAGAGTCAGTCATGTTAAATATTTTTTTATTTAAAATTAATACTAAAATTGCTACTTAAAATTAATATCTACAACAAAATTAAAGTACACCAATTACTAAACGAATATTTACCAAATTACAAATTTAAAATAAGTTAAAAACAATTTAAGATAATAATTAAAATACAACAACAATCTACAACAATTACTAACCAAATATTTACAAAATAAAAATGAGTTAAAAACAAGAGTATAACAATAGATTTCTTAATTAGAATTATATATATATATTATTCTGAATTTATCTGGATGTTTGTAAGTCCGACGGAATCCTCCAACACATATACAAATTGCAATATGTATACAAATTGCTTTGGTACTCCTTTTAACCCCTGTCTACCATGCTGAACCTTTGCAGGAAAAAATACCATTGCGTGAAATATATTTTTTTAATTTAATGTTATTCTTCTTCCCAAATACTAAGGAAAAATAAAAAAAATAATAATAATAATATAAATAAAACAAAAATTTTTTTTGATTTATAATAATAAGGACTAATAGAAATTTTATCAATAGTTTAATATGATATAATAACCAAAAAGCAAACAGCATTTAACACAAAAAAAAACATAATGCACTTAAAGGTTATTTTGATTACTTAAAATTATACACAATATGCATCTACACATTTGTTTGTTGTTGTTATGATAATGATCATAGCATCATAGTTTTGCTACCGTATGCATTGCCTGTACTATAGTACTATAGGTATATATACTCTAGCCAGGAATGTGATGTGATGAAGAGTTAAAATTGTTATTTATTTTTATTTTATTTTTTTTTTGTTTTTTATTGTTGTTATGATAATGATCATAGCATCATAGTTTTGCCATACCGTATGCATAGCCTGTATAGTACTATAGGTATATATATATACTCTAGCCAGAAATGTGATGCGATGATGAGTTAAAATTGTTATCTATTTATGTTTTTTTTGTTTATTGTTTTTTTTAATATATATATATATATCTATATCTACTAAATATTATATAGTATGTATTATGGGGTTAGGTTTTGGTTCTGCTGATTTACACATAAAAACAATAACAACCTATACATTTTTAAAGAAATTAAATGAAATGTTGTACTATTATTTTTATTTCTTATCTTTGTAAATTAATAATTTTTAGGTACATTTATTTTCTTCAAGTGTGTAGAAATGTATGTTGTAGAGAGTGATGATTTTTTTTAATATAGTAGGTAGGTATATATAGGTATCGGTTAAATCATATTGATTGTTGTTCTTCTTTTTAATGTATGTTATAAATAATAATTATGTATGAATTTTAACATGAACAGTTCGATGATGAATTTTTTGAAATAAAATGAAATTTTAAATAACCGATCAATGGTTCACAAGATATGGACAGTTTTGTAAATACCTATTTATTTGCAGTAATTTTTTTTATTTTAATTTTTTCTCCAACACGAGTTTTTATTTTACACATAAAAATAAATATTATGTGTACCTACAATATTATTGTTTTTTTATATTTACAATTTTGTTTATTGTTGTTTTTAAAATTGTTTTCGTTCAAAATTGTGGCTCATTATAAAATATTATTTGTTTGCTATAAACTTTGACGCTAAACTTACGCAGCGAATTTTTTTGAATGTTAACAGGATTAACTTGATTCTGAATTATACGATAAATTTTCAATGTTGGCAAAAAGGATGTAGCTAAAATCATCGAGTAAATGACCCTTAGGGAATAGAAAATTTTGCACCTTACTACAAATATTCTGTTTATATGGTAACTAAAAGCGTTATAATACAAAAATAAAGGTATGATAAATTAGTAAGCAAATACGTTTTTTTCTTAAACTTGAGAAGGAAAGCAATGCTAGAATTTATTTTGCTTCCGTCATTTATGGCGGGTTACAAAGCTAGTAAAATAATATAAATATGTAAAATGTGTTTTACAAAATTAATTCAATTTTATTTAAAAATAAGTTTTTATGTAAAATTGTTAAACTTATAATTATAGTTCAGAAATAAAATTTCACCAATATAGTTTCCTTTGAAGTTCAGTTTTCTATCCTCTATATCAATTTCCTTTTTATTTGCTATTTATAATTTTAGAAATAGATTTGTTTAATAATTAAGTGAAAAATTAGGTTTTTTGGCATCATGATTTTGAATTTACATAATTTACCTTTTTAGTTGGTGAATTTTTATAATTACATATCTTGAACCAAATAACATAAAAATTATTAAAATCTATAATTATAACAATTTAAAAAAAAATTATTAAAATTTTGAAATAACAATAAACAATTTTTAAATGACGATAAACAATTTGTTTGTTTTGATTTAATTTTTTTTTGATATAAGAACTATCAAATATTTGTCAAAAAAAGGGAAGTTTATAAATTTTCCATAATCTGTATAGCGATCCCGATAAAAAGCTAGATTAGTGAATTTGTATGAAATTCATAAAAGCTGTTTGATCGATATAGATCCGGATCATTAAAAAAACACAGCTTTATATTAAGTTATTTTGCAAAAATACGATTTTGAAATAACCTATTTTTAAGTACACATAAGAGCATTTGGCCCGTGCAAATTGTTACAATTTAACTATAATGCCATCTATACATAAGATGATTTGCTCTTGATTTAAATCAGTCAGTGTATTAATCTTGGAGTAAAAAGTAGCCTAATTTAAGTAGAAGAAAAAAGTTAATTTAAAAGAGAAAAAAATTATCTTTAAACATGGGTAAGCACATGTATTTTCTAATGATTTTTTATTTATTTTATCTAAACTCTAAGCTCTACATAAATATTGTAAAGTTTTCAATATGGTAATAATTAATTAATAAATAAATGCTAAAAATGTAGCTGCCTAACATTTTGTTTACATAGAGTAAATAGGTACTAGAAATATCTGTATCTAACTGTATATATGAAAATGAATTGAATTCGCCAAAGAATTGAGAGAGATTTTTTTGTATTTTATTAACAACTGATTAATAGAATAAATTTTATGAACATTTACTATAATAAGAGAAAATTGAGAAAAAAGCAATATATATATTGTATACTTTTATTTTTATATATGTATGTATATTTTTATAAAGGTCTGACAACAAATTCATGATATTCATCCCGATTTGGGCTGATTAAAAGAAATGTTTCACACGCATATGAAGCTAGATGGAATAACGAACCCACAACTAATAAATGAAAACAAATAAAAAGGTCAACTGCACCCTGGAAAAGCATTGATTCTGTAAGCCGGAAGAACGGATGTATAATTACAAGACTGATGATAGGACATTCGCGACTGACGCATAAGTACTTATTTGACAGATAGACTAGAAGTCTACCCACATGTCTCTGTGATGGTCAGACACCAGTCAGTATTCAGTACATTTTCGAGGCCTGTCTGCGATACAGAAATGCAAGGAGTATACATGGTATCCAAGGGTTAAACACTCTCGCGGAGGACACTGACCAGCCATTGGATCGTATTATTCAATTTACCAAACACATCAACATTTTCGGTGAAATTTAAATAGTAGTTTGTTATTTATATTCTTTTTTCTTCCTATATTTTTCCTTTATTTTCTTAAATTTACTATATTTGTTTATTTTTACAATAAGTCATATAATTAAGTTTTTAAGTATTTTTAATAATTAAATATTTTTTTTTTTTTTTGTTATTCATTATTGTTTCTTTCATTCTTTATTAAGTTTCTGTAATTTTTATTTATAAGTGATTTATTAAGATTTATTGTTTAATTTAGTACATTGTTTGTAAAAAAAAAAAAAAAAATGGTATATGGTCTGAAAAACCTAATAAATTTCGACCCGAAATAAATTTTATTCAATTCATCCCGATCTTGTAGATTCATCCGATGAAGAAGAATAAAAAAGTTTGTTATTTTTCCTAATTTTTATCAAATATGTACCCAGTTTAATTTTTTAATTTAGATATTTTATTATTTGTATACTGACTGAAATAAAAATATTGAATTTATAAAATTATTAAGTAAAAAAATGTTATATTTAATTTTAAATTTATTGTTATATTATTTTTTGTTATATTTAAATTGAAAATGTTAATATTATATTTTTATTATGAAAAAAATAACTGAATATTTGAGTTCCTGAAATATTATATTGTAAGAGCTATAGAATAATATCTTAACTGCAATTACATCACACTTTACATAATAAAAACACTAACTTATGTCGAGATAAGATGTTTTGATGCGATGCAAGACATATAAGAACAAAAATTTGTGTCAAATCATCTTATGTCGACATAATTAAGGTGTCCAATATTAGAATACCGAAATAAGACATAACATCTTATGTTGTAAATGTCACGTTACTGACTAAAGTAATGAAAATATTTTCCTACTTTTTATGGTAACTTATTCATTTGGTAAGTATTAACCATAATTTTACTTAAAAATATCTTCGATTTCGAAAATAAGTCTTATATCTAAAATTTTCGACTAAAATATTTCTCCTGAACACTTTTTTGACTTAAGATGTTATGCCTTTTATGTAGAGAAGTACATAATCAGTGTTTATTATAAAATTATTTTTCCATCATTTTGCAGTTAGTTAAGTTCAATCCAAGTTTTTATGTGAAAATCATATTGATACAAAAAACAATTTATTTTTCAATTTATAATAATTAAATATTCAATTTAGAAGTAGTTTGATTGAAAACATATAAAAATTAGTACATAAAAATAACTAAAATGGAAGTGTATAAAATGTAACATTGGTGTACACATAATTTAAAAAAACAAAATAGTTGGGTCGATTATGGGAGTCAATTGGTTTTTGACTTTTTTCTAATTTAAAAAGTCAATTATAAAAATCCAAGCAATTATGAGAGTCAACTTTTTCTAATAGAATTGTCTTTTCCAATACTGCCAACACAAGAAAATAATTTATTGCTAAAAAATATAAAAAGTAGTATATAAAACATATTTAAAAGAATTAATTTAGATTTAAAAATAAAAAAAAAAACTTAAAGATAATATGCATAATTGATCAGTCTAAAATTTTAACTCCATTTAAAAATAAAAAAAATAACATTTCATGTGTTTCGCTTAATAATTATAAAATAACTTAAAGATAAACCTTTTAATTTTAATAAAAATAACTTAAAGATAATATGCATGAATATAAGCCAGAGTTATTATATAATATTTAAAAAATAAAAACAAAATTTTAACTTAATTGCTTTAAAAGAAATAATAAAACAATTTTAAAGTTAAAACTTTTAATTTTTTAAAGGTAAAAGGAAAACTTGTGGAATTATCAGTTCTTTGTACTTTGTATTTCGTTTTTTTTTTTCACTTTAAATTTAAATTGTTTCTTGTAATGATTATTTTAAAGTTAAGTCTCTTTGATTGGTTTTTTATATATATTTTGCATTGAAGCAATTGATTGATTCAGTTGGAGTGTTTATTGCTGCAACTGCAATTCAACAAATTTGCTTTTTAACTCCAATTTTTCCTTCATATCTCTTGCCTCCAATTGCAAATGTTTTTCATACAGTTTTAATTTTTTTCTTTAATTCTGTAATAACTATAGGCAAATAATTTTTTCTATTTGAACATTTATTACATTAATACATTTTCAAATTTTTCTTAATTTACTTACTTTAAAATGGCAAATTAAACCAAAAAACTACTGAAACCAACAACGAAGAAAAATACGTTTGACTTTCAAAGTCAAAATTTTTGACTTAAATCAACTCAATAAACTTCCATAATAGCAAATTGTGGATTTTTTTCTAAAATAGAAAAAAGTGAAAAACCAATTGACTCCCATAATCGACCCGAGTAATTAATTTCTCCATAAGGTTTTTGTTTTTTAAATGGGTATTAATTCCAGGTTGTTAACTAGAGTGTTCATTTATTAATCGTCGCTATTACCAGCTAAATCTGGGTATGTTCTGATCCACTTCTAAAGTTTGATAAAAGCTACGATATTCTTTGTCAATGTACGGTAGCAGAGAAAGAAGATAACTCTATTCTTATTTATTTGGATTGGCTCACTATAGCAATATTCAATTTGGGAACTGCCCACAGTGTGTATATTGGTATCAATGACGGGATTGATGGATTTTCATACATGCGTTTTCTTCTTATTTTTCTCTTTTAAAGCATGATCTGTGTCACATTCCATATGCGTATACCCTGGAATCTAGAACCTATATACAATTGTGTTGATACTTATAAAAGCTTTACGGAAAGTCAGAAACATAGCAGTTAAGTAAGAATTTTTGTTTCGGCATGGGCAACAATCGCTGTAATATATAGCATTATTGGAATTTTGATAAATGTTAAAAAAAGAAAGAAGCTACTTCATTGCCCCCTCGATTGGGCAATAGCTTCATGCCACATAAAACATGAAGGTTTATTGGTGTCACTATCGTGTATTGCCAAATTAAATGTCCATAGAGGATGTTTATATAAAAAATATGTCAAATAAGTTCATATTTTTATAACTGCAGTAGGAAATAAGTACACCTTAAATTTTGTTGGACTTATTTCTCATTTGAGTAGAATAATTTCCCATTTAGGGTTAATGTTGTGTGAATTTATTGCCCCTTACCGAAAGAAACAGTTAATTTTGTAATGTATTAATTTAATTTCACTCATTATTTTGATTATATGCAATTTGCTTAAATATTTTTTAAAAAAATAATTGAAGGTACAGTCTTGGAGTCATGGACGTATAAGTAAAGCATTTTAGCTTTTGTTTTGTATATCTTGAAATTATAAGTAATTATGAATTCCGTAGTGTAATTAACAACAAATTTACACCCTATACCCCATGGATGAGGTTGCAGGACAATGATGATGAATTTATAATTTTTTTATATAACTATGACATTATTTAACTTTATTGAAATCAATATTTTATCAACTTTAAGAATATTAATAAATGTATTTTGTATTTTTTTTTTTTTTTTTTTTTTTTTTTTTCTTTATTTCAATCATACTAATTTAATATAAAATTTCATTAACTTAAAACTAAATTGTAAGTTGTAGATCTTAGCCTAGGCTGTCTGATCTTAAAATTTAAAAAAAATTAAAGTGCAAATAAAAGTTAATATACAAAGAAAAGCTATGGAAACTGTCAATAATATGAAATAAAATAAATTACATTATAGGAAAACTTAAAAAATAAGATAAACTTCAATGCTTAAATTTATAAAACGAAAAAAAAAAAAAAAAAAAAAGAAAACAAAAAAGTACTAATTCTATTATAAAAATTATATATAAAGACTATTTAAAACTACTTATGAAATTAACTTTAACATTTTTACTGCAATTACTACTATCAAACATTTTTAATTTTTTATTATTGAATATTCTTATATTCAATTATTTTTGTTTATTTATAATTTATTTTTACTTTTTTCCATTTATTTATTTTTGTTTTTTTATTTTTATTGTCAACTAATATTTAATAAAAATTTTTGTATTCCGGTTTTAAAAACTCTAAAAGAATCAATTTCTTTAAGTTGTACCGGCAGGTCATTAAACAATTTCAAACAATTATACAGACAGTTGTTTTTCAGTTGATTTGTTTTAAACAAGGACAGGTAGAAATTGGATTAGTTTCGTGTGTTGTGTGTATGGATGTCTATCATTCTACTCAAAATGAAATTATGTTTCATTTTATTATTAATTATTTTAAACGCTACTAGATATAGTTCTCGTTTACATTTAACATAAAAATTTATTTTTGTTTTACCAATCCCACATGTATATATCTGCATATATATAATTTAAAATTTATTTTACTTTTATATTTCAGACTGTTGAAGATCTCGAAAATCGATGCATGGAAGCTGGCATCGAAATAGTAACTAGACAATCATTTCTATCCGATCCAGCTGATGCTGTTAGAAATTTACGTCGTCAAGATGCTAGAATAATTGTAGGTCTTTTTTATGTTGTAGCTGCTCGTCGTGTTTTATGTGAAATGTTTAAACAAAAATTATTTGGTCATCAACATGTTTGGTTTTTTATTGGTAAGTTATAATCTCATTCACTACTACATTATAGTACATGATTACACATTTAACACAATATATAGCTATACATAAATACAGAGTTGAAAATTTATTTCTATACAATTATATGAAAAATTATATTTTATACTATTTGTTTTAAAAGAAAAATAAAAAAATATATATATTTATATATATATATACACAAAATAAAGAGTCTAAATTGGGATTATAATTTAAAATTGATTTCTCTAGGGTAGAGTTTCTCTTTTCAAAATTTTTTTTCTATTTCTTCTGATTAAAAATTTTCTAATAGTTTTTTTTACAAAGTTTATTCATAAAATAAGAAAATAAAAAAAAAAAGCAAAAAATTAAATCTTGAAAATATATTTTAAGAATTATCTGATGGGTTTGATTGAAATTTTTTAAAATAATATTTACATATTTTGTTTTTTTTTTTTTTTTTATTTTCTTATAATTAAAATATAAATTTTTTATTAGAACAAAGCTGAATTAGTTAAAAAGTTGAATTCGAAAAAAAAAAAAAAATCAAAAATAGAATCGACAAATTTATAATTTATTATTGTTAAAAATATTTCAATTTGATAGAATCTATTTATAAATAGAAAATATACATAATAAGGGAAAATGTTATAAATAATATCGATTTAAAAATTCATAACTAATAAAAATTTGTAGACAAATAAATTTTGTAACAGTTAGGATTTTTTCTGATGACCTAACACTATTTTGCTAACAGATTAACAGACTGGAAAATTAGATTGGATTTTAATGTTTAAAAACGAATATTATTTGATTCGAACTAGTTCAAAAAAATTAATGTAACTCATTGTATATCCACAAAGTTGTGGAAAGAAAAGCCAGTTGGAAACTCCCACTTGAATAATATAGACTTATTTATATATATTTTTTTCAGATACCAGTTTACTTGCACACTCACTGTCATGTACCTTATTTCATTCGTGATGTAGATTTTTGTTTTTTTTTTTTGCCATTTGTTTGATCTCAATGACTTAGGTTACTAGACCAGCTTGAAAAACCATCAAGAATTGTGCTTTCATCAGGAATCCAACATATAATGTTTCGGTTTAAATGCAGGTGTTCTGCCTACTGCAATTCAGTATGTATACTTTTGAGATTATAAAATGAAGGAATACAATTATTAAATATCTTGGAATTATATGTTAATGAATCCTAAATTCCAAAGTGGAATTGAAAATAAAATTAAAATTGCCAACCTGTTAAGAAAAACTTTATGTGCATCAATAAATAAAAAAAAAACAATATTCAAAATAACTAAGTTAATACAGGACCGTTCTCGACTAGTAAAACTGATGCATACAAAGAGATTACCTCCAACCTAACAATTTTATTGCTATAAGATTCTTGCGCACTCTTCTAACACTATTATAAACACTCTTATAGAAGTATTTATGAATGTTAATTTGAGTGCTCCGCAATTGTTGCGAAACGTTATAAATACCTTATTGCATTAAAATAGAGAATCCTAGAAACAAGGCACCGAAGCAATTGCTGTAGTATTGTTACAGTTTTAGTATACATATGTTTTAGTGTATATGCTTTCATTTTGAAATAAAATTCTTTTGAAATAATTTATGTTATGCGAGAGTAAGAAAGGTATTATTTTAAAATAATAATTTTATGGAGCTTATATTTATTTCATGAGAGAGAGAAATATATATTAATTACATATTTTTATATTTTGGTCACAAGAGAAGATGTCCTACCAAACATATACATATTACCATTGATTAATAATACTATAAAGATAGACATTTTCATACAACAGAAAATGTTCAGCTCACTTTTTCCATTATATATATTATCTGGGATATAATCAATGTGTTGGTGCATTTTCTATATTCAATTTGAATTTTTAAATTTTTGAGCGTTTTATACGACTTTATTCTCTAAATAATTTGTATGTGTTTAGTTTCTCTATACTGTTCTTGAATATTATTGTTTTTAACTTTTTGTTATTTGAATTTGTATAGGTAATTTGAATTTTTTTTTAATTGATAGGTACAAAAATTTCAAATTGGATAGCATTTTTATCGAGTAGTCTTTTAAGAATATTTTTTTTTTATTTTTCTCTCAATATACATTGTAATAAAAGGATTTTTATAATTGTTGATATTGTGCATGTACATATATTACTTGTAATAATAAATTATAAAATTATAATATAATTTTATAATGTTTAGGAAATGAAAATATTTTTCTTGTTTTAATTGAATAATTTTCAAAAATAAAACAATTTAAAAAAATTCAAATAATAGTGAACATTCATCCACGTAATGATTTCTAATATATATTCATACATACATATACATATATGTATAAATTTACAAATAGAATCAAATTTTTGTTAAAGTTGTTTTAAATACAATTTTAAATTTTAAATTCAATTCAAATCGGTTTTTAGGTACATACGTACTTATATACCTACGTTCAATTATTTCTCTCTAATTTTTCATTATGAATAGCTATTTAAATTTCGTTTTAAAATTTTGTGTTAATTTTTTAAAAATAGTAGTATAATCCACATGTATGGCAGTTTGACACTTTTTATGTGCAAAATCCAGCAAAATATCTAATTGCTAATTCTTCAAAATTACTAAATGATTTACTATGTGATTGAACTGTATTTGAAGTTGAAGCTAAAACATTTTCCTTCTCATTTCTTCAGGACATTTTTCAATAATAAAATCTTCATGTGCCAAATCATTGGCATCAATGTCCAAATAATTGTTGTGATCTGTTTCACAATTTGAGGATGTATTTTCGTTATAAATACTCGCCTCGTCTTAGCAAAAATATTCCCAATTTGTTGTTCAGATGGATTTCTGCAATAATCACCAGCAGATCTTATATGAGAAAACATATTTTCTAACGGATCTTGGTTCAGTCTGCGCGTCATCAAGAAATTAATATTCTATCAATTTGATCTTTTGATAAAGATAATACAGCAGTTATTCTTTGGGCAATTCCATTAAAGGAAACATTTTTTTTGGTACTTTTAATTTTTGATTTTTTAAGATATTCTAGCCTTTCCTCTAAGAATAAAAACGGAGAATTTTTAACGGTTGTGAATTCAAAATTTTTAATTTTTTGTGTTAAAATTTGAAGAATTTGAGTAATCAATTAACTAGTTAACTCTTAAAACAAAATCAACAGTCAGATTGGCTTTATTACTCAATAAATTAAAAAAAATTCGATCAGTGTTATTTATTGCTTTTATGGCTGCATATGTACTATGACTAAATAATTGAAAAGCTGATTTTACTGACATTTTTTCAAATGTGTTAGAATTAATATGGGTGCTACGAACTTTAGGTAAAATTGTTGAAAGCTAATAATATCATTATTCCAGTTTTCAAAATCGGGTTTTATAAAAGAATTTCTGACAGATTTTATAAGATGCCATATCAAACTAAGCATAAATTTTATTTCCATTCCAATCATAAAAAAAGAGTCTACCTTATTGACACCAAGTAATTCATAAGTATTTCGATTTGTACTGCATTAGTCACAAGCAGGTGCAACAGTTTTAGAACCAATCTTTGTTAGCTCCTTAAGATATTTTAGTAGTAAATTGATAAAAAAATGAAAGGTTTTAAAGTTACTCTTTTCAAATTATTTTTGGATAAATTGTAACCCTATGCGTACTTATAACTTTCATGTAAACTTTGAGTCATAAAGAAATGTGCTTCTGTTGCTAGCTTTTGTTTTCTATCCCCATCTAAATCTTCCACACCATCTATACAATCCCTTTTTATACTGTAAGATGTTTCTTTTCCTTTATAAATTCATTTATATAAAAAATGATTTTGGTAACTGGTACATTTTATGAAATTATTAACTGAGATATAATTAAGAAAATTGTTTCCAAAGAGAAAAGTGCTCATCAAAAATATTGCCCAAAACTGGAAATACTCATATCAGTCCCAGTACTTTGCAAAAAATCTTAGCTGTTTTAGCTTTTCAATTATTTACATATGCAAATATGCAGCTACGAAAACAAAATAATTATAATTTTAATTTTTCCATATAATAATGAGTAATAAAGTAAACCTGCTGTTGTGAGTAATATGTACACTGCTGGTCTTTCTTTAAATTCTTCAAATAATCTGATGGTAACAGAAAATATAAATTCAAACACCCTACTAGCGAGAAAAAATAATGAATACCATGGATACACAGCAATATCAGCAGGAAATGTCAAAATAATATCTTCCAATATCAGATTCAATGGACTAGATACCCTATATAATATAGCATACAAGCTGTATAATACAATTCCTAGTGCTATGAAAGATATTAATAGTTTAAAAAAATTCAAAAGAGAAATAAATGTATATTATCTTTCCAAAATCTAGTATATAATAGAATTATTAAATTGTGTATGTTTAAGTAGTTAGTAAGTATGTACAGTAGGCTTAGTGATAATGATATATCTTACCTTTGTTTTATTAATGTTTAAAATTGAATTATTTTACAATAAGTAAATCTTGCTGGTACTGTTATTGCTTTATTTTTCTATTATCCTACACTATTTACATTGAATTATATTAGTATTTTGTATATTTTAAATTTTAGTTTACACTGATCTATTTTATTAGAATATATTATACACTCTGTACGAGCAATTGGGCTCATTTGAGAATTCTTAAATAAATAAAATAAAAAAAAATAAATAAATAAATGTAAATGATTTATAATATAAAAAATGTCTTAGTAATAAATAATATTTCGTGGTTAAGAATAATTATATTAATATTTATAATTATAGTGACCAAAATGGAAAATTTGAAAATTTTTAATAAAAAAATAATACTTCAAAAAGATATATATTGTCCTACAAAAATGACCAATTTTTAAATAAATAAAAGAAAATATATTTTTAAATTGCATCTTTAAAATGCTACATACCTATAGTAGTTATCGGGAGTCATATACGAGTTTTATAGCACTAATTTTTCTTGTATAACAATAAAATGTGGGAAACAAAAAATACATTAATCAACGATTAACCATCCATAATAGTATTGTTAAATAAATAATCGAAATATTGTAGATATTGTAGTGTAAAATTGCAGTACCTTACTTAACCTTTCCTCTAGGCACAGTTTTCTTATCATAGTTTGTGCAGTTTATTTTACATAATTTTAAATTAATTTACATAAAAAATTTGAAATTATTTTTAATTTTTTTTTAATCTCGATTTTATTTACAAAATGAAGCAAAAGAAATATAATTAAGACAAAACTAAACAAAACTTAAGTACAAAATTAAATTAAACACAACAAAAAACAAGAAAAATATCCTAAACTTAAACATGGTCCGATTTTGGAACCTCGATTTCTTCTTGGGAGGAATCTATTATTTCTTCGTTGATGCAGTTTATGCAGATAATTTTTGAATGTGTTGCACAAGATGCTTCTTTACAAATGCAATATAATGTTCGTGGTTAAACATCAGCAGATCGAGGACAAATATGACACCGTTGACGTTTACTGGGTGTATTTATAGCTATTTCTTCGTCTGTTGCAACACGTCTTAGGTTCACTACTTTATACCCTATCTTCTCCACAGCGATTTTAACCTTTTTTTTTTAATTTCTCTAGGGTTGGATAGACGACTTGTTTATTTTTTTGCACCAGTTTCTTAGCCAACTCCTTTAAGAGCAATTTACATTAAGACGATTTCCGATAGTTGAAGAATTGAGGGTTTGCAATTTTATACAAATTAAACGCTGCAACACCAGCGATGTCGATCATATTAAAAAATAAAACCATTGGACATCGTTTAGTCTTCTTTTGCACGTGTATGTTCTTACAATTTGTCTAGTATATCAACTCCGCCTTTAGTAAAATTGTAATCATATATGATGTTGGTTATATTTGAATCAGAGTCAACACCTTCATCATTATGCAAAATTGATAGTAACAAGACGTTCTTATTTGGCTTTGGAAGATAGCTTACCAACGTAAGATTCTCGTCAACACAGAATTCTGAAGAACTCACATCTCTTTTCTTGTTTTCTGTCTTGCTGGTAAATTCTTTTGGTAGATCAGGCTTATTTGAAATAATATATTGTTGTTTTTTCTTAATAGCTGTTCAACCAATATACAACTTGTACATATATCTCAGCTTTTAATGGGTACGAGTTTGTCGCATCGCAAATCCAAAAAAAATTCACTTAATACTTGCATAGCTTATATGTCATATACTGGCGAAAGGAACATATGCCGCGAGTTAATACTAATCTGTTCAGTTTTTTTTATTTTAAAAATTCAATTTGACCCCAATGCAAAGAGGAAAAGTTAATTAAGCATGAAAAGGTGATTCTATCTAAGTTACTGTCAAGAGTGTAAAAAAAAAAAAAATAAGCAAATAATTGGTGATATATTTTACTATGGCTTATAGCAGCGATTTCAATTGAATACCTGACCTTGAATGAATTTACAATGTCATTGATCAGTTATTTTTTTTTACTACAAATTTAAATTTAACCATAAAATATTGACAGAAATCTCTATTTCTTCCATTGCCGTTTACGTCCACATCAATTTTAAAAAACCATTAGAAAATGTGATATACAATTTTATCACTGATCAATGAATATAATTATTTTATACTATTTTCTTTCAAATTATTTTTACTTAGTCAAAAACATTTTTTTTTTTCAACACTATTTCTCTACTCTTTAGAATCTAAAAAAAATTGAATTGATTTTTCTAGTTTGAATGGTGTGAGAATCACTTCATACCGCAAAGTGTCATTATTAACTCAACCACATTTCCTCTTCTATGGGTAACAATGTGAAAAAAAAACTTTAAAAACCAAAAGAAATTATTAAAAACGTGTACAACAAGAGAAAAAAGACTGAAAAACATGGTAACATCAGGTTTTGAAAACAAAAAAAAAAAAAAAAACAAAATGGAATGGAATGAATGAAAACTTCCAAAAATAATTATTCAAATAAATCTCTGATTGCGTTTGAAATTTACTTTTCAGCTCATTAGTGATTAAAAAGTTTACGTTATTTTTTTTTTGTGCCATTTTTCCTTTTTCAATTTATTTCTCCTTAACTTTTTATGTTACCGCAAAATTAATGGATATCCTTTCAATTTTTCCTTAATTTTATTTTCTCATTTTCATTTATTTATTGTTTAAATTTTTTTTTAATGGTATTCCAATTTTGATCATAAATTTATAATGCTTTGATTTAATCAATTCTAAAAGTGTGTAATTTAATTAGATTGAATTGTTTATAAGCATTCAGAAAAATCAATTGATATGTACGGATGTCAGAATCATGGTTACGTTTTTGGTTTGACTAACCATTGCTATTCATTTGTACTGGTCCTACACATATTCAGTTCGGTTAGAGATTCGAATTTTTTTTTATACCGACAACTGTTTTGTTGTACCGAAAAGAGTTTGTATCGTAAGAAATATTTTTTGAGTATTTGTGTATATGTATCAATTGAGCAAAATATGATATGATTGTGATAAATTTGATTGTGTTAAAGTTGGTAGACATCGCAAAATGAATTTAACTTAATTGTGAAAATATTTCAAATGAGAAGTTGTAAAAAAAATTATTTATGTAGTATTTATAGTATGTAGAGCACTTTTTTGTCAAATACAAACAAATCCAGAGCACATGAAAACTTCCAAATATAATATTTAAACTGCATATTGCAGTAAAAATTATTGTTGTCAAATTAAGTCAATCGAGTCGATAACGGAATCTTTAAATTAATTAAAAGAAATGTCAAACTTAATCTAGCATCAGAAATTTGACTGTAGTAGACTTTACAAAAAAAATTTTTAATTTCCATTTATATAAAAATTAGTAAACACTATACGAACTTCCCCAACATAAAAATATAACAATTGAATTTTTTTTTTGTTTTTTATACAATAATTAGGTTTGATTGACATCCCCTTTTTGATTATTTAAATTTGCAAATCTATATCTCTGCTCAACGCTATAATTACATTAATGCCAATTTCAGAACTATGCGATTTGAATTACTACAAATATTGATCTTGCAAGTAATGAGCATTCTTCTTCTTTTAATCAAAATATTCATCTATCTGTATTGGGCTATACTGGACCAATTGTATCTTCTAATCTTTTTGTATAAGCAGAATATTAATCTGTCTGATTTGAACTGCATTGGCTAATGTTATATCCCTGTTATATCTCGGTGTGGCTATGTTATATGTATATACATGGTGGTCCGGTTTAGAGCAAAAAGTTTTTAAGGGGTGATTCCTTTGAGTTTTTTAGAAAAAAAATTGTTCCAGAAGGTCTATCTTTAAATTTACCTGGGCTATAGAGGGTTAAGGAAAATCGGATTAGAAAGATTATGTCTAAAGAATATCCACTACAGCTCAGAAGAAATTGAAACTAGAGCAACACCTTCTTCATAGCTTTTTTTTAGAATTAACGGTATATGTTGAATGAGTATCAGACTTACCGTTTTTGAATAATAACTGCATAAACTTAAAATTTTGAATTTAAAATTTTTAAAAACTGAAAATTTTGTAAAAAACGTTGATTATCTCGAAAAAAATTTTTTATTTTTTTTTTTTATTGTGTTGATGCGCTACATCATCCCCTACAACATTTTCATACACAACTTTCATATCAGAATTGCAGTTTTTCATGTAAAGAAGATGTTGCTCTAGTTTCAATTTCTTCTGAACTGTAGTTGATATTCTTTAGAGATAATTTTTCTAATCCGATTTTCTTTAACTCTCTGTAGCCCAGGTAAATTTAAAGATAGAGCCGTTTTCTAGAACAATTTTTTTCCTAAAATATTCCAAGAAATCACCCCGTAAAAACTTTTTGCTCTAAACCGGACCACCCTGTATATTTATAATAAAATACAGTTGTTTTATATTTAATATGCATGTCTATTAAGTGACGTTCAATGCTAGACTGCTGGTTGTTATCAGTGTGTTACATTAAATTATAGTTAGGGAGTTGCCAGACAATCTAATATGTATTAATATTATAATACTTAACTGTATACAACAGATAATACTGTCTCTACTAAATCAATTTACAAAAATATGTTTGTTGAAAATATGGCGTCCTTTTATCAACCATGTTAGGGTTCTAACATTGAATCTACTCTCTCCGATATCTGACTTAATCAGGTAACATTGAATGACAAGTTGGTTGTAGACTGTATTAGTCCATGGCAGCTATGAAATATGGTATTATCAATTTCTTTACTTTCCCAATCGATAACAATTATTTGTAGGTAGACGTTTGAGGGAGCAATGCTTGTATTTGCAATACCTAAGAATTGACTCATTTTTCTTTTTATTGTACTCCCTCATTAATTTAGACATTTTTTGATTTTCTTTGTCTGGTATACTGAATAAAATTCAGAAACACTGTATTTAGATTGATTTATTCCCAAAGACTTTAATATATACAATCTAAACTCATGACTAAACATTTTAAAAATTTTATAACAAATAAAATACAAGTAAACAAGTTAACGGATTTAAATATGCATTCGAAAATAGAATTCAACCGACCCGAATTATTAACCAAATTATGTGTGTAAAATAACACATTTTTCCTCACACCTCACTCCCCTACCCAAACCATTGAATCAAATAAAATCAAATTAAATCAACGCTGGGTTGCTCAGTAGGTAGAGCGCCTGTCTTTCAACCAAAGGGTCCCATGTTCAATTCCCGATGAAACAAAAAAAATGCTTCATGGGTTTTTCGACCTGGTCCAGTACCCTTTGCCATTGATGGTATACAATGAATGACAAAAAAATAATTGAGTATACAAGTAATAATTATACAATCTGGTAACAAATTAAATAAAATAAAACTATTCTATTTAAGAAGGCTTAGTTCCTGACAATAGCAGTAGTTTTCCACATTTAATGCGTTGATAAGCCAGTAATTTGTTAAAATAAATACTTAGAAAATGTAGATTGTAGTCTAGTGTACCGCACTTAATTAAGTACGAAAAGGTGATTCTACATAAGTTACTGTAAGAGTGTAAAAAACAAAATAAGTTGAATAATTATTTATAAACAATTTTTTTTTTTAATAATCAAAATCTCTTAATCACCACATCTGATAACAAAACCAATAAACACGTGTCTATGCTCGTGCAAATATCCCAAATTTACCCAAACCATCAATTAGGCATGATTATTTCTTCATTATCCTATTTTTTTTTTCTCTTGATAGCTTTTTCTAAGTTTAATTTTCTATAGTTAAGAAGGAAAAGTTTATTAAACAAAAAAAAAAAATACAAATTTCCTTTTGATTGTTACCAGACAATTTGAATTTGATTTATGTGAAAAAAAAAATGAAACAAAGAAAATAAGCAAAAATAAGAACACAAAAAATACTGAGTGTGTTTTTATATTAATTCAACAAATCACTGTTTTCTGTAGTGCAGTTGATAGTTAGATTTATATATACATATATACATGTACGTAATTATTAATGGTATGACATGAATGGTAATTTAAGTAGGATCTAGATGGTAAATCCTTGTATTTTATTAAATGGTTAGCCGAAAGAAAATTAAAACATTGAGTAGTTTTTACAATACTTTTCTATAATTATTTTATATTATTTATTTTAGATTATGTTGTAGATATAGCAATTAGGTAGGTCTAGGTACATATATCCCCCTAAAAGATATGCTCATATCATATTTTTGTCAAAATTTGTTTTTTAACAACAAACTGATAAATTAGAAAATAATTTTAGAATCATCAACGGAATTAAATTTTTAAATGTGGAATTAATATGAATTCCTATCTCCCTTTGTTTATACGTTTGCAAAGTTTTGAAGAGGTTGTAAAAATACTAGGTTAAAAAATAAAAATGTTCAATAAGTAAAATTGAACCTTCAGTAAAATTTATTAAATGCGCAGAAGAAAATGGCATTTGCACCACAAAGAACTTTTTTTTTTGCACAGTAAAATAAAAATTCTGCTCAGTTAAATGCGCATTGTTTTTGTTTTTTCAGATAGCAGAAAATCATCAAAGAAACCTTTTACTTTTGTTCTATGTGTCGAGAGAGAACGAAGTTAAGGATTTTAACGCACTATATTGTTAAAATTAAAACTAGTCTTTACTAGACTAACCATTAATACAATTTTAACTCTATCACTTCATATATCTTTGATCAAACAAAACGCCGTTAAGACTTATTGAGAAATAAAAGATTTTATCCTAACACAGTCCGAACAGTTATGTCCCTTTAAGTTTTCTAACAAAGCTTTAATTGTCAGCTAAATGTGAAACTTCGACATTGTCATATTGAAAAAAACGACTTGTACAGCAAATTTTTTTATTTCATCTTTTATGAGAGGGATCCTGATATCTCTTTGAATATCAGTATTGCGAACAAACCAGAGAGCATTAACAATATTTCGCAATACTTTGTTTTGGAAAGTTTGGATAGTTTGAATATGTAATTGTTAAGCGCAACCCTAAATTGGAATACCGTGTATGCCCAGACTGGCTTTAATATCTGATTGTAGATCAAAACTTTGTTATAAGTCGAAAGCGTAGATGTTCGCCCAATTAGCCAATATTTGTATTTCAGATCCAGTTCTAGTTTTTTTTCTTTCCATCTAAGCTTTGCATCAAGCGTCATAACATAATATTTTGATATGGTATGACGACATTAGCTGTGTTCTTTTCATACGGTTCAAGGTCTAGGTCTTATTAAAGTCAAAAGAACAATGTAGATTAATGATATGAATAATTTTTTTAAGTTGGCAAACCTGTTAATTGAATTATTAAAAATTACTATTGAAAAACTACGCAAGCGCTACTCGTAACAAATATAATTACTAAATATTTAAGACCTGTATAAAAATCAGATAAATATCTGGGTTTTAAATTGTTATTGTATTTTCATATTAAAGTATTGACCTAGATCGTGGACCGGATGAAAAGAACTATTGTTTAATCTTACTCGAATGCGCGACTCAATTTTTTTTTTTTTTGCAAAGTTAACGTGCATGCATTTTGTTCATTCAGTTTAATTCTGCACCTCCTGCACCAAATGAAGATTTTGTTATTGCAATTTATTTGTAGCTTTGTTTATATTTTTATTGATTGCTAATATAGCAGTGCGCATCTTTTATCTCTGAAATATTTCCAGAATATTTCGGGGAGCAAGCGACATAGCTTGTAAATAAGCATTTCATACCATACTTTATCGGGGATAAAAATTTTTGTTACACCTTCTGGAGAAAGCGTACATATTCTATCTTCCCCGAAATTGTATAATATCGTTCCTTATTTGTATTAAAGCTTGTGGCAAAAGACATACCTATTTTGATTTAAGTAACGTTATCCTTTAAAAATTTTAAAAATGATTTTGAGCCCTTTTGAAATCATTCAAAAGTCAATTAAGATAACTAACCGTATATATTTCGTCTAAACTTACTGTGTTACAATTTTATTTACTATTTTGAAAGTAATTTTTGTGTTGTTATTCTGTTACTGTAAATTTAATTTTTTTACCGTGAATTCGATTTATTTATTTATTTATTTATTTATTTTATCAGTTGATCCTACACATAAATCTGTAGACCAACTTTATAGGTCCTTTTCCCTTTCGAAATGGGGGCCTTCTTATCAAATTATATTAATTATTTGGTATATATTTCTGTATATCATATATATTATTTTTTTATTAATTATATTATATCTTTATTAATTATGAATTCGATTTTTTTACAATAAATTTAAATTGTCCACAAAGAGGGTGAATTTTTTTTGTATTGCGTTATATATATACATATTTTAAAATTTTACTGAGCAAAAAGATATTATTTACTGTGAATTTAAATTATTAACTTTGCAAAATTTTTATTTAGCTGAATTTTAATTACTGTTTCTTTTTTTTTTATTTATTACTGTGCATTTAATTTTCAGTGATGTTTAAATACAATTTTTAGAAAAAGATGAAAAATTCATAGTTGATATAAATATTTATATCATCATAAATATAATATCAACTATATATATATCTCAATCTCAAACTATAACCAACTATATATCAACTATATAT
Organism: Argyra leucocephala; assembly: GCA_963942445.1. NCBI lineage: Eukaryota > Metazoa > Arthropoda > Insecta > Diptera > Dolichopodidae > Argyra > Argyra leucocephala. The sequence goes on from OZ012680.1 coordinate 128,934,899, forward strand.
ATAACCTGATATAATCTATAATCATAATTGACAAAGATTTAAGGACCTGCGCAGTAAACATCTTTTTATTTTATCTCTCTTCTCCATAATGAACTCTTAATATATAATAAGTAAGTTGTAAATAAAACAACAATGCGCACACAGTTGAAAATTTTTTAATCATATTATGGTTTTATTATTCACCAAATACATTAAGAAATAGATAGAAACGAAACAGAAAATGAGAAGTAAGGTATTTATGTTTTTTTAACGAAAACATACTAATTTTAAAGCTTTTCATTAAACCATGAATGTTTTCTGCTTTGTAATGAGAAGTATATATCAGTTCATGCAAATCCCTGTTCTTTTAAAAACTTTAAATTTGGCTTTAACTTGAATTATAATTACTCAACAGGGACCCCTAGTATATATATAATATCAAATAAATATTTAATTTTTAAGATTAATTATATCCTCTCCAGCTTATCATTAGATTTTTGAATTCTTTAATAAATTTTTTTATATATAGAAAGCAGGAAATACTTTTTTTTTTTCATCTCCTGTAAAATTTACTTTTTGTAGCTTAGGACTTATTTGTATAGAATCATCGATATGAAATTTCTGAAACTGCTTTACAAATGTTAACATTTTACTTTAATTTGTTAACTATTAAGTTTATCAAGTAGTTATATGGGTGCAAAGATATAATATATATATATTATAGGTTAATGTAAGTTGTCAAAAACAACTGTTCAAGTTTGAAAAAAATTAAGGTGACCAGCTCATTGAGGTTAAAATGAAAAATTTTTATTTTATATAATTTAATAAATTTTTGTTTTTTGTTTTTAGCTCTACCTTAGTTACTCATATAAATATTAATAATTGAAATGAATATTGTCTAACAAGGATATTTTTTATTTATAAAATAATTTTCATTTGCTAAACAAAAGAGTACATTTTATGAAATATAACCAATATAATTATAAATAAATTTTTAGTATCACTTATGTAATAATAAACCTACATGTTTTACCACTTGTGTGGTAAATAATCAGGAAATTAAATGTAAATACTTTGATATTGTCTATTTCATGTTTTTGAAAACAATATGTTTAGATTGTAGGTTTATGTGTGGGTTTGTAATAGTCTGGAATCAGAGAAATAATGTTAATGTTGTATATTGAATATAACTCAAATAAAAAGAAATAATTTAATTTTAGAAAATGTTTAATTTTTTTTCTTTTTGCAGTTAAGTTTTATTTATTCTTAATTTATTGATAAAATTTTTATATATGTATATACATATACATTTGACGACCAATATATGGTGTAGTGGTTATATGTTATTTGATTATTATTCAGACGGTTTCGGGTCATGTATATTTAGAAAAAATATTTCAATTATATTTTTTGAAATTAATTTTGAATACAATTTGGTTATTAATAAAAATAAAAAATGAGAATGTGATATTGTGAATGTATTCTAAAATTGAATAATATGTAGTTTTTCACTAATGATTAAGGAATATTGAATTAATATGCTGGAAAATAACTGTTTAAATTAATATATTTGAAAATAACAAATAATATCCAGATGAATGTAAAAACGCTTGAAGAAGCGACCAAATTTATTGAATTTGATTTGTGACAATCATAAAATGGTGTGGACAATCATAAAAGGCAAATGACAATCATAAAAGGCAAATTAGTACGTGAGTTTGAAATAATATATATTAAAATATAAGTAATATCAATGTTTCCGATAGTTAGGTTAATTCGTCAACTGGAACCTAAACTACTTAAAATACAACATCTTCATTAATGAATGTATCACAATAATCGATTTAAGTAGAACAAAACTGATGTCATACAAGTACAATGCTTTACCAATTACTGCGACAAAAACAATATAAATGAATAATTAAAAATTTCATGCAAAATGTGTCCGCCTCCCGCATATATAAATACTATTCCAACAAAGGTTAATACAAATTTAAAAAACAGATACGTATCTTGGCAGAGATAATAACAGACTTATGCCTAATAAAGAAACACATTTATAGAACTGGTATAACCGAAAATAATTTATGTAGAATATGTAGAATATGTCAAATAGAGAAAAAATCTATTGAACATCTGCTCTGTGAATGCAAAGGCCTGACTCATAACAGACTTCGCCACTTGGGAATAGCGTTCACTGCACAATGGAAGTAATAACTAGCATACCATTGAAGAATATCCTGAGTGTGACTCAGAGACTAACTAAAAGATCCGGGTTATCACAATAAGCCCATTTGCGCCTGTGGTTATATATGAGACAGTTTCACTCCCGAAATTACACAATCTAATCTAATTTAACCTAATACAAAGTTCCCCTATTCGCCTCTTATATATAAACAACAAGAAGGGTCTATCAAATTTTACTGAAAGAGACCCGAACGAAAAAATGCTGAAAAAATATATGCAATAACTTAAAATTTCGATATAAAAATCTTGAATATGCCAATAATGGTACAAAATCCTAAATTTCAACCAAAAAGCATATACATATCTACTTGGGCGATAGTTTTTAGGGATTCTGAGGGAGATTTTGTACCCGCGTAGAACATGATTATATCTCAAGGATACCTGGTGTTTCCCAGCTTTCTAATAATATATATATTTAATGGCGCATCTTACCCTTTAAGAACGAAAAGAACATTTGAAAGTATCCTTTCTGTTTCTCATAGGGCTCCTAAACAAGGTACAACTGATCTAGATACCATGTCATAGTGACTTGACTAGAAATGAGAAGGCTGACGAACTACCCAGATCATTGGCGGGAAACATTTATGCCCGGAACCGGCTGTTGATATCTATTGGTAATATCAAACGATAGAAAACACTCTGAAGAGGAAAACAAACATTCTTTGGGAGCGTATTGAAGGACACAGAGTCTCCAACATATATGTATCAATAACAAACACCCAAATAACCAACTTCCTGCTAACTCTCAATAGAGTAGACTGCAGGAAGATGGTGGGCATACTTATTGATGGTCATAACAACATGAACAAGCACATGTGTAGACTAGCACTAAGTGACGACCCAACCTGCAGACACTGTCTGGAAGAGGAAGAAACCTCTACACATATTGTATGAGAGTACCTAGCTCTTTCAAGGCTGAGACTCAGGTTGTTGGAAACGCAATACATAACTTCAGAAAACTTCAGTAAGATAGAACTGACATATTAGGGCCACCTTCGTTTTAAATAAAAAAAAAACAATCCTTTCTGTTTTGATGTTTTTGTGTATAAACGGTTAGATCTGTTGATGGATTAGATATGTTCTGGAGCATATTTTAATATTTATTTGATGATGATTGGTGTGAAGATATGTTATGGAGATAACATATAGGTCAAATTAAAAAATTTTTGAAGAAAAAACAATATTTATTTTCATCCTTTAAAAACTAAATATCTCAAAAATTTTCCATAAACCTCCCTAAAATCTAGAATTTCTGTTCCGTTTATCCTTACATTTGTACCATTCGAAATTTTTTCAAAAAACTCATATTTGGGATTTTTAGTTTGCGGTAATTTTTTTCCATTCGGTCTTTTGTTTTTAGTAAAATTCTATAGACCCCATTAAAGCTTACATAAATAAATCTAAAATAATTTAAAAATCTGATTTAAACTAAATTTTTGAAAATTACCCAAAATATAATCTTTAAAATATCCTTAAAAACCTAACGGTATTATACTTAGTTTTAAATATCCTTAAAAATCGATATTTTTAGAATAATAATTTTTATTATATTAAATTATTTTTTTACCTTTTATGATGCTTTAATTCCCATCTTTATATTTTTACTTAATTTTTAAATAAATATCGGAAAATACAATAAAAAAAATATCCTTTTTGTATAAATTCTAAAAATATTAAAAATACAACCATGTTCCGATAGGGAATGTTATTTTTTTTTTTCATTATTTGATTAAATTCTAAATTTTATATCATTATTTCTTCAAAACAATAATGCAAGTTATATATTTTATATTTGCAAAAACCTCTTATTGCATCACTTTTTTTTTACTTAATTTCATTTTACAAACTAACTTCAGGGTGATTTTTTCAATTATCACTTTGTTGTTCAACTCTCAATATTTAACTTCAAAACTGAACACAAACTGAATTTGAAAAAATAAAAATAATATTTTTTTTTCTATAACAATATTTTTAAAATAGTACACGTCTATATTAAAAAAAAATATAAAATAAATATTTTCAAAGAAAAGTATTCTCAAAAGAAAACAGGAAAAAATTGAAAATTAAAAATGAAAAACGAAAACAAATGGTATTGTTTTTATAATTTATGACTTGAAGTACAATAAAATAAAATTTATAATTTTTTATTATTTTTGAAAAATTGTGTAAGGATTATTAAAATATTGTAAATAATTAATCATTATACAAATAATATATGGTATAAAAAAAAATATTAAATTAAAATTGCAAATTTTAATAGAACTTTTGTTGGAATTATTGATGATTTTTCTATTTGATAACATTGTATTTGAAAATATAACAATATAATATTTATTTTTGTGCACAGGTTAATTGTAATTAAATACAAATAATATTTTAGTGTAGATCAAAATATAACCTTACTAAAAATATAAAACTAAAATTATTTCACATTAATTCATGTTTTAATATTTACATGTAAAATTGTTTTACAATTCCTGGCTAACACGTTGTAAAACTATTTTAGTAATATTCAACGAATGGGTGAGAAGGTAAATTTAACTTTGACAGATCATTGAGATGTCTAAACTTAACTAAACCGAAACATTATGGCAGTTTCAAACATCTATTAGCATCCAATTTATAGCTTTTAGCTTCTGATGTCTAGAAACATCTTTTATGATACATTTATAATTCTTTACCTATACATTCTTTATCTATACATTTATAATTCTATCAGAAATATAGGTTCAATAGACCAATTTTTTGTAGGTTCTTTAAAAAAAAATTTTTGGAACACAAAAAGCTTTTGCTATTTAGTTGTGTTACTTAACATTGAAAGAATTTCATTTTAATATTTATTTCCTCTATATTTTTCTTCGAGCAGTTTTCAAATTAAATTTAAATTAAATTCAAATGAAATTCAGATGAAATTTAAAGTAAAATTATATTAAATTTAAATTAATTTCTTATTAAATTTCAAATTAAATTTATGTAATACTAGTTTTAGATTTTCATAATCTTTTTTTTAGATCTATATTATAATACACAAGAGCACGATTGAAGAAGGCACAGTTTTCGTGGTTTTTCGTGTGCTTCGTTTTCTTTTTCATTCAAATATTGACGGTTATTTCCAAGTTGAGCGCCATCTATACTCTAAAAGGAATTTCAAATACGGGAAATTTTTAAAAATGCTTCATAAAAATTCTGTCTTTTTAATTAAACACAGAATAGAAAAACGTACAAAAACAAAAAACAAAAACAAAACTTGAAAACAAAACAGAGAAACAAAAATGAGATCAGATCATATTCTTCAAAAATTATATAATAAATGTTAGTTCATTTGTTTCTGTTATTATTAAAAAAAATATATGAAGTTTTACGGTACGGTTTATACGGTTTTAATCATTCGCTAAATTTCAGTAATATTTCTGACTATAACCGTTTTGTGACTATAGGCGTAGTCAAAAAAAAAAATTGCATCTTTATAAACAAAATCAAATTCAATTACATATTTTTCGTATAACAATTTTAAACTTTATTTTGTTCATAAATAGCAATTCTATTATGTAATATTAATAATATACATATTTGTACATTTTATATGTTTACATTTTATTAATATACATATTTGTAATAAAAAACAGAAAAAAACTATGTATAAATCAGTGTTTTAATAAAATAGTTCACTGTTGACCTATTGCTATAACAAAATTGTGACTACAAACGCTTTTAACTATAAACGAATTAAAATATATCGATCTACTACTTTGAGAGTAATGAGATTTTATTATGTTAAGTTATATATATTGAAATAAGTGTCAATTTCGTCATAAATTATTAGGTATTATACTTTAATTTCATTATATATATTCAATAATCAAGCGATTTTTGTATATATATTCAATAATCAAGCAAAGATTAGAAAACAACTACAATTATACCAAAACAAATATTTCTTTTTACATAAAATTGTTGTTGTGCAATTGCACAGGGGATTCACTAGTATTTTAAGTATTTGTATTTGTGGTAGTGACTGATAAATTTTATTTTATCTTGTATAATAATTTTTAAATTACCAGTTTACTGGAGGAAATTTAAAGTTTTTTTTTGTTCTATTTTACCCGTAGTTTTACTCTATTATAACAGTAAAGACATTTTTTCCATTTATTTTTTTTTCGTTGTTAAACTGCGTTTAAATTATTTTGAGAATATGACAGATTGGGTAAATTGTGATAAGATTGAATCTGCACTATAGGCTTATTTTAGTTTTAAAAATCATCGCCTCGTTCAAGTAAATCGATATTGAAGTTTAAAGGCTTATAAAAATGAACTGGACCGATAGATTTGTTTTATACAAACAAAAAATATTATTTACGGTTCTAACATCAATATTGTGTATTAATATTAAGTGATTTGGTCCTTGGTGTTAAAAGCAAAAGTTATTTCAAAATAAATAAAAATTTCAGTTTGGCCATATCCACTTTTTTTATCGATTTGTTTACTTTGTATGCTGTGGAACAAATAAATTTTGATATAGAACAAATTAGTACCGAATCTAGTGATATATTGTGTCAATTTAATACGAATACTAATCTGAAATTGTGGTTGAATAAAATAACAAAAAAATGTTTATTAATAAAATTAATTTATTTGTAAGTCAATGTGAATATTGATACATGTCAATTACACAATGTTAAGTAAGCAAGGGACAAAATTATTTCTCAAAAATGTATGAAAATACTGTGTTACATTCAAATATGTGGCGTATGTCAGAATTTGAACTCATAAATCGATAAAAAAGTTGATATGGAACTAACTAATTGTTGAGCAAAAAATACACAGCAAGTTTAATTTAACGCGTTTTTATTTCATTAGAGAATTACAAGAAATGATATTAAATTATTAACAAGGTAAGCAAACAAGAACTAATATTAAAGTAAGAGTATATACAGTTAGTTTTAAAGTTAAGAAATGTAAATACAGTGTTAACTACTTAATATTTAATTAAACTGAAAACAATTTAACTTAAACACTAATAAGGGTGTATCTCAGTAACTAGAAGAGATATTAGAAATCTGATTGCAAATTCTGAAGGAGCAGACTCTGAAACCCCTGAAGCAATGTTTGACATGTACTCGATGACCCCAACTTTTTTTTTTATTTATTTTTTTATTTTATTTTATTTTCAACTCAAAAGAGCCATAAGGTTCGTTTAGAGTGTTTCATAATTCTTAATTCAAGTTCACAAATTTTATGTCTTGAAATCATATTTGTTACATGTACCTTTTATGTATTTTTTTTACATTTCTGGTACATTTCTGTCGAATGTGAATATATTTGGTTAATTTAAATTGATTTTAAAATTTTTTTATGCTTTGATTATTCATTTTGTTTGTAATAAAATTATGAAAATTAATATTATCTATTTTTTTATAATTCTAAAATTTATTTATAACGAATATTAAGTACGAATTTATTAAGCAAATAATTATGATGTAATTTATTTATTTATTGACTTGGATCAGCGTTTTACATCAAAGACCGGTATTTAGATCAATTTACAATCAGTTTTATTTTATTATTATTTTTTTGTTATGTTTTATAAGTCACAAATAGTTTTTTGTTTTAGTCTTCTTCTCTAACCTTAACTTGTGATTAGGTTGGGGGATAAATTATTTGGATTTGGATCTTGCAGTTTTAGTCTGTAGCTGGTACTATAATTTAGCTATTACACTTGTGATGGATTCAATGTTTATGTCTTGTTCGATAACTTTATTTGGTACAAACCCTTTAAGAGTGACCTTAACACCTTATTTTGAAATCTCTGTATGATGTTGATGTTAGTTTTCGCTGCAGAACCTCAAAGCTGGATTCCATATGTATAAAATAGGTTTTATTATGATTTTATAAATAATTATTTGTTAATGATAAATGTGTGTTTTTTTCCATTAGCCAGTTTAAATTTTGATATCTAGCTGTTTCATTTTACTGTCAACATGTTTAACTGCAGTTTAGCCTTTTTTTCTAAATGTATGTCTAAGTACATTACATATATTTAAAATGACTTGAGTACCTTTCACTAAAAATAACAGTGAGATGTGAATTGACTTCAATTCATTCAGTTTTACGTTCCATTTTTGTAGCCATATTTAAATATTTTTTAAGTTTGCTTGTAGTTTGAAGGATGCTATTTTAGCGTCCTAATGCCAAAAGAGTGGTGTCATCGGCAAAAGTTCTGATTTTTACCTTTGTTATTGTCGGAAGCAGCAGATATAATATAGGCCCAAAAACACTTCTTTGGGGAATGCCAGCATGTATTTTATATGGTCCAGTGTATGCATTAACTTGCTCCTCATTCTGTTTTCAACGTAGCTTTTCAAAATTTCATAAAGATCATATGTTAGGTTTTGTTTCAATTTGCACATTGGGTCAGGATCAAAAGAAAAGCAGTGGTGAAAAATTCTTTGTTTTCAAAAGCTTCATTTATTTCTTTTACAATACGATGTACTGGTTCTATGGTTGCGTGCTGGTTTCGAAAACTATAAATCTATGCGTAATTCAATTTTTTAATGACATAATGTGATGATTTTGATATTTAAAAATAATCATTTTATCAACCATGGTTTTCAATTATCAGTGGTAAATTCAATCTCAAGCAGCCCAGATAATCAAATTTTTACTGTATAATATGAAAAACGGGACAAGTACAATTTATCTTGTTTCCAAAATTTTACTACTAAAAATACCATTTATTTTTTTTTTTTTTTTTGGAAAGGGATTTAATTGGAGACAATAACGTTTTTAATAAAAAATTTTAAACCAACCAATTTTAATAATTTTAAAACGTTTTATCAACCAATTACAAAAATCAGATTTTGTAAAACAAAATTTTAAAAAAGCAATATTTTCAAGAACTAGATTTTCTATAGACAAGATTTTGAACAACAAAATTATAAGAGTAAAAATTTCGTTATTTTCGAAATGAAAAATAAGTATATTTAGAATTTGAACAGACATACATATGTATACGTAAGTAGTATAGTAACAGTATATACCACATATACTATACTACTATACTATATGTATAGTAGTATACATATATGTATATTAGCATAATAGTATAGATTTACATATTATATGTATGTAAGTAGTATAGTTAGCAAAAAAAATGTAAGATAGAACCTAATTTAAAAAAATAGTTAATCGTAAGAGCTTAGCTTTATTAACTTTAACCTTAAATTGTTAATATTAAAACTTGTATCTTAAAAATTCAAAAAAATATATCAAAATACTAACATTTATTCCAACCATATTAATAAAAAATTAAATTAAATTAAATACTAGCATATTATAATATAACATTTATTTCAAGGATTATTAATTTAGAAATAATAAATTTTTATTATAATTATTATATTTAAATTAATATTTTTTTTCAATATTTCAATCTAATTTACCTTTACAAATTATATTTTCACAATAAATCTAAATAAAATTATCCTTTCAGGATAAACTCAATCCTTTTTTTATTTTTTACATTTTAATTTTTTTCATGCGGATTCCATATCTTCAGAAGGTCTATATCAACCTACCTATGCCACATAGTTAATGTACGAAAATGTGGCAATATTTAACAAAAAAAAAATTAAAATTTTAACATAACAAAACATATTTTTTTGTTATTATTTTATCTTGAATAAACTTTAATATTAAACCAGCTCTATATACATATATATATATTTAATTGTTTTGCCTAAAGTTAAGTGACCATGATATTAGAAAAAGAAAATTTAAATTAATGTGAAAATAAAAAGAAAATGTAAGAAAACCTAAAATTAGCAATATTACTTGAACAATTTTACGCGACACAGTTCATAAATTTTCCATTTGAATTCGCTTTGAATATTTTTACAGGCATTTTGCCTTACGAATATTCTTTCAGGTTAATATATACGAATGGATGAAAATTACTCCCTCGTAATTATTTTGTAATAATTATATTTTAATAATAAATTTTGTTGTTAAGTAACAAACAAAAATATTTCTTCATCTCACCAACTTTAATTTTTTTACAATTTAATATTTTTTTTTTGTATAGAAAATAATAGAGAACAAAAAAAATTTGTTTAATTTAAATTTTTTAACTTTATAACCAAAAATTGGCTTCTTTTTTAATGAATTATAAAATATGAAGGTAAAAACTTTACTATAAAAATAAATTACAACCCTTTCTCTTAGAATTTTTTTTTGTTTTTTTTTTTTTTTACTTTTTTGAAATAATTTCACAATTTCAATTCCAAAGAAAATTAAACCTCATCTAATAATTTAACCCTGTTTAATTCCAATAGTATTTGAACACAAATTAATTCTATCTATACATATATAATATATAAACTTTAGTTGCGCTGAATTGTAGAGCAGTAAATGAAATAAATTTTAATTTACAAATACATTTTAATCTTAGTGTACTGAACCGAACTATAAAAGAAAAACAAAACAATAACAATAACAAAAAAAAGTATTTCATCAATACCGTAATTTAAATTCCGGAAATTTTTCAGTACACATCGTTTAAGCTGAACGTTTAAGCTGAAAATTATTTGTGCGTAAAGTTTAACAGTATATCTGTTATACTGCACGTACGTGGGTATACCACTTTTATTGTAAATATCCTTAAACAAGGACAACGGACAATAATAAAAATGAAAAACAATAACAACAAATAATATATAAAAAGAATCTGAAAGAAAAACAAATTGAAAAAAAAAAAAAATTTTAAGCTAGAGGGCACAAAATAAAGAATAATAAAAATAAAAATTGTATTTTTCTCAGCAATTTTTTTTTACTCTCATAATAAACAAAAAAAAAAAACAACAATAACAAGAAGAGCAAAAAAAAAATATCGTTTTCTGAAAATAAAGTTTAATTTCCCTTTAGAAATATTTAATGCAGGGGTAGAAAACATTTCATGAAATAAAAATAATAACTATATTACAAATGTGAATAAAACCATGAAAAAATGTAAATCGCGATCTATCAGTGGAACAATAAAAATTATTCTACAACTGTTATCTATAATAATTATAATTGACAAGCATTTAAGGTTCTGCGCAGTAGACACCATTTTATTTGATTTCGATTCTCCTACTCCTAAATGAACTTCTAATATAATATCTAAGTTGTATATAAAACAAAAATGCGCACACAGTTGAAAATTTTGTACTCATATGATTTTATTATTCAGCAAATACATTATGCATATGTGAGATCTTATGAAAATAATAAACAAAAGCAAACAAATCAGTTATTAAAATTTACATATGGACTTGCAAATGAATCTATGTACATATGCCAAAAAAAAAACAAAAAAGCAAATTCATCTAAAATAAAAAATATAAAAAACAACAAAACAACAAATTACTTGAATTCTTCATTTTTATCTTTTTAAGTAACTGTTTCTAAATTTTGGTTATTTGTAGTAATAATATAGTTTTTATTAAAATTATGTATTATGTAGGTATATATATGCGTACCTCTTTAATAACAAAACTTTTTATTTTTAGTAATTTTATCACTAAATGCCACTTACTATAGGGAATATATCGGAAACGAAGCAGTATATGAGGGACGTGTATTTATGTGTCCTAAATAAAACTTACTAACCACAAGACTTTTTATTAAACACGAGTGGTATCTGCTTTGTCGTGCGAAGTCTATGTCAGTACGTAAATTACTGTTTTTTTTAAAACTTTAAATTTGACTTCAACTTGAAATATAATTACTCAACAGGGGCCCCTAGTTTGATTATAATTCAATTTTCCAATCATATAGTACTCAAGTATTTGTAGGAATTAAGCTCAAATCTACTAATTGTTTCATTAAATGTAGTTAATGACTATAAGCTATCTTAGCAATCGCTATAATAGCGACAATAAGCTATCTTAGCAATAAGATCAATAAATTTAATTTATTTTAAGAAATTGTAAACAATTCGAAATGAAATATTTTATAATTGAAATTAATAAAGAAAAAAACAAAAAAAACAAGCAATGGATAATTATATTAGTGTCGATATTAGTGACGAATCAATATTAGTGAATCAATATTAGTGACGAAGCCTATATACAATCAATATTAGTGACAAAGAAATTAATTAAAAATATTCGAAAGAAGGATATACCGAAAAAAAATATTTGATCTTAATATGAATGACAACAGTTAATAACAAATCAGATTATACAAAGATCCGAAAACATCAACAAAAATCATTTAAATTAAATTTTCTGGGTACACGTCGCAGCAGAATACCAAGTAAAACATGTATCATAACAGTTTTATGGGGCATAAATACCCAAAACATAACATGACCACAACTGGAATGGAAAGTTACAGACTTTGAAGAAAGACTTTATTTCCACGAAATGTCCTACTGATGGCACTATGCTAGGCCGATTAATTTTTAGATGTATTCACCTCGTTTTTTAATTTATCAGCCTTATTTATCAAACATGTATCACAACAATTTTATGGGACGCAAACACTCAACACATAACATGTCAACAACTGAATGGATAGTTACAGACTTTGAAGAAAAACTTTATTTCCACGAAATGTCCTACTGACAGCACTATATATGCTTCACCAATTAATTTTTATATAATCTACCTCATTTCTGAATTTATCAACCTTATTTAGAATTACTTTATCGCTTTGAGTTTTATAAGCCCATAATTTAAATTGTATAACACCCTATACGAGTTGTAGCTCTCATGAGTTCAAAAAATGAAACAAATAAATAAATAAATCAAAATAAAACATTGATGATGATGAATTAAAGGCTAGAAACAGTAATTAAAAACCAGAATGTTCTAAAATTTAAAAAAAAAAGCATAAAAACCAAGATGTGCAAGACTTATGATGAATATGAATAATTAAAGCATATCAAAAATGTAATTAAACGTGTTATCGCACAATAGCAAAACAGAAGGGTCTCCTTGGTCAAGATAGAATGAATGAAGTCAATGTTAAGTATCGAAAAATTGTGATTAACGAATAGAGGGTAGCAGAAAAAAATTAAATATGACCTGACTTCCAAAATGTATAGTGAAACTGTAAAATTTTCAATGTATCTAGTATCTTCCAAAATGTATAGCAAAAACTTTTGATTTTATATACTATTCCAAATTGTTTAAAATACGTATAGTGGAAATGTAAAATAAGAGCAGAGTGGGTTATAGGTTAGTATATATTTTCGCCGGAAAGATTTGTGTAAAAATCTATTAATAAAATACAGATAATTTCAAATTCATTATGAAAAGCAACCGCAGAACCAACCCAACCGCGTCCAATTACGATTCCAATTACGCAAACCAACCGCAAAACCAAACAAACAACATCAATTACGATTAGATGAAAAAAATGCAAATTGTTTCAAAATCATTAGTTAATGATCAAATATATTTTTCTACCGAAACTAAGCACTGACCTATGAAGATTTGGCAGTAATTAATTTTCATGTAACCCAAGGTACAAACCAAAAGTAAATTTATCGAAAGAAAGAAAAAAAAATCAGATTATTACCGATTTATATTACAAAAACACAAAATTATAATTTAATTATCAAAATGTATGTGCGTATTTAAATTGTCAAAATGGCGTATTTAAATGTTCCAAAATGTAACAAAAGTTTTATTTTATACAATGAAGTTGTTATAACCGGTATTTAAAGGGTGGTAGAATTATATTTAAACTGTAGTAAAACATTTTGAATTGCATTTTGGATGTTCACCATCATCATGAAACGGATTTTTTTTCAACTGGTTCATTGCAATTTTATTTGTAATTAATACCCTTGACAGACTATACTTCATTAGACTAAAATACTTCATTATGAAGAAAATCTGCTTCATAATGAAGTTCATTAATGAAGTAAAATCTATTTCATTTACCATTAAATTAAGAAAAAAGCCATCTGTTGGAAATTTTAAAACTAAATTTTTGTTGAAAATCTAAATATTTGAAAATAACAATTCGAATTGACATTTTATATGGGAAATACATGTGCAGAATTCTCATGCATTGCTGCATGCAGGTATGCATGCATATCTTCGTGCCAGATACATGTGCATATTTTTTATTTGTCAAAAATTGTTTTGTTTTGAAATAATGTAGATAATTGTCGCCATTGATACACATACAATTTGTTTGTATAGTAATAAAATACAAAATAAAATAATTTTTTAAAATTTTTAAAGTTAAATGTTATTAAAAATGTTTAATAAAAGTTTTAATTTAACAAATTTTGAAAAAAATTCAATCACATATTTTGTTATCTGTCATTATCATGATTGTAACAAAATATAATTATACTAGGGGCCCCTGTTGAGTAATTATATTTCAAGTTGAAGTCAAATTCAGTTTTATTTAGGACACATAAATACACGTCCCTCATATACTGCTTCGTTTCCGATATATTCCCTATAGTAAGTGGCATTTAGTGATAAAATTACTAAAAATAAAAAATTTTGTCATTAAAGAGGTATGTATATATATACCTATATAGTACATAATACATAATTTTAATAAAAACTATATTATTACTACAAATAACCAAAATTTAGAAACAGTTACTTAAAAAGATAAAAATGAAGAATTCAAGTGATTTGTTTTTTTGTTGTTTTTTATTTTTTATTTTAGATGAATTTGTTTTTTTGTTTTTTTTTTTGGCATATGTACATAGATTCATTTGCAAGTACATAATGTAAATTATAATAACTGATTTGTTTGCTTTTGTTTATTACTTTAATAAGATCTCACATATGCATAATGTATTTGCTGAATAATAAAATCATATGAGTAAAAAAATTTCAACTGTGTGCGTATTATTGTTTTATATACAATCTTATATATTATATATATTAGAAGTTCATTAAGGAGTAGGAGAATTGAAATAAAATAAAAAGGAGTCTACTGCGCAGGACCTTAAATGCTTGTCAATTATAATTATAGATGAATAAATTAATGCTAGTTTGTTGTGCATATATTTTGTTATATATAAATATTTTCAAAATTTATGATGAATATTGCAAACAAAAAAGAAAGAAAATCTAGACTATGGACTAGGGAAATTTTCGTTCATTTCAAATTAATTAGTTTTCCTTCAATTACTTAATTTAAAATAAATTTTTACAAAATTGAGTATAACCTATTTTCCACAAAAAACAATAATAAATATGTAAATATTAAACAAATTTTATGACATTTGTCATTAATTTTTATTAGTATGAGTAAAATGACAATTTTTACAATCTTTCGTGTTGGTAGCTCTGACGCTGCGCAGCAAAAATTAGAAATACAGATATCTTGCATCAAAATTCACTGCATGCAGAACTACATGTAATTGGTTCCATATAAAACCATGTATTCTAATTTATTTTTGCTGCGATGCATGCATAGTTCTGCACATGTATTTCAGGCATTAATATTTTGTTTTGAATTATAATTCCAATTATCATTTTCCTATTTTATTTTGAAAAAATAAAAATAATTAAAAATAAGGGAAAATAATTGAAAGTAAACTTTCATAATAATATAATATACATAATAAAATACCTAAAGATTAAGGTAACATTTAATTTTCAAAAGGATAATGTTTTATCCTAAAAAAAACTTCATTATATTATTTTTGATTCTGATAGAAAATAATCTTATTAGGGCCTAATTATTCATCAAAGGGGCCTAAATGTTTAGAAAGTTGATTTCAATGACCACGTATTAAACCAACCAATCAACGTATAGTATAGAGTATTTAAAAATTTTTTTTTATTTATATTAACATTTGCCTTCCATTGGATTTTTTCACACAAAGAATATTTCCAAAAAAATTTATTCTTTTTTGCAACAAAATAATTCTTAATAAATGATAAATCTGTTTTCTCTTAAGTTTAATTGTATTTTTTTTTAGATTGTTGAAGTAATCTTACATAATTTGCTAAAATTCAAAATAACTTTTTTATTTTCCATTTTTATTGTTTATAAAATAATATAAAAAAATGTAATAATTAAGTAGCTAATCTGTCACCACTTCATTAAACTTTACTTCATAATTAAGTTGAACTTCATAATGAAGTATAGTCTGTCAAGGGTATTATAAATCTGTCTAAAAGTGATATTAGGAAAATTAAAAAACGACACTCTTAATTTTTTTAGTCATTTTTGTTTTCTAAATATTCAATATTTTTTACAAATCATAAAATCAATAAAAATTTACACATTCGCAATGGGTGAAAAATATAGGTGAATGTTATAATTTCAGTTATTTCCACAAGGAATCAAAAATATTTTTTTTTTAATTTACGAAACAAATACGTTAAAATTATCTACAACTACCCAATGTTTAATTTCCGTAAATAAACCCAAATCTCACTTAGTCGATCAAACCCAATATTATTTGCTTGCTTTTCTGAACCTTAACTCCATTATAAATAAATTCTTCTATAAATAAATTTTCCTTAAAAAAAAAAAATCAATTAAATCAAATTCTCCACCCCTGTTAACAATTAATAAAATTTTTGTGTAAAGGACACTATTGGAAAATTGTTTCGCGTTATTTTCTATTTTTAAATAAATTCTAAAAAATTGTATATACACAATATTTGTAAAACATCAGTCTTCGTCACCAACTCTTAATTTTTTATTACACGAATGCTGATTATTGAAACGGCAAATAAACAAATATATAGGCTAAATAATGGACTATAGTGGTGCATATATATACATATACATTTTAGTTGACAAAAAATAAACAAACAAAAAAAAAGTAAATAGATTGAACAAAAAATAAAAAAATAAAAAAAATAGATTTTCTCGTTGAGAGTTTTTTTTTTTTTTTACTCAATTGTAGAAAACTGCTACAAGGGGAATAATATTACAAAATAAATTATGATTTTAATTAATAAAATAATGTTAACTTTAAATTAGCTTTTTGTTTACCCCTGTTTTTCTCGTTAACTTATTAATTCCGGCATTTTATCGTACAAATTATTTTTAAATACAAACTTCAAAATTGAAAGAGAAACTTTTTAAGGCAATCTAGACAAGTTTATTTCGTGTATTAAAAGTCTAATAAACAGTACCTGAAACTAAACTTAAGATTTGAGTTTGTCACGGGATCATGAAGTTAAAAAATAAAATTTTTAAAAAATAAAAAAATTTTACGACCCGATCTTGTATTATAAATACGAATACTGTTCGTCGAATATAATTAATATTAATAATTTTCTGAAAAGAAAAAAAAAATGAGATTTTTTAAAGTAGGGAGTTACTTACTGTTTTTTTGTTTGTTTAATATATATAAAAAAAAAAAATTATTAGAAACCGTGAGACTAATAATTTTTATAACAAAAATAATTGAAATAAAATATTCCAAGGACTTTTGTTGAAATGGAAAATTTGTCCATGAAACGAAATCTATGAAATTTATGATAAAATAATAAATTAAGTTTTGTTATTTATTCAAGTTACATGGGCTTATGATATTCAACGTTGATTGTAAATATTTCAAATAATTATAAATATAATAATTAATATTAATTACATGATTTATTCATAATGTCCTTCAAATTTGATAAAATTTGTTGAAAATAAAATATGATTATCATACAAGTAAAAAAATATATTTCGTCTACTGCTTGCAAACGTCTTTAGTGTTTTGTAATCGACTGATAAAATATATTTAAAACAGTTTTATTTATTAAATATGGGCTATTTCATTGACTACTCAACTAGTTACCTGTCTGGGCGATTTAGGGTTGAATAATTATAATGTTATTATTCATAATGTTATTTATACTGTTTATATCAGCATATTTGCAATTTAAGATTAAATTTTACAGTATTTTGTTTTACAGTAATTAGTTTTTTCTCCTTGTTTGATCTAATTTTTACTGAGACCTAAAATTGTTTACAGTATTCTTTTTTCGAGTGCTTTTAATTTATTTTTATCCGTAATTGTAGTACTACCATAATTAAACTCATAAAAGCTTATTACATTTAATTAAATAAGCCCAAACGAAATTGATGATTGATTGACATGTACATGACGAATTGATTGACATGTATTATTTTCAATATTCTTCTTTTACATTATTTATTTATTTATTTATTTAACAGTGGACCTACAGATTAATCTGCAGGCCAACTACAGGCCCTTTTCCCTTTCGGAATTTGGGCCTTTATAATATAAAGTTAAACGAAACAATATTTAAAAATTTACAAAATGTAACACTTAATATCTAGGAAATATAACAAATAATCTAAAAAAGAAAAAATTAAACAATTCAACAATATTTTAACTTCAGTTTAACAATTTAACAAATTAAACAATTCAAAGTACAGACCAAGATAGAGATTAATTCAAGCCAATGAGGTACAAACCAGGAAGTGCAAAAGTAGCATTTACACCTCCTGGTCTGCGCCCCATTGATTGACTTGGAATCCAAAAATACATTTTTAAATTAATTTACAATATATAATATTATAAAAAGTTGTATATTTGTGTATTTGAGTGCTTAGTATAAAATAGTATAAAAATGAAGTATAAATATACTTACCATTCGCTAGAATACTTAATCCAACAAATAGTAAGTAAACAATAGAGTTAATGGATGTAAATGGTTGGTAGGACTTATTCCTACCAAGTAATAATAGTAATATGTTAGTAGATTATTAGAGAAATTGGTAATGATAAGTTATATTTCATCCCAGATGTTATGATGTAGTAGGAGGTTTTTTATGAGAGTTATGTGTGTATTGGTATGGAATTGTAGGGCTTGCAATGGGGTGAATGTGAACTGAGATGTAATTGTGTTATTTGAGGGGCATTGTGTTAGGATGTGTTTGATAGTGAGGAGTTCTGGACAGTGAATACATGTCGGAGGTGTGGATCTGTCAAATAAATGCTTATGTGTGGCAAGAGTTTTTACATTATATTATTAAATTCTTTTAAACTTAAAACTATTATAAAAATAAAAAAAATCAAACATTTTTGCTACAAAACAAAATAATTTTATTAATTTAAATAATTACTATACAATTATTTTATTTAATTATCTTAATTTAATTTTATTGAAATTTAAAAACTCGATTATTGTAATCGCAAACCGCACGCTTTTAAAAGCTTTTATTTACTCTGCTATTATCAAATCATTTAATTATCTATTCTCTTATTATAAAATTTTTATTATCAAAATCAAAAATATTTACCGCAAATTTACAAATAAGTACAATAAACTGTCAAACTAACATCAGTGTAGAGCAGCACCCGGCAAAGTATGACCCGCGGGTCACGGAGTGACCCAAATCATCATTTCATGTTACCCGCTTCGAAAATGTAAAATTGATTTGAAATCAATAAATATATATTTTGATTACAAAAATCTAAATATAAAAAAAGACAATTTGTTGCTGTTGAAAACTTAAAATGTTCTTTTTAAGTTTTTAACATAACATAACATAACATAATAAATAACAGCCAAGAAGAACACAGCATTTGAATATGAATACATTTTACGGTTACAAATGCTTCGCTTAAAAAATTTTTGTTAATTTTTACATGCAATGTATGCATGCAATTATGACAATAATTTTTGCATGTATTTAAAGAAAAGAAATTTTGTTTCCTTTGTTTTACCTCTTTTGGCTAATTGATTTTTTTTTGGTTTCGGATGTTTGAAAAATTGCATTAGGTTTATGTAAATTAAGAGTTTTTCTATTATGGTATTGGATATACTTTGTTGAGATTAAAATATATGTACACATCCGAACAGCATGCGTTTTTGAATAACAAAGAAGAATAAAAGAAAACAGAAGAGACGGGACCATAATACATATCGAATCGAACTGGCCAATAAAGTTCTTTTTATGTATTTTCTGATGTATTTTTATTCTTCTGTTCATTATTATTGTGTTGATTATTATCATTATGTATTGAGTATTTTATATTGGTTTTCTTGAATGTCGAGACATTGCCTGTTCTAATAATATATTTCAATACAATTCTATTTTAACAGTTATTGCTTTTTACCTCTTTTTAACCGTTTCCCTTAAGTTGTACGTGTTTACAACTTTAATGATTCTTAGTTACAAAACGTATTTAGAGGCAATTAGAATATTTATTCAGTAAGCAAAAATTTAGTAAACAATAATAGAATATAATAGTTTTTTTTTGTGATTTTTAACCATGATCGAACCCAAGGCAAAAAAGGTGAGATTATTTCAACCTATATGAACAAAAAATTATGGATGTATTGAGAGTGGTGACAGTGTGGTATGTTGCTTATGTGGGGATACAATTACTGGTCGAACTTACAATATTGAGAGGCACTTTTCTTCCAAACATAAAGTTGTAAGTGACATGCCAAATGATCAAAAATTGAAAAACATCAAGAAGCAAGTATTGAATTTTGGAAATCGTTTGGGAATCGTTTGGACGCAACGGAAAACCAGTTTCAGATGGTGAATATTTAAAGACAGCATTTATTCAATGTTCCGAACTTTTTAACTATTTCAAAAATAAAACAGAAATCTTGGCCAGGATAAAAGAAATTCCGTTATCAGCAAGAACTGTCCAGCGACGAATAAAAGATATGGCTGCAGATATTGACATTCAGATCAAAAACGATATATTATCGAGTGAAGTTATTAGTTTTTCCCTGGACGAGAGCAGTGACATAAATAATATGGCAAGACTTGCAATTATTGCTCGGTTTGCATCAATTAATTCCTTTAAAGTCCAGGAGGAATTGTGCATTCTAGCTTCAATGGATGGTACAACTAAAGGCTCCGATATTCTTAGTAAAGTTCGAAGTTTGGAAATGAGAAATTTTTAGATTTAAAAAAGAAATTGTTTTCCATAACAACTGATGGTGCTCCGTCTCTGAGGGGAAAAAATATTGGTTTCGTGAAATTGTTAGAAAACCAACTCGGCCGTCCTATCTTATCCTTTCATTGTATTATACACGAGGAGAATTTATGTACAAAGGCGTCGATGAAAGATCTTAATGATGTTATGAAGACGGTTGTTAAAATTGTTAACATAATTACGGCACGTTCTGCTTTAACACACAGACGCTTTAAATCTTTTTTAGAGGAAATTGAAGCGGAGTATGGAACTTTGCTGTTGCACTTCGATGGTTAAGCATATGAAAAGTGCTTAATAGATTTGTAGCTTGCTTGATACAAATATTTCTAGTTGAAATTGGAGAAAATTATACCGAGCTTGATGATAAAAAATGGTTCTTAAAACTTCTGTTCTTAACTGATATAATGAACCATTATAATGAATTTAACAAACGACTTCAGGGTAACCGCCACACAATTTTAAAATTATATGAAGAATGGAAGAGTTTTTGCTCAAAATTAGTTTTATTTGAAATGGATATAAAAAAGCGTAAATTTAACTATTTCCCACATATAAAAACTCAAGAAGAAAAACGAAATGTTGATGATTTCGATGTAAAAAAATTTGAGTGTTATATTAATAGCATGAAAGACGAATTTGAAAATAGATTTGAAACTTTGAAAAAGTACGGTCCAATGTTTGCATTTATAATGAAGGTGGATGTAATTGATGAAACTGTTTTAGATTTACAATGTTTTGAATTCCTTGAAATCACCAATTTTAGCCTAGAGCTGATTGATTTAAGAAGTTCAACTTTATGGACTGATAAATTTAAAACTTTACGTGGAGATTAGACCATGAAATCATCTTGATATGATATCTACGTGCTGGGTATCTCTTCCAACGAAATTCACATGCATCAAAAAAGTTGCATTTGCTCTTTTATCTGCGTTTGGGTCAAGCTATAATTGTGAACAAACATTTTCACAAATGAAATATATTTTGAATAAAAACTGGACCAGTTTGACTATTGAGCATTCTGATGAATGTGTTCGGCTTAAAATGTCAAAATATGAACCAAACTTATCCAAATTAACTTCAACACTACAGCATCATGGAAGCCATTGATTTCGCCTACTGATAGCAGTTAAAATACTGAATGTTATTTTTGTTGTTTTTTTATTTATTTTTACTATTGTGTACTGAATTTATCCAATTTATATTTATATAAATTTTTTTTTGCTTGATAATAAATGAATTCACTTTTGTGAACTATTTATTTTAAATTACTTTCATAATATAATATTGCCACTGACCCACTTTGAGTTCAAAAAAATCTCATCTTAGACGAATTTTACCCATGACCAAAAAAGTTTGCCGACCGCTGGTGTAGAGTATTCTACAGAGTGGGTGAAAAATATAAAATTAAATTATAACAATAATATAAATATTATTTATTTAAATACCCAAAGTCATATGAATGTGACTTAATTAAGTCACATGAATGTGATATCCATACAGTAGTTCTTTCAGAAATCTGGCTAACCAAAGAAGAAAATAAAGATTTTAATTTACCAGGTTATACTTCTTACTTCTGTAACAGAAGAACTTCTTATGGCGGCGTAGCTATTTATATAAAAAATTCAATCACCAGTAATTTTATATTTGAAGAAGAATATTTTCTTTCAAATATATTAGTAAATATAAATATTATTGCATTCTATAGATCTCATCACACAAATTTAGATAATTTTATCAATAAAGTTGATGAAATTACATCAAAATACAAGCATTCATTTATACTAGGTGACTTTGATCTAAACTTACTTGATAAAAATAATAAACATGTACAAAACTACTCTAATATTCTAATGAGTAACGGATATTTGATTTATAACAAAATATCACCAGAATACGCTACTAGATTACCTTCAAAGACTGTAATTGATCACTTCATTACAGATATAATTAAATTTCAATATTACTTTCACGTTCTTGATACTACACTATATCTGACCACCAACAGTTTGTAATTAGTGTTACCCTAACTCCTACTAAAGAGTCAATTCAAAAAACAATTACAGTTTTAAACTATGACGAGTTATCTAGAAATAATTTCTGGAACAACCTAAACTCATACCAAACTCTAGATAGTTTTATTATTGAATTAAGCGGTCTATTACGCCAATATACAAAAATTATTCCATCCAATAGTTTTAAAAGAAAAAATGATTGAATGACCCCGGAAATTTCTGTAAATATTAAACTTCGTGACTCTCTTTTCAAATATGAAAGTAGAAAATCAATAAGGCAGTTAAATATTATATAAATTATAATAATTGTTATCTCCAAATATGACACGATGATGTATTTGACATAGATAAAGAATATCCATATAGTCTGAAAACTTCTAATAATCACCCTCCTCGACATAATATGACTAATTCATAAATATATAAACATTGTTGTACAGCATTTTTTCTAATTTTGCAGCAGTAACGCTTTTTGCTGCATATTGTAACGTTTCTAATATAGTGGTGACCTACGTAACAATTTTATTGCTATAAGACTCTTGCGCACTCTTATAACACTATTATAAACACTTTTATTAATTAACACTATTATAAACAGCATTATTGTTAATTTGAGTGCTTAATTGTCATGAAACGTTATCACTATACGTTATAGCATTCTTATAAGGCACCGGAGTTATTGCTATAATATTGTTATAGGATTAGTATATACATATGGATTAGTGTATAATGTTTTTATTTTGAAATGAAATTCATTTGAAATAATTTATGTTATGCGAGACTGAGAAAGGCATTATTTTTTATTTTAAAATAATAATTTTATGGAGTGTATATTTATTACATTAGAAAGGGAGATAGATATTAATTACATATTTTTATATTTTATATGTTAGAATTATAAACAAAAACAAAATAAAAATTATTTTATTATTATTTACATTATCACAGTAAAAGGTGCATATTATTGAAATGATAACAAAAATATAACAATATTTAAACTTGTAAGTCCAATAAAACAAAAAAAATAATCATAAAACTATTTGAATATTAAATTTTCTCTATACGACCAGACAGCTTTTTGCCAGGTCTTAATTTTTAAATATGTTAATTATCACATTAGAAATTTGTTGAAATCGTTTTTATTTAAATAATTTAATATAAAACATGTTCTTAGTTAGTTTTTAACTTTTTAAGTAATAATTGAAAAACAAAAAAAAAACTTAATTAATTTTTATTAATTCATTCAGTTTTTGTTTATTAAAAAAAAAAAATTTTTTTGCACTATGTTTGTTGAAAATAATGACCGTCGCAAAATATTTAGTCTAAATATTTATTCAAAAGCTACAGTATTTTTATTAGTAATATTATAGAAATACAGTAAAATAACAGCACTACCACTGTTATTCTAGTAATTATATTCTTATAACAACACTTTAAGTCTTGATATAGGATTACGCAGTTTTAGACTTATAATAACATAACTGTAGCATTTGTTGAAAATCCCATTAAACAAAACTAAATTAAACTTAAGTATTTATATATAAATATATATATATTTTTTTTATACTGTTGCAAAACTTGAATATAATTATGTTTTAATTTTTTTGAAATATCATTGGAACAGTATATGAGGCCAATTAACTCTTGATTATTTGTAGCAACTGAATGATTTCAACTTATTTCTTAATACTTTACATACTTCATTCTTATATTTAATAAAAATAAAAATTTCGAATGATGTCTTGGAACTTAATAATTTGTTTAATTTATTAGTTATATAAGTACTACATTATGTAAATGATATTTGAAATAAATGAATTATTTTAATAATAATAATAATAAAAAATCCCGCAATTGCTATAAGGACATTCTTATCAGCAATATTAATCACATTATTCCCATAAAAACATCATTATAACACCTTCAGTGCTTATCAGGAGTTATATAGGAGTCTTATAGCACTAATTTTGTTTTTATAACAATAAATGCTATGCGGAATATATGTCAATAACTTTGTTTCTATTTTTAATAATATTATTTACAGCCAGACGTTGACAGCGTCAGTTGACGTTAAATATTATGATGATCTTAACTCTAAATCAGTCAACATAGCTTTAAGGTATAAAGCTTTCATTGTTGCTTCAGTCATTAATAAATATTCCGCTTTAGTGTTATACCTTTGAACATTAGATGATCACTTAGATTCACATATTTCTTTTAATTTTCCCCAAACATTATTGGATGTATTGCAAATTTTCACTTCTTTTAAAAAATTTGAATAAAGCTTTAGAAGTTAATCCAAATTTGCCTTTTAATCCAATTTCGTCCAATTTATTTAATTAATTTTATTATGTCTGCGGGGTGTGAAACGCCTCCATATACACCTTCCTTGTATCATAATTTTCCGTCGTTAAACATTCTATTTTCACGCTGCTATGACACGTCGCCATCAATTAATAAAATATGTTTTCTTTCATTCTTTTATATTATTTATATATAATATTTTTTCCTAATTTTTTTTGTTTAAATAACGAATAGAAATTTTTAGATTAAAAAAAAAATTAAAAAACAAACAACATAGCTATGTTTTAAAAGTACGGGGATTCTGAGGGAGATGTTGTATCAGTGTAGGATCTAATGACCATATCCGAAGGATAGCTGGAATTACTAGCCTTCGAAAAATATATGTCTTTAGTGGAGCATCTTATTGTTTAAGGACGAAAAGGACATTTGAAAGTATCCTTGTTGTTTTGACGTTTTTGTATAAAAACCGTTATATCGGTTGATCTACTAAATATTCAGTTATATATTCTAAAAAGACAATAGTCTGGAGCATATTTTACCATTTATTTGATGATAATTGGTGTTGCCGTTATCTAGATATTGTAGTTCAAATTAGAAAATTTTGGAAAAATTAAACAATCTTTATTTTCTTTCTTGAACAACTAAATACCTCAATATTTTACCACAAAACCCCCACAATACTTATATATTGTCAATGGATAGTTTATGTCTACGTCCAATAGCTTAGAAGATATATGCATTTATTTAAAGAAATTGTTTTTTTTTATCATTTTTCTATATAAAACTAGGAATGAATATATATATATATATATCTAATAGATAAACAGATATAACGGTTTTTATACAAAAACGTCAAAGCAACAAGGATGCTTTCAAATGTCCTTTTTGTCCTTAAAGGATAAGATGCGTCACTAAAGACATATATTTTTGGAAATCTAGCAACTGCAGCTTTGCTTGGGATATGGTCGTTAGGTCCTACACCGATACAACATCTCCCTCAGAAGAACCAAAAGTACTACACAAACTAGAACACAAATTATTTTGCTTTCAAACTGTCAACATTTTTGTATCTTTTTGTATTTAGAGCGTAAGCAAAAATCCTATATCAAAAGCTCGATGCAGTCAAATAATATCGATCTATACTCAAACATCATCACTAAAAAAGATTGTATCACAAACTCGATAACATATTACTACTATCGAATGGTTGGTTATATAAATAACGGTTTTAATAATTTCATTTTAAAACTGAATGATCTCAATTCTACTGTGTAACAAAACAAAACAATAGAATAGATTGTAATATTTTTAAAAAATGATTGTGCAACATGTTGATTCAAATTGTTTGTGATTATACCACCTACATAATATGCAGCAGAGGTATATTATGTCTTTCTATAAACATCTATTCACTTTTTTTGTGATAATAATAATCAAGTTATAACACAAGATTGTGTTTTGTAAATTAGAAATACTTTTCAGTTTCGATATTTTTTTTTGTTTTTTTTTTTTTTGTCATTATTCAATAATATCAACGACACAATAAAAAAAATATCAACAATATTACATAGATACAATATGTTAGTAGATGGAGATGTATGTATATTGTATATGTGTGTAAGAAAATTTAATTTTTATGCAATTTCTTATTTACAACCATTTTTCCAAAGGAAAATTTTTTTTATTTTTTTTTTATTATTCTTTTTTTATCCTCTTCTCAACTACATTTAGAGTATATACATTTTAAATTATTATGATGCGATACGAAAAGTTCATTCGCATCACTGATTATTTGTACCTTATAGCTACGTAAAATATCTTGAGCAATCTGTTTTTTTTTTTTTTTTTCTATTTGTTACAAAATATTCCAATGTAAATATAAACAGGACGAGAAAAATATAAAAAAAAATATTTATCTCAATATATCTTGTTTTTATAACGCTTATCAGTGTATATAAACAAATTATTCATAAACATATATAATATAAGTATAGTACATATAAACATGTAGATATTATTAAAATTTGATTACAATATAAAATAACTTTTGTGTGGTATTCAGTTTAGGAGTTGGGTATAGGGTTGTTTTTATGCAGTATAAATAAAATATATATATTTTTTTATTATTCTTGAAGGTGTTTATTCAAATTGAAATACTAAAGTTTAAATAAATGTTTTTTTTTTTTTTTTGGTATACAATAATATAAACTCTTAGAACTAATTTTGGTATTCTGAAAATTTGTATTAAATTTAAGTTAGAAAAATAAAATTTTTTACAAAAAGGTTTAATAAGAATCCTTAAAATATTCAGGTTTAAAATTTATGAACATTTTTTAAATGTGTATTATTTGAAAAGAGTCTAACATTTTTAGAAATTGAAGTTTAAAGTTTTGTTGTATCAAATCTGTTATTTTATAGCTATTAACTACATATTATAGTATCAGTTATATAAAAAACATTAAAAAAACAAAATTTACTATTTTTTAAATTTTTTTTTTAATTTAACAGAAATTTCGAAATTGTTTTTTTACATAGAATATTTTTGCTAAAATAATGTTGTTCAAATTGTTCTATTTTTAATTTAACAGCTCCAAAAAAGTTCATTTTATTCTTTTTCCATAATTTCATATTATAAACATACTTCTATGCTATTATTTATATACTGTAATATTCTCTTCATAACAAAATACTTTAAACGTTTATTACTTGAATCAAGAAAAGCAGATGTAGATAAAATATAAAACATTTGTGTACAAGCTAAAGTCATTCGAGTTCAAGCCCTTCTAACATGTTAACTAATAAAGCAGTGTTCATTATTATAACTCCCTACCATAGTACTATATTGTACAGTTTGGCGCACACGGCGAAAAAGGTGATAAAATACTTCTGCATAAAAACTATGAAATGGACCTCGTATAGATCTATTGAAAATATTTAGAGTATTGTGAAGAAAAAAGTCCAACAAAACAATCCAGAGACAATAGAAACTGCAAGAGAGCAAATTCATATAGCTTTTGGGAGAGCATTACAGATGAAGTCACTGAAAATTTGATTAATTCCATGAATAATAGGCGAGAAACGGTAATAAAAGCAAATGGCTGTCATACTAAATATGAGACTTAGATTATAATAAAGTAATTTCAAATTTCAATACTTATAAAATTTTGTTAAACATTTTTTTTTTTTTTTTTTTGGTTCAAGCCTTTTAAATGATACTAAGATAAGGTAACAGTTCTATTTCAGTATCAGTACAGTTATGTTTGGCAATATTTAGATGTTATTTAAACATTGTAAAATTATTTTTTTTCTTTTCTACTGCTGATCAAATTTTACATTTTTGTGATCAGCTTTTTGTAAATTTGCAATTTTTTGATCAAATTTTTCCATTCTAAATAAAATATCAGTGACGTATATAATAAATATAAATTTCCTAAAAAAAGTCGGTGTATTACAGTATGTTTCATAGCGTCATCACATATGCTATACAAGTTTGGGGAAGTAGTTTTAATAAATATTTAAATGATGTGCAAGTAATTCAAAATGAAGCGATAAAAAACCTTTTTGGTCACAAGAAAAAATGTCCTACCAAACATATAAATATTACTCACAACATCTTGCCAAATAAGTTGATGATTGAATCCAAATTGGTTACTACCATGTTTATCTGATGGTAACAGAAAATATAAATTCAAACACCCTACCGAAAAAAAACAATGAGGGTACACAACAAAATCAGCAGGAAATATTAAAATAATATCTTCCAATATCAGATTCAATGGACTAGATACCCTATATAATAGAGCATACAAGTTGTATAATACAATTCCTAGGGCAATGAAAGATAATTAATAGTTTAAAAAAATTCAAAAGAGAAATAAATGTATATTATCTTTCCAAAATCTAGTATATAATAGAATTATTAAATTGTGTGTGTTTAAGTAGTTAGTAAGTATGTACAGTAGGCTTAGTGATAATGATATATCTTACCTTTGTTTTATTAATGTTTAAAATTGAATTATTTTACAATAAGTAAATCTTGTTGGTACTGTTTTATTTTTCTATTATCCTACACTATTTACATTGAATTATATTAGTATTTTGTATATTTTAAATTTTAGTTTACACTGATCTATTTTATTAGAATATATTATACACTCTGTACGAGCAATTGGGCTCATTTGAGATGTCCTAAATAAATAAATTAAATAAATTTCCATTTAAATATAAATGGCAGTACTGTATACAATACCTTTGCCATATTCATACCAGTGTTGTTATATGAATATAAATAAATATATATATAAACTACATAAATACAAATAAATCAAATTATTTCCTTCAAAATACAGGCTAACATTTTAATTAGGCAAATCTAACACGAGAAGATCTAACATAATTAGGTAACCTACGAATTTGGTCCAGTTTTAATTAAAACTATCTTATGAGTGAGGCATATTAAATGTCTGAGAGGCTTTAAAAAGTATGATTTTTTGTTAACTAAAACAATTTTAAAATATAATTTTCTGCATTTATCTGGATGTTTGTAAGTTCGACGGAATACTCCAACACATATACAAATTACAATATTTATACAAATTGTGACAACATGTAATTGTTATAATCATAATATCTGTATATGTAAATTTTGCACCTTACTACAAATATTCTGTTTATATGGTAATTAAAAGCATTCTAATAATTCTAATAAAGGTATGCTATTTATAAATTAGTGAGCAAATACATATTTTTCTTAAACTTGAAATGAAAACTCTAATGAAGGAAAGAAATGCTAGAATTTATTTTGCTTCCGTCATTTATGTTTAAAATTAAATTTAAAACAAAAATTTCTATTTTTACAAAAAATAATTTATTTTTATCTTGATTAATTGAAATTTTAAATCTACTTATTCTTTCACTACTTTTACTGCAAACAAAACGCTTTTGAGTATTTTCAATAATACGAAAAATTAATTTCGAAACGTGGGCACGATAGAGAAATGCAAACATGGTAATTCATCACAGTTGAATTTTCTGTAAAACGAACTCTGAGTGTTTGAGAACTCAAGGTGTATTTTAACTGGTAAACATTTTATGTGTGAAAATATTTTGTTGGCTCTATAGAGGGGGATAACATGAAACGATATTATTTTGTATGATAATTAGAGTAAATATAATTTACTGGTGATACTCATCCCTAACATTTAGATATTTTTCACACTAATTTGGGATATTATACTCTGATGAGGAATATTTTTAAAATGTCAGGGATAGTTTATATATACCGATAACATTTTCTTAATAACTTTTTGAGCAAATATACTTATTTTTTTTTATACTTTTATTTTGTTTTATTTTGTTATTTTGTTTTATTTAATTTTTGAATCTATAGTAATAATAACTTTTTGAATAATTTTATTACTTTTATGCACTTATACTAACATGAAAAAAATATATATATTTATTAATTGTAAAGCCTAGAATGGGAATAATCTCGTAAGACATATTTTGGTTGAAATAAATAAATAAATATAAAAATAAATTTTCTACAGATGATTTTGACGATTGAACAATGGTTCTTTGTATATAAAATAAATTTCCCAAATAGAAATTTAGGAAATTCTTTTCAATGATCAATTTTTTTCTTAAACTGGATTTTGATTGAGCAATATTTAGAATCTAAAAAATGTTATTGGCTCTAAAGAGGGAGATGACATTATTTTATATGAGAGCTCAATGCGTACGACAAGAACAGAAAATATAATTTATCCGGGATATTTTAACAAAAATTGAGGGATATTTTCAAAAAATTTGGGATATTATACTTTGATACAGTATATATTTAAAATATCGGGGATAGTTTCTTTATGTCGGCCAAACTGTTTTTAGCAATTTTTTGAGAAATATTAAAAAAAAAAAAAAAAAAAATTTTCAACAGATGGTTTTGACGGTTGAATTATTGTTTTTTTGTGTATAAAATAAATTTCCCAAATAGAATTTCGATAAATCCCCAATAATTTTTTTTAGATTCTAAATATTGCTCAATGAAAACCCAGCTTTATATAACAATTCAATAACTTATCTATTCCTTTTTAGGATCAACAAAATAGTCTCTATATTATACACTTAAATTTTTCTATGTTATACACTTTTTATCAGCTAAAACCCACCCACACTCACATTATGTTTTTTTGTAATAGAGAGCACATTGATTCCATCTTATATATTATTTATTACAGCTATGTCAATCATAATCACTTAATTTGGACATTCAAAACTTTAAGTCTACCATTATTTTTGATTTCAACAAAATTTTGATCAAACTATAGTCACCTTATATTTGTCGATTTTCATTTCCAAATTGTTCTAAAAGCTGTATAATCATTTTCAATTTCAATTTGTATCCTATAATAGCAGGTATTACTCTTCTTGTTATAATATCCTTGTTATCATTCAGAAAAAAAAATTATTGTTTTCAGTATATCAAAAAAGTAAATAAAAAAATATTAAAAATATAACAAGTAGTATATCAAGTTTAAAGCACATTCAAATACTGTAAAAAA
Organism: Argyra leucocephala; assembly: GCA_963942445.1. NCBI lineage: Eukaryota > Metazoa > Arthropoda > Insecta > Diptera > Dolichopodidae > Argyra > Argyra leucocephala. The sequence continues at coordinate 128,966,902 of OZ012680.1, forward strand.
AAGAGAAAAAAAAATTATTAAAATTTTTAGTTTATTTTATGTGTCAAGAAAAATTTAGAAGTATGATTATTATCCTGGCGAAAATAAAAAATGCAAACGAGATGATCACAATTTTTGTATATTGAATTTTTTTGTTTGTGTTTGTTTTTTTTTTTTTTTTGTCCTGTTACGTCACTATATATATTTAACATCAGTAATAATGTAATGCAAGAAAATGTTTACGTATATTTTTTATTAAAAGGGATAACATTATTATAACTTTGACAACCTATTTTTAATAAAGTGTTTTATGAGAATATGAAAAAAAATAACACGTAACAATAACAAGTAACAATAATTCTAGTAGTAGTAAAATATTCTTGTTATTATTATTATGATGTTAATAATTTTAAAAAAAAAAGAGTAAAATTTTATAACGTATATTAAGTAAGATATTACATCTTAAAAAAAAAATATTTTTTATGAAATTATTATTTGAAAATTATATCTTTGTTAGAACTTTAAAACGTACTTGCCAACACTTTAAAGTTAAATTTTTAATTGAACAAAAAAAAAAAATGGCAGATAAATTAAGAAATTATTGGGAGATAATATTTAACCGAAACAAGATTATAAGCAGCAATTTTACTCAAGAAATGTTTCGTTTTAACAATTAATAACGGTGTTAACAACATGTCAGCTTCTTCGTTTTGGTACAACATTTTTTTTCCAATTGAAATTTTTTATTTTACTTATTTTATTTATTTTACTAGAACTAATCAGTAAGTATAGTAGTGTTTGAATACCTAGACAACTCATACTTTAATTCTGACCATACATGGATTCAAAACAAATCCATATCACTTATAAAAACTAATAAATTTAAGCACATTTTTATTTAAATAAGAAATTTTGAAAGTAGGCAACAAACAAACTGTTTCACCCCAATTCGCTTAATTTAAAATTTAAAACAAAAATTAACATTGATTTCGTTATAAAGTAGAAAACTCTTCTTCTTATTTAAATAGGCATTATTTAGTGCCTCTGTTTTCCAATATAAATATTTTTCTTTTCAATTTTGTGATGACAACGTCCACCATTCATACTATTACATCATGTTCTTCTTTATTTCAACTGTCAAACTTAAGACTACTCTTACAATAATCATACCTTAAACTACGTTTACATATAATAATCTACTTAACCTACGTTTACATATGTAACACATACCATCTTTTTGGAGGTCTTCCTGGTAGACGTTTGACATTGATTTGGCCATGCATAGCTACCTTCTTGATTCGAATAAATAAAATTATTTTTGTAAATGTAAATGTAAATCATTTTGATGCAATTGCACAGGGGATTCACTAGTATTTGATTTCATTTTTATAACTATAATCTGCTTAACTAATCTACTGAACCTGCCACATTAGGAAAATGAAATAAACTTGTTTTCTAACATATTCAAAAATTAACCTATTAATTAGTTTTAATGTGGCCCCGAAAACGGCAATGGGGTATGAAAGTTAAGATAATAAAATGCCAATACCGAACTCTATGAACTCTAATAAAGTGGACTTAAATCAAGAAAATTAAAGTCAAAAAATTACTGTCCAGATCGGACACTTAGAGATAATAGAGCTAAATGGTCCAACCAAGAAAGTCTTTCAATCCAGATCCGAAGGTACAAGACGTCGGAACAGACATCAAAACTTCACCGGAGAGACGAACTATCGGCAGACCAGAAATAATTTCGTATTTTCAACTAGATAGAAGCTTCCCGTGATCGACAAAAAGAAGGATGTTGATTAGTCAAGCCTACCAGGACCTACATGGTTTGTTTGCCACCTAAATAAGTAAGTAAAATTTTAGGTGAATACCTTTTACACCAGTTGGTACATTTGGATAAGAGCTGTAATGGATGTTTGGGCAGGAGAAAGATGACAAGAAAGCAGAACAATAACTAATAAAGTTACTGAGACTTATCGTCAATTTATGTAGATCATAAGTACAGAATTGTTCATGTTTTTAAAATGCATTGAAATGAAATTTAATTAATTTCCATAATTTCTCTGCTATGGATTTATATGGTGTAGGGATGAGCACATGCTGTTTTGCAAGTTTCACGACGGAACAATTGAGTGGAAGTAATCCGGATTTATTTTCCAACTATGCCTACGAGATATCTAACAGTGAGAGAGTTTCAACAGGACGAGCAACATGCGAGAAGTAATATTTCGATCACTATGATATGAGAAATAGCCCGTTTTTGGACTCCATTTAAATAACTTACAACATTAGTAAAAAAAAAAATGTTAGCCCATATTTAAGAACTGAATTATACCAAAGTTTGAGTTGTAAAGGGTTTTCCAATAGGGATGATATGATTTTGAAGTGAATTTGTAATATGTCGTGATCTGTCATTTTTTTTTTCATTGAATTCAGTATTGCTTACAATTTCATCACAAACGTCGTGAATTTGCTGATTTTGTCTTGGAACAACTTGAAAACGATAACGATTTTTTATAGAAAATCAACTTCTCCGATCAGCCTCACTTTCATTTGAATGGTGCGGTAAATAAACAAAACTGTCGATTCTGGTGCGAAAAAAATCCACAAATTATTCATGAAAAACCATTCACCTAAATTGACAGTTTGGTGTGCTTTTTGGTCTGGTGAAATCATCGGTCCGTACTTCTTTCGAAATGAAGCTGGTAATACCGTTACTGTCAATGGAGTATAGATCGATTATAAGCAACTTTTTATGTCTGAAATTGGAAGAAGTTGATCTTGACAACATTTGGTTCCAACAAGACGGGCCACATAGCAAGTAAAGCAACTGAATTATTGCGAGAAAAGTTTGGAGATCCTATTATTTCAAGAAATTGTGATACTGAATAGCCTCCAAGAAGTTGTGGTGTTAAATCACCATTAGACTACTTCTTGTGGGGTTATTTGAAGTCATTGATGGTCTTTAGCAATAAACCAGACTCTCTTCAAGCTTTACAAGTCAATTTTGAACGTGCTATTCATGACATACGACTGGATTTAGTTGAAAAAGTGCCTTCGAGCAAGCAGATTTGAAGAATTGAATTCATCGAATTCGTTTCTGCAGAAGAAGTCGTGGAGGCCATATTTGAATGACATTTTATTCAGCACTTAATTGTATCAATTGTACTTCACATTAAGTAAAAAACATTTGAATTTCCTTAACAATTAGTGTGTGTGTTTTTTTTATAAGAAATCATATCACTCTTATTGGAAAACCCTATATAAGAAATTTATAGATTTTTAAGAAGTAACAGGGGAAAAAAGCAGGTCTTATAGCGACTAAGAGAACCCAAACAATGTATGATCGTTCCAGATCATTTTCTAAATTAAATGCATATCTAATATGCTTTATCTGAATAGTCCTTACTATTCTAAGTGTGTCGGGGTATTGTCGGTGCAGCCTTATAGTACTGTCGGTAGGTTTTATAGTGACTAAGAGAACCCTAACAATGTATGATCCTTCCATATAATTTCCTAATATGCTTAAGCTTTATCTGAATAGATCTTACTGTTCTAAGTGTGTCGGCGTACTGTCAGTATAGCCACTACTACCATGCTTACGCTTTCTAATCACTTTACTTCATGTTCCTAGGAATGAAAGATCAATCATAAATGGAACTTTTCCCGGCAAATAATATATCTCTTAGTTTTGGAAGTACTAAGCTGACCTCTCGTAAAATCGTAAAATTAATGTTCAGTGTTTTTTTTTTCGACTAAATTATCTTACAATTATAGTATTCACCTTAAATGTTCAATTTATTAAATTTTAACTAAAAAAAAAATTATTATTTAAATTACAAACTATATAAATCTACTTGTATCTAAACCAAAATAATATTTTTTAAATTACTTGACATTAGAATTTTAAAACATTTTTTATGTTACTTCAATAACATCTATTTTATTCTCTAACAACATATACATATACATACAAACATAAGGTATATTTATAAATATTACTACTATACTCAACAAATCTCTCAAAAATTTCCCTATTTCTTTCATTACTGTGTTGTATACCCATTCTTACAATGATACACACTTCAAAATAAAATACTAAATGAAATCTTCAAACTCGAAAATTCTTATCAAGTCCTTCTCATTTGAAGACGTTTTTCTACAACTATACTGCATCTCATTCAACATAGAAAACTATAAATATAAAAACAAAAATAAAGAAAATAATAATAAGAAAAAAAAAATATATATACAACATTTCTACAGGATATTTTGTGAGAACAGGAAATTTCTGTTAGCAAAAAAAAAAAAAAACAAAAAAAAAATGTATTCCGACTATTAATCCTTATACTCGTATATTATTATAGTTTCTTTACACTTTTCTTATGCAAAAAAAAAAAAAAAACAGAAAAAAAAACACAACACGAAAAAATCTACATAAAGTGTTTATCCTGACGATGGCTTCTTGGATAATTACATATCTTTATATTCTAATGTTTATATTGTTTGTTCTGGAAAAATAAATAAAAAGCACAAGAGTACATTCAAGTACGTATCTTAAAGTCAGTTTCTTCATTTTTATTTATATTTTAAGAAAAAAAAAAAAAAAAAAATAGAAATGAGTTCCTTTTAAAACTTGTTGTTATATTTATTATATTTTTTGTTGTTGTTGTTTTTTACGTTAAATTTGTATAACTTAAAATAATGATGTATAAAATAATTATAATGTTTTTCTATACAGTAATTTTAATAGTGTTCTATCTACCCTACTGCAACAACGACATAGGTACCTATAAATATTTTATTTTAATTTCCAAATTTATAAAATATTCAAAGGATTCACCTATACATAAACAAGGTACTTAAATTGACCATAAAATGTTAGATTTACTTCGTGAAAATTATTTGAAATTGTAAAATATAACAATTTCGTTTTGCGGCGATACAAAATATTATTTATTTTTTTTAAATTACGTTTCAAAATAAATTATTTTAAATTTTAGAATTGCAATTTTTGCAAAACCTAATAAATATTCATTATCAGATATCTTCGATTTGAATAAAAATTTTTTTGTTTCGCCTAACAGTAGTCATATTTATCTATCTTCTAATACAGTTAGAAACAATATACCATGTACTTTCGCCTTCAGGAATGTTTATATCGATGAAGTTTTTAGTGCTATTAATAGAATTAAATCTGATGCCATTGGCCCAGATTTGATACCTCTGAAATTTCTTAAGCTGATTCTTCCAGTTATAGGAACATTATATCACACATATTAACATTGTTATAATGTATGATGAATTCAAATTTACATCTGAATCTCTATACAATAATTATATTTGTAGTGTATCGTCTGAAATTAAAACTAATCCAAAAGCAAAAGGTGTCCCTGAATTAATCTTGAAAAAGCGCTCAAAAATACTTGCTCTTCCCCTTTGTATGCTATTCAATGCATCTATTCAATCAGGAATTTTCCCCTCAATTTGGAAAAAGTCTTACGTACGACCCATACATAAAAAAAATCTTAAAGATGAAGTACTTAATTATCGCCCTATTGCTAAGTTATCATCGATACCTAAAGTTTTTGAATTAATTGTTCTTAATTCTGTTTATAGTCATTGTGCTCCTTTTCTCACATCATAACAAAATAAATCTGTGGTAACAAATCTTGTTTCAACATTTCTCTTGTCAAATCTTGTGTCAACTTCAACATTTATTAATAATATGGAAAAAGGCTTACAAACAGATGTAGTCTATACTGATTTTAGTAAAGCTTTTGACATTTTACCACATAGTGTAATATTACTGAAATTACGAAAATTAGGTTTCCCGTTAATCTTTGTAAAATGGATCAACTCATATTTAGTGAACAGACTTTATAGTGTTCTGTTCAGGTCATCTATTTCATCATCTTTTGTAGCTAACTCAGGTGTTCCCCAAGGTAGTCACTTAGGTCCTTTTTTGTTTATAATTTCTGTTAATGATGTTGTTTCAGTAATTAAAAATAGTGGATTACAAATTTACGCGGATGATATGAAAATTTTTAAAAAAATTAAGTCCGAAAGTGACATGGCCTTACTTAAAAATGATCTTGATAATTTCTCTCTGTGACGTACAAATAATAACTTACTTCTTAACATCAAAAAATGAGCATTAATGTGTTATACTCTCCGTTCTAATCCATTCACTTATAATTATTCTTTTAATGGTGAATTATTACTAAGAGTTAATTCTATTAAAGACTTAGGAGTGGTTTTCGATGATAAATTAACGTTTAAATTACATTATAATCACATAATAAATAAATCAAATTCCTTATTAGGATTTATAAAACGTTGGTGAAAGGAATTTTCTGATCCATATATTTTAAAGACCCTTTACACAACATTTCTCCGACCTAATTTGGAATATGGCAGCCAAGTATGGTCTCCATTTTATGATGTTCACATTCAAAGAATTGAAGCCATTCAAAGAATTTTTTATAAGATTTTCCCTTCGTAATCTTCCTTGGGAGGATCCTATTCTTCTGCCTCCTTATGAACATCGATTAAACTTAATTCACTTGGACACCCTACAAAAAAGGAGGGAAATTGCTGATGTAACTTTTATTGTTGAAATTGTTAAACGAAATATTATTTCTCCACTTATTTCTGACAAAATTGTTATTAACATCAATTCCCGGCTTCAATCCGTTAATCTTTTTACACTGGTGCACCATAGAACTAACTATGGTAGATTTGAACCTATTAACAGAATGTTAATATTGGGAAATAAATACAAGGCCTTAATTGATTTCTCCCTCTCCAAGTCTGTTTTGAAAAAACAACTACACCAATTGAACTAATTATACACCTACACATACACCCATTAGTATTAAGTATTAATAAATTTAATTGTATTTGATTTAATTTAATTTTTTTAACTGTAACTTTTATAGATGTAAGTAATGTGTAACTGCTTGATTTAAGCTTGAAATAAATAAATAAATAAATAAATATTTTTAACTCTATACTGGTTTGTATCCAGCAGTGTGGAAATGCGCTAAAATTATTCCTATACCTAAAAAAGATAACCTTACCGTTGATGATTTTAGACCCATTAGTATATTACCAAGTTTATCGAAAGCGTTTGAATTCGTATTACATAATCAAATAATAAATTATGTGAATGTAAATAGGTTGTTAAATAAATTTCATTCAGGATTCCGAAAGCGACACAGAAATTGCTTGAAATCACTGACAACATGTATATTGAAATTGATAAAAAACAAGCAATTATATTGCTTTTTCTAGACTTCTCAAAAGCGTTTGATTGTGTAAACCATTAACTGCTTTGTCATAAACTAAGAACCAAGTTCTATTTTGATGCCTCTGCTGCTTTTCTCTTACATAATTATTTGATGGATAGAAAGCAATTTGTTTTCATTAATGAAGTTATGTCAAATTATTTAACTACAAAATGTGGAGTGCCATAAGGATCCTTATTGTGGCCTTTTCTATTTAGTCTCTTCATTAACGATTTACCAGTTTGTTTATCGGAAACCACGTGCAGACTATATGCTGATGATGTTCAATTGTATATTAGTGGATCCATTGTATAATATCAATAAATACATAGCTAAAATTAATTATGATCTTGATGCAATTTTATTTTGGTCTAGAAATAAATAATGGCCTAAGATTGAATGATCATATTTTCGAGAGGTGTAGATACATCAAATTTACCTAAAATCAAAATGAATGACGAAATTATTCAATATGTTGAGAAAGCTAAAAAACTTGGGGTGATCTTCAATATTACTTTAACTTGGCGAGACCACATTAATCATATATCCAACAAGGTCTACTCTAACTTAAGCAAATTATGGAAGTTCTCTAAACGGTTGGATTAAGAAAAAACTTATACAATCACTTATAATACCACGTTTCTTATACTGCGATGTTGTTTACTCTGGCATGAATGTAGTTAAATACTCTAAAACTTCTATTTAATGCATGTTCACGTTTTGTAACGAATAGACGTAAACACGAGAGTATTAGAGATGTGTCGAAAATTATACTTAGCTTAACATTCGATAGCTTTCTAAAGTTCCGTTACCTTTGTTTTATGAAAAAAATTATGCTCAATTTACTGCCTGATTACTTAAATGATAAGCTAGTGTCTGGTAGATCACCTCGTAATTCAAACTTACTCATACCACAAGGTCACAAAGGTCGCATCAGACATTTATCGTATTTTATTCGAGTTGCTACTATGCGGAATATGATGCTGAATTATATTCGTTGTGTTAGTCGGTACATAAATTTTGTTGAGGTCTGCAGAGAATATTTTAAAAATTAGGCGTCAGATAATTGAATCGATAATTAAGTAATTTAATTTAAATCAAATCTAACTTTCCTAATTTTTATTTTAAATTTTTATATGTTAATTATTTTTTTTTGTCTTTCTATTATTTTTAATTTTTACTTTTAATTTAACTTTTTCTATTTTAAATTCTTTAATTGTTTTAATTTTTTTTTCTTTACTTTTCTTTTATGTTTCTTTATTTTTAGTTTTAATTATTACAGTTTTTTCTAGTTTTAAAATTTTCATTTGAATTTTCCGTTTTTTTTTTTTTGTTTTTTTTTTTTGCTTTTTTTGTTAACTAAAACTTTATGTGTGTGTAAGCTAAATTAAACCAAATCAAACTGAATTGAATATTGTATTTGTATAGTAAAAAAACTAATCGTCTTATGTACAATTTATATAAATTAAATAATTAAATAAATAAATAAATAAAATCTTCAATGTATGTGTAAAATTCAGCAATTTTATGTGTAAGCGTACCAAAATTGAACAAGCCGAAAAACGTGGTTAGCAGCTATAGACCAATTAATCTCTGGAGATCCATTAACAAACTGTATACTGAGAAAAGTACTAAAAGACTTTTTGCGAAAACAATTTGGTAGTGCCAGATGAAGAGTTTAGCTTCCGATACAACTATACGGTCAATCAACAACTTGTCCAACTACGCAATTTTATCAAAGCATTATTTAATATTAAAAAATCTGTAGGTATTGTAATCAATCCTCTGACATTATAAACCTTTTTATTCCGTATGGCACCATGGTCTTATTCATAAATTGTATCGGTTGCGGTTTCTAATTTTCTTAATAAAAGTAGTGTCCTTGAAGATAGAATATTTTTCTTGTCAAAATCAGATTTTCATATCAGCATCATTGTTCATCCAAATACCATTTGCCGGCTGGTCGGTTGTTCACGATTCGATTTTAAGTCCCTATTTATACAACCTAAACTTTACAACAACCTAAACAACAAATATTTACACTCTGATATCTATATGCCTATTCGCTTATGATAGTATAATGTATACCTCAGATGCAGATCTTAGCACAATCATTTTGAATCTGAAAAACGGCTTAAATTCTTTATACCAATATTACCACAAATAGAAAATAAAAAAATAAATACATTAAAAATCTCCCCGTGCTTCTTTACAAGAAAAACGATACCTTAGTCTCTTAATCTCTTAACTTCTTAATCTAAAAGAAACTTACAACTAAAGAGCAGTTTTGTCGACTGGTTCGCTATTTATATTTGACTGTCATATTCTTCGTCAAAATCAATGATGCTCATTTATTCAAATATCATTTGCAAGTAATGCTTGACTTGATATTCTAGAGATGAACGTCATCTCCATCTGTTCATGGAAATACATCACTACTGCGCAACGTATTTTCACATTGCGAAGCTAGGACTACCAACAAATGATTTCAAAAGCATTTTTTTTTCCTTCTTTTGTATTTCTACTATATAAAGGTGAGAATTTACCGATCTGATAATTTCCCGTTGGAACTCTTTACGACTAAGGAATAGTACTATGATTTCTACTGAGCAATATAACTACACAACTACGAAGTTTAACTGTTGTATTACAAACAGTTACTTTAAAATAAGCAAATTTTTGCACAGATTGGATAAATCAATGAATTCATTATAAATTATGTAAATTGTGCAATATATTGAAGTAGAGATGCAACACATATATTGTGAATGTCAAACGCCGACAAGCAAGTTACTACTTCATCTTGGACAAGAACTTAATCAACAGGAATATGTTCTATCTAATACACTACAAAGTGTTTCCAAATTCATTAAAAAAAATGAAGAACAACGTAAATTTGGCAAATGGAAGAAAATAACATCTAATATACTAACAGTAACGATATAAGCACTACTACTAACCAATCCTAATGCTAATATATTGTTGTAATTGTAGAGTGTATTTTGTTATTTAATTGTAAATCTAGATCATTACTTGGTTTGGTACAAAACATACAGCATTTAAACCATAGATGTTATGACTTTATTCTAGGGATGATTTGTACCAATTTATGTATATTTTTCGTTGGACATTTTGTCACCCTAGTACTTGAGTGACGTATACGCATATTTGTCATTTTTGGGAAATTAAGTTAAAAATTAAAATACGTAATATAGCGTCAAGAACATCAATATTTTAAAGGGACATTGTTTAAACGGTGTGTGTTCACAAAAACTTTGCGTTACATTATGGTGTGGATTACTAGTTTGTATATAGGATAATAAATTTTTGAAGCTAATTTATGGGGCATAAAATTTGTCTAAAATTTGTCAAAAGAACAAAAAAATATTGAAATAAAAATCGAATATTATTTTTTTATGAAGACTAATTTGGTTTTTGGACACTTTCTGTTCAAACTTGTATTACATTCATTTTTACGTTAGTAATTTTGGATAAATTTTCTGGTCCGATATTTTAAACTCTAAAAACTCTGTTTTTAATATCAAAAGCTTGGAAAAATTTTACATTTTAACTTCAATAAATTTGCGTCTCATACAATACACTTTTTACTTTATTTAATGGCAGCCAGTTACAGTTTGTCGAGGCAATATTATAATTAAAGCAATTTTTACTTTGCATTTGCATTATTACTAAATTAACTTTATTATAATTTATTTTTAACATTTGCTATATTAAGTAAGCAGGGATATATATTATGGCTATATGATATTCCTTTTTTAATTATGTATAATGGCGTTATGCCCACACTATCAACTTCTTGAATAAGTAAATGTCCTTTTTCGGAGTACTTGTGTTCAATAGAGTTTATGTTAAAATTTTCTTTTAAACATTGTAATATCAACATGGAATTCATTCTATTTTTATTTTATGGCACCCATGAATCGAACCAGAGAACAAATTTCTTGTAATTAAGCTTATTTTCAAATACTTTTTCTAAAATCATTTTTAAAGCAGTCCTTTATTGTTCCCTGATTTTCTACTTTATGCTTAAGTTCATATACCGCAGTATGTTTTCTTATCAAACCATCTAGATCTTCAGTAGTGGTATTGTTATTGATATTTAACTTTTTCTCTCAAATTTATTTTGTGGCAGTATTATTAATTAAGTAGCTCAGAGCAGCTGCTAAGTCTTGACTTATGTGCGGACTTATGTGCGGAGTAAGCAGCTGCTAACTCTTGACTTATGTGTTATTTTTTATGACCACACACACGCTTCTATAATAACATAATACTGAACAACCACAACTAGTTTATTGTATTGTAAAAGCTATTTACTAGAAAATGATTTTCTCCTTACTATGTGAAACATTTTATTTATGTATGGTATACGATAAACAAGAAATAAAATATAACTGATAAAATATAATTGAGTAACATGCAAATTTGTCGTAAGGTTTAAACAAATAATTGCAATTTTGAATATACGACAAACTCGCAACTGGTATCTTTGGAATGAATATAGGTAGCGAAATTCTGACTAGACCATTCAAAAGATCGTGTTCTGTTTAGTATGAATCTAGTGTTAAGTCAAAAATTGCGTATACAACAGTCAAATACCAAGGTGACAATTTTATAATCATAATTAAAATATTTTAAAATTATTATTAAGATACAACAGAATTAAATTAAAATTTGTTGTTATTTTATAATTTAGTACAGTAATAATAAAATTTTATATTAGACATTTTACAAGAATTTTATTTTATTTTAAAATTCACTTATATTAGGTATGTACACGGTTTTGTGCTTTAATAATTACACATGTTAAAACTAAACAGAAAAAAAAAAATCAATTTATATATGTACATTCGATCAACCTAATATATGAATCTTATTATAATATAAACAAAAATAAAAACAATAACAAAAAAAAATAAATAAACAAAGGTCAAAGGAAGCAAATTTTTATAAAATGTAATACATGGAAATTCAGTTTTTGTTTTTGTTATTTTTATAGAACATGATTTTGACATTAACGAAATAAATTACATAAAAACTTTTATTTTTTTTTTTATTATTTTATTATTATTATTTTGGTGACTTTGTTTTTGATTTTCATTTTCATTTTTTTTTTCATTAATATCTTTTCAGGTTGGTATGAGGATAATTGGTATGAAGTGAATTTAGAAAAAGAAAATATATCATGTACACGTGATCAAATGAAACAGGCTGCCGAAGGACATTTAACAACTGAAGCATTGATGTGGAATCAAAATATCCATGAGAAAACAATATCCGGAATGTCATCAGAAGAATTTCGGTGAGTTGAATATATTAGAATATTTAGAAATCACAAAACAAAAATATAATCAAATATAGATAATATTATATTGATAGGAATTTCTAAAAAAATATTTTTATATTTTGGGACCGTAATCAAAATCAATAATTTATAAAAAAAAAAAAACAAAATACATAATATACGAGTAAAGCAGAGAAATTAAATGTAACGAAATAATATATATTATGTTTTAATATGTTACGGTGAATTTGATATTTTTGATTATTTTTAATATATTAATATGGTGGCTGAAACCAGCAATATTCATGAATATAATAAATATCAAAAATTAATTAGATTCAACGGTTATTATGCCATAACTATTGAACTTGGCTTTTGATGAATTTAAACAATAATGAAAATGGAAAGCAAAGCTGATAGTCATGGCTTGTAAACCTCTATTGAGTATAATTTGAACTGCATTCAGTACAAAATAATAATAATAAAAATTATAATAATAACAATAATAATAATAATTAAATAATAATTAAATAATAATAATAATAATCATAATAATAGTAATAATAATAATTATAATAATAATAATTATAATAATAATAATTATAATAATAATAATAATAATTATAATAATAATAATAATTAAATAATAACAATAATAATAATAATAATAATAATTATAATAATAATAATAATAATAATAATAACAATAATAATAATAATAATAATAATTAAATAATAATAATAATAATAAAATAATAATAATAATAATAATTATTATAATAATAATAATAATAATTATAATAATAATAATAGTAATTAAATAATAATAATAACAATAATAATAACAATAATAATAATAATTATAATAATAATAATAATAATAATAACAATAATAATAATAATAATTAAATAATAATAATAATAATAACAATATTAATTATAATAATAATAATAATAATAATAGTAACAATAATTATAATAATAATAATAATAATAAAATAAATAGCAAAAAAAATATTTGTAAAAAGACACTTTTTTCTAAAGTAATTTTTGTATTGAAAAACCTGCACCGATTCCTTCACCATTGCTTTTGGAAAATACCATTATCGAATGATAATCTAAATAATCAAGATGTAAATATAATAAATGATGTTAATAGTCTAATTCTTTTAGATCTAATAACAGAAAAAAACAATATAATAAAAGTGAAGTCAGTAATTAAACGTGTAATAAACACAATGAAAGTATGCACCAGAATATGACCCAAAAAATATAGTATAAAATACACAACATACTTATATTTAACCCTAATTAACCTGCGTTAACACACAAGATCAAATATAAAAATCAAAAATAAACTAGAACAACTAAACACAAAATAAAACAAACCCCGAATTCCAGATGATCTAGTCATTTAATAATTACTAGGAGATGTGCCATAATTATCACAAATATATTTATTACAGTGTAACGTTGTAAAACCACATAAAACATCAGAATCAATTCAAGTGAGATAGATATATTAAAATTCAACTTCTACAAATATTACCAATTTTATCTAGCCACAATTTCTTCATATAAAATTTTTATAATTTCTTCTCATAAAATTGTGACACTGCCAAAAAAATACTAGGTAATAAATAACAAATATTAAGCAAATATAGCGTCAACAAAAATGATGAGTACCTAAATATGACAAAAAGATACAATGTTTTTTTAATTCTATCAATATGACAAACAATGTTGTCTTTATAACAATTTAAATCTGTACAAATGACAAAACTAAATTTCTTAATACGGAAAAATCAATTTTCATTATGCTAAAAATTGTTGTCAATGTAATGAAATAAAATAATAATATGTTGAAATGAAAATAATATTTTGTTGATTGAAGAGAAAAATATGTCAATTTAAATGAAATTCTTATTAAATCAACAATATTTTATTTTGTCAAAATAACATTTATTCAGTTGTCGAATTAACAGAATCATTTTGTTAATAGGTTAATATAGTAGGCATATACAAATAAATAACTTACATATTAATATATTATCAAAAAATGTTAAAACCAAAATAAGAGTTACTCCATAGAGCATTATTCTAACTTAAAAATAACTTGTTTGATATTTTATTATAATATTTGTTACTGCTAACAAATTCTAACTATTTTATTAGCAAAAATACAGTTATAATGAAAACTAAATTTTCAGAAAAACATTATACGGACTACCTCCTATTTTGGTTTATTAATCTGTAAGTTATTTATTTGTATGGGTACATTACCATAAAAATTAAATGTGGAAGCATATTTTATATTAGCAAAACAAGAATTCATTTTAGCCCTCGTAATTATTAGTGAATTAACCAAAAATGTAAAGCAAAAACCATAATGTAATTTTTCAGTTGTGTAGATGTAAAAATGTACATCTGAACTCTGTATATAAATGTAATAAAACTCAAATGTAATGTAAAAATTAAATTGAATAAATTGAATTGAAATTGAAATTGAAATACTATATAATATATGCGTCTGAAAATAAATGCATGCTACTATTACAGTTAGAAATAAAACAATAATAGTCTTGTTAATTAACAATATTCATTTATTTTATAGCATTTCTATTATTTGAAAAAAAAAATTAAATTCATTATTACATTTAAAAAATTGAAAATAAAGTTAAAAAAAATAAAGTTTTTTTTATTATATTACGTTTTTCAAAATCATTTCAAAAACATACAAATAAAGTTAAAAAATATTCAAAATCCAACTTATGATTGTTTCAGCTCTTTACTATTCATACTGTTTCTTCGAATACTTTATTTAATAAAATAAAACAAATTATTTTTTTCTTTCTTCAAACTATTTACTATTTTTAATAGTGATAATTTAATTTAAAATTATTTAAAATAATTTTAATTTGCAAGATTCAAATAAAACTAATCAAATTCATTAACAACGCAAATAAAATAATTCACACTAGATGCATAAGTAAAATACATGAGTAAATAAATTTGAGCTTTAAATTTTTAACTTAATCCTAATATCTGTTTTTAATTTAATTTTTCAAAATGTTTTTTTTTAATTATTTTTCAAAATGTCTTTTTTGATTTAAATCATCACTTTTTTTGATTTGAACTCTTTAATTAAACATATTCTAAAACGTAACTTCACATAAAACAACGCTTTAATTTTATATATATATATTTTTTTTTCTTTATTAAAATGAATTTATACAATTCTTATTTTAATCTTAATTTTAAGTAATATTAACAGTTTTAAAAATTATAATTAAATTGCATTATAGAATTGAACCATTATAATAGAAAATATTAATATTCGATTTAATTTAAAGAAAAAAAAATACGAAAAAATTAAATTTAAGATTAATTATAATACATATGTACTAGGTAATTCAAAATATAAAAATACAGGTTTAAGATCTAGTCTAAGCTGTCTGGTCGACTTGGATATTCAGCCGTACCGGTGAATTCAATCGAATAAAAATCGAGTACTCGTTATTAAATTTTCAACCGGCGAATTCGATTTAAAAAAAATTCGAATATTTTTGATCGAAAATTTTCTCGTTCAAAATTTTATAATATTATTTTTATTTTTTTATACGTATGTGTATTTTAATAATTTATTTCTAAAACAGCAATCTAAATTTATTTTTTTAATTTGAAATTTGAACTCATTTAACATAAAAGTCATTATATTTCGTTATATTTCTTATTTAATTACATTTTTTGAAATGAGTACAAAATTAGTCTTTCGATCGAATTAACCGTTAAGAAATTCTAATCGAATCGAATCGAATAATTTGAATAATTTTATATCGAATCGAATTCACCGGTACGCCTGATTATAACACCATTTTCATTTTCCTAATACTTATTATACAGCTAGGTATTTCACATGTGAATATTTACAAAACTATAAAACAATGCATTTTATTTACACCGATACTTTATTTAAATTTCTTTACATTTAAATTTTTATTACTTTATTACTTTATTTTTACTTTACCATTTATTTTATTAAATTTTGATATTTTTGAATTTTTCTAATTCAAAGTTTTTATAATTAAAAAAAACCAAGAAAAAAGAAGATAAGAAAGCATTAAATAAAACAAAAAAACAAAAAAGAGAAAAATCATCAATGAATCATTTTCAACTAAAATAGAAAAAAAATTGTTGTATGAATAAAAAAATGTTGTCAACACTTTCCAAAATTATTTAGTCAATCTTACCAGGAAAAAATTTTTTCAGAGGAGTTGTAACCTTTTCTGATCTCGATTGTCAAAAAAATTTATAGATTATTTTTAAACATAATCTCAGAAGGTGATACACGAATAATTAAATTATTCAAAATGAACAAATTTTTATTAAAGTTTGTAGATTAAAAAATTTTTTAAAAAACAAAATAAAAAATGAATAGTAATTAATTTTCTAGTGGTACATTTTCTATCTACAACTAGCAAAGTCACTCGACGATATTCGGGTCCAACACAAAATATATAAGATTTCGAATTGTAATATATAAAAAAAAAACAAAACAAAGTAAAAGTCCAAAATCCCTAGCGTGCGCTGCCACGCTTATGTTCATCAAATGTAAATTTACATGTTCACCAAATATGCACAAACAATCGGTGGAGTGGTCATGATAAGATAATGTAAATATGTATACCTGCTATAGTAAAGCTAATAAGAACTCATCTATTTGGTTACATAACAATATTTATTTATATATTTAAATAAGACATTTAGCCACGTCCACATTTTATTGCAAACTTAATAGGAATGAAGCAATATGTATTTAAATCACAGTGATTTTTGCAGCTTGCTACTCTATATCCAAAATCAAAGTGATTTCTACTTTGTATGCTAATATTTTTAATTTCAAATAAATTTCTATAACATAAAGTTATTTCTATCCCACTTTTTCATATCTCAGTACTATACTTAAAAATTTATTAATAATAAAAAAATTAATATAATAAAAAAAATAATAATAAAAAATAAGATAATATAAAAAATGGAAAAAACAAGAACAAATTAAAGTTAAAACTATAAAATACGGAGATAAAATAATAAAATAACAAAAGTTCAAAAACAAAAAGAAAAAAATTGTGGGCCTATAATATAATAAAATATATTTTACAATATTTTTTTGTTGGTAATTTGATTCGAGAAAAGAGATATTCAACAATAATTTTCACCAATATTATTAAATACTAGAAATATGGTACTAGAAATGAACAAACTTTGTGATAAGTCAACTAATACTTAATTTGATAATTTCATTATTATTAAAATTAATTAATTTTGAAAACATTTACGGTGTAAAATAAAGAAAACACTATTATAATTATAAAATTTTAAAAATATTTTTAATTTTATTTCTTTAAAAAAATATTATATTTCATTAAAAATACATTTGTAACAAAAAAATCATTGTGCACAGTTCGCAAAAGTATATGGCAGCAAATTTTGCATTTTTTTATTTTCAGTAAAACAATATCCCAAATCACAAATATTATCCTTGTATCGATTCATTGTAGAGCCTTTGGGACATGAGAAGACATTTGAAAATTCTTCAATATATTTGAATGAACTAATTATTGGAGATTCATTATCAATCCGCCACATTAAACAATTATCTTGCGCTAAACTTAAAAAAAATAATTTTGTTGGTTCTATCAGATCGCTTATGATTTTCTTTTCTGTTTCAATCAACTTCTGCTCATCATTAGTCCGCATTATTGTTTTAATTGCACCATATGAATGCAAAAATTTTACATTTTTATACTCATACTCTGCAGTTTCATTAATTTGTTTCAAACATTCCTTAACTACAGTTGTATTCGTATAAATTTTTAATGGATTGTAATTAAAATTTATACGCCATAAATGGTGATTTACATTATTAAAGTAATAGGCGTAAGGCTTGTCTTTAACATTAATTTCAATGTCAGTGTCCATAAATCCAATGAATAAAAGATAATCCAAGCTTTCATTACCGTCACCAAATTTTAAAAAAATTTTGATAATTTGATGTAACATTGACAAGTAATTTTTATAAAATTTATTATATTCATAATCCTTGTAGAGATCCTTTAAATATTCATCAGAATAGATTTCCGTGTGATTATCTAATATATAACGCTTTCTTGTTAAAATCATTTTAATATAATCCAACTTGTCTATTATAAAATCTGTAGTTTCTTTATTGAAAGTTGCTTCAAAATTATCCAAAAAAATTTTATACCTTTCAATTGTTCTTTCAGATGACAAATTATCCGTCCATATTCTTTTTAATGCTACAGGACGAATATAAATTTTTGTTAAATATGAAGAAGTTCTTAATAAACGATTTACAATTTGATATATTTCATAATTAATTAAAGTTTTAATATCAGTTGAATCAATAAGTAAAATAATTTTTTTTAATAATTTTACATCATTAATATTATATTTTTGTTTTAGTTTTATTTCAGAAAAACCCCAATTTTTTTCAATTGTTTCATAAAATGTAGTCCAGTTGAAATTTTTTGATGGAAATAATTCATTTAATTTTTCATTTGACTCCAATAATATGCTATTTCCTGCTTCATATTTATCATTGTTATGATTCGTTATTAATTCTCGGAAATTATTTACAAATTTACCTATCTCGTGAATTGCATTTTCAATTTCTGCATCAATTATTTCAATATTATCGGGATTAAGCGATTTGAAAATATTTTCCAACTTAAATTTAGATAATCGATTTTTAATCGCTGAAAATTTTAAATGTATTTTACCTTGTTCTAATTGCTCAGTATGCAAAAAAAAATTATCGTCCATAGTTAAAAGATTGGCTGATAATTTTGCCACATCATGACCACTTACATTATCTGTTTTAACAGGAAATCCAAATTGTTTTAAAAATTCAATTTGTTCAAACATGTCTTTTACATTTGTAAAATCATTTTCTTTTATTTTACAATTAGAATAAAAATCGGCAACAATTTTTTCATATTCAGTTTTTGGTTCATTTTCAATAAAAAATTTATCAACAATTGAATTTATATTCCATAAACCAATCGGGTTTTCAATATTTTTCATATTACCACAAGCATATTTGACAAAATCATCACAAGGATCTACAGTTTCATCAATGTTTTTTTTAATTTCATTTATAAAATTTTTTATATCTTTTTCTTGAATTTTATTAATTATTGTTTGAGACTCACTGCTTACATTATTTGGAATAAATGTAAATATGATAATTCCAATTAAAAAACAAATTTTATAATTAAACATTTTGAATGTTTTAAACTGTGCTATCACATAAAAACAATTGCACAAATTCGTACTTATTTAATTGACATGAAAATAACAACTAAATTCTGTTATAAAAATTTCTATAATAATATTAACTATTATCAGTCTGAATTGTATTTTAAACTATTTTCTAATATAAATAAATAAACTTATTAACTTAATTATTTAATTTTTTATTTTGTTGTTTATACAGTTTTTTGATAAAGTCTACCAAATTTAATAAACATTTAATTATTCGTACATCACCTTCTGAGATTACGTTAGAACTAATCTATACATAGTTTTGACAGTCGAGAACAGAAAAGGTCACGAATCACAATTTTATGATAAGAAATTATACAAATTATATTATAGGAACAAATTGTGGCTAAATAAAATTGATAATATTTAATTATTTGTTTTTCTCTAAGGATCATAGAAGTAAATATAGTCTAAAAATGTGATATCAGTAGAAGTTGAATTTGAATAATATGTACTTCTCACGTATGAATTGCTTCTGATATTTTTTGCATTGTATGTAACGCTGTATTAAATACATTCTGATATTTTGGCACATCTATATCTATATCTTTTTGAATCTTGTGTTTTTTTTTTCATTTTGTGTTTAGTCATTTTAGATTGTTTTATTTTGGTATATTTATTTATTTATTTCATTTCTCAAAAAGGGCTGTGTAGCTCGTATAGAGTATATGTACATGTATGTGATTTAACATATCAAAAATAAAAGTATTCAAAAGTATTCAGTGCAACTTAATTATAATTTAACAATTTAATATAATAAGAAAATATAAAAGATTTTTCCTTTTTTTTTTTTTTTTTTTTTTTTAACAATTCAAATATAATTCAATAAAAATTCTAATTTTAATAATTGGACAAATACATTATTTTATAATTTTTTTTAAATTTCTTACTGGACATATTTTTTACACTCAATGGCAAATTCTTATATAACATTATTGCTGTATTCATTATAGGTTCTATACCATTCAAGTTAGCACCTGCATTGTATCGTAAATTATTATTGCTTCTGGTGTAGTGTTCATGTACGTCATTATTTGACACCAGATTGGTGTTTGTTTTTATTAAGTTATTCCTCATATTATGTATTTGATTCATTTGTATTACTTCTTTATAGTGTATTAATTTTAGTATTTCATATTTTTTATGAATATAATCAGTTGAGGTTCTGTGGCACAGTTGAAATAGGTTTTTTATTGCCTTATTTTTAATTTTTTGAAGGCTGTATATATTTTTCATAAATGTGTTACCCCAAATTGCTATTCCATACGTAATAGTGCTATGGAATAGACAATAGTAGGTAGAAATTTTTATTCTTTCTGGAAGCCGTTTCCCAATTTTCCTAAATAGTCCAGCTATTCGTCTGGTCTTCAGAATTAATTCATTAATCTGTTTATTCCAGTTTAAATCTGCATCAACCCAAATACCTAGATATTTATATTCATACACTCTATTTATGATAATATTGTTATAATATATGGACATGTCTTCATTCTTAGATTTAACTATCAGATATTTTGTTTTATTAACATTTACCGTGAGCTTGTGTAAGGACATCCATTTGTGTATGATTTGCATGTCTTGATTTATTCTTTCTTCCATTTCGTTAACATTATTTTCAGTGTACACAACAACTAAATCGTCAGCAAACAAGAACGGTTTTCCCAACAGATTCAGATTTGAAAATCCGCTTATAGCATGAAAATAGTGCTGGACCTAAGGAGCTCCCTTGTATAACACCATAGTCAACATACTTATACTGACTTGTCACTCCTTCACATTCTGTATACTGTTGTCTTTCATGGAAATAGCTTTCAAACCATTGATCTTTGCCTTTTATCCCGCATTCAAATAAGATTCTAAGCATAATCTTGCGATCCAATGAGTCAAAAGCTTTGGCCAGATCAAAGAATACGAGACATACTTTTTTAGATTTACTTACTGAATTCTGTATATACGATATAACATCAAATAAAGCAGCGTTGGTGTTAGAGTTTTTTGTAAATCCATATTGCACATTGCTGACCAAATTATTTTCTAGTAGATATTGTGTTATTTGATTATTAACAAAAGTTTCCATTATCTTACTGAACACAGTAGATATTGATTGATCGGCCATATTGATTAGATTATTATAGTAAAGAGAAAGTTGTGTATATTCAATTGCAAAACATATTTAGAACAAAATAATTTAATATCAGATTACCGATCTGGCTTTAGACAATTACACAGTTGTGAATCATTATTAAATTTGATTATAGTAAATTGGAGAACAGTGGTAGATGAAAAATGGCGATTGTGACTATGTTACTGCATTTTTTCCCCCCCATTTTTATTAATTCATTATTATACATTTTAGTATTGTTTCATCGCCTGATTGGCATTATTGAAACATTACAATCGAGTTCAAATTTAATTCTTATTTCACAATAAATACAAGGTAACATTTATAGTAAAATTAATTTACATAAGTTTTTATACAGAATTTAGTATACTACTGTTTATGAAATTGAAATACTACAAAGATTCACAAATAAAATAAAAATAAAATTTATAAAAATTTATAGTTAGATAGATAATTACAAAATTTAAATTCAGATATATAATCAAAATCAAATAAAATAAAATAATTTTTAAATTCACTAAAACAAAAAACATTAATGATAAAATTCAAGGAATAAAATCCAAATAACCGGACTCCAATAAATATTGTTTTAATTCCCTTATGAAAAACTTTATGTTTGACAAATCTTTTATTCTTCGTGGCAGAAAGTTGTATAACCTTGAACCAGATACGGAGATTCTCTGAGACGATAGTAGAGATAGACCACCCACAATCCTAACATCATTTTTGTTCCTGGTGTTAAAATTATGACCGTGACGCTGTATAGATGTAATATTAGAGTGATCAATATTATTAATAATTTTATATATTTTGAAAATCTGCTGATACTGAGATATTCCTTTAATAGATAGAATTCGATTATCTGAGTATAATCTATAAATACTATGTAGCAATGGCAAGTTCAAAATATTCTTTAATAACAGATTTTGAGCTATTTGCAAAATGCGAACATTAATATTACATCCCCATATACTTGTACCATTTGAAAAGAGCATTCGAGACATTTAGTGTTAAAAAAATTTAATGATGTGGGTCTGAGTAGTTTATAGCTTAAATAGTTCGAATTGTACTTGCTTGGAAGAATCGCACTAACTAGGTTAGAAAATGTGATATCAGTAGAAGTTGAATTCAAATTAGAAGTACTTAATCAAGGCAGTGTATTTGGAGTTCTATTATTTCTTATATATGTATATTAATGACATGTAGAAAGAAGTTGATTTTATTCAATTTGTATTATTTGTGGATGATTGCATTTTTGTGCATTGGTATAATATAAGGGAAAATTCGATAATTGAGGGTGTGCAAAAATTTACGAAAGATCTTAGAAAGTTAAACAATTGGTTTATTAAAAATAAATTGAAAATGAATCTAGAAAAAACAAAAGCAATGACAATTAACTGTAATTCAGAATTTATTATAAATATAGATGGATGTAATATTGAAATAATTGATCAAATAAAATATTTGGGAGTTATTATAGATAACAAAATTAGGTTTGATAAAAGCATTGATTACATATGTAAAAAAATAACAAAAAATAAATATTTTTTTTTTTTGTGAATACAAAACCAATTGTTAAAATCGTGTGTTATTAAAATATACAATTCTAAAACCACATTTTTCATATTGTTCGACAATCAATGCATTTCATCATAATGAAAAAAATTAGTAGATTGCAAAAACTGAAAAATAATCATGTTAAAATGTAATCATTTTACGTTCATTTTTTGTATGTTAACTTCACTGACTCGATTAGATATAAAACAAAGTAATGTTCTTAATATTATTGTGTTTGTATTCGAAATGAAAAATAGACTAGTATACGTTGTAGATGTTCATCATCACCACTTGAGAAGTATATTTAACTTTAGACTACAAATGTTCCGGAATGAAAAAGCTAATCAAACTGTTATGTACAGCGGCCTAATAATTTTTAATTAGCTTCCAAATAGATTAAAATGTGAAATAACATTTAAAACCGATATTCGCATTCGAATATGTCAGACAAAATATTAGCTGAAAATTTATTATAAGTACTTAAATACAAAAATATGTACAGTACTTTTGTGAATTAATCAATTATTTTAAAAAATTAATGATTAAAAAATAACTAAATAAATGAATAAATTATTTTAGGGACTGTGATTTTGTACTGTTATTAAAACGATTGCAGTAACAGATAGTAAGAGTGATTTAAAAATAACAGGTTTTCGCATGTCTATTTATTACTATTCAATGTCACTGATCATTGATAGCGGTACTGAGTGTTACAAAACCGATGAGCTTCCGGTGATTACACACTTACACAAATCATATCATTCAGTAAACGTAAAAAGCATACCCTATGTATAAATTAGTCACAAATGCGTGCTATGATCGCTTATTTATAGAAATCATATCCTAATCTTAACGACAAAATCATTCACATATTATGCACATATGAAAAAACGTAATTTATTCATATTTTTTGGTTTATTACCATTGTCTATGACTATAATGTATAAACTTAAAATGTAAAGCTAATTCATACTTTCTAACTAATAAACATAATTTAATCCTAAAAAACTCAATTATTATGATTTTAAATCATAAAATGTTATGATTACTTTTCCTAAATAATGCTTAACGAATATGACTAAATGAAAATAATAAAAATCAGTTCTTATGACTCTTTTGTAGAAAGTATAAATTATTATAAATATATTATTCTGCATTTATCTGGATGTTTGTAAGTTCGACGGAACGCTCCAACACATATACAAATTGCATATATATACAAATTGCTTTGGTGCTTTTTTTTAACCCCTGTCTACCATGCTGAACCTTTGCAGGAAAAATTGATTGCATGAACTATATTTTTTTTAATTTAATGTTAGTCTTCTTCGCAAATAATAAGGAAAAATAATAAATAATAATAATAATATAAATAAAACAAACAATTTTTTTGATTTATAATAATAAGGACTAATAGAAATTTAATCAATAGTTTAATATGGTATAATAACCAAAATGCAAACAACATTTAATACAAAAAAAAACATAATTCACTCAAAGGTTATTCTTATTACTTAAAATTATACACAATAATATGCATGTGTATCAGCATATTTGTATTGTATAATATTATACATTATACTACTTTATTGCTTCTACCTTTTATTTTTGTCATTATTGTGTGCGTAACTCACTTCACTCAAAAAAAATCTTTTTTGTTTTTTTTTATTATTTGCTGTATCTGTATTCAGTATGTTCTGTATGCTCCATTCCAAAAGTATTATTTTATTTTCAGTGTTAAGTGTTCACTTTTCACTTCACTGTTCAGGTTCACTGTTCAATCAATAGAACTTGACAGAAGTAGAGTAGGATAATTAACTCTACTTCTACGCCGGATAATAAAACATTGTTTTTTTTAAATTGAAAATTATTGATGAAAATGTTTTTGTATTTTTTGTAAATTTTACCAATTTCGATACAAAATTTTGAATATATAAATTATGAATATTTTTTAAAAATAACACAATACCATAATACGAGTTTATTCACATAGCAAAATAAGATCCCTATACATTATACAAAAGACAAAATTTATATGAAAATAAGATACCATTTTTAAATTTGCTCTCCCAGAGGCCACAATAACACTAATACGGTATAATTTATACTAAATGGAACCCAACTAACGAATTATAACTAAATGGAAGTGAGTACGAGTATACCATACAAAAATACAAACATTTTATACAAATTTGTTGGTATGGTACTTCTTTTTCTGTTATATAAAAAAAAAAAGATTAGTGTTAGGCCAATATAAACATAAATAAAAATAAATAAAAAGTGATATAAACATAAGTACTGTAATTTCGGAATAAAGAATCTAATGAAAGAAAAAAAGAAACTAGGATTTATTTTGCTTCCGTCATTTATGACGGGTTACAAAGCTAGTTTTCATATATTATTATGCAAGTATTGCTATAACCCATATTTTTTCAAATAAAAAAAATACATAATTTTTTTTTATAGTTTATTACTTTATTTTTAATTTTTATTAAGAATTAACATATATTATCAGTTGTTATAAATTATTATTATTGATTTGTGATACAATATTTTATTCCAAGTAAAATAACTGTAACTCTCCAATTATTACCTTCCAAATTTAAACATGAATTTTTTTGCGTGCTGAAGGCTTAAGAAGTATTTGGATTAGTTTTCAAAACTGATAGAATCGTATTTCTAAAAGAAATAAAAAACACTAATTTGTTAAGCACCCGTGATTGTAATAAAAATTGATCTTAATTTTTTAAATTTATTTCTTATAGAGACATTATAACTTTGTTAGAATTTTTATGGTATTATGTGTACGTACCTGAATTCGAAGATAGATCTTTTAAAATATTTGCTGCCATCGACCTAGAAAAAAACAAGGATATAAATTGAACAATAATTATAAATTTTGTCCAGGGCAAAAAAAAAGATTTACTAAACGATGTCCAAAACTGTTTTTATAAAATGGCCAGTTCTCAAAAATTTCAGTAGTTTATTATTCAAAGTAATTTGAGTTCTGCGAAAATTAAATGTTCCACTTTTATTCGATTACTTCAAAAGGAGTTGAATACAAAGAAAGCCACATTTTATCAGTGAAAACTTCTTCTAATATTTCAGTTGCTTTTGAATCATCCTCGGATGTAACTGAATATACTAAATGTACTAAAGAAATCACAAAATGTTAAAAATAGGAGTTCTTTACGTAAAAGTATATTACCCATATTAGTTTAATTTTAAATAATACATAGTTTATAATTATGTAGTATTTTTTGTATGTTACATTGTGTTAGCTTTTTATAAAAACTAGGTATAAATCTATTTTTTATTCTGCTACTTTTTAAATTTATGTAGCTCACTTTTATTTGTTTTATATATTTAAATATTTTTTTCTTTTAAAATATAAAAATTAATCACGTATTATGTTCTCTTCAAAATACTTTTATAAACTGAATTTGATTTTGACGCTGACCAAAACGTTTTATATAATAAATATGAAATCATAATCATACACTATGATTATTATGTTACAAGTTATACTTTATTCACTAGTATACACCCTAAAGTTATTGCTGTTTTTTTTTAATTGTAAAGTTTTATAAGCTTATGATTCAGATTCATACCCACTGATTTGGAAAATGTTTTAATTATTAATAATCTATTCCAAGTTTTTGAATGTATTAATCACAAAAGGCATATTGAATGAGTTCTAGGAATATCTCTGTAAAATTTAAAGAAACTTAAAATTATTCCTTTAATAATCATGAATAATTATTTTTAATTTCTCTGGGTGCAATAAAAGTATATATTTATATGTATTATACATAACGTAGATAAAAATTTATAATTTATCGAATTCCCCGTAACATATTTAATATAAATAAATATCCTATATGTAGATAATGAATACAAATAATATGGGGGAAAAATTGAACATTAACTACAACAGTTCATCATATGCTGTCTCTGTTTCACACTTAATCTAGGATATAATTTTTTTTTTGTTTTTTTACTACAAAATTAGATACATTCTGGCCGTTATTTAGTTTTTTTTTTTTTTATTAAATAAAAAAGAAAAAAATTTATACTTATTTCCCATTTTAATGTTTTTTTTTTTTTTTTTATTTCTAATATATGTAAATAAATCTAGAATTATATATTTATTTTATAAATAAAATATAAAGGACATTATTTTTTATATATTTGTTTCCAACACAACTTTTTTACGTTACATAAAAAGTCCATAGATATTTAAAAAAATTTTTACCATTCATAAATTCAATTTAGTTACAGGAAATTGATGAAATAAAAAAAAATATATATATTATTAATTTTTTATAACTTCAAGTATAGGTATATCTATTATTTAATTTATGAAAATATAATTTTCCGGAAATAGAGAGTTATTATAATCTATTTGAAAAATAAACTTTCTATTGTTATTTAGAAATTATTAAATAGATATTTGAGTTTTACTAGTTTAAAAATCAGAATGAAAAAAATCCTTTCAAATGATATTAAAAAAAAAATATATATATATATATATATATATTGCATTTCTCAATATTTTTAAATTGCGAGGCATATCACAAATTAAATAAAAAAAGGCAGCATTTACTTATCAGATTTAGTTTGATAGTTTAGTTTTTATCTGCTCTATGCATATAATACAAGTTTTGGATTACTAGGACTAAAATGAAATAAAGGCATCAGGGCAAGTGAAATAAAATCTGAAAAAAGTTGTATGAAATAACTTCATAGGACCCTTCTACTTTAATGAACTTTATTTCATTTTCGTTTTAGAGGTTTTATCTTTCAGTGAAATGAGATCTTAAAGTTCTGTTACATATTACATTTTCATTCACGAGGCGCGATATTTTTTGGAGTTGTATTTGGTGAAGCCTGTGTAATGATATGTATGTTTGTTTTAAGCAGCTCCATTGAGGCTATCTTTTAGCGATTCTTTAAACACAATAAATTAAGATTTCATATTCAAATATATATGTATATAATATACAAACAGGATATTTTATCACTGTGGTATAATTTTTTTTAAAGTTTTTTAAATTCATTGGATTTTTATGCTCTATAGTAACATTTATTAAGATTATATTATTGACGCTCAGATTGTACCGAAAGCAAAATAACCTGGTCTAATAAATTTTTATTAGATGCTACACCTATTATAGACAGCTATATAATTTACTAAAAAAATATTAGACCAGGTTATTGTTTTCGCTACAATCCAGCTTTCTGAATAGAGTAAAACTAGGCGTAAGTCTAGTCCAATCCTCTTCACAATCGTCCTAGATAATATACTAGAAAAAACCTGCTTAATAAAGAGAGAAATAACTTGGAGTATCACTCCACAACCGCAAGACTATGCAGATGATATCTGTCTTCTCTCGCACAAATTCAGCGACATGCAGAGCAAATTAGAGCACCTGGAACAACTTGCCGAACATGTTGGACTAGAAATCAACCTGGAAAAAACCAAAGTTATGAGAATAAATACTACCACCAGGGAACATCAAAGGTTGAAAGAAGAACAAATTGAATTTGTGAACAATTTTTACTACTTGGGAAGTATAATAGCAACTAGAAAAAGATGTGGAAAATAGATTAAAGAAAGCAAGAACAGCATTTGGAAGATTGCAACCGATATGGAGGAACAGCCAAATGCCCAGAGCAACTAAACTTAGAATATTCCGGTCTTGTGCAAAATCAATCCTGACATACGATAATGAAACTTGGTTAACATCAAAAATTATCAACCAGAAGTTACAAGTATTCATTAGTAAATGTCTAATATTCTGGCCAAACACAATAAGCAACCAAAACTTCTGGATCCTAATCGGCCAAGGATCCATAGCGAAACAAATTAGAAAAAGGAAATGAAGAGGGATAGGCCTCACTCTCAGAAAGCTATCAAACAACATCGCACGAATGAGCTTAGAATGGAACCCACAAGGCACAAGAAGACCCGGTCGCCCAAAAAACACCTGATGGAGGACCATAAAACAAGAGCTTGTAAAAATATACATAACGTGGGAACACGTTAAATTAGCATATAGAAATCGAGTACGTTGGAAATGTCAAGTGGAAGCGCTATGCTCCCAAGAGAAGTAAAGAAAAAAAAAGGCGTAAGTCTATATTTTTCCACAAAATTAATTAAATACAATATTTTTGAGCGATGAGTATGGAATGAATTTAGTTGAACTTAGAGGGAGTTATATGTAACCGCCACCTCTTAAGATCTATTGTACTTCCCCACTTATCTCAGAATTGTAGATCTATGTTCTTGATAAACGATATTATTGTTCTGATGTACATTTCAGAAGACAAA
The DNA here is from genome assembly GCA_963942445.1 of Argyra leucocephala. Lineage (NCBI taxonomy): Eukaryota > Metazoa > Arthropoda > Insecta > Diptera > Dolichopodidae > Argyra > Argyra leucocephala. The sequence continues at coordinate 128,996,838 of OZ012680.1, forward strand.
TGTTGCTGTAATAGCCAATTTATCAATTAATGAAAATTATTAACAATATTGGACCAAAAACAGAGCCTTGAGGAACATCTACTTTAATGTTAACAAACATATACAATAAAATATCCAATCAGTTTGACTCGGTATTTCCTATCACTAAAAATAAAACTTAAACCATTTAAATATAAATTTTCTAATTCCGGCATTGTAGATTTTTGTCAGTAGTTAGTCATGTTTTACCGTAACGCTTTAGTGATATTTAGGCCTTTGTTTTATTTATTTTATTACATTTAGGCAATTATTTAGGCCAATTGGAATTATTTAGACCACTATATATCTTAGAATAGAATTTCAAAAGTATGTCAGTGCTTCAGTGTATCTTTTTGTTCTGAAATCAAAATGCGCATTATTAAAGAAATTTGTTCTATCAAAAAACTTCAGTATTTTAGATTTAATAGCCTTTTCAAAACATTTAGTAACAACAAACATATATACATAACAATAAACATATATAGATTTTTATTTGTTCGGATCAGTTGAAATTCCCTTTTTTAAAATAGGAATAAATTCTGCCATTTTTAAATCATTGCAGACACTAGTAGTAACAATATGACATAAAACATTCACAACAAACAACGAAAGATTATGCAGAAGATTACACTGGAAATAGATTCATTAAGCATAGAATTAGAATATTTTAGACACGAAATTAGTCTATTTAAGGAAGAATATTTGGCTCTGGAAAATGTCTCTAATCAAGCCATTGGGATCATTTTCGGTATTAGAATGTAAATTGTTAGATGATTGTTCAGATATCGTAACAAAAAATTTATTGAAATAATTACATAAAATGTTAGGGTTGATCTTTGAAGAATATATGGTGGGATAATTATTATCTTTGTTTAAGATAGACTTGATGATTTACTGATATTAAGTACGATAAATTAGGTAGGATATGGAGAAGCGCCATCATATCGAAACAATTTATTAAATCAATAATTCTATAAAAAAAAAACTAAAATATGAAAATAAATTGATTATGGAAACTTATTTATTTAAGCCTATCAGAGGGTGATAATATTAACACAATCTTATTGATCTAACATTTACAAGCAAATTTATCTCATCTTTTAAATCATTAAAATATACAAAATTTATCCAACCATGTTTTCATTATGTTTAACACAAAAAAATTTCCTGGATAGAAATTTAACCTAATATAGAATATAAATATGTTATAACGCCAAATACTTCTAAAATATATCCTTTTAAGTCACAGCTATAAGGATACAGAATCCTAGAAATTCTAATTTAAAACAAAAAAATTTAATATGTGTCTCAAAGATGTCCTTAAACAATTCACTTTTAATATGATAATAAGTCACACAATTCCAACAGTTTAAAAATTTTATTTTTTATCCTTTTTCATTCCTAAAAGGATATTATTTAAATAAACTCATCTTATTTTGTAATATTTTTAAAATATAATACAATAAACATTTTAAAATACAATTTTTTCTAAATCGTATATGATTTTTTTATTTTCTAAAAGACTACGTTTGAATACAAAACTACAACAAGATGGATATGATATTTCACATAACCGATATCCAGAAGGATATCAAGAAGCACCATTAGCATATGATGCTGTTTGGAGTGTTGCATTAGCATTTAATAAAACAATGGAAAGACTTAGTGCTAGAAATCGTTTTCTTAAAGATTTTACATATACAGATAAGGATATAGCTGATGAAATATATGCTGCCATGAATTCAACGCAATTTTTAGGAGTTTCGGTAAGTTGTTTTTCTTTTCATTCTTTTATCTATTTAAGACAATATTTGTACATTTTTAAAATTTTTAAATTTTTAATTTAAATTTTATAAGAAAAAAAAACATTTTTGCTTTGGAAAACTTTTGATATTCATCAAAGGGATGCACGCTTCATTATAAATTTTTATAAATTTATATTTCACAAGAAAATAACAAATCTAAATGTTATCTGTCATCTTATGAGAATTCATTTTGAAAATTTCTTTACAGAAATTAAGAAGGACTTTCGCTTTGTGTATACAAAATTTAAAGGAAAATTACTTTTTGAATTTTATAATTCTCTTTTTTATTTCCATTTCCTTCCGTTTCAGATGCAATGAAAAAGACGACTTTTTTTTTTTTTTAATTCTGATAATGAAATAGTAAATTGTCTTTTTGAATCTCTAATAAAATCTACAGAGCGAAAAAAATGCAATTTCCACTAACACTGAGAAATTTTAATATTTTATATATTCAAATACAAAAATTTTTAGTTGGCTCTTAGAAATAAGAGCAAAATGTTGGTGACACTTTAAGTGGATTTTCTTTTTATTTGTATCATGTCAAATAAGCAAAATCTGGGGTCTTGTTGATAACACCCAAAACACATTAAACTTCAGCACCTCGACTCAAAGATACTTTTTAGTATCATGTCAAATAAGCAAAATCTGGGGTCTTGTTGATAACACACAAAACACATTAAACTTCAGCACCTCGACTCAAAGGTACTTTTTAGTATCATGTCAAATAAGCAAAATCTGGGATCTTGTTGATAACACCCAAAACACATTAAACTTCAGCACCTCGACTCAAAGGTACTTTTATGTATCATGTCAAATAAGCAAAATCTGGGGTCTTGTTGATAACACCCAAAACACATTAAACTTCAGTAGGTTACCTCGACAAAATTCAAAATCGCGTCCTACGGATAAGTGATGATTCAATCGTTCAAATAGCCTTTAAACTTCTTAACATATGTCGAAATGTTGAAACCTTCCCTCTACAGTTGGAGTAGAATATTTGAATTAAAATTTATAACGCCTTGAGTCAACAATTTCATTTCGATTTATACATAAAAAAGCAATCAAACAAATCTATCATGAAATCAATCTACCTTACTCTGAGAAATATTTCAGTTTAATCTTTGCATAACTTTATTAGTATTCAATGCAGTTATATTTTTCAAAATTCTTTCCGAAAGAGTTAAACATTATTTTTTTATCTATTTCAAACAAAATTTAGCTCTTTTTCGTCAATTACATTACTTATATTAAGCTATTGTTCGTTCCTATAATCCAATAGCTTCCTACGATTTTCACAAAAAATGTGAAGCTACATCCATCGCTGTGTCAATCAAAAGAGACATCATGGCCAGTTCCCTCAGCCATGATTTGGTCGCAATACCTAATTGGGGTTTAAAAAACAGAGTCGAGTTTAACACTTCTAAAACTCAGAGCTGTATAATCTCCCGAAAAATTTCCATTTTTGATCCTACTCTTTTGTTTCAGGAAGATAAACTTAAGCGGCTTGAAAGCTTAAGCATATTAGGTATGCATCTTAATCGAAAAATGATCTGGAATGATCATATATTTGATGTGGCAAAAAACGCAGCTGAATGTTTAGGTTAGGTTACCCGCTGCAAGGCTTACTTCTCCCCCTGTGAGCTCTTGAAAATCTATAAAGCTTTCATACAACCCAAAATGGAGTACAATTCTCACATATGGCCTGGAGCTTCTAGTATTGCGTTAAAACATTTGGATAAAGTCCAAAAATGGGCTATTCGTCTAATCAATGACCCAAATGTGACAGCTCATCTTGCTACTCTTGGATATCTCGTAGGCATCGGCACTTGCTCAGTGGAAATTAAATCTATATTACCTCCACTTAAATACGAAGGCAGCATATGCTCATCCCTACACTATTGAAATCCCTAGATGACAAAAGACAAGTTATGGAAATTCATTTATAGCTTCAACATCCCGAATGTGGAACCAAATTCCATCTTATGTGTTCTTAAAACATGACAAATGCTATATTTATGACCTAAATAAATTCAAGACGAACATTAACACCTTCGTTCGTAGTTGTCCTCCTTCCCTTTTACCATCCTCCGTTCCTAATTTTACTTTCCCACCCTAGCCAAACGTACCAATCGGTATTGTTTTGGCTATGTATAAAAAAAAAAAATTGCAAATATGCATGTCGCAACAGATTTTGTAAAATATTTATCTATTTAGTGATGAAAAATTAAAAAAAAAAAAGAAGGTTGAAATTGTAGTGAAGATGAATTGTGAAGATGATGACGAGAATTTTGAGGATATAATTTAAGAGTGAATTACAGAACAAAATAGAAATGAAGTTGTTGAAAAAAGTGTGCTGGTGGAATATATTGATTATATGGATCCGAATAACGATAATTACTTACAAAACGTACCCCTGTATACTTATCTTAATATCAGTTATTCAAATACAAAATTTGCGCCGATACTGGTCTCTAAATGTTGGAAACGATTTAATATGACAAACAATGTCTATCAATACTTTTGAAAGAATAAGTCAACATTTACTTACTTACTTGCTGGGCGTTACAGACCCTGAAGGTTCAGGGCCTGACGCAAAATTGTCCTCCACTGGTTTCGGTTACGAGCGGAATCTCTCCAGTTGGTGATTTGAAGTTTTTTCATATCTGCCGATATTTCATCCTTTCAACGACGGTGTGGCTTCCCACGACTACGCGATTCCTGGGGCATAGATTCGAGTTTTCTAGCTGAATAATTTTCATCCATACGCTCTACAGGGCCTAGCCAATGAAGATGTCTTATTCCAACTTTTTTTTTTGACTAGGTTCATGTCGTTAAACAGCTGGTATAGTTCGACATTGTATCTTCTTCTTCAAACCCCTTCGTCAGACAGAGGACCATAATAGCGACGAAGAATTTCTTTCTCGTCAACATCTACATTTGAATAATAACGATTTACATGTTGTATCAAAAGCAAACCCAAGCCATGACAGAAAATTTATAATAATGCTCTTCAAGAAATATTTCAAAGCTTTCTTTTTGAGCAATGCTTATCAGTTGATAAACAGTTATGCTCAACAAAAGCTGAAATTTACTTAACACAATATCTCCCAATGAAACCACATAAATGGGGATTTCAAATTTATATATACTCTGTGGTATCTCAGGGTTTTTTAATAATGTTGAAATATACACTGGGGATATGGAAATAAAATGCACAACCAACAAACTAGGTAGGTAGGTAGTAGTGGCTGCCGACAGTACACCGACACACTTAGACCGGTGAGGTCCATTGTGATTCCATGGAAACTTTCCTCGCGTAGGATCCTACTCGTTGAACCAATTTAAGCTTTTCACGAAGCGGCGGAGATTTTTGATATTAGTGAAAGCTCCTAAATGGGTTTTTTTTTTTGGTAGAGACCAGGGCAGGAACAAAGTACGTGTTGGACAGTTTCATCCTCCTCCTCCTCTCTACACGTTCTGCAGAAGTTGTTTGAGGGGAGTCCCAATCTTCTGGCATTTTTGCCAATCAGACAATGACCGTAATGACCCCTAACATAGTGCTAGTGTCACACCTTTTTATAGTTACTAGGTTAAGGGATCACTTCAGGTTCAACATAGGTCAGATTTGCTTGGTGATGTTGCAGTCTGGTCTAGCTGATCATCTGAAGTTTGAAGCTTCAAACACAACAAACTAATAAACAAGAATAATTTAGGAAGTATAGTGCAAACATAATGTTATAAGATTACTTCGAATTATTCCACATTGTACATTCATTAAATATGATGAATGTGGTATTTCACTTTGCTTCAACTAGAATTTGTTTTAAGTCATTTCATAATAATTAAATTATTTTTTATCACCCTAATGCCCATTTTATTTTTTATTTTTGAATCTTAATGTTTATTTTTATTAAAGAAATTAGGCTTTAAGAAATACACTTTGCTTTTAATAAATATTATATTGATTTTTACATATTACATATTATAACGGTGAATTTCAATCATAATATTCAGAATAAAGTGCTGTTTTAAACTATTATTTATAATTTTGAATTCAGAGATATAACATCCAGTTCATTGGTACAAATGTTATTTAACCCTTTATTACATACATTTTTTTTTATGATGAAAAATTTCAAGGTCTTGTACATTCTTAATTTAATTGTCCTGACTAAAATTTTTGTTATAATGCGTAATGCTGCGCATATACAAGAGTAAAAAAATTACCGAATAATCGGAGCAAAACTATTTTTTTTTTTTAAATAACTATTTCTGTTTAATTTTATTATTTTACAGGAAAAAATAATTTTTCGTGCAAAAAAAAAACCATTTCTGTTTAACTTAATTATTTTCCACGAAAAAAAATTTTTCATCACAAAAAAAAATGCATGCAATAAAGAGTTAAATAACATTTGTACCAATGAACTAGATATTATATCTCAGAATTCAAAATTATAAATAATAGTTTAAAGCAGAACTTTATTCTGAATATAATGATCAAAATTCACCGTTATAATACACCTAATAAATGTATATTACTGTACGGTACTGTATATGTCATCAAACTGTTAATGTATTACCACTTCATCGTGGTACCACCAAACTCTCTGGTTATTATGTATAGATGCTAGAGAAGCTGCTATCATAAATATTTGAAAACAATTGCAGACGATGAATTTATTAGGGCTGCTAAGGGTTCCTTAAATTCATGTGCTATCAACAAAAACGATGAATTAACGTGTTATCAATTCCAACCAATAAAAAAATTTGACATTTAATTCATAAATATGAAATTGTTCATATTAACGGAATATTTTTCAAATAAAATAATACAAAATGATTATTAGCGTGGAAATTATTAACGAAACGGGTTAAAATTATTCGAACTGTGTTTGCGGCAATCAAATTATTGCATAAGTATTCGAAATTACTTTTGAAGAAAATTTCAAACATCACTTGAAGCCTAAATATAAATTTATTTAAATATTTTTCGTTAAATGATAACACGATATTTATTTGATTTTAATTATTAGCTGGTTTATTCTACTTAGACAGCGTATAGGCAGCGTATAGAATTTTAAAAATTACACATACCCCCCCCCCCCCCCCCCCCCCATAATTAATCTTTAGCCTTGTATTAATTTTTATTTCACTTTTTTACCTATAACACTAACAGCTATGTCTCAAATTTTATTAGAATATTATTTTTTTGTTACAATATTAGTGTTAACAACAATATAAATCTACATTATTTCATGTTTTCTATTTTATCATCCTAAGAACAACATACCGAATCTTCATTATTTTGAAATAGCAAGAGCATGAAAACTGAACCTCAAATCAAATACATAATAAAAAAAATATTTTAAATTTTATTTCAGCAATTGTACTTTTTGTATATTATTGTTCTTACTTAATACCTAGATAACACCTATATACATATATACAACACTGTTCTTCACATAAATTTGATATAAATTTGATTTGACATTTAAATGACATCCCCAGGCAGTTACAAAACACAAAATTAGAAAAAAAAAAAATGTCCGACTTTGAGAAAAAAAAAATATTAAAGAATAATTGTTGATTTTCTAGTCTCAGTTGTTGCATCTGAATTCAAAAACTTAAATTGGAAGCTATATATATAGAATTATATCACAAAATTTTATGTTTTTTTTTTTTACAATTTTCTTTTTTTTATTTTGTTTTCGCTTTGTAGTTGTAAAACTTGGTGACATTTAAATTAAAAAAGTATTTATTTATGTTTTTCTATTGGAATTTTATGACATATAAATGGAAATTAGAATCATTACAAAATTAAAAAATATTTCATAAAATAAAAATACTATGAAAAAAAAAATAAATTAGCTTGAGTAGGTCCACCGATATAAATAAAAATTTGATTTTGTAATTAATAGCATAGACACAAAAGTTAAATACGAAAATTAAAAGAACAATTTAAAGTTCTACGTTCACACGTTGTCACTTAAATTAAACCAATAGGAGGGTGTCCATACATTAAAATATTATGAAACCAATTATTTACAAAAACAACAATATCAAAATATTAAAATGAAAAAATAAAAAAAAAATTTAATTTAAAATTGAAAATATTAAAATATTTTTTTTTTTTGTTGGAAAACAAAAAAAAATTATGCTTCAGCAACAATAATTTGAAAACCTTGTAATTTAAAAGCATATGTAAAGTTAAAAAAAAAATATATTTATATATATATGTACCGTAAAATTTCCCGATTACACCACAATTTATTTTGCCATTCTCTTGTCCTTTTAATTTTTTTTTTTTGTCTTTATAAAAAGCATTAAAATATGCCATCAGCTGCTGAGTACGTCATGTGCATTGTAATATTTTACGCCCATTAACTTAATTAAATTTCATTATTATTCAGTATTAATATAATATATATATATATATATATATATATATATATATATATATATATATGTAAATATTTATGTATATAATAATATATAAATAAATATGTATGTAAATGTATATAAATATATGTAAAAAAAAATAAATGTACATATAAAATTGCGAAGACAAACAGTTGAACTGGATAACTTTAGAATACCGTAAGAAAGTATATACACTTATATAAAGTTTATAAAAATTATGTAAAAAAAAAACCGATAGCCCTGGCAGCTATAGTGATTGTAAACAGCTATTGTGTGTATTTTAAATTATATTCAATAAAAAATAATAATAATCTTACTTACTTACTTGTTGGGCGTTACAGACATTGCAGGTCCTGGGACTGACGCAAAATTTCCTCCACTGACTTCGAGCACGAGTGGAATCTCTCCAGTTGGTGATTTGAAATTTTTCCATATCTGCCGATACTTCATTTTTCCAACGAAGGTGTAGCCTTCCTCGACGACGCGATCCCCGGGGCTTAAATTCGAGTTTCTAGCTGGAGCATTTTCATCCATACGCTCTAAATGGCCTAGCCAATGGTCTTATTCGATAATAGAAGATGTCTGATTCTAACTGTTTTTGGCTAGGTCCATGTCGTTGAACAGCTGGTATAGTTCGAAATTGTATCTTCTTCTCCAAATCCGTCAGACACAGGAACATTCCATAAGACCATAGCCACGTCAGACGCCGGATCATAAATACGACGAAGAATTTTTCTCTTTTTTCTCAACGATAACAAATACATGCCCGATTGCTTTTCGTAATGTCCACGATTCAGAACCAAATAGAAGCATCATGCGTTTTGTGGAATTGTGCCTTTATACTTTTGGATAGGAGCTTTGAACCCAGTTGTTTGGACAAACCGAAGTAGCAATGGTTTGCAAGGGTAATTCTTCGCCTTATTTCAATATCGATTTTATTGGTAGAAATGATGTTGCTTGCAAGGTAGGTAAACTCCTGAACTACCTCAAAATTATATGAGCCGACAATGATATTGTGCCCTATATGGTGTTGGTATATATTTTATTTGTCGAGTGCATATATTTGGTTTTGTTCCCATTTATGAGAAGACCCGCTTTTGCATGCTTTTTATTCACCCTGCTTCGATGACTGCTCGACGGGATGTTCCGACACTACCGACGTCATCAGCGGAACCCAGGAGCTGCACCGACTTGTAAAATATATGCATTTCATGCTCCAACACCAGATTAAGGAAATTACATGACAACGCATCATCCGGAGCCCGTTCGAAATTAATCAAAAATGTGCCTCCCAAATACTACAGTACACCGGATGTTTTCCAAGATCATTTTTGACAAGCGGATAAGCTTGGCTGGGAAAACAAGTTCCGACATTGATTTGTAAAGCACAGATCGATGTATGCTGTTATAGGCAGATTTAAAATCTATAAAAAGATGTTGGGAATCGATTTGAAATTCGAGGCTTAATGCGAACACTTGGTCGATGGTTCATTTACCAGAATAGAAGCCGCACTGATAGTATCCTATCACAGCGTTACAATGGGGCTTCTGTCGTTCGCACAGAATATTATACAGGATTAGACAGGATTCTTCGGTGCAGGACATGGAATTGCACTTTTTAATAATAGTAATCTTTATCAAATTAGTTGTCCTATGTTCGTCATTTTATAACTCGAGAACCATTCAACCGATTTACAAACCAATATATGCGCTTGAAAGATTTACTTTAACTGATGGTTTTAAAAGAATCGGAAAATGTCTACGCATATTAATTTTACGTTCGCTTTTGTGATGGTGTTTTTTTCCCATATAAAATGTGTGAATTCATTTACATTTTTCTTATGAGGAATTCATTTTATCAGTATCGGTGTAGAACACAAAGGGCTCACCTTGCGCGCGTTATTTCACTTATTTAATTTCTTTTGTCGTTTAAGTTTACATTGTAAGCATTAACATATTTTAATTATTGATTCGTAATCATTCAGTTAAAATTAAATTTAAATAAATAAATAAATAACAACAATTTCCCATATTAACAAAGTAAAATTATTCAAAAATGCCGCGACGAAGACGTTCAAAAATTGCCCGACGAACACGCAACAGCAGTCAAATACTTTTAAATAGATCTAAAGATTTCCATGGAAATTAAAATTTATTTGGTGGGGCTTTGATATTGTTAGCAGGAGACTATACATATAAACATACATTTTAATTTAAAACAAAAAAAAAAATATTCAAAACGAAAATTGAATTTTGTAATAATAATCAAAATAATTTTATATCACTATAAAAAAAAACATAAATAAAAATTAAATTTTATAAAAAAACAAAAACAAGGACTTTATTCCCTACTACATTTATCACCATCATCAACTCTTTATGGCACAATGGCCATGAACGTGAAAATATTGCTATTTATTTTGTTTTATTCTTTGTTATAATGGTGTGGCCATATATTACCATTTCTATACAAATATTATATAGTACTATATAGGCAAAATAAGCTTTATTTTATTATAGGTACATTTCGTTTTTTTTTTTTATTCTGTTATGTTATCAAAAAAAAATAAGTTAAAATATTATTACTGCATACGATTTTTATATGGGCATATATGGTATGACAACTAAACTGTTATTAAATTAATATAATGAATGGTTCAGTTAATGATAATCTTATTACAACAGTCTTGGTAATTTGCAATAAACAGGTCATGATGTATTTTATAGAATAAATATAGAAAAAAAAAAACTCGAAAAATAAATTTCGAAAAAAATAGATAAGCATGAAAATTAATAAAATACAATAATAAAAGTTAAAATGAAAAATCGGCTACAAATTGGCCGCCAAAAAATTAAATTTCTATTTGAAATCAAAAACATATTAATTTCGGTATAGGTATAACAAGACTAGTAAATATAAAAAAATGTTTCTGTTTGATGTGATTTTATTTATTTATTTATTTTATTTATTTATTTATTCATTTAATTTCTCAAAAAGAGATAACGAAGCTCGTATAGAGTGTTTACAATTCGTTTTAAAGTGCTTAATCAAGTTTATACAAATTCAAGTAATATAAAATAATATATAATGCAAAAAAAAATATCAAATTAAGAAAGAAAGAAAAAAAAATATTACATGTAATAGAACAGAAGTGATGAATATGATTTTCTCCAATTTGTTATATATATGATATTAAATTATATTATATACTCTGAACGAGAAATTCAATTTATTCAATTAAGAGTGTTGTCAAATAAATAAATATTGTTCGGGCAGCTCTTTCCGCGTCAATTTGTAATCTTAACATATCAAAGAACAGCTCCCTTCATGGACATACTTACTATCAGCTCCTTTAAAATATCCTACCCATCATAATCTATTAATCTTAACTACTGCAATAACATGAACAGTCTACTAAAAACAATATAAAAAAAAAATGTATACAAAATTTAACATACACAATTTAATGGTATTATAAAATAATTTTATTTCAATTTTATAATACCATACCAAAAAAATAATAATAAAATTTTATAGCTGATTTTTCAAAGCTTTAAAAAAAAACAAAAACAAAACAAAAAAGCAAAATGTAATTGGAGTTTGGGGAGAAAATTATAAAGTAAAATTTATACAACATTTGAGATCTCATTACAACTCAGTCAACAAAACCTATAAAATGAAAACTTTATATCCTGTAGTACAACTCCTCATTAAAATAAAAAAAAAAAAAAATTTAACAAAACAAAAATAATAAAACAATAACAAAATTTCCCAAGTTGATCATAAAACAAGGTGCAGCATGCTGTATGACAATATAACATGATGGCATTAAAATAAACTTATCTAAATAAAAATTGAAAATGGCCAAACTTAATTTTTTAAAATACTTTGTTAATAAAATTACTTCTGGTTAAATAATAATATTCTGAAGATAGTTTTTATTATTATGATTATTTTTTTTTTTTTTTTCCTTCAACTCAATCAATAATATGGAAAAAAAGAAAATTTCAATTCTTGCATCAAGATAAAACTGATAGGATAAAGTCGACGATGGCAAGGAGATTTGTGGAATCAAAAATAAAAAAAAAAAAAAAAAAAAAAACAACAAAAAAAAATTTAAGTTAAATTTTCTTTCATTAGCTCTCAAAATCTTAAACATGGGAATTAAAAGAATTTCAACGTTCTTTGCTATATCAGAGAGCAGCTGTTAAAAGTTGAAAAAATAAACCAAAAAAAAAATAAAAATTTTCTCAATAAAAATTTTCATTGTAAGAAAGTAAAAACGGGAAAACTTTTTTTTATTTTTATGTCTTTTTTTTATCAATAAAAAAAGTTTTCTATTAAAAAAAAATTAATATGAGTAGTGAGAATTTTGATGAATGACGGAATTTATGATTGATAAGAAGTTAACTTGGTGAAAAAATTTTAAAGTTTTTGTTTTTGTTGTTTGTTTTTCTTCTTTTTTTTTTATACAATTCAATTTCAAGATTTATTTTTTCATTACTTACTTCTATTAAATCTATTGAAAAAAATTATTTTTAAATTCAATTGAAAATAAAAAATTTGTATTTTTATTGTTGAACTGGTCCACCTTGCTGGCCCAAAGTCCCTATAATAGAAATACCTAATTTGAAATAATTTTTTAAAGACATAATTTTAATTTTATTTTAGGAAAAAATTTAAACTAATATTTGAATACAATGTGTAAAATTTTTTTAATTAATTATTTTTAAAAGAAAATTAATATAAAAAACAACTATTTTTTAAGTTTAAATAATAATAAAGTTATAAAAAATAATAAATTGGCTAACATAAATTAAAATTAAAATCTGTCAAAACAAAACGAAAAATCTCTCAGAATTTATATATGAAATGAATCTTTATTAAAATTACACAAAATTTTAGAAAACGTATGTCATAATTTTAAGAAGTATTAAAAATAACACATTCGAACAAAATCAAACAGAAAATGATTAAATAATGTGAAGAATGCTATAAAGAAGCTAAAAAATAATAAAGCACCAGGGGAAGATTCGATAACATCCGAACTGCTATATAAAGGTGGGGAACATTTACATAAGAAGGTACATAAATTAATATGTGCAATATGGCTTAATGAAACAATACCAGAAAAATGGCGTATAAGTGTACTAAGACCAATCCATAAGAAGGGAGATAGAACTAACTGTAATAATTATCGAGGAATTATGCTACAGCGTACAAAATACTGTCAAATATAGTATACGAAAAAATCGAACCGTATGCTGAAAAAAGGCTTGGCGAATATCAGTATGCGGTTTTCGTAAACAAAGATCCACTATCGACCAAATATATTTATTAAAACAAAACACGGAAAAATGCTATGAATTTGGTCAAAACTTACACATTTTATTTATTGACTACAAGCAAGACTTCGATAGCATTAATAGAAATAAAATAGCTATTAATAAAACTTGGTGTACCTCGCAAATTAGCTAAACTGGCCATGGAAGCCATGTTCAATTCACGAGCAAAAGTTATGATACAAAACCTCTATAGATTTTGAAATTAAATCGGGAGTACGACAAGGAGACGCGCTTTCAGCTTTGTTATTTAATATGGTCTTTGAACAAGCCACAGAGGAAATTGATAAAGCCGGTAATATATTCGCAAAATCCTTCCAAATTATCGCCTACGCTGTAGCACGATATAGCAATTGTAAAAGACAAGTTGTTCTGGAAATTAACGAAAACAAGACAAAATATATGAAAATGACAAGGAAAACCGATCAAAGAATGCCACAAAATATTACCATAAACAACTTTAATTCTGAAGGTGTCACAAATTACTATAATGTACTAATAAAAAATTACAACAGTATGCACTCGTGCATACAGGAGCGAATAAATGCAGGATATACAAGTTACTATGATAATAAAAAATTACTACAATCCAAAATTCTTACTAGACAAACAAAACTTGTGATATATAAGACAATAATTAAACCAATAGTAACATATGGATGTGAATGCTGGACACTTACATTAAGAGACGAAGAACATTTACGTATATTCGAAAGAAAAATAATCCAAAAAATCTTTGGCCCAAAAAGATTACAAAACGGAGAATATCAAAGAAGGAATAACGAAGAAATCAATAATATAATACAACATGAAGATATTGTAAAGTTTGTAAGGGCACAACGACTAACATGGGCAGGGCATATGATAAGAATGAATAAAAATCGCCCTAAACAAAGAATTTTCAAAACACTATATAATAGAGCAAGAGGCAGACCAAGAATCAGATGGAAAGATAATATCGAAAACGACTGCCAAAAAATGAATGTACAAAATTTGCACAGTTCTGCGGAAGATAGATTTACATGGAGGAATATCACAAAGAAGGCTCTAGCTCACCCCGAGCTGTAACGCTAAATGAAGAAGAAGAAGAAGATGTCATAATTTTATTTATGAGGGTATACCTGAAATACAATTTTCAGTTACATAAAAACTTGAATTTTTTAAATATTTCCGATAGGTGATGGAAGTTAGTATGACTGCTAACCACTCAGATTATTGGAAAATGGTAAAAGATATGTTTGCTCATTATATTTGTAATAGACGTTTTATTTATTTTTTAGGCAGTACCTGAGTACAAATTTTCAGCTCTGTAACACTTTTTTTTCTTAAAATATTTGTGATAGGTGCTGGGAGTTGTATGGCAGTTGCTCGAACCACTCACAATTTTGAAAGACGCTAATAGACGTATTTATTTATTTTTTAGGCAGTACCTGAGTACAAATTTTCAGCTTTGTAACACTTTTTTTTCTTAAAATATTTGTGATAGGTGTTGAGAGTTGTATGGCAGCTGCCCGAACCACTCAAAATTTTGAAAGTCGCTAATAGACGTATTTATTTATTTTTAAGGCAGTACCTGAGTACAAATTTTCAGCTCTGTAACACTTTTTTTTCTTAAAATACTTGTGATAGGTGCTGGGAGTTGTATGGCAGCTGCCCAAACCACTCAAAATTTTGAAAGACGCTAATAGACGTATTTATTTATTTTTTAGGCAGTACCTGAGTACAAATTTTCAGCTTTGTAACACTTTTTTTTCTTAAAATATTTGTGATAGGTGCTGGGAGTTGTATGGCAGCTGCCCGAACCACTCAAAATTTTGAAAGACGCTAATAGACGTATTTATTTATTTTTAAGGAAGTACCTGAATACAAATTTTCAGCTTTGTAACACTTCTGATTCTTAAAATATTTGTGATAGGTGCTGGGAGTTGTATGGCAGTTGCTCGAATAACTCAAAATTTTGAAAGACGCTAATAGACATATTTATTTATTTTTGAGGCAGTATCTGAGTACAAATTTTCAGCTCTGTAACACTTTTGATTCTTAAAATATTTGTAATAAGTGTTGAGAGTTGTATGGCAGCTGCCGGAACCACTCAAAATTTTGAAAGACGGTAATGGACATATTTATTTATTTTTGAGGCAGTATCTGAGTACAAATTTTCAGCTCTGTAACACTTTTGATTCTTAAAATATTTGTAATAAGTGTTGGGAGTTGTATGGCAGCTGCCCGAACCACTAAAAATTTTGAAAGACGCTAATAGACGTATTTATTTATTTTTGAGGCAGTACCTGAGTGCAAATTTTCAGCTCTGTAACACTTTTGATTCTTAAAATATTTGTAATAGATGCTGGGAGTTGTATAGCAGTTGCTCGAATAACTCAAAATTTTGAAAGACGGTAATAGACATATTTATTTATTTTTGAGGCAGTATCTGAGTACAAATTTTCAGCTCTGTAACACTTTTGATTCTTAAAATATTTGTAATAGGTGTTGGGAGTTGTATGGCAGTTGCTCGAACAACTCAAAATTTTGAAAGACGGTAATAGACATATTTATTTATTTTTGAGGCAGTATCTGAGTACAAATTTTCAGCTCTGTAACACTTTTGATTCTTAAAATATTTGTAATAGATGCTGGGAGTTGTATAGCAGTTGCTCGAATAACTCAAAATTTTGAAAGACGGTAATAGACATATTTATTTATTTTTGAGGCAGTATCTGAGTACAAATTTTCAGCTCTGTAACACTTTTGATTCTTAAAATATTTGTAATAGATGCTGGGAGTTGTATAGCAGTTGCTCGAATAACTCAAAATTTTGAAAGACGGTAATAGACATATTTATTTATTTTTGAGGCAGTATCTGAGTACAAATTTTCAGCTCTGTAACACTTTTGATTCTTAAAATATTTGTAATAAGTGTTGGGAGTTGTATGGCAGCTGCCCGAACCACTCAAAATGTTAAGAAACGGTAAAAGACGTATTTTTTATTTTTTAGGCAGTACCTGAGTACAAATTTTCACCTTTGTAACACTTCTGATTCTTAAAATATTTGTGATAGGTGCTGAGAGTTGTATGAGAGCTATCCGAACTACTCAAAATTTTTAAAGACGCTAATAGACGTATTTATTTATTTTTGAGGCAGTACCTGAGGGCAAATTTTCAGCTCTGTAACACTTTTGATTCTTAAAATATTTGTGATAGGTGCTGGGAGTTATATGGCAGCTGCTAGAACCCGTCGGAATTTTATAAAGTATGTAGGCATATAACCTTCTCCTCTATTGCAGTAATATAACCTGAAAATTTCATTCAAATCGATTCAGTAGTTTTCGAGTCTATAAATAACATAAAGACAGTCATAAGAAATTTCATTTATATAGATATAATATGTTGAATACGGGCCCAACGTTATTAAAGTTCGTACGATAGATGAAATGTAAGAAAAAAAATTATTATAGTTATTTCCCGAGTTATTTATAATTTTTTATAACTCCAAAATGTTATTTATAATCCCAAAACAAGACCGTAGCTAGTAGTAGAGACTTACAGAAAGCTTACGGATACTGACAGAGTCTTCCCGAATGCTTCGAACCACTCCTACTAACATAAAATTGTCTCTTTCAACCATTAAATGTTCTTATTGCTTCTTTGGTATTTGATACCATACAGAGCTGGGTAAAATACAAATACTATACTACTCATTGAGTAAAAGTATTTGATTTCAAGTATTTGAGTAAAATTATTTAAGTAAAAAAAATACGACCCAGCTTTGAATGTACAACATTAAAAATTTTAAATCATGTTAAAATAAAAATTTATTAATAATATTAATTAACAAAATATCTTTTAACAACGTACTCTATTCTGTTTTGTAAAGATTGGTTCAACTTTTGGCCAACTAATGGCTTCAATTCATAATATTGTTTTCAGCAATAAATTGTTGAGTACTTTTAGCAGTATGTTTGATTGTAGCGTCTTGCTGAAATACTACTTCATCACCAAACCCGCTATATTTTGTTAGAAATATAACTAGATATTAATTTAAAATATTTTGGTATTTTTCAGCATTAACTATCATCATCATTGTCTTGCAACCCGATCCGTGGGGCATAGGGCGGAAATTAACTATACTGTCGGCTAATAAAGCACAATTTTAATATGATTTGAAACCCTTAATTTTGTACATTTTTCACGAAATATCAAAAATCTTAAAAATTCATAAATTTTGGTTTATATAGCTTTAATAAATTATTTTTACATTTTATCAACCGTATGAACTTCAATGATGTTGGACTCGTATGATCATTTTTGAATTGATTTATCTTGAAAATAAATAAAGCAAGCTATTTACGAAATTAGTTATTATTATTTATTTATAAACTATCTTTAGTTTATTTTATTATTATTTTATTTTTTTACATAATTTTGTCTTAAATTTAGACTTTTGATTTACTTTTTTTTTTAATTTCAAATTCAGTTTTTCCGTCTGAAAGTTTATAATTTTGATTTTAGCCTAGTTTATATTTTATTAGAAAAATTAAATTTTTTTTTTATTATTATTTTTTTTTTTGTTTTATCTTATTTTATTTTTTTTTTATTAAATTTTATTATAGTTTATTGAAAATGTCAGTGTCTGTCTCCGAGGAATGCCTTCTTGTTGCTTCTGTATTATCCTGTGTGAATATATCAAGTCCTGCGTCCTGTGATTTCAAGCCTGGCATATACGAAATTATAAATTAAAAGGACATTTACGAAATGCCTAAAATAAATAACACTAAATAAAATAAGTATAATTTTTGTTATTTAAAAATTTAAATTTCAATGGAGGTCTAATTTAAGGTAAACTTTTAATCATATTATTTTGATTATATCCTAAATAGTAATATCAATTGAACTATTTCACTAACTTATGTTAACACAATCTAAGATTTTAATGAATTTCAATACAGTTACATATTTTGTATAAGACAACACCTATTAATCTTTTAATCAGCATTTAACTAAGTCTACCATATATTAGAAGACATGACACTGCGGACAGGAAATTGATTTCAGACCTAGCATATAAAAAATAGTGGTCTGATTTTTTTAACTTTTTTATTTTTATAATCTCATATATAGCAAAATTAAATGTTAAACAAAACTTAGGATTACATTGATTTTTGATATTTTAAATATAATTATAGAAATAGAATAGAAATTAAATAACAAAAACAAAAAAAAAAATTATAATAAAATAAATGGAAAATCAAAATGCTTAGGAATATATTCATTATTTTACAATGTAAAAAACTTATTTTATATAATAAATTAATAAATTTGAAAGAAAAAACAAAAAAAAACAAAAAAACCAATTTTAAAAATTATAACGCCAGCCAGCCTATGCTACGGTCACACTTAAAACAAAATTTATAACATAAATTTAAATACATTTATAGAATTAAGCATTGCATTAATACTCTGAATTGTATATGACCTTCAAAATTACAAATAAAGAAAAAAAAAACTCTAATTAACTGAAAAAATATAACTTCTTTTGAATGTTTTGACCCAAAAATAAATTGAAGTTCTATATTTTTTACTTACTTACTTGCTGGGCGCTACAGACCTTGAAGGTCCTGGGCCTGGCGCAAAATTGTCCTCCACCTATATTTTTTACATCGAATAGTTATTTTCAATTTTCATTTTCCAATACTACACCCAAATACAATGTATTTGTACTTAGGAAATGTCAGTACGCCCTAAATAGGGTAAATAAAAGGACAACAAAAAGTTGTTAAATAATAATGTGATATTTTTTTTATGTTTTTTAACTTAAGAGCTGAATATATTGTACATATTTTTCTTATTTTTTGAAATATTTATAAAAAAAAATTTATTTTAATATAGATAAACGACCCTAATAAGTGGGTAAATCTACCTAGAGTTTGGCTCTACTCTTTATTAACTCTTTAACCACTTTTAGAGTTAAGAATTTTAATAAATAAAAAAAGTTGTCTGGTTATAACGAGAAATTTGATATTTCGTTATTCCATAGTAGAATAATTAAATTTAATATAAAAAAACTAGTGAATACCCTGTGAAATTGCACAGAAGTAGTTCTTTCAGACACGATTTTATATGGAAAAAAATATTTGTTTTGGTACAATTGCTGTTGTTTTCTGAATAGCTTGATTCATGAATATGTATACTTTATAATGAAATCAAAGTTTCACTTATACTTCATAACGAAATGAATCGTAATTTCATTATAACTTAACACAATAAAATCCCCATTTCTCGTATAGTAGTAATCACTCAGTAATATATCTCAACGTAGTAGATCAATAAATTAGTGTGTTCAAATAAGATATTAAAGTGGGTCTTAGGATTTTATTGTCAAATATTTAAAAATGAATTGTTGTTGCTCTGTGGTACATAGGTAATACAAAAGTACAAATAAATCACTAAAGAAATAAAAAAATATGGGATAAATAAAATACAAGCACATTAAAATGTATTCTGAAACGTATTTAAACAATTAATTCATTAGATTTGATTCTTAATATAATCAAAAAATATTCGTCAATATTATAGACAGCTATTAATTTAGACGGACTAAGATAGTGTAGTTGTTACGTTATCCACTATGTTATGTAATTTTTTTTTGTTTTAATATTCATTATTTTTATTGACAAAATTGTATACAAATTAAAAAATCTTTAAAAAATTCACACATTCAATTTTTATATTGTACTACTCTAAATAAATTTAATTTTCTTTAACCGTGATACAGACAAAGCATTAGTTTTGGTATAAAACGTTACAAAAAAATCCATATTTAAAAATAAAAGTAAGATACTTACAATCTAAAGATTACATATATACATATATAATATATACAATTATTATATATCATAACATATTTGGCTGCAATACCAAAAATTAAAAAAAAAAACTGATAAGTAGGCAATGTTATTGTCCATGTCGTCTATGTCATGTCTTGTAGATATTATTGTAAAAACCAAGCCGCTGAAACAGTTACGATGTTAATCGTTCCGTCTCGGATCTAAATTATCAAAATAAACAATCTGATCATTTTAATGTGCTTGTATTTTATTTATCCCATATTTTTTTATTTCTTTAGTGATTTATTTGTACTTTTGTATTACCTATGTACCACAGAGCAACAACAATTCATTTTTAAATATTTGACAACCCCATGACAGAATGCCTTAAAATATGCAATTGTATATTAATTATTATGCTTCAAATGTTTCCAGTATTCGTCACCGTTTTGTATACTTTTTAATTTTGGTTTATGGAATGTGTAACTATTTTAATTGATTTAAGTATTCACCATCGTTTTGGATATTTTTATTTTTGGTTTAAGAACTTGCTAAAATTTTAAAATTTTTTGTGTTGTTGAATGGTAAATCAACTATTCTTGCTTTTATACTCCACATGTCGTCGATCTTGTGTATTATCCATATATAAGATTATTTGAGAGTTTTGAGATATTTAATATATATATTCTTTAAAAAAAAAGTGGTTAAATCCAGCAAATTAGTCTAAATACAACTATTTTAAAAATATTATTATAAGTAATATATATAAATAAAGGATTTTTATGTTATTAAAAAGTTTTTATTTAAGAAAAGTTTTTAATTAATAATATTAACCACTTATTGCAGTTAAAATTACATTAAATTCATTTTTTTAGGTTCTAAGTTGCTTTGGCTGTCGCCATACTTTAATCTATATTATTTATTTATTTATTTATCAGTTGATTTGCTTATAAAATTCAGCAAGCCAACATCCTTTCGGTAATATCATAATATTTATCAGTTGTTTCCCTGTTTTTTATATAATATAATTTTTTAACTCCTCTATACTATTAAATACAAAAACATCCTTTAAAAACATTATTTTGCTCAACATAACCAAATCCAATTTAAAGCTAATACTAATTTAAAAAAATTAAACTCATAAAAATTTATAGTCCTATAATATTAATTTTCTGTTTAGACTATAATATAAAAAAAAATATCATAAAAATTGTATAAATAAGATAATGACGATTTTTATTTACTTAATTTCAAGTTATTTCAAATATTTTGTAAAATTATATTTAAATAAATCAAAATTATATCAATATTATGTCAAAAAGTGTATTCTTGTTTCAATTCCTTAATTATTGTTTATCTAACAATTTATCATTCAAAATTTACTAACCTTAAAATTTCAAGTAGGTACTTACAAGGTTGTTCAATAGGTACTTATAAACATTTAATATACAACATATTATATAAATATACACATAAATTATACATAAATAAATATAAAAGAGAATTTGACTGTAGAATCATTAAAATTATAAATATTGACAATAAATAATTTTATTATATAATTATTTTGAATTAGTCCATTTAATTCAATTTAAAATTAAATTCTACATTATTATTCAGTTTATTAAAATTCTATATACATAGATAACATACATAATATACTATCTATATAATAATGTAAGTAGGTTGTTTGTAATAATAATTAAATGAAGTGGTATTATAAGGTGCTAAAATAAAGATATCATCATCAATTAGATACAGATATATAGATCCTATATATAATAATTAAAATAATAATAATAATTGTATTAGAAATTAATTTTAATGTTTCTATGTAAATAATTTAGAGCAGATGATGGAATATTAAAGATTTTTTTATGTAAATTATATTTTGTTTTTCTTTTTTTATATAATATAGAATTCAATAAAATAATAATGAACATTGACAATATTATATTAATGTCTTTTGTTTTATTAAATTTAAATTTGTATAATAAAATTATTATCATCATTGTCATGTAATCGCATCCGTAAGGTATAGGGCGGTTCCAATTCTGTTATGTTGATGTTCTGCTCGAAATCACTACATGAAATATATTTTTTAAAAATATATAATAAAAATAAGTTTTATTTTATGTGATTAAAAACTCACCAATTTTGTTGTTTGCCTTCACAAATAAATATTTATTAACAGTAGTTTATTAACAGTTATTACAAAAAATATTGATTTATAATAATCCATCTACTTAAATTGACTTAACATTCATTACACAATATACTTTTGAAAGCTAAAGTGGTAAATTCACTATAGATAGCGTTACATCAGAACTGACGACAGATATATTACAAAAATTATATATATATACAATGGTGAATCTACTAAGCGTTACATCATAACTGACGACAGATATATTACAAAAATTATATACATATACAATGGTAAATCTACTAACAGAACTGACAGATGTATTACAAAAATTATATACATATACAATGGTAAATCTACTAAGCGTTACATCAGAACTGACGGCAGATATATTACAAAAATTATATACATATACATATATTATAAAAATTATATACATATACAATGGTAAATCTACTAAGCGTTACATCAAAACTGACGACAGATATATTACAAAAATTATATACATATACAATGGTAAATCTACTAACAGAACTGACAGATGTATTACAAAAATTATATACATATATACAATGATAAATCTACTAAGCGTTACATCAGAACTGACGACAGATATATTACAAAAATTATATACATATACAATGGTAAATCTACTAACAGAACTGACAGATGTATTATAAAAATTATATTATATACAATGATAAATCTACCAAGCGTTACATCAGAACTGACGACAGATATATTACAAAAATTATATACATATAGAATGGTAAATCTACTAAGCGTTACATTAGAACTGACGACAGATATATTACAAAAATTATATACATATACAATAGTAAGTCTACTAACAGAACTGACAGATGTATTACAAAAATTATATACATATACAATGGTAAATCTATTAAGCGCTACATCAGAACTGACGACAGATATATTACAAAAACTATATACATATACAATCAATGGTAAATCTACTATTATTATGTATTTTATTTCCGGATGTAATTTTAATTAAATCTAAAATAAATTTATACATAAAAATATGCTATTCATTTCATAAGCATATACATATCTATATATATTGTATAAATACAATATAAAAGTAAAAATATATCTATGTATATAGAAATTTTCATAATTAAATGTCAATCAAAGTTCCAATTTTTATGTCAATAATATTTATCGCACGAGTCTCGTCAGTCAGTCACTTTAAATTTCAAAGAATTGAGAATTGTTTTATTTTTTTCATTTTAATATAATTTTATTTTTTTTCTGGTATAATTGAAAAATACTTTGGTATGGCAACTTATTTTAGGTCTGTGTAAATTTATGGTGTTTTCGGATAATTAAAGAAGAAATTATAAAAAAAAAACAAACAACGAAAAAAAAATTTTTTTTTAATAAAAATTTCTATGGAAATTTATTTTTTTTTATTGAAAATTTTTTTTAATAACCATTAAAATCTAGTTAGGAAAATATCATTACGGTGGAGAGGTGTAATTTACAAATAAATAGTAACCTAATGATTTTTTCGGTGTGTTTATTTGTAGAAATGTATTTTGAGCATTCACAAGAATTCGATAATCAATCAATAATTTTTAAAATTTAATAGAAGTTAATTTTTCAATTTTATTTTTTACTGTTATTATTTTAAAAGCGTTTACTTCAATTCTTTGTATAATCTTTAAGTTACTATGCTTTTTCAAATGTAGCATGGTTTTACAGGGATAAAAATAAAAATTTTGAACACTGATTTTTACTTTCATATTCAGCGGAAATTTGTTTCAGCCGATAGGCTCAGTATCAATTTAAATTGTAGTTTATTCACCTCACTCAATCTGCTTTCTCCAAGTTAAATTGCTAAGCAGTTCACTTCATTGTTCAGGTGTATTTCGATTCAGCTAAGGATGAACATATTATTTTCACTAAAATAATGTGGATTTGTATTCAGCCTTTAATTATTCTAGTTTTCAAACCTTGATATTTTCTATTAGATTCGACATAAATACTGAATGCAGTTTTAATTCAAATATATATCTTTAATGCATGATGATCAATTTTAAATATATCTACTTGTACATTTTTGTTTGTATTTCTATATTGGTCTGTAATAATATGAACATTAACCATTTTGAGTCATATCATAAATTCGATAACCATCGAATATTGGGTAATATACTTTTTTTTATTCTCACGAATCGTTGCTTCTTAAACATAAAATTTCAAGTCCTCTTAACTCCTAAAAACTGAAAAATAAAAACCCATTTGTTTTACAATGTTTTTGTGTTTCGCTTACTAACAATATATTCTTATTTGCTCTATGAAAAGTTCATTAGATTGCAATGGATTAACTCTAATTGTATTATTACAGATATTTTTCTTTTGTCACAATAGTCATTTAGATTACATTTATTGTACATAATAAACTTATCGTTTTTTTTTTTTCAAAAATGTAAGTTGTGATTTGAACAATTTTATCTCATCATTGATGTTATTAGACTTTCAAGAACATACGAATTAGCTTAAATTGTTCATATACAGAATTTCTATTATAGTGCATGGACATTATTCTAGTTAAATCTAAGTATATGTTGTGACTACTAAACCGATTAAAATTTTTCTACATTTTTACTTTTAAAACTGAAAAAAAATGATAAATAAAAAAAAAAACAATTCTTTTAAAAAAATTTACACCGAGAGAAAACTAACTGTAATATCAATTAAAAAAAGTTTAAATTGATTGAAATCTTATCTCGAAGAGTCAAAACTGTTAATTTAATAAAGTTATTAATTTTTTTTAAATATTTTTTGTAAACCGTTTAATTAACAAAAATTATATTATTTCAACAATTTAACTTCTGACTGAAATTAATTTATCTAAACTGTTAATCTAAAATAGAAAAACAATTCCTTATAATAAAATTACATTAAATTTAACATAACAGTATATATTGACCCTTATTCTGATCAACGATTCGTCATTTTGACGCTAAATAGTGCTTGTAATCGACTGTCACCGCTATCGGTAGCATGAACGACGACTGCATAATGTCATTTAAAATATAATTTTTCGACATTTGGAAAATTTTATTCTTTAAATGTACACAAGTGAAGCAGGTTGTATTTAAAAAAAAAAAAGTGAATAATATAATAGTGAAAAACAATTAAAAAATAATTAAAATGACCTCAGCGCAGACCCAACTACTTCTCTGGTGTTTCAGTTGGCGGACCAAGTTTATTTAGTTCTGCTGCATACTTAGCCCATTTTGGTAACAACGTAGATTTTTTATATTGATCCTTTGCAAGTGAAGGATTACTTTTCATTATATCCACCAATCTCTCCAATTGCTTTTTATTACTGATTTGTTTCCTAGAAAACAGACATTTTTATAAAAATATGTTTTTAATTTTTATTTATAAAATATACGCTTTTTTTTATAAAATTACATACATTTTTATTTTAAAAGGATATTTATACGGAATAACTCAAAAAAATCTTAATGGTTACATTAATAATTATAAACTTTTAAAAAGTTGTCGATCAAGCAAATACAATCGCTTCTTAGAAGCAATTATAATCGATTGTGAGTGACGTGAACCGATGCACCGCCAAGTGTCGTAAATTTGGCGAAAAAAATATTAAGCGTCATTTTGCGTTGATTAGAATAAGGGTCATTATTACATTTGTGGACATATTATGACACTTAAGTAAAACTAATACCATTTGTATAACAGTTTAATTATTTGCTACACTAATTTTACTGTATAGAACATAAAACTAATTGACTGTATAAAATATATAATGTAAAACTACTAGGCTATATGGAACGTACAAAAGCGAAAGCGACACGAAAGTTTTCGAATATAGCGGAATGTGTGGATACTTAGTGTAGTAAATAATTTTTTATTTTTTTTATTTTTATTAGTTCAAAATTTTAACATTTTTTTGTAACATTGATTTTTATTTTTTTATTCACTAATTCATTAAATAGTAAAATTGTTAAATAAAATATGAATAAAATTTATAAAGAATACAGATGTAGATTGAAAATATACTCTAAATTAAAAATAAAACCTAGTTCACATTTCAAGACATTAAAAATAACGTAACATTTGTATAACAGTTTAATTATTCATTACAGTTCTCTCGTATACAGTGAAATATTCAAAAACAAATATGTATATAAATACTAACCTCTGAACATTAAAAACATATTAATTCTCAAATATTAAAAATATTAAAAATAACATAACATTTGTATAACAGTTTAATTATTCATTACAGTGCTCTCATATACAGTGAAATATTCAAAAAAAAAATATGTATATAAATACTCACCTCTGAACATTAAAACCATATTAATTAATATTAGAACTCAAATATTAAAAATATTAAAAATAGCATAACATTTGTATAACAGTTTAATTATTCATTACAGTGCTCTCGTATACAGTGAAATATTCAAAAAAACAATATGTATATAAATACTCACCTCTGAACGTCAATAATAACATTAAAAATAACATAACATTTGTATAACAGTTTAATTATTCATTACAGTGCTCTCGTATACAGTGAAATATTCAAAAAAAAAATATGTATATAAATACTCACTTCTGAACATTAAAAACATATTAATTAATATTAGAACTCAAATATTAAAAACATTAAAAATAACATAACATTTGTATAACAGTTTAATAATTCATTACAGTGCTCTCGTATACAGTGACATATTCAAAAAAACAATATGTATGTAAATACTCACCTCTTTACGTCAAATATATTTAATTCATTCATTCATTAGATATATTTTATATAGTATTTTAAAATTGGTTGAATGGAAAAAAATATATATTATACTCAATTATACTAATCGTCGTTAAAACAGGTATAATATGTCAACAAACGTAAAAAATATACAACTAACAGGATATTCCATTGCATCAACATAATTGTAAAATTAGTGACAAGTTGAATTTATATTTCTAGAATGTTAAATTAACATTTCACAACTGATGAAATAACAGACAAGAATTGTTAAGTCAACAAAGAAGACAGTAATGACATAATCTGTTGGTTATATAACAAATTTTAATTAAAAGCAATATATAGTAGGTAGGTATAAGATAGTTCAAATTACTTTATGCATTTTTATCAGTGTGCCAGAAGAGAAAAATATTTTAACCATAAGCAACATTACTTTGTGTCCTTTACCTTTGAAATTTTTATCCGTTTTTTTTATTTTAATTTTTCTTCAATGACTATGAACAAGTTTCAGTTCCATTTAACTTAGAATCATCTTAACTCATTGGTCGATACAAAAACAAAAAAAAAACGAAATGAATATAATAAGAAGTAGTTTCTTTCTTATTATCTTTCTTCTGTCTCTTCGAAAAACGACGAAATTTATTTCATTTGCGGCACTAAACGAAATGCTGATGCCATTCATTCGCATAATGCTAAGAGCAAAAAAACAAACAACAACAACAAAATACTAACAAATATTTTTGTCATGTTCTTATAAATTCTTTTGTAAAATTAATTTTACAAGGATAATATACAAAAAAAAAAAAAAGATAAAAAAAAACAACAAAAGTAAAAATTGGAAAGAAAAATGCTGACATTTGCAGTGATGAATATTATCCTTTCAATTTTATTCTATTTGTGTAAAATTCACAGACAGACTTAAATTGCTTTATACTTTCTTCATTTTGCAATGCAGTTTTTTTTCTTTACTAATTTCATATTTTTTTTTTTATTTTTTTTTTTTTTTATATTACTGCAATATTGTGTCAACTTTGTTAAAATGAATTCAAAAAGTTGCATGAAATCACCTTTGAATTGGACCAAGTCACTTTCGCTACATTTTTTTTTTTCTTTTTCTTAAAATTTATCTGTTTTAAAAATATTTTAACCCTTTAATGTCTTGTGGTGTACATGTACTGTAGATCAAAATAGATTTGTTCTAATTTAATTTGATTTTGCAAATAAGTTATTGCTAATTCTAATTTTAAAGAATGTAACAATAATTTCATATCGGTCGTTGTAGTTTGCTTTTAGTATAGTGCCAATCTAATTAATTGTTAAATAATTAATTTATAAAGAGTGCAAAAGATTGTACCTTTGTTTATAAAGCTATAAAATGGTATTATGTAAATTTAAAATTAGCTTAAAAATTTAATTTTAACATGACTATTTTATAACTACAACTCGGGGTGAGTTTTAGCCTTCTATACAATATTTTTTTGTTCACACCAATTGCCTACTGGTCTTTTAATAATCTTCTAAAAATCTACTACTTCTTCAAATTTTGAGTCTTAAATTTATAATTTTATGTAATTTCGACTCAACTGGTTTTTGAATTTCCGATTACATGAGTTAGATATACGGGGCAACAATAAAATATTTTTCAATATTTTTTTACTATATTACGAAATGCATTATATTTCATATATTTTTTTATTAATGGGGAACTCTATGTAAGCGCGACCTCTTAAGAACTATTGTACTTCCCCATTTATTGTCTTAGAATAATTGTAGGTTTATGTTCTTGATGAACGCTATTTTTGCTTAGATGTCAATTCAAATAACAATCAGAATTAGACAACATGTATTCCTGGAAATATTTATGTCCTTTGCGAGATATGGCGTCGCAGACAAATACAATATGAGAGGGGGATTGCTCTTCTTCTAAGACAGGTGTTTGTATTCGATCTACCAATCTTGAACAGATTTGTTTTTTTTTATATGGTTGAAAATCTATGGGATGAACAACCTAATTGATTTTACACAGAGAGTCGGAATACAAAAATGCTTGTTAAATGGACCATGACCTATGATAAATCATGTTAACGTTCTGACATTGAATCTAGTCTTCCTGAATACCTGAATCAATTGCTGGATGCTTAGTATGAAAATGGCTTTAGACTGTGCAAGTCCTTGGCATATATCCCATATGTTGTATATTATCACAAGCAGTATCAACATTTTATTATAACTAATTTAAAATGAAATAGAAGAAAAATGTGTATTTATTTTAATTTTATTAAAACTTTTGTTTTTTTTTTTTATAAATTATAAATTTTTTAAATAATAAATAAAAAACAAAAGAAAATTACAAAGAAAAAATATACAAAATTGTTTGTTTATTTAAAATAGTATTTGTCGTTTAAATTTCAGGAAATGGTAAAATTAATATCTGAAACCTGGAGTACCTACTCGTTGAAATTAATAATCCATACTCTTTCTAAATCACCTTTAAATTTTTTAATGTAGAATTCAATTGTTGAGATATTTTTCTGTTCAACAATTTTAATTTTTAGCTAATTTCTACTATGAACAGTCGAATGTCCAACGTATTTTTATTATTTTTTTATTGTCACTGCATCACATCGATTTTATGGGTCTTCACAAAAACTTATTATTTTAGTAAGCTCTTGTGTATCATTAAAAACAATAATTTTGTAAATCTTGTTGAAGGTACAGCACAGTTATGTGTTACTTATTCATTTACATTGACGCTACTGAATTTGACTGTAATACAAATTTGTTGTAATAACAATTCACACTTAAGCTTCCTTTTTTTTATTTTTCCTTAATACTTTTGTAATATACTTATTAAGAATATAGAAAAATGAAATTTGTTTTCTGAATTCTAGAAATGTTGAAGTTATTCAATATCTCTTTTATCAGAATATTATAATCTGAAATCCATCAATTTAAGTACTTCTAATCCAATTGATGTGACATTTGGTTGGAAACATCTTGCAAATAATTCCAAACAATTTGATTTATCACCATTTAGTAATATTTTTCTAAAGATTTCATATAATGATGGTTTATGTGAATGAATCTTACTTTTTTAATATTTATAGATCGAACTATATTTTCACCATTGATTAGTTGGTACAGTTCATTGTCAATTATTCTTCTTTCATATTAAAAATAATTTTCTAATTTTCTTGTTTTGAAGATTTTCGACTATTCTTCTTTCAATTTTAATAATAATTTTAGCCAATTTTAGCCATAGTTCTTATGCACTAGCATTTGCAGGAGTGCACAAGTAGCAATAAAATATGGTCTAAGACTAAACCATGTTAACCATTATGTTATCAGCGGACACAAAAGTATGTCATACAATTATTAAGTTGGATTGTATTGACAGTATATTTTTGTAGATTGCCGTAGCATCTCATTTGCAGACTAGTACAGTACAGCTATTGATAAAAACATTTTTTTTTCGAAGTGGATGTATGATGAGTCAAAATGTTGGAATGAATGCAAAAAAGCTTTAAATTACATTTAAGAAAAACTGAAGGAGGTTCTAAATTGGCATCCGGATAAAATTACATAAAGAGAAAATTTCATAGGGACAAAATTGTTGAAATCGAATGAAATTTTGTTCATATATAATTTTTTCTTATGTAATTTTGTCTTATTTAATTTTGTTATGTAATTCTCTAATTCGATAAGACGGTGTACATTATTTATCTTTAAATATCATTTCACTAGATATTTGAATCAATTGCGATGATACTGAGCAACAAAATCTATGTGAAAAAACTTTAGTTATGCTTTTTAGAAGTCTGTTGAGGATGTAACAGTCGATATCAATCAAATAACTTTCCCGATTCACACTGAACCAACTCTCTGTTGTTGAACGTGTGATTTTAACGAGTGGTTTGGATTCAATAGCTTTAATTCTTCAAGCTTTAAACCAGCTTTGTATACCTAGCATACGAATCGGAATGGAACACCAGGACAACACTGTGTCATTGGCAAGAATAGCGATGAGAACGCTAAATGATGTTGGAAGGTCCGATCCAAAAATGAAGTATATCAAGGGTCTCGTATACTTGTTTGAGGACCGACCTATAAGTTTGCATCTCTTAACCTAAAATTAAATATTATACTTTAAAATAAAATACACATCACGTAAACTTGTAGTGGGTTAAGAGTATATTATACAAAAATATTTAAAATTATAAAAAACATTTAGTCACAATAAACAAAATATTGCAAATTTTTTAATACAAATTGTTATTGCTTGCATGCTGACATTTTTTTTTTTTACAAAATATTTTCTATTATAAAAATTAGCTTATTCAGAATTTGGAATAGTAAAACTTGTCCAAAACAATTTTAAAAGTAACAAGAAGCTCAATAGATAATTTAATAAACATTTTCAGTTAGGGAAAACTGCATTATCATGCAATGTCAAAGACCTTAAATTCATAAAGAAAACTTTTGTTTTTCTTTGTATAGAAAAACTTGAATAATGATAAGTACTAATACTTAACTAAATGATATCCTTGAACACCAGGTTAAATGAAAACAAAAAAAATTAATAATAAAAAAAACTATAGTGTTAAAGAGCAGAACTATAAAACAGAGTTTTTTATAAGGATGTGTCTCACGGCTGTATTATAATATGTACATATTTAATTTTCTTATCTTGTATATACGAACGCCAACTGCTATGCATTCGGATACCTAATTTTTTTTTGTTATATTATGCTTTTAAAAAAAAAAATGATCTCTCTTTTAAAAAAAAAAATCTTTTTGTATTCTAGTATTTTGTATTAGTTTATGACCAGTTTGAAGAAATATCTATTTACCTATTTAGCCTAACCATCTTCATCAATATTTTTGATGGTACAATATTCGTAGAACAAGCACCACTGACAGCACCATTCCTTGCTTCAATAGCGGATCCCACTCTATTGCACATAGAATTTGTCAAGGCCAGCTCATATTAGTAGGCTGTGTTAGAATCTTAAATCTCTCTACACGTGTTTTTTTTGTATTGTCACGTACCTATTGACAATATTACACTGATTAGAGAGAGGATTGAAGAAATATTGATGTACAAACACAGATTTATAGTAATAATAGACTGAAGGGGAGCAGAAAGTTCTTCATGCCAACTGTTGACATCACTAAATACGAAGTAAAAACCCCGAAAAGAGAGATCTGCCGTGGTTTATAAGTACAGGGTGTCTTAAAAGCTCTTAAAAGTAACCTCATCAAATTTAAATTGGCGTGAAATTGTTCGGGCTCCGAAATAAGGTACAGTTGATCTGGATATCGGATCATAGTTGCTCGGCTGAAAATGCGAACGCTGATGATCTAGTCAGATCGTCAGCGGGCAATATTTATGGACCGGAACCGGTAGTTGGTATATCTATGGGTAATATTAAACTATCGATACAAAATTCCCTGAAGAGGGAAACAAATATTCTTTGGTAGCGTATTGAAGACCAGAGAGTCTCCAAAATATTTGCATCAAGAATAAACATCAAAATAACCAACTTCTTGCTAACTCTCAATATAACAGACTGTAGGAAGATGGTGGGCATACTTATTGGTCACAAACACATGAATAAGCACATGCGATGACGATCCAATCTGTAGACACTGTTTGGAAGAGAAATAAACCTCCACACATGTTATTGGAGGGCTCCTGGCTCTGTCAAGGCTGAGACTCAGGCTATTGGAAACGCACTACATAGTCTCAGAAAATTTCTGCAGGATAAAACCCTCAAACCTATTGGCCTTTATCACAAGCGTCGACTAAGTTGAGTGGTGGACAAGAACATAAAGGGCCCTGACATATTTGGGCCACCATTTTTTGGCTTTGATCATCACATATTTTGTCTTTGCCAAATTTACTGTGAGCTTATACACACCGCCATTCAATCATCTATTTGAAATATATTTCCGTTTATTTCTAGCTCGAGATTTAAATAGTTGTCGTCTGAATATGCTACAGCTAGATCTGCATTTATTGTATTAGATTTATTTCAACTAAGTAATCGAAATTGTGTTAAAACAACTATCATCATCTTCATACTGTTCTGTAATCACATCAACTGGGCATAGGGCGTTCCCAAGCAATTAAAACTAAAAACAAAGACCTGACCGAGCACCATCTAACTGAAAAAAAAAATTAATTCGGAAAATCACCGTCCTCATTTTTTCGAAAAACGTTTAAATTTCATAATTTCTATAAAAACAAATTAAAATTTTTAAATCTTTACACCCTCCAACTTAGCAGAAGAATTGCATTACGAAAGGGTGTGACTTTTTCTATAAATCTAATTAACTTGAATTCACTTAACTATTCAATTAGTGTAGTGGAAGGAGTGCAAGTGGCAATGACAATATTGTAGTTTAAGTGAATCAATAAAAAATTAAGCCTAAACTATTAAACTTAGAATTAAAATTCTAGTACAAAATGTATATTTCGTTACGACTTACCTATTTGCAAAAAATAAAATACAATTGCACAGATATGCTTATAACTTTTATGAACATTATTTACCTTTCAATTTTAATTGTGTTATCCTTCTTTCATTGCAAATTATAAATCCTGTTTATTTTAGTGTTTAAATAATATCTTGTGTTGTGTTGTACATCCATTGATGTTGATTGAGATTTAATATTTATTCGTATTATGAAGTAAAATAATAATATTATTTACTGATTTTAATTTGTTCGTATACACATATATATATATATATATATATATATATATATAAAGAAATTCTTAAGAAAGATTCTGTTAAAAATAAAACTAAAACAAAAGTTGAAATAAAATAAAATTAATACTTATATCCTTGCTAATTATACTCACATATTATAACATAATATACAAAAATCTTTAATACAAATGTTGTGGTTTACTAAGTAAACTTATATAAATGTACATAATACTTAATTCAAGGATAATTTTATCATATATACATATATATATATATATCAATTTATGATGACTAATGATATTTTACATTGTGGTAAGTTGAATAAGGACGAATTATATTACAGAAATTTTATTTAACAAAATGAATAAATAAAATTATTTATTTCAAAGGATGAAAATGTTTGATAATAATATGAATGGAATTTCTACATAATTGTCATCGTTCATTTTTTTTTTTTTTTTTTTTTAATTAAAATATTAAATAAAATAACATAAAGATCATATTTATATACATGAACGTTAAAATTGAAACAATTAAACTATCCACATAATAGTAAAACCACTTTTATAATAAATTAAGTGTTATACAGTCTTTTGAATTAAGTATATATATATATATATATATATGCATATAACATAAATTATTTAAAACAGAAATTTTTACATATTTGCTCAATTTAAATTTACAAAAGAGTTTTTCAATTTAAGTGCAATTTTTAATTAATTATATCTAATTAATTTCAAACAATAGCGAATTAACCAACTATATAAAATTAAAAAAAAAAAAACAATAATAGAGGTACAATATATAAAATATAAGTGTATACCATATTACATATATATATATATTATACGCAAGGATATTATGCTATAAATAAAAAGATTGTAGACTATAAAATAAACTCGTATTAGTAAAGCAAATAATATTCGTTGGTACAGGTAGGCACTACTACAAAAACATCTCAAGTCCATAATTACAATTTACGTGTCACTGGATTTTTGTTGTTGACTATAATATAGTATTATGTATTATTTTTGATAATCACATTTAGTTTTTTCATATTAAATTTTGCAATTAAAAGTACTAAGTTTTTTGCATTAATAAATTAATTTTTATTTTGTGGTGTATTTTGGCAGCAATTTACTGCCTTTATCAGTCTTTGTGCAGTTTCGGTTTAAGTCATAATTAAACATT
This sequence comes from Argyra leucocephala, assembly GCA_963942445.1. Lineage (NCBI taxonomy): Eukaryota > Metazoa > Arthropoda > Insecta > Diptera > Dolichopodidae > Argyra > Argyra leucocephala. The sequence continues at coordinate 129,032,078 of OZ012680.1, forward strand.
AACAATATTCGGTATTATAATTTGTGAAACAAGGGCCCATTTTACCTACTTCAGACTATAAAGAATGATTTCTTGAATTTTTCATCAGTTCTTGCGTGTAGTTTGAAATTAGGGTTAACATAAAACTAAATCGGTATTTTAAATTTTGTGGAACAAGGGCTTATATTGACTACTTCAGATTATAAAGAATGATGTTTTGAATTGTTCTGTAATTAAAAAATTCCATATGTCAAAATTAGATTTGGTTTGCAGAATACCGATGCATTTTAACAGAGGTAAATATGCTAATAAACAAATTCGAAAACTAGTAAATTTAGTTAAATATGTAGGCATAGGAAATAAAAATGTTGATTTAATTAAAAATTTTAAGCCAAGCCTATTTTTATAATGAGGACTTAGTAAAGACGAAATATACCTTGTACATATTATATTTTGAAATATCAATTTAATAAATAAGTTAAATTAATTACATTTCATTGTTAAATAAAATTAAGAGACAAAGATTAAATATGATTCAACAAATGTTACATATTTTTATATCAAATTTTACTGTTCGAATTGATACCTTAATTAAAATACCTATTTTTATTTTTCTTTGAAATAATAGAGTTTTTATGAAATTTTTTATATATACGCAATATATAATGGCTAGCGAATAAGAGAACCCAATGGTAAACCATCCATGTTGTTCACATTATTGCTGGGCCCATATCCCGATTTTTCTACTGTCTGTTGGTTAGCTAAAAAATTCTGTGACATTTAAGACGATTAACACCACTTGCAGCTAACAAGCTGTTTTATAGTCTGTATGGATATGTAGCTAGTTTTATTTAATATTTGGTGATGAATCAGGTGCATTTCCTGATTAATGTTGTTTACCTGTAGATCACAATGTGTAATATCATTATTGACGAGCCAAATATTAATAGATTGAAATCGCCATAATATTTCAATATTTGAATTGCTGGCTACTACCCTGGAATCCGTATGACCACATCTGTTTTAAAAGTTTTTCTATTTAGGGTAAATGTGTTGCTTTTTCTCCATTTACTCCAATTCTTCACTTCTTTAGCCATTACTGAATTTTCTTTATGCTGATGTGTTGTGGAATCTCTGTAGCATGTAGTGAATTATTATGCGATGCCAATATGGCCGTATTATCAGCGAAAATGGCGCTGGTTGTCTCATTTGTTGTTGGTAAGTTGTCTACGTACAGATCAGATAAAAAACACGACTTAAGACGTCACTTGTGGTATGCCTTACATTATAATTATTAATAATTGTAATTGAAAATGTGAATGAAATTATATTTTAATTAAAATACCTGAACATTTCTTAATTAAATTTAAATTATGCAATATTTATTAATAATTTTTTCATTTAAATCCTTAAAATATTTTTTAACTAATTTCGTTTTATTTTTTTTTTTTTTTGTAATTTCAGGGTTGGGTTGCATTTAGTTCACAAGGTGATCGTATAGCTTTAACACAAATCGAACAAATGATAAATGGTAACTATGTTAAATTGGGTTACTACGATACGCAACAAGACAATTTAACATGGTTAAATAATGAAAGATGGGTCGGCGGAAAAGTAAGTATAAAAATTTTTAATTAAAATAATTACAAAATTTCGTATAATTCAAGTTAAATATTCTATTTATGACAATTATAATTATTATTGTAAAACTATCAAACTAAAAAAGGTAAAATGAATTTTGCAAAATTTATATAAGTAGCTGTGAAGTACTTGTTATCTTACTCCTAACAAAATTATTTCTATGCTAAACTAAGTTAGGCTAAAGTCTTAATATAATACCTACTAATAACTTAAGAAGGCCAAATCTATACTCACAAATTCGTAAGTACTAGGAGTACAAAATCAAACATGTTAAGCCATCTAGAAATATGTTTCCTACGTCAAATAAAATATTTGGAAAAAAAGAAAGTCTTAAAGGGCCTGTTGTTTGCCGGCAGATTAATCTGTAGGTTCACTGTTAAATAAATAAATAATAAAGTCTTAAAATAGATAACTTTTCTTTGGAACAGAACGATAAAAGGTTGATTACTCAAGCAAAGGTCGATATTAACTTAAATTAGAAATATGATGACAATAATTGGGTAATATTTAAGGATATAAAAGGATGTAACCGATCTTTCAAAATAAACATAAATTTTTCTAAAATGGAGATCTAGGCCCATATAACACAGTGTAGGAGTTTTATTTTGTTGAGGTGAGAACATATAAAATTAGGAAAAATAGAAATAAGCAGACTACTAAAAATAGTAAAAATAATAAGGATAGGGCTTCCTTTCAAAACTCAAAATTCAAATTTTTCAAATACAAATAATTGGATATTTTATTGCAGTGCAAGATAATATCTCTAAAATATAAATCTATTTCAAACAAACATATACAACGGTATATATTTTGTATATAATGGTCAAAATCTCGATTTGGAACGATGTGCTTGGAAAAAAATTCAGAATTGAATGTATGTATTTATGTACACATAAATATTCTCTAAAATACGAAACCATGATTTTGTATCCAACTCTAAAATCCCTCTGAATTCAGACTATCAAATACAATTATTGTTTTTTTTTTTTTTACTACAGTATAACAATAAAAAACAATTTTACAGTAAAACAATTTTGGCTCTATTACTTCAGACATTTTTGTTCAAACAAAATTTCATTCCATTCGGAACTATTGAGAAATAAAAGATTTTATTCTAACATGGTTCGAACGGTTTCACCCATTTAAGTTTTCCAACAAAGTTTTGACTGTCATCTAAGCGCAAAACTTCAGCAATAACAAATTGAGAAAAACGAATGTGGCGTACTGCCCGTTTTTTTATTTTGTCTTTTAGTGATAGAGATCTGGAGATTTCTGTGAATATCAGCATTGCGAACATACCATTGATAATATTTCCAAACACTTTGGTTTTGGAACATTTGGATAGTTTGAATATGAAGTTGTTTAGCACAATTTCATGTTTGAATACCGTATGCACAGAATGGCTTTTAAATTTGATTGTAGATCAAAACTTTGTTATACGTCAAAAGCATAGATGTCCGCACAATTAGCCAACACAGCTTATTGCATTTCAGTTCTAACACTTATTTTTTTTTTTCTTAACATGTGTGTTTTACACATTCTAACAACAAAGCATTTAAAACCTCCGGTACCAAATCCTCAGCAAATAAAATTTTGATATCCTGGTTCTGAAAACCAAACACTGTTAAACCAAATTTTTGATTTGAAATTGACATATTATGATGTTTGAATTTTAAAAGTCTGGATTTTAATGAAATTTTAGTTTTGACACATTTGTAGTTTCATTTTTAGAATTTTAAAAAATTTTGAATTTTGATGCATTTTGATTTTAAACTGGCCCTAAATAAAAATTACAAAGTATTGAGAAATTTATGAGAATCTTTAATAACAGAAGAAATTAAAAAAAATTGAAAATATAATAACAAAAACTACGAGAAGATGAATCAATAAAAAATTTGAGTCCTCATCACGCTAAACCAAAGTTACAGTAGGACAGACATTATTTTGTAACGGGTTTGCTGCATTTTAATACGAAATATATTTTCTCATCTTTTCAAAGTGTTTTCGATTTACTATAGAGATATTATATAAAACTTAAAGCTGTATGTTGATACTATATTGTTATTTATATGACTTAAACTTACTAAGAAGCTGGTTCGCTCATAATATGTTAATAATTAGTAATAAAACCAAAATTATGTTTTTCAACTTTTCATCTCAAAAATCTTTTGAGGCGCAAGTTAAATACCATGCTCTCGAATGTAAAAGGCATAATTTAACAATAAATTACTGTGTATGTAATCTGAATTGTAGCGATAATTGTTTTGGCGTAGAAATAGTAAGCAAGTTCAAATATTTAGGAATTACTATTGATAATAAAATGAGTTGGACTTCACATACAACTTTGTTAAAAAGTTGTTTTCGTTCCACTTCATGTAGTTTTTACTATTTGCAATATTTCTGTTCTGAAGAAATTTTACTATGAAGATATTTTACTATGGTATATTCCAGTCGAAATTACAATATGGTATTAACTGCTGGGAAGGAACACATTGGAATAAGCTGCAACCACTACTTACTACTTATTGTACAAAAACATGTTATAAGAAAAACTTGTAATAAACAATGCTTGCATCATAGTTTTCCGCTTTTCAAAGACACGAAGATCTTGCCTGTGCGAAATTTGTATTGTTACAAAGTATTAAAAACTTTTTTCTTTAGGTCAGGTTATTTAAATAACAGGTTTTCTAGTAATTATCGGTTGCGTACTAATAATATGTTTTTTGTGAACGTTCAAGTTTTTCGTACTACTTGTTTGCGTAAATTTTATAGTATTGTTGCTTGTCGCTTGTTTAACACATTACCTTTGTATATAAGAAAATTTAATCTATTTATAGATTTCTTAAAATAATGAAACGGTGGCTTTTAGGATTGAATTTCGATCAAGTTGAAGAATTTCTTGTTGTAATGGTTTTATTATACTATTATTTTGCAACGCTGAACGAAAAATATTTTTTATAATTTTTTTTATATTTGATAAAAATGAAAAATGTTTTGTTTTTTAACTCTTTCTTATTTTTCTCTTTACTATAACTTCTTTTTACCATTATATTTCACTAAAATTAATTTAAATTTTGTATTTTCATTTTGTTTTTCTATTCTTTTTTACATTGTATTACTATTATTTAAGTATTAAACGAAAATCAGCTAATTGATACACCCCACTACATGTACATTAAAAATATTGTTTAAAAAAAAAAGAATTTGTATATAACTATTGACATTTGATACTATTTTTAAAAAAATATAAACAACTTTTATTTTTTTATTATATATATATATTATTTTGCATTTATCTGGATGTTTGTAAGTCCGACGGAATACTCCAACACATATACAAATAGCAATATGTATACAACTTGCTTTGGTACTCTTTTTTTTAACCACTGTCTATCATGCTGAACCTTTGCAGGAAAAAATACCATTGCATGAAATATATTTTTTAAGGAAAAATAAAAAATAATTATAACATAAATAAAACAAACAATTTTTTTGATTTGTAATAAGAAGGACTAATAGAAATTTTATCAATAGTTTAATATGATATAATAACCAAAAGGCGAACAGCATTTAACACAAAAAAAACATAATGCACTTAAAGGTTATTCTTATTACTTAAAATTATACACAATATGCATATGTGTCTACATATTTTTTTTTTTTTTTTGATTTTGTTGTTATGATAATGATCATAGCATCATAGTTTTACTTTCGTATGCATTGCCTGTACTATAATACTATAGGCATATATACTCTAGCCAGAAATGTGATGCGATGAGGATGAAGAGTTAACTATGTTATTTATTTTTTTTTGTGTTTTGTTGTTGTTATGACAATGATCATAGCATCATAGTTTTGCCATACCATATGCATAGGCTGTATAGTACTATAGGTATATATATATACTCTAGCCAAAAATGTGATGCTATGATGATTTAAAATTGTTATTTATTTTTATTTTTTTTGTTTATTGTTTTTTTTTATTATATATATATATATATATATATATATCCATATGATATATAAATTTATGATCGTATATAATATTTAGTATATATTATGGGGTTAGGTTTTGGTTCTGCTAATCTACACATAAACACAATAACAACCTATACATTTTTAAAGAAATTAAATGAAATTTTGTACTATTATTTTTTATTTCTTATCTTTGTAAATTTATAATTGTTAGGTATATTTGTTTTCTTCAAGTGTGTAGAAATGTAAGTTTTGTAAATACCTATTTATTTGCCGTAAATTTTTTGATTTTAATTTTTTCCCCCACACGAGTTTTTATTTTATTCATCAACATAAATATTTTGTGCACCTACAATATTATTGTTTTTTTTATATTTACAATTTTATTTATTTTTGTTTTTAAAATTGTTTTCATTCAAAGTTGTGGGTCATTATAAAATTTTATTTGTTCGCTATAAACTTTGACGCTAATCTTACGCAGCAAATGTTATTGAATGTTAACAGGATTAACTTGATTCTGAATTATGAGATAAATTTTCAATGTTGGCAAAAAGGATGTAGTTAAAATGATCGAGTAAATGACCCTTAGGGAATAGAAAATTTTGCACCTTACTACAAATATTCTGTTTATATGGTAACTAAAAGCGTTATAATACAAAAATAAAGGTATGATAAATTAGTAAGCAAATACGTATTTTTCTTAAACTTGGAATGCAAACTCTATCGAAGGAAGGAAATGCTAGAATTAATTTTGCTTCCGTCATTTATGGCGGGTTACAAAACTAGTTCTTTATTATAATGTAGCTTTTAAGTAATGTAATTTTTGATCTGAGTACTTGCTCTTATGTAGTTTTATCTTAAGTAACTAATTCATTTTTTGTTTTTTCTATTCGAAAGTAATTTTATTAAATTTCTGGTTATGTTATTTTACTTTAGCTTAATATCAATTAATTCAATTGTATTATGAACTTTCATTCCTTACTGAGAGTAAGAAATGCATGAATAAATAAAAATAAAAATAAAAAAAAAAATATATATATACCAAGATAATTAGCTGCAGACTATCATTAAGCATTGAATAAGAGTACTTTGATTCTTAGAAAATTTCGTTCCGTTTTCATATAGATTCAGAGGATATCTCATCATCACCAAATTATACAAAATCATCAGGTCATAATAAACTAAATTTAATAATCAGCGCATTTTCAACCATAATTTACAAAAATTATTTCCCATGAACTGAATTTGGAATGAATTTATTTAAATTTTTTGCGATTTTACAAAAACATTGAAATAGAAACAGAGGTTTAATAAAAAGACCCACATTTCGAAAGGGAAAATGACCTATAAAGTTGCCCTACAGATTTATCTGTAGAATTAACTGTTAAAATAAATAAATAGAATTGATGTTAGAATTATCTACTCTTAGACTCAAAATTATTAACGATCTCAGATTATCACTCAATTTACAATTATTAAAACTAAACAAATATCTCTTATACAAAATCATATCAAATTTATTAAAAATTATTTAAAAAAAAATTTAAATTTCTTATTTTAAAGTTTGACTCTTTTATAATTTGCCAATTTAATGTATTATTAAAACTCATTACACCAATCCTCCCATTTTTCAAAATATATTTCTATAGGGAATGATAATTTTTATTTTTGCTGCTGTTGTTGTTGTTACGATGTTATTTTCTTATTCTTTTATCAAAATACTCCTCCTCAATTTTTTTTTTCTTAGGTTATTTATTTTGTTTTTGGCATATTTCGAAATTTTATTTAAAAGAAAAATCCCTGCAGGAGTTTTTCAAAATTTGTTTTCAAAATAAACATGAACAAACAAAATACATTTTTTATTGTTTTGTTTTTTTTTTGTTTTTTTTTTTTTTTTTTTAATTTAAGTAAATGTATATGCTTAAATCTTTAAATTGTAATAATTGAAATTGTTTTAATAATTTAACGAAAAAAAAATACAAAAACAAAAGTTGAAAATTTCCATAGAATTTACTATAGAAAACAAAATAAATTCTAAAAAAAAACAAAAATGTTTTTAAAACAAACAAAGAAAAATAAAATCGTTTGGTATAATTAGTATGAGCCAAAAGAAATTCAGCTTTTATTTTTCTGAATATTTTTGAAAGCATATTGAAGGTATTGAGGACTGTTTAAGCTTTAATAGAAAATTTTTAATTTTTTTGAAAACAAAATTTTTTTTTTTTGGTTAATATTTATTGAATAAATAGGGAGTGATAAAAAAAAGCCAAGATAAATATTTGATATGGTCAATTCAGGTTTAACACGTCTATATGAGAAATCTTAATCACAATCAATTTAAATGCCAAAGATAAATTCAGTTTTGGTTTATCATTTTTGTAGAATTTATATTCTGAGATAGATAATAAGCCTACAAATAATTCTACAATTTTCTTTTGAATTCAGAACACTTTACTATTTTTAAACAAAATAATATCCACTACAAGTATATAGGTAGATCGATCGGTAGATAGGTAGAATGTATATAGTATAGAGGTTTAAGTAACAATTACAGTTGTGTCTGTAAAATCAATTAATGTTGAATTGTGCATTTTTTGGATTTATTTTAGTTACCTATTCGACCTATTTAAGTGACCTATATTAATCAGAATCTACCTATCTAAGTGACCTATTAGTCATGTATATTGACCTATATGATATAGATATATTGAACTATATTAGTCAGAAGCCTTCACTATAAAAAAAAATAATAATATTTACTACAAGTATGTCGACCTATCCAAAGTAAAGTATGACAACTCGACTTATCTGCGAATTGAGTTATGGTATACATCTGATTGCCCATATTCCAATCCATAACCTGTCAAAATTTCACAGCGATCGCACTTAAATTAAGGAAGTTATGCTCATAAACATATTTTAACAAAAACTAAAAACTGAAAAATCTTCCGAGCAAAAGTAATCTAAGTCCACTTGTATTAATTCTCGTTAAATTAAACATAAAAAACAATCAGAAAAAGCGATATGTAATACTTTAAGGTAATTTTTTGTTTTTTTTTGTAATAAATTTCGATTTGTCATACTTTTATTCATAACATATGTTTCAATTCATCTATTATTATTTACCGTTTGTATTTTTTTTACTGATTGTGGAGAAATTTTTTTTTACGTCAAATTCGGATTGTCTCTTTCTTACATAGATATTTTGGCGCGAAATGCTACTTGTCATAAACAATTCTTATAAGTAAATAAAACTTTTCTAGATCAATGAGAAAGAAATAAGTCTAGAAAAGCGTTCGAGAACACACATGATTCAGAAACAGAAAAGGAAAATAAAAATGTGAAAATTAAATTGATGGAACTAAATTTTGTATCAAAGTTAATAATGTGATCTATTGTATGTAACATGAAATTAAAATTAACTACTTAACTAACTGACCAAAATTAAAATGAAGTAGCTATGTGATAAAAAAATCAAAGTTAGTATAAAAGTATTCAAACTTTAAGTAAGAATGAAATAGATATTTTTAGTTTTGTTTCTCCTAGAAATGGATTTCTGTTAATTTAATGTTATTGATTTTTTTTTGCTAATTTAATAAAATTTATTTTTCTTAAAATGTACCTAAACTTTTTTATATTGACTTAAAAATAACACTACAATTTAAAACTTTTATATATTATTTTATAGCATTTTGTTTAATTATTAATGTAAAACCAGGTAGCTGGAACTATTATATTAAGAGATATAAGAAAAATCCCATATAATTATCCATGTAACTTTACGACGTTGAGAGATATAACATAGTACGGGATTATTTCTCCCAGCAAAACTATGACATCTAGGCTTTATCGAACTTTTGTTTTCCAATTATTCCATGTTAAAGTATTACATCTCAAGATGTTATTATGTTAATAAAAAACAAGGGTAAAAATAGACCAAACTAGTACAATTCAAATATCTCGAACTTAACTAATTTTGAAATTAAACCTAGTGCAAAAATTAATAATATACCTTAAAATAATATGCTGACAAAAATTTGAAGCCTCTTACTCATCAGTTAATGCTTTTAAAATAGATTCCAAATATGACAAAATTTTAAATTGCTCCTCCTGTAAAGTTGACTTTTTTGAGTTGTCATACTTTACTTTGGATAGGTTGATATGGGTAGATAAGTAGGTTAAAGTGAACATTACAGTTCAATTTAATTAATCAATCAATAGAGCAAAATGAATTAATATGTAATTCTGCCTTTTTCTGATTTATTTGTTTTTTTTCTTCTCACTAATCACACTTTCCGAAATAATTCTTGTATTGTTAGAAAAAGCCCTGATCTAAATAAAAATACCTTACTTCAAGTAGATTGTGTGTAAATTCTAAATTTATTAAATTCTAAATATTAAACTATGAAAATTCTAATTTCAAACAATTTAATTATATTACTTCCATACTCATTTACTTTGCAAAACTCATCTTTAAATTCCAATTTATTAAAACTAAATTAATTATTTGACCCGATATTGAATTAAATTGTTTTTGCAAATAACATTTTCCAAATTTACATTATCAAAAAAACAAAAACAAACATAATTTCATTTATCATCGTATACATTATACGATGACGTTATAAATTCACAATGAACGAATAAAATGTCCACTATAGTAATATTTATTCAAGATAGATATAGTATATATATATATATATATACAATATAGTATATACAACTATAAAATGAAAGAGAAATAATTTATTATTAACAGTATATAAGTACATACCTAATTTATAAAATAAACAATTTTTATTAAATGTTCATATCATTAAAAAGAGTCCCTGTTGTATAAAAACAAAAAATATAAAAAAACAAAATTATTTTTCTTGTTTTCAATTTATTTTTGTTTGTATGTTTTTTTGTTTTTTTTTTATATAAACAATAATATTTCGAGGCGTTAATATGCTCATTTAATTTTTTTTTCCTTCTTATTTTCTTCTGGAAAATTTTACGTTGGGCACTTTATATATAAAAAAAAAAAATAAAAAATTAAATTTACAATCCTGTCCACAATGGTCAAAATTAAAAAAAAAAAAAAAATAAAAGAAAAATTTTCATAAAATATCCTTAAAACATTTGAATACATCAAATTATACAAAAAAAAAAAAAAAATAACAAATTATAGTATACTTGTATATTATGCTGAAAATTGCTGCAGAGAATTATAAAAAAGATAACGAATTCTTATAAAAAATTTAAATATTAAAATTGAATTCAAATTTTATATTTTGTACTATAATACTGTAAATAAATTTTGAATAATTTTTTTTTTTCGTTTTATTTGCAATTATTTTATATATATATATATATATATATACATATTTATTTAATTTGATAAACAAGCAATAGGTACTGTTAATACTATGCTAAAGCATTTAATTCATTAGCTAAAATTACAAATTAAGTTTGTTTATAAATGTTCATAGCTTTGAAAAATTAAAAACTGCAAAATTATAGTTGAGGGTGCAATACAATCAGCTGTTACTAATTTTACAATTTTTGTAGTACTTAGTTAAATATAATTAATTGTATAATACAATATACAAAAATATATAGTAAATAATTGGTATATAAAGGTCCATATTCCAGTAGAAAAACACCTGTAGTTGGCCTTTAAATTTATCTGCAGATTCGACTGTTATATAAATAAATAAATAAATAAATAAATTGATAGTGCTGCACTGCAATGTATATACTACCATTGCTGTATGTTTTGCTTTTACAATACTGAATTTATCAAAATGATTTTGGATTATTTGTAATTCTACATCTACCCAATGACTATATATATATTATTAAATTTATTCAATGTATTTTAACTAGTTCTAAGTTAGATATAGTTTTAATTTCTAAATTAATGTGTTACGTTGTATTGTAAAAAAAAAAAAATAATAATAATAATGAAGTTTGAGCTAAACTAAATAAATATATTTAGTTATTTATTTATTTATTTCAATATATTTATTTATTTACTTATTTATCAGTGTACCTGCAGATAAATTTGCAGGTCTACTTCAGATTCTTTTCCTGTTCGGAATGTGGGCATTTCACTTCAATATATAAATAGATATCTTTCGGAATTGTATTGAAACAAAAAAAGGTCCATATTTCGATATTGTTATTTTGATTGGAATGAAATAATGCAACTTCTCTCATTTTCTAACATCTACAAAATTTCAATTTTACAAAATCATTGGAATGCAACTATAGTGAAAGAAATTTGAATTTGGTCCTACCACGTTCAAATAATTTTTAATACACGAAGTGCTGATATTTTTAACTAATTAAAATTTGGTACCTAAATATCAGTTAATTTTATATTTATTAATTAAAAAATTATAACTTTTACTAAAATAATAAATACTAAAATAAAAATATTAAGTTATAGTTTTTTGAAAAACTTATTCTTTAGTGTTAGACTCAAATTTATATAATAATTGTTTAAAATAGTCTAGTGTTAGTGTAAAAGTTGTATAATTGTTTGAAAATAGTCAAATATTTAATTCTACTAAATATGTTTATCATACACGTATTATCAGGCGTATTTCGTCTACTACTTTATAGACTTCTTCAGTATTTGCTACTCAACTGAAGTATTTTTTATTAATTATTACAAATAAAAATAAAATATTTGACTATTTTCAAAAACTATTAGGGCCCTATTACACATCAATCAATAGTCCATAATTGGTCAATATATTGTCAATCATTGACCTTTGATTGACCGTTGATTGATGAGAAATGATTGACGGTGGTTCTATTCTCATCAATAATACTGTCAAAACTCCCATCAATCATGCTGTCAAAATCGGCGAAGGTAAAAAATTGCTTTTTGGTGAATGTTCAGATATTATTTTTTGGGAATGTTCAGATAAGGTTAATATTAATTTGTAATTTAATTCTAAAAAGAATAATTTTTATATTAATTTTAATAGTTATAGCAATTATTGTAAAAAAACAATTGATATATTATTCAAATGTGCAAAAAAAATAATTTGTTGTTTTTTATACAAAACATTCACTTTAAAAATTCAATTTAAACTGAAGTCAAAAAACATTCCTCCACAAATTATATTTTCAATATTCATATAATATGTTTCAAAATTATCAATATATTCAGAACACTTTCACAGTATGTCCTTGCAAAATGGATAAAAAAATTGACGAGTGCATGATTGATGTGTCATCGGTCATAATTCTTTTCATCAATATATTGTCAATATAATATGTACGAAATGATTGATGAAGAATGATGTGTAATAGGCACCTTAGAGTCTTTACTCAAAAAATTAGATGTTGTTCAATAAATAAAAAATATGCTGGATATTTTATCCAGCTTAGTTAAAAATTATATCAAATTTTATATATTTTGAAGAGATTTTGCTTTATTTTTTTTGCATATACAGAATTAGGTTTAGGCATAATGAATTTATTCATATTACAATAAAGTTAAAAAAATAAACATAAAAAAAAATAAAAAAAATTTTTTAATAGGTCGGACTATCTTGATAACTGTCACTAAGCTAATTTCGAATATATTAGAAGAAGAAACAAAGAAAATATTATTAGGATTCACAAAACACATAATATTGGCTAAATATAATTTTACAATTAATAATTATTTATAATTTTTAGTTTTTTATTATATATTTTTAATTTTTAGTTTTGTTATTTATTATACTTACATATTTGATCTTTTTTAATTTTATACATTATTTTTTAAGGTTATTGTAATATAATTAATTTTTAATCAGTCTAAAAAGAGTGTTCTTATATAGCAATATTAATCGCGTTATTTAATTTCCATAAAAACACGATTATAATAACTTTCTCTTATAGCACTAATTTTATTTTTATATCTTTAATATTGCTCTTATATTGCACCTGTTGAAAATTATATTATACTGCTATAAAAACACTCACATAGCAATATTAATCTCATTATTTTTATAAAAACATCATTATAACACCATTAGTGCTTATTGAGACTCTTATAGGAGTCTTATAGCACTAACTTTATTTTTATATCCCTAATACTGCAATATAAAAGCACTTGTTATAATACAACTCCCGCAATTTCTATAAGAGCACTCACATAGCAATATAAATCTCATTATTTGCATAAAAATATCATTATAACACCTTTAGTGCTCATTGGAAGTCTTATAGGAGTTGTATAATACTAACTGTAATTTTTTACAATATTTTTCCAATACCCATAATCTTAAAATACACATCATCTTTTAAATTTTCTCAAAGTACCCTGTGTAATGAAAACAGGCAAATGTGGTGTTACTTTCCACTTTCATTCGATAACTAAAGGGCGAACATTGTTTGCTATTAATCATTTAGTATTAAACATTATACCGCAAAAATGTTTTTAGTACAAAATTATCAGCTTCACACATTTTACCAGCAATACTCAAATATTTTGGCAATTTTTTGTTTTTTTTATTTATTTACATAAATCAAATTAGGATGCTGTGCATTATGGAAAAGCCATAGAATAAATTTTAAATATATGGCTCAATCACCAGAATAAAACTATAAGCCATTAAATATTCCTTTACGATCAGTGTATTCATGCCGTGGTGCACATATTCAATTTTATTTTATTTAAAAAATATACCTGTTTTGAATTACCACTAAGCTAATTTCGCATATATTAGAGGAAGATTCAAAGAAAGTTTTGTGATCCACAAAATACTTGATATTGGTTTCCAACTTATTTATTATTGATATTCAAGTCCCCTGACCAATAACCATTATTAATTCAGATATTGCAAGTTTTACCGACTGTTTTAATGCAAGCAAATCTAACACTTATTTGAAAACTTGGTTTATTGGTAAAATTTTATGGAAAATAATATGATATTACAAATTTATTATTATTAATTACAAAATTATAATAATAATTATTAAAAACAAAATTTTAATTCATATCTAACATAATAAAGCCCATTTATCATGTCAAAATAATTATAACCATAAAGCATAGATTCTTTTTAGTTCAAAATAGATAGTAAAAATTTAATTTCAATTAGAATTCTACATTTTGTATATGAGTCGAGTCAACATTGACCCAGGTTATTAAGAGTTTGATTTAAAAAAAATAATGAAAAACAGAATTTTTTTTAGACATATTTGCCTAGATTAGAAAAATTTTTACCAAATCTCTTAATGAAATCATATCAAGACTTCATCTTCCTGTAACAACACACTTCAAGATTAACTTTCAGACTTAATTTATATTCAAAACAAATACGAATATCAAATAAATTATTTTATTTATTTTATTTTAATATCAATAACGATATTATACAAAAAAAAAATACTTAATTACAGTTATTGCAACAATTTTAATTAAATTTTAAATGCAACAGGCATCAGCATATAATATTTAATACAGAATATTGGGCTTAAAAATAAATTCAATTTAATACCTTGAAGCAAAGGACTTTTAAAATATACAAAATAATTCATTTTTAATGCTGCAATCGTTGAACGAATTTCAAAGCAAAACAAAATTTTCCATTAAAAAATCATTTCGAATTATTTTGTTTTTTTTTTATTTTAATTTTTTTAAATTACTTCAAGATTTTGGATAATTTTAAAATATACCCTAAAGTCTGATGATAATAATAATAATAATAATAATAATATTGATAATTGTTATTATTATCAAAAAATTTGAATTGAATAAATTTAAAAACTGAAAATGTATGTACAAAAATGTATTCATATTTTTATATTTAATTTAAATAAAAAAAATTACCTTGGCTGTGGACCCAGAACCAAAATACATATTATCATTTGGCTTTGTGTCAATTTTTTGATGCAAACATGTAATTAAATAAGCTATAATGTAGAATAGTTTTAAAAAATATAAAATTTTCTATATCAATGACAATGCCTTAGGACATTTGAATATGACAGACAAATTATGTGCGTTTGTTTTTTTGTTTTTATATTTTTAACAAAAAAAAAATGACAGATGAAATTTTGATGTCACTGCCAAATGTTAATGCTTTCTGTTTATAACATGAAAATAATTCCAAAAGTGATTTTTTAAGTTTAATTAAAATTATCGATTTTTAATTTGAAAACACAATTGTTTAGCCTTTAAGTTAATTTTTAAATAATGAAAGGTAATCATGCTTTTCTTAGAAAATTGATAAAACGATTGAGGTTTTAAGATTCCCAGTTCGGGTTATTATCACATGTCATTTGCTGCTGGTTTCATTTCCCTGTCTGTCATTTGTTGCCTGTATTTGAATTTACCTGTACATTTGATACAAGAAACCAATTTTACTTTATTTTAAAGTATAAACTCGTTTCAAATTACCACTAAGCTAATTTCGAATATATTAGAAGAAGATCTAAAGAAAATATTATGATCCACAAAATACTTGATATTGGTCACGAAATCTCAAATATCAAATACAAAACATCAAAATACAAAATTTCAAAATCCGAAAATGACAAAGTCCCCAAATTCAAAATTTTGAAGACCGACTTTAATTCATTTAGTTTTTTCGAATTCAATCATTTTATTAATATCCGACACGCATAAAAATGATATAAGTAAATATTCTGAAAAAGTAGCTATCTATTTTGTATCCAACAGCACAAAAATAATTTATATAAATATTCTGTAAAAGGCGTAGAACTTTAATTCTAACTCATTACATATATACATATGTACATATATACATATATACATATGTATGTACATATATACATATATATAATATATATTTATATATATGTATATGTATAATATATATATATGTATATGTATAATATTTATCATACTCAGTATCCAGCATATCCAGTAAAATGATATTCGGGCAAAGCAAATACAGTCAAATTGCAAGAAATATCGGTAAATGAAATACAGGTCTACATGAAAAAGTAGAAAACAGATCTCTCACAAAATTCTAAAAAAATTTTCATTCATATTCTGTTTCAGAATTAACATCCATTATCATTAATTCAAATTAAACCGCGTCAAAACTAAATTGGCACATCCTAAACTCTTCTCTTAACTAAGGATTTTTTTATAATTTTTTTATTTTTTATGATTTTTTTATAATTTTAACTTTTAAGTTAAATATTAATAAATTAATTCGTCCACTAAAAAAGTATACCTTGTTGTGGCATACAAAAAAAAAAAAATATTCTTTTATTGTCCTTATTTTAATTTTTTTTTTTTCGTATTTATTTATTTTTTGTTGCACATCATCTGTGTTTGATTACGTTCAAAAAATAAGTCGTTTATGTTTCACATGCAACAAAAGAACCACAATGGATTTACAGCAAAACAGGGAAGGATAATAATATGATTACAACAGTTATATAGTTACCATTATAAAATTTTGTTTTTGTATATAGCATCTGGTAGCTTCCTAAAATCCTTTGTTGCTATTATTACTAACAACTGTTAAGTTTTTATTCTTTTAAAATAACAAAAACTTAAAAAAAATATTTACAGAATTAAAAGTCATAAAAAATATTTTAAAAAATTTCATATTTATGTATGTTTTTTTGTTAAAATCAAAACTGGTGGAATCTTACCAACCATCCATATTTACTTGACGTTGTTTTTTTTTTTTTTGTACCAACTTTAATAAAATAAAAATACTTTTCTAAAAGGACTAGCTATTGTTTAATTATGTGGTTTTATTTTTCTTGTACAATTGAATTTAAAAATTGTGAACAATACTAGGAAATATCCTTAAATTGTCCTTTTTAATATAATAATAAAATATATTTAAATTTTAAAATATTATTTTAATAAAAATATTTTTTTAAATTTTTCTATTCTATTTATTTACAGGTACCTCAAGATCGCACAATAGTTAGACATATGCTGCGAACAGTCTCTTTACCACTGTTTGTATGCATGAGTACTATATCCAGTTGTGGAATTTTAGTAGCCTTAGCTTTAATCGTGTTCAATATTTGGAATAGTCATAGAAGGTAAGATTTAATAATTATTATTTAAATATTATAATTAATTTTATGTCCTGTTAATTAACGAAAAGTAGAAATTAATTTGAAATATAAATTTAGATAGCATTTATATTATATCATAGTATTATTATCTGATTCAAAAATAAATTGAATTTTCTTTAATGGTTATTACAAAAATGTAAATGAAAATCTAATTGAGTTTATTTGTCATATTAGCTATTAAATCAAAAAAATTAATTGAAATTTAATGAAAATTTTTATATTAGAAATTTCAATGCCTTTAAAACAAATTAAAAGTGAACATTTTAGAAAATATTAAAATTACCTCCCAATTTACCGTAACGAGCTACGAATTAAACATACAGAAATTGGAAAAATTAAATTAATAAAAATTAAACTTACTCCAAAATGGAACACAACTACTTCTAATCAATGAGATAAATGAATGTAAGTCTCCTATCTCTTGTGATAAATATTCTAAATGTAGCACATTGTTTGGATGTTGAAACATAAAGAATTTTTCATTACAATATTGTTACAACAAAACGTAGCGCTGTTAAATAATTATTTAATACAGTACATATTACTTGAATATAGAAAAATATTTTGTAATACAAAAATTTGTCGTGGAGTTAATTTTTATTGTACCACACTATCTGAAGAAATATTCTGAGCACCCAAATTAATTTAACCAGATCTATAACACCCAAGATCGATATTTCCCTATTCGGTATCACACCTTAACTTACGCAATATAATTTTAATCTTAAACAATATACAATAATAAAAAAAAAATAACACAAATATATATATATAAATATATATCTGTTAAAATTGAAGTTCAGGTAGCTTTCCAAATGATGTCAAAAAAACATTTAATATCGTTTTACTTCTTCTGAATAATTCTAAACATCTAATATAATATTACACAAGCGATTGTATGTGGTGATGCACCACTACAAAAATCTCTTTGCAAAAAATATTATACATTTTATAGTTATAAATTTGGCGTTCGAATTAATTCTATGGATAACATGTTTTTTTTTACAAATCCAAATCGGATTTAGACTTGTATTTACTTGCACAGGTTAGGATCACTAAAGTGAGGAACATTATCTCATCTAATATGTTTCCTTCATATACAAATGCTACACAAATATCATATTTTCCTTCCTCCAATCCTCCCTATTCAAATCAATATTAAAATTATAGTTTTGTATAAAGGAATACTTTCCGGGTGTTTTGGACTTGTGAAAAAACAACATCAACAACTTAAATCCACTTTTTTTGTTAGATTTGAATTTCGATTTCACTTTGTAGTTATTATATTTGATCAAAGAACCAGTTATAATATCAGTAATGTAGAATAGAATAATTCTCTTCAATTATAACGATTTTTGTAATTATATTTGTAAATTTAAGTGCTAAATGCATATTTTCTGGTTTAAATTTAAATTCAAATTCAAATCTAATTTGTGAAAAAAAACATACATATTATATTAAAAAAATTCGATTCAACTAAATTTGACCTGATATAAATTCTACAATGTTATATAAAAAAAATATAATTCTATATCGTTATATTTAATCTATAAATCGAAAAAAGTACAAATATGTGATCCATTACCCAACCGATTTGCATTATTATTCTTTTAAATGATAGATATTTAAAGAGATATTTAAAAGAGACGTAGCGAAAATATATATTTTTTTTCAATTTTCACAATTAAAATTTTACCCTATGTATAAAGTATACACATACATCGTAAGATTTATTTATTTATTTATTTTAACCGTTGATCCTACAGATAAATCTGTAGACCAACTTTATAGGTCCTTTTCCCTTTCGAAATGTGGGCCTTTTTTTTTATTAAACTATATTAATTATTTGGTATATATTTTTGTATATTATATATTATTTATATTATTTTTTTATTAGTTATATTATATCTTTATTACATCGTAAGATATAAAAACTTTAATTTATTATCACAACTCACCTATGTACAAAAAATTTAAATTAAGTTTTTTTAACAAATTATTACGTATGTGGTTGTTGTCTAAGATAAATCATTAAAAAATATTATATAATGCCAAGAATAAATTGAAATAATGCAACAATTAAAAAAATAGTGAAAACAAAAAAAAATAGTTAAAACAATTTATAATAAAATTAAGTACACTATTCTTCGAATTTCGAGGAGCAGACGAATGCTAGTTTTATGTTAAAAAGTAAACAGTTTATTATAGTTGGAAAATGGAGATGTTTTTTGCTACTGAAAACAATATTCTTTGCACATTCTCTCAATTCCCACAATTCTCTGAATTAATGAAAATATGAGAAAAAGTATCAAATAATGATTTTTGGGATAAAAGCAAGCAAAATTAACCAATATTTTCGTATGTTATTTGAATCCAGTGTATAGTTTATACATTCTAATTTTATTAACATTTTTCTTATTAATGATAGCACTGTTTTACTAACCCCACTGGATGATGATAGCTATATTGTTTAATCAATTGTAGCAAGGTTTCGTCATAAGTAATAGATGTCTGATGTGCATGCTCTAAGCATTATACTGACATTTTAAAACAATTTGGCTGTAAGTTCATTTGAGTCGTGTCATGGGGTGGCATTTATTAAAATAAAATATAAAAAAAAAAGTTAATTTAAATTAACAAATTTTTTCATATAAAATCATTCTGATAAATTTTTTTTGTAATAATAAAGTCAAATCGTGAGCTCACATGCTCATTGTCGATTGATACTATTCGTTATTATTTTTTTTTAAATTATAAGGCCTAATTACATTTTTTTTTCATATGATTTGCAATCAATCTTAACTGAGCTAGTTGTAAGTTAAGTATATAATTACTAATTAGTAAATAAAATATAACCATCATTTTGATCCAAGTAATATAGATGATGACACTGAAAATGAAGAACAAGCTGTTAGTATAAGCAGTCGTGGGAGAGTTAGAAAAATAACTGCCAAAGCAAGGGGCCTTTTCAAAGATTGATTCAAATAATTTTATAATTATAATAAAGACAATAAGAAATATTACCATAATAATTTATTAGGTTATAATTTAAGATAATTTTGTGTTTTTTTTTATATAACGATCATTTATATGATTCTATTTATTTTTATAATAAATTGTATAATAATGAATTATATAGAATTTAATATGTGAAAATAAAAGCAAATTCCAAACAATTAATAATATTTAAAAAAATATATATATTTTTAATTACAAAGTGATAATAAGATATTATAATATGCATAATATTTTTTTTTTTCAATAATAAAATCTAATTTCTTACTAATTAGCAATATCTCATGATCATTTTTACTTATATGCACTTAAAAAGTGTCTCATCATCTTTTTTAAAACAAATAAATTGAGAAATAAATAAATGATCTGCCGTCACAGCTAAAAACTATCAATAACGTTAGTCAATAATAATATATTATAATAGAATACTGCTCAACCTAAATAAGAGCATACGACGTATGGCGTATAGATATTGACATAAACACATGTAAATTCAGAAAATCTCTATACGTAATACACACAAACGCATGTAAATTCTACACGCCATACGTTGTACGCTCTTATTTAGGTTGAGCAGTTAGTTGTCAACCCAAAATCATTCAATCCAAAATTATTCAATCTATTCACCAAAAATGAGAGAAAATAAATCACCACACCACGACCGCCCCTACACCAATACACAATCCTATTTATACAAATTTCAAGAGAGTGCATAGGTAGCATATGAGTTTTATTTTCATCATTAAATGTAACTAGGTACTTAGCATAGGTATAGACAACATAATGTGTATCGTAGTAAGTTGTAATCAAAATTATTATTGTTTTTTTTGTATACCTATTCATTGGACATTGATAGTGAAAAATATCAGTATATTTAAATCCTTATATATAGTTAAATTTGGCTTTAACTTGAATTATAAAATTATAAATATGGATCACTAGTAAGGGGATATATTGTTGGTCAATATTAAAATTAATAAGTAAGTGGTGTTCAAATTTGGAATAACTTAAATAGATTTGAATTATTTTCCCTTTCTTCTTGTTATAATAGTGATATACTATTTTTAATTTTTCGAAAAGAATAAGTTTTGTAGATCAAACAGCATAAGCTTAAATTGAAACTGAATTGATTTATTCATTATTGTAATAATTGTTAGTTATAAACTAATTTTTTGAATTAAAAAAAACAATCACATATACGAAACGATTACAAAAACATTGAATTTCAAAAAATGCAATCACCACTCAAACAATCCTATTGTAATGTATTCAAAACGTATTTTTAATCTTCAATTTTTATATTTTTATTTTTAATTTTTCTTTTGAATATCGCACAGCTTTTTTTTCAAATTTTATACAATTATTATTAGATACTAGTGGATCCCTATGCAAGTACACAGAAGTTGTTCTATTTCAAAATATTCTTTCCTAATGACAAATTTTTTTTTTTTTGGCTTTATTAATACGAACAATTTGAATAATAAAACAATTGTTGTTCTTATTGTTCGTATTTTGAATTAATAAAGCAAAAAAAAAATTCGTTAGCATAGAATATTTTGAAATAAAACAATTTCTGTGTGCTTGCACGGGGATCCACTAGTATCGAATAATTGAAAACAAATCTCAATTTATTTTGTTGTTTTGTTAAAAAATCATTTTGCTAGTACAAATAAATTAAAATATATCTTGAAGATCTTTTTAATATTTCACATTTACCATTTTCTTATTCTCCTGCACAAAAAAATAAAGCAGTTTTTTTTTCCAGCAAAAAAACAAAATTAATGATGAAAAATCATTGTTTGCTTAACTTAAATTAACAGCCAATAATAATTTAAAGTTCCTTTATCTCAAACCAATAAAAAAAATTTTGTTTTTTTATATTAAGTTAAATTCTATATAGAAAAATGTGATATACCAAACCCAGAAAAATACAAAGTCAAGTATAAAACAATCGATTTTCTTTTCTTTTGTTTATTTTTTTTTTTTTTTGTTAGTAAGAAAATTTTGTTTGTTTTTGTTTTTTTGACATAGAAATTTATTAAATACGTAATAAAATCAGAAAATTTCTTTTTTAAACCAAATTTTTCGTATTAACAAGAAAATAAATAATACCAACACCACCAACAACAACAAAACTTTTTATTTTTAAATAACCAAGCTCAAAGAAATGACATTTACACAACACACAATATAACAAACAAGAAAGATAACAACAACAACAACAAAATTTGAATTCTTCCATAATCGAATTGAACTGAGTTATATAAAATGATAAAATGTCAGCTTTAAGGAACAAAAGTTCATTGACCCGGATAAAAATTCTCATCATAAATTTGGTATATTAGGTCTTTTTTTTTTGTGATCACAAAGTTTTTTATTTTTTTTGCTTAACAAATTAAATTGAAGCATACCGAAAACATTGGTCATAACAAAACAAATTTCTATGCAAATAAAAGAAAAAATCAATTCGAAGAAAATTAACTTAAAAGTTTCATAAAATCTTTTCTAAAGTTATTTTTTTTTTTTGTGTTCGAACTTTTTCAGTGAGATTCCCATGAAATTACATATATTTTCTGTTTCCATTTTTCAGATTCGAAATTTATTTAAGACTTTTTGATTGCCATTTTTTGTAATATTTTTTTTGTTTTTTGTTTTTTTGTTTATTATAATTTTTTGCTCATTTTTAAATAATATATTCTACATCTATCACAGTTATAATTTTTTTTTTTTTTTTTTTTATTGACATTTAGAAGTTAAGCTATATGTATTATATTTTCGACAAGTTTCAACTTTAAATGGCAAAAAAAAAAAAAAAGCGACCAACTAAGAATAATAATCTACACAAAAAAAAAAAAAATTATATGAAGTTATTTCTAATAAAACTATAATTTCCTATGTATAAAAAAAAATATTCTATATATAGGAAACTTTAATTTCCTATGAATTTGGAATATTAAAGATTTTGATTTGAGTAAAAGTTTTTTAATTCTTTCGGTAGAAAAATATCCTTTTTAATATGCCTAAACTTAAAAACTTATAAATTTTGTTTTGCTTCAACACAAAGTATGCATCATAAATTTTGATTATCCTTTCTAATATCCTTTTTGTAAATTATTTCTGATATTATATAAAAGTTTTATCTTAATACTGATGATGAGTTCAAAATATATAGTGTTGTCTCTATATTTTGATAAACTTAATTTAATTTACAATAACATTAATCCATGTTTAGATTTTGAATTTATCTTCTTTCATGATATCGAAAATATACAAACAAAATCTGATTTATATATGTATATGTATATATAAAAAAAATCAAGGAAATAAAATTAATATTATTTATATATTTTAATGATATATTTTCAACAGTTTTAGAAAATTATTTTTTCTTGTTTTTTAATAATAATTTAATAATAAAAAAAAAAATTTTAATAGTGATTTAGGATTTTGTTTACATTTCAACTACACTGAAACTTGGAAGATATATATTTTCTGAATACTTAAATTTAAATTATAATCTATTATCGTTATGAAGATTTTAGTAATTCTGGCAATGCTGTTCTGGTTTATAGATTATCAAACATGTATCGAATAAATAAATAAAATCAATTTAGTTATTATTTTAATAATATATTTAATTTGAATTTATATTTTAAATTAGCTGCGTTTTTTTAATGATTCGGGTCTATATGGATCACAGATTATTAAAAAAAATTACTAATGCCTTATTTGTACTATGCAGGGTTACCACTTATTTATCGATTTGAATTCATGATTACCTATACCTAGTTCTCTTTGCATTACTGCCAAGACATCATATTTCTTAAAATACTGGGTAGTGAGATAGCCTTGTTTGATATAAGGGTTATCCCTTACATTTTTTGATATAATTACCTCTTTTTCGAATAAAAGTATAAAATTTTCACACCTCTGGTAACCCTTAAATTTTTCATGTTTTTATGTTTTTGACAGCTTTAATCACATATAAAATGTCCAGGTATTAACATTTTGTATAACTAATTAATTTGTTGATAACGTTTTATAGAGCGTAGTGTACACAATTAACTACTAGTGCGTATCGTAGTGCAAGCGTAGTGTACACAACTAATTATATTTGTTGATAACATGTTATAGAGCGTAGTATGCACTAGATATTACTCAGGATAAAAGGAGGCAACAATGCATAGTTTGAATAAAGTTTAAGGTCATTTTTTTTTATACAAAATTACTTCAAATTAAAGATTTTGTGTAACTATTTGAAAGTTTTGTTTTTAAATTAAAACATAACATAACACAACAGTAAATACAATAATTAAAATAAAAAACAATATTAATGTACACAACAAATAACAAAAGAACTATTAAAACCTATACTTATAAAAATTTAAAAAAATAGTTATTAAAAGTTTGAAATAACAGGTACCTACTTTGAAATAACAATTTTTAAATAACAATTTTATTTATTTGTTTCGATTTAATTTTCATTTTTTTGAAAAACTATCAAACGTTTGTCAAAAAATTAAATTTATAAATTTCTCATAATCTGTATAGAGATCTCAATTTGATTAGTGAATTTGTATGATATTCAAAAAAGCTCTGGAATTTATGTATGTATCTGGATCAATAAAAAAACGCAGCCATTTTTTAACACAATATACTGTTCCGTTAATACTCAAACAAATTTAAAAAATGAATTAAAATCTATTCACATACCTACAATCAGCTTCGTATCAGATCTGTTCAGTATCTGTGAAAAGTAACTCCTTTTTAATTTGTATTACACTCTATTCATACTATTCATGGTTACCAGTTACCACTAATTTGTCAATAATCTAGTTGTGTTCCTGTTTATCTAATTCTCTTCGCATATAAATTGCTGTCAAAACTTACCTCTAAAAATACTGGGTAGCAAGGTAACCTCCTGGTTAAGTTTCAGGATTCATATAGTTAACTTTTATTTTTCGATTAAAATTACTGAGCTTTCACATCCATGCAGATAACATTTGCAGTCAACATTTGAAATGTCAGAAATTTGAATATTCTTTACAAAAATGGATTCATTTCAAATTAAAAGAAATACATTTTTTATAAATTTAAAGTTAGTATTATAAAAAGAAAGACAGATTACGAATCACATTATTTTAAAAACGATGAAAATTAGATTCACATTGTGGTTAAAAATTGTGTTTTATATACGCGAGTTCCAAGAAAAGGCTAAATTTAAATTGTTCAATTGTTGTTGCTGAAATTGGATATTGGTAAATGAAAATATTAGATACTCCACAACATTCATGTAAAGGATGTATGAGACCATCACAATTGTTATACAAAAAATAGTTATAAGTAAATTTACAATATACTAGGGGCCCCTGTTGAGTAATTATAATTCAAGTTAAAACCAAATTTAAAGTTTTTAAAAGAATATTTATATAGACTTCTCATTAAAAAACAGAAAACACTCATGTTTTAATGAAAAGCTTTGAAATTAGTATGTTTTCGTTAAAAAAACATAAATACTTTACTTCTCATTTTCTATTTCATTTCTACCTATTTCTTAATGTATTTGGTGAATAATAAAACCGTATGATTAAAAAAAATTCAACAGTGTGGGCATTATTATTTTATTTACAACTTACTTATTATATATTAAAAATTCATTATGAAGAAGAGAGATGAAATTCTGCTCAGGTCCTTAAATGCTTGTCAATTATAATTATAGATGATGAACATATAGTACAATAAAAATTGGCGGTTAGTTATGAATGTTATTTATTCAAAAAAAAAATAATAAAATATTGCCTGGTACCTATATACATATTATGTACATATAAACAAAAAAATTGATTTGAAAGTTTAAATAAAAAAATTTCAATTCCATTATTATTGTACATGTAATCAATGCTGTATCTTCTACTCCATACTATATACTATGTATGCTATGTATTTACATATGAATGAAGCAGATATATGTAGATACGTAATTTCATAAAAGTAAACAAAAATAATTTTGGTGAAAATTTTAGGTATATAAATATGTATGTACTATGTATGTATGTAATTCTGAAACAGATTAAACTGACAATTCTGAAAGAGAAAAATTTGGGTTTATATTTTTATTAACCAAAACGGTGTTTATTTATAAACTAAGAATATTTTTGGTAAATTGAAAAAATAATATAAAGTTAAAATGCTTGTCAATTATAGATGCACAAATTTATATTATAATGTACATAAAAAATAAATTAAAACTGATCATTTTAATAAAATCAAGTTATAATGTAAATGATTCTTGACTATTGAAAATTAAAAATAATTGTATTTATTGCAACTTACAACACTTATAAGTTATTCATTGGAAATCTTATTTCTTTTACATGGTAAAAGTGAAAATAAAAGTTTGTTTACATCCATCTGTTTTTTTTTTTTTGTTAGTTAAATATTTTTGTGGCTGTCACAACTGAAAGCTGGCTACCCTGTTTAATATTATGAGTGATATTTTTCTTATTTGGGTAAAAATGCGCTAACCATACATAGTATTATAATAGGATATTATACTTTTTTCGTCTGCTTCTTTTTGATTTTGTACCCAAGCGATACGTTAGTATTAAAAATCCTATCCCAGCCTGCGGCTGTTATTAAAACAACTCCTGTTCTTGATATCAGTATTCGTTCAGTCAGTCGGTTTATGTTTTAAATATTATTGAAAATTATATTTTCATTGAAGAGGTACAATTTTCTGAATTGTAGTTACAAAGGAAATAAAAAAAACGTTTGTTTTTTTTTTAAATTTATTTTAAAAATGCTAAAAATGAATTATGAAAAATTAATAAAGCTTCTATGGCAATATATTATTGCCACTTCTACTTACCTATTTGTCTATCGTAATCATTATATTATGCCAATAATTTGCAACTTTTATATTGAAAACATCGTTATTTGACGGAATAATAAACTGAAAGCGTACTGATACTAATATTGAAACAGTAAGAAATAAAAATTCTGATACAACACGGATACCAATGATACATAAAGAATTACGTAGAGAAACCTGAACTGATACAAAACTGATATTGAAAATTTGTCCTTCTAAATAAAGCTTCTTTTTTACAGAAACACATTCTTATGACAGTACATTCCACACCTAAAACAATATCGGCATATATAGCATATATAACAATATAGTCTACAACTTACAAGGAGTTAAAACAACCCAAACAAATTTTTAAGATAAGTTGCTTTTACGTTAGATATAGTCCAAAGATAATCTATACCGTATCACTGACAATGGGTCAGATTAAACAATCATGAATACTCTATGAATGGTTGGTTGGTTACCAATATAGATAGATAGCCAACCACCTAATATTAAATTGTCCTACGTTTTCATACTGGAGATAAGTTTAAGATCAGGAACTAACTATATTATACTGGCTTTGCCAAATATTAAATAAAGTAGAGAAATATGTCAAATATCTCAAATTGAAAGAGTACACAAATGTGACTTTATAATACAACTTAGAATTCACAATAGATCAGCACAAATCGTAACGCTGCGTAAAACTCCAATTACAAAAAAATAGTCACACACAATTTTTAGATCTAAAACTTCGTTAAATCTCTCTACACATTATTTCTAAAATACTTATGTAGTTTCCATCAAAGTGTTCAACCAACAAATAATATATTATTATCTGTAGACCATACTGTAGAGATTAGTTATATATTTTCTCGTCAAAACTATTGCACCAACTATATTATCAATAATAATAAATGAAAAATGAAAATATCACAGTTTTCTAGAAATGATTATCAATCATACAAAATTTTATTTGACTACATGCATTAACATTTACTGCATTTTAATTAAAAATCAAATTGAAATTAAAAAACAATATTAAATTACACAGATTTCTTTGTAAATATGTGCTTATTATTTAAAAATTTACAACAATAAAATTTCTAAATATCCTATAAATTAATACTTATATAAATTCATATTTCAATTTTCTTCAATATGCTGTAGACTGTATATAGTAACCTAAAATATTGAACTAAAAACAAAATAATAATTTTCATCAATAGTTCAATAAAGTAAATACGTAATATTTTCTAATTTAAATAAAATTTAGTCCAAAAAATAAAAAAATATTTAACCGAACCCAAAATCTATTGATTTTCAATACTCATGAATATAGCACCAAATATCCAGGACATTTTAACTTTTCTCTCATTCTTTTTTTTGTTGAATATTTTTTTCTTTTTTGTATCTATATAATATAATGTATATGAAAACAAGTGAATATCATAACAAACATTTAAATTTCATCGTACCAGTAGATAGAAAATTGTAATATCCTTGAAAACATACATATATATACATATAGAAAATACAAGTGAAATATTTTAATAAAGTATTTTTGTTTTTCCATTTGATCCTTCACAAAAAAATACAAAACAAAAAATGAAAATAAAAATAAATATTAAAAAAAATAAAGAAATTATTATATCAAGCCGCCTCCGATTTTGTTATTTAACCAACAACATTCTCACCTTACACCATCTTCGTCCGAATCATATTGATGCTATATACAATATATATGTAGTTACAAAACTTTTGAATAAAATTTATTTTATATAAATTCAATTTAAAAATCAAATTCTTTCAATATGAAAATTTTATTATTTTATTTGAAATTCCATAATATTAAAAAGGGTTAAATAATTCAAAACAATAATATGAAAAATAAACAAGGACACCATAAATGTATATATAAATAATATATATTGTCTCAGGAAGAAAAATAAATATAGTAAACAAAAATTTTAATATAAGTAAAAATAAAAATAAAATAAATCGATTCGAAGAGTAAAATTAAAAACCTTCTGTTTCTGGTTCTACATAGTAAAATGAAAATCAATAAATTTTATAGAAATATATTTTCCGATAGTCTTTTTACTATATACGACTTGTATTCTATTTTTTTTAGCTATCCACTCTATTGACTATATTCCCCAAAAATTCAATATTTTATCCTTTCCTAACGTATTTCAAATAAATATTTTCGTTCTTTCTTTTGCATCATTATATAGTTAGATAAATTTACAATAAGAAAAAAAACATATATAAACAATAAAAACAAACAAAGAAAAATGTATAAAAACCGGCAAGGATTAATATCCTATCAGTCATTAAATTAATGACGAATAAATAAAGATGTTATTTAATCCTTTGAAAATATGTTTTATATTATTTGAATTTTATGAATATTTATTTACAATATGTATACAAAAATTTAAAAGGAAAAAAAAAAATATGAAATAAAATAAGGATCAGTGACAGTAACCTTGTAAAGTACTTCTTTTTTATTCTTAATATAATTTTCATAGACACCTACAATATCTCTTAAATTTTTCCAAGTTATTTCATTATAAATATTTTTCAGAATATTAATTATAATCCTTTTTTCTTCTTGAATTACTTTGGCATCATTCATTTTAATCAAAGCTAATATAGTTGTAGTAAAAGTGGAGTATAACAAATAAAATTAAACAAAAAAAAAATAATTTACAAAGAATTTTCCATGCAAATCGTCCTTTGTAAATTTTTTTTTTTTTTTTTTTTGGTTTTTCTTTTTAAATTTCAAGAGCAAGAAAAAACAAAATTTTTTGTTTATAATTTTTTTTCCCCATTTTTTTGCATTCCTTTGAAAGTGATGAGACAAGTTGATAATTTAATTAAAATAGCACAGTTGGAGTATGTTCGTCCTTTTTTTTTTTGTGAGAAAATAAAAAGAACAAACAAAAATATAAAATATAAAAAAATAAACTAGAATAATTTTTGTCTAGAGGATTTTCTTTGTTTTTCCATTTATATATATATATATACAATGTACTTAATAAATGTTAAATTAAGTCTTTTTAGTAGCAGTTTACTAAAATATAATTTCGCTTTTAAATAAATGAGTTTCCATCAGACTTTGAAAAAGACAAAAAAAAAAAGTTATTTAAAACGTTGAGAGACAGAGAGAGAGAGACTGTTATAGAAAAATCTTTATAAATAGGAGTTATTTTTCTTTTAATGGCAAAATTTAAAAAATCATGATAATATCTATTTAAAGTTTAAGTGTTGTTTGAAAAATGGAATAAAACAATGTGTTTAGAGTATTCAAATTTATTTCATATTAAAAAATAATATATTTTTTTCTTTCCATAGTTTCTTGTGGAGTTGAAGTGTTCTTACTTTAAGTGTTTAATTCTATTTTTGATCCAAATCTACTTTTTGTATATAAGCTTTTTAAACTCTACAGAGTTCGAAAATGATATTTAGAAAACGATTTTAAGCTCATGTTCATTCATACTATTTCTATTATTAAAAATTCAAATTTTTCTAGTGGTATTCAAATTGTTTGCAGTCCACTTAATGTGAATACAGTAGTCCCCGCTTAAATACCACCCGATTAATTGTGTTACTCGTTTATATGCTCAAAATTTACTGTTTTAAAATACAAAAATTTCGCATTTCAATTTTATACTTATGTAACCCCGCAGCTAATTATAAAGAAATTTTTGTTATTGGAAAATCTAAAAACCCCAAATGTTTCCGCAATAAAATAATTCCTCTAACGTATTTCGCAAATAAAAATGCATGGATGACAACAGCGATTTGGAATAATGAAAAAAAGAGAAAAATTATCCTCTTCATAGATAAAGCAGCTTGTCATTAAGTGACAATTGAGTTAAATATGATCAAAATAATATTTTTGCCACCAAACACCACCTCCATAATCCAGCCGCCACTAGACGCGAATGTAATTCACAGCTTTAAAAGCCATTATCGCAGAATTCGAATACGCAAACAAATTCTTGCATTAGAAAATGAAATTGAATCAAAAATGTTTTTAAAATCAATTAATTTTTTGGATATTTTACATTACACAAAACGGGCTTGGAAGCAGGTCTAAAAAACAACAATTATAAATTGTTTCAAAAAGATAAAAGATATTTAAATGTTACTTCAAAATAAAATTCAGAATCTCCTAAAACACTTGCTGCTTACATATTTTAGACTGGATTTACAACTAACAACAAAACGGAAGAAGAAGAGAATGAAAATGAAATATCAGAATTCTTACAAAATGATTTACCAATGTCTGATTTGAAAATTATGTTCAATGTGATTCAACTGTGCCTTGCTATGGGGATTTATCAGAAAAATAAAGTAGTTTCCCAAATACTAGATATAATATGATAATAATACAGAAATATTAGAAAAAATAACAAATAAGGATGCAATAAAACCTCTAAACATCTTACAAAAATTCACTTCGGAAAGAAACATGGAATGTGAGAAGCTTGAAAATTTAGAAAGGAAATTATTTAAAAATTTAATGAAATCCAAACAAACGAAAATTAATGATTTTTTATTTATAACCTTTGTTTAATATGCAAATAATATTGTTGTTACCAAATGAATGGATTTTTTTTTGTTATTAACTTCTAATTTAATGAATAATGTTGTGATTTGAACTGTGTTCCTTAAAACAAAGATATTAAAAATAAAATTTATTTTGTTTATTTACCTTGTTGGTGTAAATAAGAGGGATTTTTTTTATATACCTCCACAAGGAAATTATCCGGGATTCGGATATTTGCTTTCCCCGGTTATTTAACTAAAAAATTTTGCATTTTTGATGAGGTAATTATCCGGGGACTACTGTACACTTAAATTTAAATAATTAAAACTGAATACATATACATATACATTTTTTTTTAATAACATAATGTTTCCCATCTTCATAATTTTCATTTAAAATCATTGTGATGAAATGAAATCTAATTTGCAATTCAAAATCTAAGAAGTTTAATTTGCAATTCATGTCTCAATTTCCAAATGTGAGCATTCCAAAAGATTATAAATAATAATTTGTATTTTCTTTAATTCAAATTGTTTCATATTATTTTATTTTTTTTTTGTTTTTCTTATTTAATGTCAATTTCAATTTCTCACAATTTTTATTCTTCTTTCGTTAAAATTCTAAATTTTTCTATTTACTCTCAATCATAATTTTTATTATTTATAATAAAATCTAATTTTATCATGACACGTAAAATACACGTTGCCAAATCATTCTAAAAAAAAAAAAAAAAAAAAAAAAAAAAAAAAAATTATTTTACCCAGAATACACAATACTCTATTTTACGCCATCATGTCAACTTATATTTTCCGAATAACAATATAATATATTATCAGTTAGTTTGAAATATAATTTACTCATATTTACTTATAGTCACAGAAATGCATATTATTGTTTGAATATTAATTTGGCCTATATGCCAAATCGTAGGTTTGAGGTTAGGATTGGTTTCTGGAGTTTTAAAAGGTACTGTGTGTATATTTATCGACTTATTTTTATATTTAAATACAATATTTATCGAGTTTATTTTAGATTTAGTAGTTTTAGAGATATGCAGACTGGTTTTTGCTTCAAACCCAATTTAACAAAATGTAAGCATTTTTTTGCCCTATATCAAAATTTATATCTGACGTATAAATATTCATACAAACAAGTAGTTACAATTTTATTTATATTGTTTTGCTTCACATAGTTTTAAAATTTAATTTCATAAATATTTTTAAGCCGTATACGATAAACTTTTGGTGTGTATAGAATTAAATCACTATACAAACAATAGGTTTTATATCGTTTGTATTGTTTTGTTGTGCGTAGTCTTAAAATAATACTTTTTAAATATTGTATAAAGATGTCATATTGTGTAGTATGGAATGAATCATTGATTCACGTACATTGATTTAGCAAATTCAATACTTTGTATTCTAAAATGATTAATTCAAAATTATTGGCAGTTGTCAATAATAATAATAATTCAAAAATTTTGTTAATCCGGTCATTCTCAAATTCAAGATGTGGATAGTTTATACAGTGTCATTGATTATTACAATAGACATATACCAAATCCAAGTATCTTATATATTAATACACTTAAACGTCTGTTAAACTTTTCACAAAGCTTTTACAACACAAAGCTTTTTTCAACTAGATTAGACAACTTTATTAGAACTATTACGAATTACGATAGTGTGCAAAATTTAATTTAAAGACATAAACCACAAAACGATAAAACCAAATAAAACCAAAAATAAATTAAAATTAACTTAAAAACAATTCACCTATTAAGCAATAGCATTGATTATATCTGATTATATGAATTAATTTAAAAAAAAAATAAAGTAGCAAAGACAAAAACCGAATTATCAGAATATAATTATTATATCGATAAAATAGCTTTGTTAAAATATTACGATATTACAGCAAAAAAACTTACCGGTAAAACAAATAGTAAATTTAGAAAATATATTTTTTACCTCAACCATGTTCACAAATTCCAAAAATTGAAATTTATTTATTTTATTAACAAATAATTCAAAAGTATAAATTCAAATGCACAGTAGCATTGAGTAAATATAATATTGTACATGGAGAATCATAAACCGAAATTTACGATCTGCTAAGAACAAGAAAAACATAATATGTTATGACATTATTGGCAAGTTCCAATTCAATACACGGAAAATTTAGTACACATATAAATTAAAAGAACTTTAAAAAGAAAAATCACAGACTACCCTTACCTACATCAGAGACCCCAGCGGGATCAGAATACAACAATAAAAACTGAATAACAAGAGAAACAGCATAATTATTAGCTTTACCCCTAAATATATAATAAATGGCCAATAGATTCGATATGATTTAACAAAGCCATAACCATATCATAACCTTCACTATAATGGTCATATCTAATCATACCAAAACGTCAAAACACAAATTTAAAAGAAGTGAAATAAAAATATAAATTCTATAAATAAATGTTTTTGTTGTTTTTGTTGTTGTTTCTTTTGAGTTTTGAAATAGTTAGGGCTATTATGATAATAAAAAAAAACACAAAAATCGTGTCTATGACAATTTTAATGTGTTTTTAATGTGAGTGTGGTATGTATTTAGTTTAAATGCATTTAATTTCATGTCTATACTGCCAGCGACATCTCTGTTCGCCACATTTTGTTGAAATGTATTCTATTAATAGTATTTGTTAGGGAGCGTTTAGACATCAGATTTTATTTCATGAAAGTTTTGTTTTACTTATTTTTATTACATTTACAAATTTTATTGCAATTACATCAAATCTTATTTCAAAAATTTTAATTACATATCTCAAAGATAAACAAATATAGTTGCAAAGTATACTATATTTCTTCATGCAAAATCCACTTTCTAAACTTGCAAAATACGAAGATACGAATATCCGTTACGAGTACTAATAATAAATACTTATAAACAAATATATATATACTGTGTAATTTCAGAACATTTATGAAATATAAATATTTAAATAGTAAATCAATTATTCTAAGTATTTGTATTGATAAATAATAATAATATTAAATACACATTTTTTGTATTTTTTAATGTATATCTTTCAATATATTGGCATAACACAATTAGAAGTTTATAAATACCTTTTCTCGCAAAATTCACTTTTTCAACTAGCGAAATACAAAAATGCGTGTCGAGCACTATTATTTAAAAAAAAAAATTTTATGATATTCTATAACAAAGTCGGACGTTAAACTTTAATGAACATCATTTATATGTTATAAACACAATTCAAAAACATATAAACGCTGCCTTATATAAAAGTTTTCTTCAAAACTATTAGCGGTCAAAATTTTCAATTTAATTCTATGAAAAAAAAATAAAATTATTATTTATTATATTATACATATTAAGTATATTATAAATATTGTAAATTATAATTTTATTCATTTTTTTATTCATTTTGTTATTATTATATAAATAACAATAATAATTACAATTATAATGATTTATGATACCGTACGTATTATAATACTTATTATAATTTTTCAATTTAACTTATTTATTATGTAATAAAAAAATATGTAAAATATTGATTTTTTTTAAGAAAATAAAGAAAATAAATAAATAAAATAAATTGTTTCATTTATAATGCTAATGCTAGACCGGCGAATGTTACGCCGGGAATAGCTAGCTATAATATATTTCTCTAATTAAATTATTAAAAAAAATTAATATAATAATTCTGAATTAACTATAATTCTAATTCAAGAATATAATCTACTTTTTTTATTTTTTTATTTCATTTCATTCATTTATAGTTATTTTTTAACTATTCATTTTTACAAATAATTCATTAATTCACAAAAGTACTGTACATATTCTAAATATATCTTATAAATATAAAGAAAATAAAGAATAATTATAATAAAAAGAGATAAATTTCTAGCTAATATTTTGTCTAACATATTTGAATGCTTTCGTTTTTAAATGTTGTTAGATTTGTTTCGCATTTTAATCTATTTGGAAGCTGATTAAACATTTTTAGGCCGCTGTACATAACCATTTGATTAGCTTTTCCATTCCTGAATAATTGTAGTCTAAAATTAAATATACTTTTCAAGTGGTGATGGTGAACATCTTCTGCGTATTCTAGTCTATTTTTCATTTCGAATACAAAC
Source organism: Argyra leucocephala (assembly GCA_963942445.1). Classification (NCBI taxonomy): domain Eukaryota; kingdom Metazoa; phylum Arthropoda; class Insecta; order Diptera; family Dolichopodidae; genus Argyra; species Argyra leucocephala. The sequence goes on from OZ012680.1 coordinate 129,068,331, forward strand.
ACAATAATATTAAGAGCATAACTTTGTTTTATATCAAACCAAGAAATCAACGTAAAATGATTACATTTCAACATCATCATTTTGGAGTTTCTGCAATCTACTAATTTGTTTATTATGAAAAAATGCATTGATTGTCGATCAATATGAAAAATGTTTCTTTAGAATTGTGTTGTATATTTTAATAACATAAGATTTTAACAATTGGTTTCGTATTCTAAAAAAAACAATATTTTGTTTGCTAATTTTTTACATATGTAATCAATGTTCTTATCAAACCTGAATTTATTATCAATAATAACTCCCAAATATTTTATTTGATCAATTATTTCAATATTACATCCATCTACATTTATCAAAAATTCTGAATTACAGTTAATTGCCATTGCTTTTGTTTTTTCTAGAATCAGTTTCAATTCACAGTCACCGTCAAATATTGAGTCTTCCACTATACATAGCAATGCATTATCCGCAAATAATACTAATTGAGTGAAATCAACTTCAGTCTCCATGTAATTTATATAAGGCCTTTTAATACACTGCCTTGAATTTCTGCTGATATCACATTTTCTATCCTATTTCTTTGCTTTCTTCCACGCAAGTACGATTCGAACCATTTAAGTTCTAAACCATTCAGACCCAAATCATTAAGTAGTAAATGTTTACACAGTCTTGAATGCTCTTTTCAAATCCACAAAGATAGTCAAAATCACCTTTTTTTCATCTACCGCTGTTCTAAAACTTGCAATAACCAAATTTAGTGATGATTCACAACTGTGGCATTGTCTAAAGCTAAATTGGTAATCTGATATCAAATTTTTTTGTTCTATTAAATATGCCTGCAATGTAATAATTGTACATACGTCATAACTTTTTCTAAAATTTTTGCTTCCATCGAAATCATATTTATTGGTCTAATTTCACTTGCTTGTTTTGTATTTTTCACTTTTTCTATTGGTACCACTACATGTTCTTTCTAACGTCCTGGAAATATACCCCTATGTAATGAAATGTTTACTATATCTACCATTTTATATTCAACCAAATTGTAAATATCTAGTATCATTGCTTTATAAACGAATTTAAAATCTTTCTGGTTGTTGTTTGATATTATAACTCTCTTTTTAATTCACGTATAGAAACATTTTTTAATTTAAAACTGAAATTATAATGTAAAATAATATTGATGGAATTTGTTGAAATCATTGTTACTATGCTATAATGTATTTGAATCTAGGAACGCCGAAAAACTTAATTACCCAAAAAATAAATTTGCCTATACGTTATAACCAAAATTCAGTTAAATTTGCATTTTTACTAATATTCTGCATCAATTTTAAAAAATTGTATCAGTAGCTTTTCGAGTTAGAAATGTTGAACTTCAATTATCTCGAAATAACAATTTGACGTATAGGACAAAACAATATTCAGACAACAATATGTGGTGTATAAGTAAATTTTATGACTTTCAACTGTCATATATATATACATATATTTTCAATTTTAATCAAAAACCTAACCAAATAAACTTAATATATATATATAATGTGTCGATGAGTATGTGTGTTTGTTTGTCTTTCTAATAAGAAGAGAAAAAAAACACAATATGAAATTTTTTTGTATTTCAAGATGTACACACACACACACCTAATCGTGTTTAGTGTATTGAAATCCTTTTGAATTCTTGTCACAATTTATGACAACTCAAAATAACAGAAATCTTTACATCTTTAAGTTTATTGAAAAATACTCACAAATCTCAGATTCTAAGAAAAAAAAAAATTAGAGAAAAATATGCAAAAAAAAAATACATCTATGTAAATTAAATTTGAATTTTATACTCACCATAAAAGGATTTTCTTTTAAAATATTGTATTACTAAAATTAGAGTTGCCAGCTATATATGAAATTTTATATAATTTTACGAATTTGACTATTTTAGATTTACTGTATACCATTTTTGTAATGACTACTATTTTGAAGGGTTTAAAATCTGTAATAATGAAGATTAAGCTCTTTAAGCTCTTTGAGCAGTAAAAAAAGGGACTTTCAGGACATTGTAAGAATGCAAAAAATGCAAGTTTAACATCCCATCCGAGTAGCGTATATACCGGGTGTTCCAGAGCATGCGTATCAGCTTTTGAGGAGGGGAAGAAGCCCTTATTTTAAAATTTAAAATTTTTTTTTAACTAAATCGAGGGCTCTATCGATTGGTGATATTTTCAACTTCTGGGAAGGACCGGAAGAGGGTTTTTTAAAACCAAAAATGGCGGAAATTGGCCGAATTAGAGATTTTCAATACCTTTTTATGCAAATCCGGATTCTACGAGAAAAAATAAGTAAAACACACAACACCCGGTATAAGTTTTGTTCAATACATTTTATCTTTAACATTATTTTACAACTATATAAGTAGAAAAATATGTACAAATTAACATGACTGTATTAAATGAGTGTAAAAAATTCCCACGGAATCAATGTTATTATACTGTTTAAAATAATTTTGTATTCATTTCGCTCAATTGCTATGTGCACAAACTGAATGCTCTTAGGTTTAATTGTTCACAAAGTCACAATATTCTACGTATTCCACTGACAAGGATTGGGATAAACTAAATTAGAAAAATAATATAATAATATTGATGCATATTAGAAATAAAAAAAACAATAAAAAGGAATGCTATGTGGCATGCGACCTAGTGTTGTGATACTCTCTTAAAAACAAAAAAAATAAATTTTATATTTTTAGTATGTAAATTCACCAATCTAATTTCATAGTCAAATAAATCTTGATAGTTATATATTTTGATATCTATATGTAAAATTTTAGCCAAAATACCTAACTTTTAAAAAAACACAAGCAGTACAGTCCAAAATAGTGATATACATCGCAAATATAGTTTAAACACCACAAATGAAATTTTTTTTGTTGTTCTTTTTTTCGATAGATAGGAAATAATCCCCGAAGGACATCAGAAGTTACAGTCTATCATTCATCTATCTTTTTTTCGTTATAACCATCAATCTAGGTTAAATCGATGATTTCAATTCTAAAAACTATTAAAACATAAGACATGAAGAACAACCTGGGGCAGCAGTTTACAATACATACAGCAGAATTATTAATTATGACACCTTCAGACTAAAAAGTAATACAAGCTATATATTAGCTAGCCAAACGTACCAATCGGTGTAAAAGGTACCTAGTGTTTTGGCTATGTATAAAAAAACAAAAATATATAGATGTGAGATATGAGAAGATAAGCTAACAGTTGAGCTTCTAAAAAAGTGAATTTCATAAAAATATACATATCTGATTTGTTTTTTTGTTGTTTTTATATTTTTTATTTTCGATGAATTTGTCTTTTTGTTTTTTTTGGCATATGTAGGTACATAGATTCATTTGCAAGTGCATAATGTAAATTATAATAACTGATTTGTTTGCTTTTGTTTATTATTTTAATAAGTTCTCACTTATGGATAATGTATTTGCTGAATAATAAAATCATATGAGTACAAAATGTTCAACTGTGCGCGCATTTTTGTTTTATATATAATCTTATATATTATGTATATTAGAAGTTCATTAAGGAGTAGGAGAATCGAAATAAAATGAAAAGGTGTCTACTGCGCAGGACCTTAAATACTTGTCAATTATAATTATAGATTAGTATGTTAATATGTACAATATGGGTGCAATAAAATATTCCAGAAAACTGGAAGGTTGGGCTAATCTGTCCAATTCACAAAAAAGGAGACAAAATGGCATGCAGCCACTACAGGGTAATAACGTTAGTAAGCTGTGCTTACAAAATATTATCCAATGTCATATACCCAAGATTAGCTAAAAGATACTGCGAGAGTACCAATGCGGATTCCGAAATAAAAAATCAACAATTAACCAAATATTCGTCATAAAACAAGGCATGGAAAAATGTTATATGAACACATAAACCTTCACGTGCTTTTCATAGATTTCAAGCAAGCATTTTACAGCATAAACAGAGACAAAATTTTCAAACAGCTCTTAGAAATTCTGCAATACCTCAGAAATTGTTAAATCTAGTCATAATGACAATGTATGAATCAAAAGCTAAAATTTTAATACAAAACCAAATAATCCGTGAATTTAAAGTAGAAACGGGAATATGACAAATCCGCATTATTATTCAACTTAATACGACATTACTCAATTGGAAAATTAGAAAAGAAAAACAGTATATTCAATATGACAACCGAAATAGTAGCATATGCGAATAACATATGGTAATCTTGATAAAAAATTACTGATGCATAGTAGAAGTATTTATATAACTAGAAGCCGAGAGAAAAAAAATGGGCTTAAAATTCAACGAAGGCAAAACAAAATATCGAAAAACATCAAGAAATGAACAAATAAGAAATATACAAAATATAACAATCGGAGATTATAATTTTGAAGGACTTACAAGCTTTACATACCTCGAATCAACAATATGAAGTGATAATAAGATTACAATCTAAAACATTACTAACGTGAGAATACATTTTTTTATTGTGAAGTCTTATAAAAATATGGTCTAAACAAGTACCACACTATAAGCGAGTAGGTACAAATGCAAGTGAATCAAAGCCAAAAGAAGACAGAAGGTTCATATTGTTAAATTGCACTAAAAAAATGTTCGTTATTGTTTGCGTCAATTGTAAAACATAATAATTATATACACCTTATACGAGCCATTATGCTCTTTTAGGTTATTTGAATAAATAAATAAAATAAATAAATAAATAACTCAGAGTGTCCTGATGGCACCGAGATAATAAATTAATATTAAAATCGTCAGTTAAAATGGGATTTTTAGATTTTTTTTTGTTTTTTTTTTCTTTATTATTTCAAACGAGTAAAATACAAATTTTGTTATAATTATAATCTTATTCAAATATTTATAAGATAAAGTTCAATTTTATTATCTAATAGTAGATTATATCTTTCTATACTAATAGATTTATCTTCTAACGCTTGAAATGTCATCTACAAATCATTAATTAAAGCAACACTGGAACAATTTACTATATTATAAAATAATTTTACTCTAATAAAACTATTTCAAAATAAATCAGTAACCACAAATTGAAGCTAATGAACTTTATAATTTAATTGAAGCTAATGAACTTTATAAGTAAGTGGTACGTGGGCCAAAAAATTTAATTTATATATTTTTTTTTTATATATATATATTTTTTTTTTTTTTTCGGTACTTTTTGTTAAGTTTAATTTATTTTCCTTTTCTCTTTGTAAATTGTTCGTTATTATGTTTAAGATAGATTTTTGTAACATTCGCGGTCTATCAACAAATTTCCATTCCGTCGAAAGCCATCTACGGCTCCAAAATCCAGCAATTTTAGCACTAAGTGAAACACAAGTTGTGAATAATGATATTAACTTTAATATCAATAATTATTCGCTTGTGCCACTTTTTATACCCCATAGAGGGATTGCTTTGTATATACGAAATGATGTAGCTTATAAGACTCTTTAAAATTTTGAGTGCTCCAATCCAATTTATCAATATAATTGGATGAAAATACACGCCGATAAGCACATCATTCACTTCTGTTTTATTTACAGATCGCCTCAAGCGAATCAGCTAGAAACTGATATGCTTATAGAAAGACTATCCAACCAGATAAACTCAATTCTGGAAACCAATCACGAGTCTGAGATTATTCTGGCGGGAGACTTCAATATTCATAACAGAGACTGGCTTAATTTTTCTAGTCACAACAGTCCCGAAGGCAAACAAGTTGAACTTTTTTCCAACTTTTTCAACCTTTCTCAACTTGTCAAAAGCCCTACGAGGATACCAGACCGACGCGACCAGAACGGACACCTCCTGGATTTATTCCTAACTACCCATCCAGAGAAATATTCAATCTCTGTTAACTCTCCGCTAGGTGGTTCCGACCACTGTCTTGTAAGCACAAGCTTCGAAGTAGGCACAACAACCAGTTCTTCTAATTCTCCCAAAAGACTAGTTTGGCATTATCACCAAGCTGACTGGGAAGGCTTCAACAACTTTTTAAATGCATCGAACTGGTCGTTGTGTTTCCAATATAAAAATGTCGACTTTACTGCAGAGGTGATTACCAAGAGGATTCTATTAGGAATGAAAACTTTCATTCCAAATAGCCTTAGAAGTATAAAACGAAATCCCTCAGGTTGGTTCAACGACCTCTGCAGCAAAGCTCTGAAATCCAAAGAAGAAGCTTACAAAAAATACAAGAACAATAAAACAGTCAATACGTATGAGAGTTATAAAGTGGTTAGGAATAAATGTAAAAAAATTATCAATCAGCAAAAATTCCTGCATAACCAAAGATTGAGACGAGAAATCTTTGATCTCCCCAACAACAGCAGGTCTTTCTGGACATTTGCTAAAAATGTTAGGCAAAATTTTTGCAAGTCTTCGTTTCCACCTATGATTGATAATAATAGTACTATTATATCAGATTCTGTTGGAAAGGCTAATCTCTTCGCAAAATTATTTGCAGCTAATTCCACACTCCCTCCTACAGCCCAAAATCCTTCATCAATCCCTATTCTAAATTATTCCTTCGGAAGGATCTACTTTAGAACAAGAGCTGTAGCAAAAGTCTTGAAGAATCTCGATATAAAAAAATCTACCGGTCCTGATGGTATACCTGCAATTGTGCAGCGACACATTGCCTTCGCTATTTCTAAACCTCTGCGCAACTTATTCCATTTGTCCTTTTCGTCAGGAACTTACCCCTCCTATTGGAAAGTTGCCCAAGTTTATCCTATTCCTAAAAAAGGTGACAAAAGCAATCCTTCAAACTATAGGCCCATAGCTATTACTTCCATTATTTCAAAAACGATGGAAATCTTAATTAATCATAAGCTGAAGAAATATCTTGACAGTAGAGGTATAATTCATGATAGCCAATACGGCTTTCGAGCCCAACGTTCCACCGGTGATCTCATGACATGCCTCTGCGAGAAGCTCAACACCAGCCTGCATCAATCTGGTGAAGCTACTGTTGTAGCTCTGGATATATCTAAGGCTTTTGATCGAGTCTGGCATTCTGATCTGGAATTGTGCTGTAGGCCTTGGTAAATTTTTTTCTAAATGGATTGAAAGCTTTCTTTTAAATCGATCTATCCTAGTTTCAGTTGACGGTAGTTTTTTCGACCAACTTCAAATCAATGCTGGTGTTCCACAAGGCTCCGTCCTTTCACCCACCCTATTTCTCATTAAAGACCTTCTCAAATTAACTTTCAATCCAATCCATAGTTTTGCTGATGACAGCACTCTAGTAGTATCATATGATTTTCTTAAAACAAATAATGCTACAGCTTCAGCAGTTAACTCCAAAAGAACAATGATGGCCGGCGCGCTCAATCACGACCTTGCCAAAATTGTCGACTGGGGTAAAGCTAACAGAGTCGAGTTTAACACTTCAAAAACTCAAAGCTGTTTTGTTAGTAACAAGCTAACAACATTCGAACCAATTCTCCGGCTTCAAAATGAAGGTATCCAGCGACTCAAAGATCTGAACATTCTCGGAATGCGAGTGAATCAAAATATGCACTGGAATGAGCATATTTTCGATATTGCGAAAAGCGCCGCAAAATGTTTAGGATTTTTGAGCCGCTGCAAAACTTATTTTTCATCTCGAGACCTTTTAAAAATCTATAAAGCATATATACGACCCAAGCTCGAGTATAACTCACATTTATGGGCAGGTGCACCAAAAACCGCTTTAAATTTTTTGGACAAAGTTCAAAACCGCGCCATTCGTCTTATAGGCGACATAAATGTGACCTCATCCCTTATACCACTTGGTCATCGTCGTATTGTTGGAGCACTTACTCTATTTTATAGATATCTGCTTGGTGTTGGCACTTGTTCCGAGGAATTAAAATCACTTCTTCCTACTCTTAAGCAATTCAATCGCACAACACGAGAGGCATCAAGTGCCCACCCTTTCACAGTGGAAATTCCGAGATGGTTTAAGTCCGGCTATGGAAATTCTTTTATAGCAAGAACATCCCGATTGTGGAACCGCGTCCCAATCGAAGCATTCCCAATGAGAGAAGGATTTTTTATTTATGACTTACAGAGGTTTAAGACGAATATTAACAACATTGTTCGCTCTTTCCCACAAAACTTTTCTTCTTCCTTTTTCTTTCCTTTCCTCTAACTATCCTTTCCTTTTTCAAATAGTCAACGGTACGCAAGTACTTAAAGGTTCAAAATCTAAGTTTTGGCTATAATATAAAAAAAAAAAAAAAAAAAAAAAAAAAACAAATCTATAACAAATTATTCATTTTTAAAACATTTTATTTGCAAATGTAGAAATCTAGAAAATAAAGAAAAAAAACATTAAATAACATGAAAGAAAATAACTTGCTACCTATATTATTAACTTACGTTTTCAATTACACTCCTTATATATAAAATAAAACTTAAATTTATTTCATCATTATTTTTTTTTGTAAACTTACATATTTTATCTCTCTATTACTTCAATTTTACTCTTTTAACCTTAACATCCTTATTATAACTGAAGTAAAATGTCATATTGACATGTTAGTAATCTACCGATTTGAATTTAAAAAAAAAAAATTTTTTTTAACGTAAAAAATTTAAATCTGATTTGAAGGTGGTAATTCAAATTCATTTTTTTCTACTTTTATTTACTTCACCTACACAATACCATTTTCACATAATGTATATATACACACACATATAATATAATACGTATTATCTATACATGAATTTTTGAAATGTTAGAAAATAAAAATTACAAATTCTAATCCTGTAAATCCTGTAAAAATAATTTTGATGCAAATATGTTCACCAAATCATCAAGAATTGACAATAATAAAAAGTAGGTAAGAGAAAATTTATTTTTGTGAAAAACAACAAAAACGAAAAAAATAAAAATTCAATTGAAATTGTTTTTTTCTGGAACTGAAAATAAATACAATAAAAATATAAAAAAAAATAAATATAAAAATAAAGTAATTTCTTTTAGTACCTTTATTTACTTTATACTACTTTTATCTATGAAAATTTACTCACACTGTGAAAATGTTATATAAAAAAAAAAAAAAACAAAGAATGAAAATTATTTAAATTGAAAGGTAACAAACTTTATGATCGCCTTATAACATATGAACCTAATATATAGACTGCATATGTATTGTATGAAAATCTATATATATAATTTTAATGTAAGCAAGTAGATAGCAATAAATTGTACTACTCTATTGCAAAACTATTTGTCAATATTTGGTTTGTATTTATAAATCAGTAACACGGTGGGTGGTGTGGTAAGCACAGGAACGGAGCGGTTCCAGGTTCGATGAAAACCTAAAATGCTTTATAGGTTTTTTTGAATTGGTTCAGTTCGAATTTCTTGAAAAAATCCAAAATTCATAGACCAATTTTGTTGCAATAGAGCTAGTACATTTCTTATTGAAAATGTCTACATCAATATGGGAATATTATTTATTTTGTAAATAACGGTAGCTGATTGTGATTTTAAGAAACCGGATGTAATTGTATAAATTATACTAAAAGGGAAAAAAAATTTTAAAATAAAAGTTTATTTTCAATAAAAAAAAGTCTAAATAAATAAAAAAAACAGAAACCAATAAAAAATAAAACTTATTTTGAATGTGACTCAAATTTTCGATTTAATTTTTGCTTTGTTTTTTTCTTCTTCCCTTAATAATTATTTAATTTAACAGGATTTTGAAATAGACAAAAATATATTTTTTTATAGTTAGCTATTTTTTAAATAGTTTTTAAGAACTTTCTTGCCTCTTCAGTGTTGCAAGAAAACTAATGAAAAATATTCCTGGATTTTTGATGTTTTTAACTAAATTATGTCAAAATAAACCAATTCTGTAAAAAAAAATTAAAAAATGTGATTGGAAGTAGGAGTTTTAAGAAGTACACATATGTGTACTCTGACTGGTTCAAAATAAAAACTTATTAAATTTTTTTTTGGTAATATAGGATTTTTATTTTTTCTTTACTAAATTCAATATCAAACAAAAATAAAATTAATAAAAAATTCAATTATCTTCATAAAATTAACAAAAAGAAACCTTTCGACCATCTTTGACAATTTTGTACAGGGTCTGCTCCGATGTATGATGAAAGGAGTAAAACTCCCTTATTGTCTTTCCATTTTATTAGAGATATTAAATTATCTAGCCATCCTTCAAATTCACCTCTTTTCATTTTCTTGTCGTCTGTTAATTTCTTTATTATTGGGCCAATACGATTTTTCATGACAGTTTCCCTGTTTTGTATAAATTTCTAGAGGCTGCATATTCAATGCTCTTCAAACTGGTAAAAAATCTGTCAGTATATATATACATCTTTCATTTTTTATAGTTGAACTTAATAATTCTTAAAACTTCATATCAACTTCTGAAACAGATCCTTTTCCGGTGTATATTTGAAAATTTAATAGCAGCCCATCGGTAGGAGCTAAAATGAAGTTTTTTAATCCCAGAGGGTTCGGCTTTGCTGGCATATATTGTCTAAAATTGCATCTACCAGAAAAAGGTATCATTTGCTCATCGATGGCAGTATGATATGGTATAGTCAATGTTTGACACTTTTTTAATATAGGATCAATAAATGGTTTTATTTTCCACAATTTATCTTCTCTGTTATGATTTACATCATCTGCGAATCTTAAAAACTTTCTAAGTTGACTGAAACGATGCCTACTCATGCACTTTGCAATTTTTTCTATGCGAAACTCATTTGACCAATACATTTGCAGCTGTGGATAGTCCAAACAGCCCATTAATACATGTATTCCGGTCAAATGAATCAATTCTTCTGCTGTTTAATTTAAAGCCTTATGGTTTTGTTGTTGAAAGGCATTGTAATTTGTTGCAGAACTTGTATCTTCCCAAAATGGTAGATCCAAATATTCAAAAAATGCATCTAAAATATTTTCTGGCATACTGTCATTTGGGATTAATATATATTTCATTTCCAATTTCAGTATTGTGTTCTTCCTCAAATCTTTCATTGTTATTATTTTCTTCATCCTGAAAATCTCCTTCAGCTTCACAGTTTTCTTCTTCTATCATTTGGTTTTAACAAAAAATTATTTCTTCTTCAACGTTTTTAACAATCTCAATAAAATTATCATCTTCGTCAGACAGTTCGGCATCACTATTATTTAAAAACTCCTTAGTGATACCTTATGTAAAAATTAGTTTAATTTCGTAAATGTATTTAATTTATTAATAATTAATACATTTAATTATTAATATATTACTAATACATTATTAATATATAATACATTATTAATAATTAATACATTATTAATATATTACTAATAATTATTAACTAATAATTATTAGTATGTATTTTCAAAAATATTTTAATAACGACTGTTTTCTTATTTCGTATATTTGACCATGTTTTTGATAACCGTAGTACACATATGTGTACTTGTCAAAATCAACTTTTAGCCGCTTTTTTTTTTTGTAATATCATCCAAAGTACACATATGTGTACTACCGATTTAAACACAAATATATCAATATAGAATCATGTTTTTTATTAAATTACTATTTCATATCACTAATAGATTAATAATACACCATTTTCAATCATTTATTGTACTTTTTGCTTTTAGGAAATACATTTTTTTAACTTACCAAAGGCAGCAGTTTGCCTTCGTGACATTTTGATTTTTTGAATGGCAATAATTTTTTATAAGACTTCAAAATATATTAAATAGTCTAACTAGCGTTTGTAGTGACATCCATATTTTCATACTCAAACTCAAAAACAATATTTTTCATATAAATTTTTAATAAAAATTAGTGTTAGAATAGAACATAATATGTGCACTTTAACATCGTAGGACGTAGAGGTTAAGAATAAAATATTAATTGTGGTTGTAAAAATTGTCAGATACAAAATTATGATTTTTTCAATTTGTTTAATGAACCCAATTGACCAGATTGGTTGAAAATTATACTTAATTATACATGTATGTTCTCTTATTAATTTTTTAAATATACTAACTCTAATTTAATTTTTTATGTTATTTGGTAATTCATTGAAAATTTGTACTCCTCTGCACATGAGTGAGTTTTGTGTGCTATTTTTTTGTTGTATAATGGTATTCTAAAATCTTCCCTGTTTCGCAAATAATAATATCCACCAACATAATCAATGTGTTTCTGCATATAATTGGGTAGTAAATTATACTTAAGTTTAAACATCAGAATCAGTACGTTGTATTTCAATTTATTTCTAACATCCATCCATTTCAATGCATATCTTTGACACAGGTTCTAATACCGCATTTTAAAATAATTTTCATCGCTCGATTTTGTGCAATTTGAAGTCTGTTCAATTGTGTTTCATTACTTAGGAACAAAATTGAAGAGCAGTGGTTGAAATGTGGTCTTCAATCAGCGTATTATATATATTAATTGCACAATCTTTGGAAATTTTTGATCTTATTCTACCTAAAAAAGCAATTTTTTTACATGTATATTTACAGTGCATATTAAAGTTCAGTTTTTCGTCTATCATTACTCTTAAGTATTTTATTTCATCATCATTTTCAATTTGTTCTCCACTTATTTGTATATTTGGTTTTTGTATCGTACCTATTGTTAAACATTTTGTTTTCATTATATTAAGCTTAAGTTTATTCATATTAAACCAAATATATAGATTTTTTAGATCTTCATTCATTTTTCTATCACATTCAGCTATCTCATACTCAACCACGTATACCAAAGTGTCATCTGCAAACAGTGAAACTTTACAAAACTTTAATGATGTGCTTATAAAAGGAACAACAATACACCCAGTATAGAGCCCTGTGGAACACTCAAATCTATTGATTTAGGTTTTGGGACAGTGTCATTTATCTTTGTACACTGCCTTCTTGATGTTAAAATTTTTTTAAACCATTCAAATTCAATATTTCTAATCCCATACTTTTTTAACTTATTTAAGAGTAGATTTCGATTTATCAAAATTTGTATACAGAAGAATATTATGATTGCTCTCATAGCGCAAAAAATACTCATAAAATCAAAATTGTTGCCCAGACAAACAAGGCTCACATAATAATATATAAAACTATTATCGTCCAGTAATGAGGTATAGATATGAAGTATGGGCACTAATATCAACAAATGATAATAGGATTAAAATTTTTGAGGAAAATATTATGAAAAAAATATTGTGTCAGAAACAATATGATGAACTGAAAAATCTAACATGAAATCTAACAAAAAATTAAGACATAGTTCATTTTGTTATGGCGCCACGTTTGCGATGGTGGCCAGTCACAAAATAGAGCTCATCGCAAAATATTTGATTCTATCGCAACAGAGCATGGGGAAAGCCAAGTTTGGATTGGTAATGTAGATTAAGACCCAAAGACCTTGGAAATATGAAATTAAAAGGTATGATCAGCAAATTAGAGAAATATACTGAACTCACCTCGAGCTGTTAGTAGTAGTAGTGCTACAAGATAATAATAATAATAGTAAGTCATTTTTACATGAGACTGTAAGTCTCTTGAATTGTATATAAAGAGTATGAATCTAAAATATAACAAAACACTTAAAACAAGATTATTCTGTAGAAAATATCCATGCCAAAATTCAAATTCCAATTAGAAAATTAACGTTGTACAATTCGGGACAAGTAAAAAAAAATTAAAAGAAAATAAAATAATAATGTAAAAATAAAAATTTTTAAAATATACTTTTATCGAAACCAAACTAGCCCGTTAAAAAGTAGAAAATAAAACTAGTGGTGGATGTTGAGGAAAAACCTATAGGTATATAATTTCAGAAAGAGTATATAAGTGTAAACTCTTCTGTCTATAACACAATTGGTTTTTGAAATATGCCTGAAACGTGCTAAGAGTTGTTCGGCAGCAACCCGAACCAGTCCACATTTTCGAAATCGGTAACAGTCGTATTTCTTTATTTGTGAAAAAGTATCTAAGTGTAAATTTTCATGCCTGTATTACAATTGGTTTTCAAATATACCTGAGACGTGCTATGAGTTGTTCGGCAGAAACCCGAACCAGTCCACATTTTCGAAATCGGTAACAGTCGTATTTCTTTATTTATGAAAAAGTATCTAAGTGTAAATTTTCATGCCTGAAATACAATTGGTTTTCAAATATGCCTGAGACGTGCTCGGAGTTGTTCGGCAGCAACCCGAACCAGTCCACATTTTCGAAATTGGTAACAGTCGTATTTCTTTATTTGTGAAAAAGTATCTAAGTGTAAATTTTCATGCCTATAATATAATTGGTTTTCAAATATTCCTGAGACGTGCTAGGAGGTGTTCGGCAGCAACCCGAACCAGTCCAGATTTTCGAAATCGGTAACAGTCATATTTCTTTATTTATGAAAAAGTATCTAAGTGTAAATTTTCAAGCTTGTAATACAATTGGTTTTCAAATATGCCAGAGACGTGCTAGGAGTTGTTCGGCAGCAACCCGACCCACTCCAAATCTTCGAAATCGGTATGAGTCGTATTTCTTTATTTGTTAAATAGTATCTACGTGTAAATTTTTATGCCTGTAATACAATTGGTTTTGAAATATGTCTGAGACGTGCTAAGAGTTGTTCAGCAGCCACCCAAACCTGTCATTTTATAGCTTTGTAAAGTACCGTGTCCGGTTGCTTTTTTCATCGTGAGTAACTGTGCAAAATTTCAGATCTTTAAATTTTTTAAACAAAATTGTTTTTTTTCTTTTTGCATTTGGTTTGAATATTAACAAAAAAATTCCAACCTACCTACCAAACATATATATACATATATACATATATATAAACAGACACTGGCAAGTTAATATAAAAGTATATAAAATCGCAAAGATTGTGTGTGCATTAGCAATTTCATTGATTTTTTTTGTAGCCCCTTAGTGAGATTTTTAATAAATTTTATTCGAAATTACAAAACTCTCTGGAACAAAAATTTTCATAACGAAATTCGAATTACAAAATTCCCCCAAATTACAAAATTCTGATTTATCAAATTCTGGAAAATTAATTTAATTTTTGATAAATATCAAACTTATATTTCATTATATTTTAATATAACTACTATCTATAACTCTTTTGCAAGTAGGAAAACCTAAACAAATTATTTTTCCAGTATATTCAACACAAAGATAAAATCTTAGAATTTATTATGATTTGATTTTTGATTTTAATTTTTTTCTAATTGAATTTAATTTAATTTAATGGTAAAATGAATAAAAAAATATAGAAACACCATATATTTCAAAAAATATTAATATAAAGTATGAAAAAAATTTATTAGATTAGAAATTCTTTCAATTTCCAAATAGAACATTTTGAATTTCTAAAATCATTTATAATTCTAACTGAAGGTCTACACGTGAGGAAATTACTATCATGATAGTTAAAAATGCATGCAAATATTTTGCTCCCACTTTTTCAAATATTTTTGCTTTCTATCTGCCAATTCACATGATAGTAATTCAGTAGTTATGTGACATTTCGTATTAAACACTCATAAGATAGTATATTATTGGCTGTATGCAAAATTGCCCGAAAACTGAAAATGAAAAATGACACAACAAAATATTGCTCAAAAAATAGCCCAAAAAATTAAAAATTGTCTAAACAATTTTGGGTCAATTTTCATTATGAAAAATAGATTTAAAAAAAAAAACACTCATTCAATTTATAGTGAATTTATTATGCCTTACGAACATAAAAATTACGAATGTCTTACGAACTATCATCCCCGAAATAAAATGAAAAATCTATATTTTACATTATTTCCAAAAATTTTTTTATAAAAACCGAATTTTATAGTCGGCTACGAAATTGAGATTATATATGTACATACTCTAGAAAAAGCATAAAACCCTGATTTTGTAACCAACTATAAAACTCTTCTGAATTAAAATGTATTCTAAAATTACATTTTACAAAATCGGATGAAATTAGAATTTCGTAGTAAACCTGCTATAATGTAATTTACTTCTTAATGTAGTATTGATGAATTTTTTTGTTTTTATCAAAAATAATTATTTTAAGCAAATTGAAAAATGACTCAAAAACTTCATATCTAAGATTTTGGAACTATTTTTCATTATGAAAAATTAAAATCGTCCAAAGACAAAATTAAAAATCACGCAAAAAATGTTTACTGTTTTTTTTTTGGTGATTTTTCATTTTAAATTTTTGGGCGATAGGCTTTTGAGCAATTTTCTTTTATTTTGAGTTAGAATAACTAAATTTCTACATGTACCTCTACATAATATATACATATAATAAATGAAAATGAAAATTCATTTAAAAATAGCCATAGTTTGTAAGAACATTTTTAATAATGATTTTAATTTATCCTAATATTAGAATTATTTTTTATATATTTCAGTATTTTAGTTGATGTTTTAATAACGACTACAACTATCTTAATCTAACAACACTTAAAGACTCAAATTAAGCCTCAAAGCAGTATCTTTTAAAAATTTTCATTATTCAATACTAACGTCATTACTTGACATTGATTTTTGCCACATTCTGTACAGTGTGTTAATAAATAAAATTATCACGTTGTACAGTATGTGGCAAGAATCAATGTCTGTTTAAATTTCGAGCAAACTATGTTTCAACACTTGAAATTAGTCTTTATTTATTTCTATCTTCACTTTTGTCATTATCATAATAGTAATGTTCCACCTACTTTCCATTTAATACGTAGTTAAAAAATATTATTTTACATTTTATATGTGTAACATTGACTAACTGGCTATAGCTACTCTCATGTGAAGACATGTGGTAAAAATCATAGATTTTTACAAAAAAAAAATGGAAGCTCAATTGAAAATTATTTTTTTTATCTATTTTTTTTTTATGACTTTATATGACAAAATATCAGTTCAATTTAGAATAAAAAATCTCTAAATATTACCTCAATAAATGATGCAGTATAATAATATAATAAAAATAATTATTATTAAAAAAAAAAAGAAATATTCTAAATACCAAATAATAAAAAGTAAATATTCGAAAATTATTCAAATTTAGTTTTATAAATACAAATGTAGATTTTTTTTTGTATTATTGAAAAAAAATTGATAGGTACTTAAAATGGCATTTTTAAATTCACACCTTTCATAACTTAAGAGGATCAAAATTTGAATATATTTTTGAGTAATATTCGCTTTCATCATTTAAATATTTCAATAAAATTATGTAATTTTTATTTTTACAAAATAAAAAATACTAAAGCTTTAATATTTTGTTTTCTTGAATTATTTTCTAAAGTAGAGCACTTTTAACAAAGTTCTTCTGAATTTTTTTGTAAGATCTCAGTTTTTTTGTTATATTATAGATTATTTTAATAGAAATATATTTTAATAGAAATATTGCGCCTAGAGCGTTGATTTTTGTAATAAATTTTACTTTTTTGGATTCTTTTTCCTTTTTTATAAAAACTTTAAACCCCTGTAATTCCTTTAATATTGCTCCTATAGCGTTCATTTTTGCATAAAATTCAAGTAAGGCGCCTGTAAAGAATCAATAATCAATCTACCAAAAATGTTACAACCTCACCACTAATCATAACCAATACCTATATATACTACAGTAAGAAAATATTTTAAAATATTGTTACTTCATTAATAATAAATTGTCGGAACGAAAAGCTCAAATTAGCCTAGCTATTAGCCGTTAGTAAAAACACGATAGAAAAAATTACCAACACCATGATAATAAAAAAAATAAAAATATTAATTGATGTATAAAAAAAATGGATAAAACTAATAATTTTAATATTTTTAATTAAACGGTTTTTGTCCTTGCTAAGAAAATATTTTTGTTAGTAAACATTTAATAGATGTACATACATATCAGACGAACACAATTCACAATTCATAGGACATGACATGAATATAAATTAACAATATTTTCAACTCGAAAAACCGAAAAATCCATATATATATGTACTTTTACCGAACTCGTTTTTGGTTAATGGTAATACCTTTTATACTCCGCTTGCTTAATATCATAACTGAATTTCTTATGAAAATATCTAATCCCGAACAAAATGACGTTTATATTCACATTAAACCATCAGTAATGAAAATTTTTCGAATCAAATTGTAAATTAAAAATTTAAAAAAAAACATAAAATAAAAAAAAAATTTAAAAAAAAAATTTAAAATAATAAAAAAATTAAAAAAAAAAAAAAATATTTAATTTCCCTACGTCTCTTTTTATTTAAATCTATCATTATGATCATAATATATTCAACATTTGAATGAATAATATGCAAAATGAGAAAATATGGCTGACAAAATTACTATATTTTGTAAAGCTTCATATAAATATAATGTACAGAACAAAATGAACAAACATTTTTATGATTTCCATTGAAAACAAATCTAAAAGAACCAGGAGAAATACTAGCTTTATAAGTTTGATAAAAAATCCTAATCAATTTTATTATTTTTTATAAAAACTTGTTTTCCAACGTTAGAGTAACTACCTGTCACTCTAACGTCGGAAAAATTATTTTAAATACCAATAATAAAATAAATAAAAATATTTTTATTCAACCCCCTACCTGTGCTAATTCATTGGATAATAAACAACCATGCGCTGCGAAAAACTTCAAATGTGCGAATAGAATAAAAAGGACGATTTTAGATTTCTTTCCTCAGCCGAGAACGAAACACTGAAGAAGTCTGCAAGTAGTAGATGAAATACGCGTATATGTATGATAAGCATATCAGTAAAATTAAAAGGAAAACATTCGACTATTTTCACTATTAATTTTATTATGAATTGTTTTCCATCATTCCAATTTATTTTTGCCAGTAGTGATATAATTTTTTTTTTTGTATTTATCTGAGACAACAACCGCATATGTAATAATTTTATTTATTTTATTTATATTTAATTCTTGCGAAAAAAAAATGAAACTCTGTATATAGATGAGTTGCAATAAATTAAAATTTTAGTATGTTAAGATGTATGTGTATATATTTATACATCAGGTGAGATATTATTATTCTTGTTATTATATTTTTTATTGAATATAATTTAAATTATACACAATAATTATTTACAAGACAAGGTTATCTGTTTTGGAGTGAAATTTTAAATTGAAACTTCTAATAGAAAATTAATAAAATCTTAAAATATTTCATTTCGCTACGTCTCTTTTTAAATATCTATCATTTAAAAGAATAATAATGAATATTATTGGTGATTGTTCAGATGTTTGTACCGTACTTATCAATATACAGATTAAATATAATAATTTAAAATTCATAGAATTGTTTTGTTTCTATATTTGAAGCATTTTCAAGCAATTTGAATATAATCAACCATATTCTGTTAGACGTATCACTGACGTGAAGAAAAAATTGATCCAGTCACGTCTAGTTGAATAAGCATTCTAATAAGACATTTTTATTATATTGGTAGTACTCACCACTTTTTATTGTCAATAAAGATTATTGATAATATATTATATAAACAAAATATAATTTATAATATTTTTGTTATAAGTTTTAAAATATTTTTTAAATAAAAATTATTAATAAAATTATTATAGTATAGTACATAATAGTATAAAAATGATAATGCATTCATAAGTGTTGTGACACAGTAATGTTAAAGATAAGTTTTTTTCAAAACGTAAAACAATTTTTAATGAAATAGCTAAAAAGTTAATGGAAAATTGTTTATTAATCCTTACTTAACTATTTTATCCATTGATATTGAACTTATTTAACGAACAACTGAAAATAATTGGGCTAAAAATTTTTAAGTTATGAAAAAAGGCTATCACGTTGTTTGAAAAGTCTAACAGAATAGAAAAGTATCGGTTTCATCGATATTTTCACACAATTACAAACGATGCGTCTTAGAGAGTATTGGTAAATATTTACATATTCCAAATAATTGCATGAACGATTACATTCATATTGAGGACAAATTAGAAATCGATGATGTTACCTTTTTAACAATGAAATATTTATTCTAAGTATTTGATAACGACTCTTCTGAGGGAATGTTGTATCGGCGTAAAACCTAATTAAATGTAACCATATCAATTATCAGCTATTTACAAGGTATTTGGTTTTTCAAGAAAGAAAATAAAGATAATTACAAATAAAAATATGCTCCAGACCGTTATCTTTCTAGACTATATAAATGAATATATATATATGTCTAATACATCAGCACATACAACGGTTTTCATACAAACCCATCAAAACAACAAGGATACTTTCAAATGTCCTTTTCGTCCTTAAAGGATAAGATGCGCCACTAAAGATATACATTTTTGGTAAGTTACGAATTCCAGTTATCCTTGGGATATTGTCATTAGGTCCTACGCCGATACAACATCTTCAGAATTCCCTAGAATACATCGTAACCTTAAAATAGTATTGCCAACTATTTATAATCCATTCGAATTTTGTTTTTCCTCAAAATCTAACTTCACATAATATACATTTCAAAATTTAGTTTTTTCCTTGAAAATAACAGAATTACAAAAATGAACAAATAATATGAATCCTTCAAAATTTTTACATTAAATTAAAATGAATTCTGTAAATAGGTACTTTAATAGTAACCCACAAATCACATGCTTAAAAACAACTTAAATTTGTTAGCGCGTATACTTAAGATACTTCAATTAAATTATATTATTTTCAAAACTTAATATAAAAATCTTGAAAAACTAAAAATCAATTTGTTCTTATTAAATTCAACCTTTTATTTTTATTTTTTTCTTTTTTTTTTTTTTTGTTGGAAGAACAAAATGTAAACAAACTTTACGCGCTACTGCTCTCACTGTTTAATACCAAATTTATCAGATATGAAATTTTTCACATTAAAATATTTTTTATATAATCAACTATTAAAGAATTTTCCTAAATATAAAAAAAATTATAATTTTTTATAAGATCTTACAAATTTTACATAATAACGGTTCTAAATTAAATGGAGTAATATTATAATTTTTAAAATCCTTCGTTTATATACAAAGTAAGTTGAAGTTGAAGAGTATATTTACAAACGCTTACAAACAAATTTTATCTACGTATTTATTTGTAGTAAACATCTTTTAAATTATTATGATATTTTATAATATAATGAATTGATGAAAAGAATGACTGGGAATTTTTAATGAATTTTGAGAACTCCTATAGGAATATACAAAAAAAAAATTAAATTTACATAAAGAAATTTTAATTTTTTGTTTTGCTAAATTTTCCTTTATTCGACTGCAAAAGTTCAAAATATACAGATTTTAGGTTACATACTTTTTTTCTTTTCTTATTATAACTTTAATAAACAAATTTATATTTGCTCCTTTTTATATATGTACGAGTATGTAAGTGGGTGTTTATATGTTGGTAATTGTGTATATGTATTTATAGTTTATTTGCAATCGTTGTGAAAAGTTTTTTCAACCAATTTTCATATACAAATTGTTATATACATATTAAAATTATGTATGTATCAGTGACGGGGCGTGGAATTTTCAACTGGGGAAGCGTTATAAAAGGAAAAATCAGTTTGCTTTGGCTTTCCGCTACTATTGAAATTTTTGCTAAATTCGACAGTTAAAACTGTTCACATCTATTTCTCAAAGTAGTTTTAATTCTGTTTAGGCAGAAAAACGATCGCTCAACTGAAATAGTTGTTATAGAGAGGAAATGTTATTATCACTTAACATTAGACTATTCATTAAAAGAGTTGTTTAGTTCTGTTTCAATTAAAAATGTTAATATTTCGCAAATACTGTTTTTGTTATAAAAAATTTTCATCCGAAAATATAACTTTAATTTAAGATCTGATTTTAAGAAATCAATGTAAAAAAAGTGTGAATATGAATTTTCCATATTAATGTTGGAAAATACAACGTATACGAATTATAAGATTTTATTGGAAAATGCTGATTACACCGTTTTATTGTTGTTGTTATTAGTAGAGCAAGCATTGGTTTACCATCTTTAACAATTAATAATTTTTCATCAAAACTTCTAGCAAAAAATGATTTTTTCTTAAACTTTCAATAACACAATTCTAATAATCTATTTAAGTTATTTATCTATCTTATTTATTAATAATCTATTTTAGTTATTTATAAATAATAATAAAAAAAAAAATGTTTTAAATTTTTACATTTGTTAACAAATTAATTGTTTCAAAACTGCATAAAATAAAATTATGGCTGAAAATAAACAATGTAGCATTCAATAACAAAAAACTACAGAATTACTTAATACAAATCAATACCACTCTCTAAAAAACCCCAAAACTACATACATTATTTATATAAATATAAATTATCATTTAAGTCAACAACCACAATAATGCACAAAAATAATTCATTCCTTGCTACTTTTTTTGTTTGTAAATTCATTTTGTGTCATGCGATATTTTGTTGTTGTGCTTGCTCTAGATAATATATTTTCTATCAGATATTTTCTAATTATATTAGGTAGATTTGGAATGAATATCAGCGACTCATTCAATTTTTTTTCCTTCTAAGATTTTATTTTATTGTCGCTTCATTTATTATTTTGTTGCTGTTGCTAGGAAACTAAATAGAGACAGTGTGTTTGAGTGATATTTAATTTGTCATTATATTTTTCTGCAATGCATAATTATTATTATAGCTATATTGGTTGGTAAGAGAATAATAATTTTTAATAGGCATTATTTTCAAATATTTTAAATTTGTAGTTGTTAAATATCTCTTGTTGTCTTGTCGGATTGAAAGAATAATAGAAAATAATGATGTTTATATACGCATTATTTTCTAAGCATAATTAATATCTATGCATATATTTTTTGCTTTATATTTTTTTTCATTGGATTTGAATTTTTCTTGTTAAGTAATTTTTATATTAAATTAAATATATACTAGGGGCCCCTGTTTTGTAATTATAATTTAAGTTGAAGCCAAATTTAAAGTTTTTAACAGAACATAATAATAATATTATACAGAATAGTATAAAAATAATAAGATGCTGAATGACACAAAATGGCTCTATTTTACTTAAAAGTTTGAATATTATAAAACCAAATAGAAATTTTTTGAACCCGTATGCGCATTTCGGCCATATATACAACTTAATTACATATTAAGAGTTCATTAAGAAGAAGCAAGATAAAATGAGAAGGTGCTTACTGCGCATGTCCTTAAATGTATGGCTATTATAATTATAGATACTCTATTTTTGTTTTTGTTGTTTTTATATTTTTTTATTTTAGATGAACTTGTTTTTTTGTTTTTATTTGACGTATTACTCAAATAGATTTATTGCAAGCAAAGAACTTCTAAACAATAAGAAGTCAAACTCGGATATGTATTTTTGCTAACACACCCAAATATTTAAAAAAAAAATTGTGAGAAATAGACGGTAATAAGAATTGTATGTTCACGAATGAAGTCAAATATATGAAACAAAAAGGTGTACCGAAATTAGTAAGATAAAATTCAAATAGAATGTGTGTAAATAATAATTTTTTCGTATTAAAATGAAACTATTTATCGTGGTATCTACTAAAAGTTAAATTTTAACATAAAAAAAATTTACTTTTTG
The DNA here is from genome assembly GCA_963942445.1 of Argyra leucocephala. Classification (NCBI taxonomy): domain Eukaryota; kingdom Metazoa; phylum Arthropoda; class Insecta; order Diptera; family Dolichopodidae; genus Argyra; species Argyra leucocephala. Next base: position 129,091,980 of record OZ012680.1, read on the forward strand.
TTGTCTCTGTTTAAAATTTCAATATAAAATCTTTAATTATTGTCCGAACTTTTTTTCTCACTATGTACTACTGATATAAATAATCCCGCATATAAAAATTTCATAAGCGTTTTCAAATCTTTTGTCAGCCCAATAAAAATTTGTATATAAAAATTTAGGCAAGCATATGCTGTGTTCTCTTTCTTTCTCATTTATACGGCAATGCTAAAGTAGGTATAGTATGATAGTTTTTACTTGTTTCAACTAATCAGGAAATATTTTGTTGTGGTTTATGTAAAAAATTGCATTAGGTTTACGTAAATGAAGAGTTTCCTTGAGTTAATTAAGGAGAAGCAAGATAAAATGAAAAGGTGTCTACTGCGCAGGTCCTTAAATGCTTGTCAATTATAATTATAAATTTTATATTAAGTTGTAAAAAATAATAAATAATATTTTATTTGGGGAAGCACTCATTCAACTCAATATATGGACGCTTCGTCCCTGGTATGTATATATATATATATATATATATACAAACTTTCTCGAAATATATGTATGTTATATTATACAGATACATTCAGTATATATATACATTTTCCCGAAATTGTTTAAAAGAAAAAAAGTGAGAGTAAGTCATTCGCATTCAGTATAATGATTGTTTTTTTATCCTTTTTTTTGTTTGTTTTGTGTTTATTTTTTTTTTTTTTTTGAAGAAAATTTTGTATAATACTTAAATTTTTATTTGATCTAAAAACCTTTTTAGCCACAAAATGAAGTCCTATTAAATAAAATTAATTTTCTTTTAAAATTTAAGAAAAAAAATATTTTGTCGATTGTACTTCAAAATAAAAGATACAAAGAATTGGATATTAAAAAAAATTTTATACTTTTAAGGCTATGTTAACTGAACTTGAAAAAAAAAAACCAATTGAAATAGAAAAGTTGAAGACTATCATAGCAATTGAATCTATATGTATGTCATTTGTAATCAATATTTTCTACTTATTGAAAGGTCTGTTGATTTTTTTACATTACGTTTAGAATAACTTGAATTTATTTATTTATTTATTTATTTATTAAACAGTAGACCTATTTTTATAACATTTTGTTTTGGGTGTGGAATTTTATTCTTTTTACATTTTGTTTGTCGTTTTATACGATTGATAACATTTTACCTTGAACCTACACCCTCTTACAATATGAATTTTTTTTATTGTGTTATTATAAGTTTCTATCGAATGAAAATTTTAACTTTATTTGCGTAGAGACTTGGCATTCACAACAATAAATTAATAGTGTTTTTCTTTGAAAATATGTTTTATAATTTATCCGACAAATTAAATATTGAAAACTATACCAATATATCTAAAAGATGTTTGAAAGAAAGCTAAATTTCAATTTAAGTAAGATTGTATATACTATAATCTATCTACTATGGAATGAACATCCAAACTACTTTTTTTATTATTTTTTTTTTTTTATTTTGTTTTATAATTCATGTATATCAAATACGTAATAGATAATTAAATTTAGTTTTATTGATCATAGCTTAGGCTTAAGCTGTATGATCTTATTGTTTTTTTGTATATAATTCAATTTAATTTAAATAAGCTTACGAGTTTTTATTAAGAAGACGAAAAGGGAAATTATATAAAATTAATTACAAATTAATATAAAAAAAAAAAAAAACAAATTTGTAAATAAATTTATAATTGCCAAGTTAAATAGTTTAATTTTTTCCTGTTTTCTTTTTTTTGTTTTTGTTTTTTTTTTTTTAATTATTACATTATAAGTCTTTAATTTTTTTCACACCTGCTAGCATAATTACAACTACAATATTGTTTCCATACAATTTTTTATCATAAATCATAATCATTACCATTACATTATTATATTTATTAAAATTATAATATTTAATTATTTTATCTCATATTCTAAACATCTTACAATTTGGTAGTACTTTACATTATATTAATTAAAGACTTTAAGCAGAGACTTGGCATACACAATCAAATTTTTATTTATTTATTTTCATTTACATCTTGTTTTTTGTTATGTAAACTTTTATTATTTGCCTTTAAAATACAAACGTAAAACTATCGCAGCCTATAGAAAGTTAAAAAAATGCTATAATATAACTATTTACGATTAATATTTAAATTAATTTTAATTTTTTATGTAATTAATCGTAATTATTGATTTATGTTAAAATGTTTATTCTTGTATGTATTGTAAAATGAAGGTTTAAAAATTTAATTTTTTAAAAAAATTTAAAAATTTAGCTAACCTAACTTAAGCTCATTATTAAGCCTACTTTAACTAACTTAACCTAATTATTAAAACTAATATGTATTTAGTACTTAAATGTTTTCTAACCATCAATTTTTTATTCTTAATTGATTATTTTTATACAACATGATTGCAATTTAAACTTAAATTCTATACATTAATCTGTATATACATACTCTATACGAGCAATATTGCTCAATTGAGTATATGTAAATAAATAAAAAAAAAATATTCTTTTTTAATTTTTATGTTTCTATTTTGTATAGACATGTCTTATATTTTAAATTGTGTCCATTTATATGGTCCGAGTTGTAATCAACAATTTATAGTGATTTAGTATAGAAACATAATTGTGGTCTTGAATATAATCATATTGATTGATTCTCGGGAGCATTTTTTTTATGTTTTCCCCGATGTGATAAAATGTAAATGATATTAAACCATTTTATGAGTGTTTAATACTCTATAATAATGTTTTCAAATCAATTTTATTTTGTTACAATATTGTCAATTCTGATTGTGATTGATTCCTTGAAAATATTTATTAGAGTAATAATATTTGTAGTCGGAATCAAGCAATCTGCATAATGCACACTCGTATACATTTTCATTTGAATTTACACAATGCTTTTATTAAACTTGGGCTGATATTGGATCATATGGGTGTACCATATGTAAGTGCTGGCCTAGCTAGTTTTTGGTAGCAGACCATTTTTATTTTGTTACTATTATTTTTATTGTAAATAAAATTTGGTTTAAGATGCCATAAAGGAAGTTTTGCCTTTAGTGATTGCAAGTGTACAATATGTTAAGTATAACATATTCGGATTAGATCAAATTTCAATGCAAAAGAGCTCCGAGATATTTGTTAACTGTTTTGTTTGCTAGTGGCGAGCGGTTAGAAAGTTTAATAGAAAAACGTTTCCAAAATATCTAAAACAAATTTCCAAAACAAGTTCAGACATTTCAATTGTTTAATGAGCTTGTTTTGTCAGAGCGTGTTTTTAGATAATACAGTTTCACATTCATTCAAGTTCACTTTTAATTTTCATATTTTGCAATAGTCCAAAATAATATTCAAAATTTTTTTAACTATTGTTTGGATGATATTTCCTTTGTTATCTGCAGAATAGACCATTAGCAAAAGAAATTGTGTAGCCATTTTCTTTAAGCCTGTCTAAAAAAATCAATAAATCTGCTATGTAAATAGAGAAAAGAATAATAAGTGATCAGCGTACTTTGCTGAAGACCATTTTCTATTACAAATTTTTTTCCCGTCGAATTTGATTGATTCACAATCAAGAATGTGTTTTTCTTTACTTTGCATACTATATTTTTTTCGAGCGATCAATAAAGTGAATATGTAAAATTGTTATTTTATATTTTACCGCGTCAATATTTACGATATTTTTATATATAAAGTTAAGAAAATTGTAAAAAAATATGCTAGTAAATAAATTCTGTTTAAAATTTTAACATTACTTAAGCTTAATGATTCAAATAAAATCAATTTAATCACTTTACGGATCAGTATTTAATTTTTTGTACAAAATGAAACAGATCCTTCTTTTGTTCACTTGTATTTTACTAGAGTTATCTCAAATTTTTTCAATGTTGATCAAAAATTACAGAAATGACAACAAATTTTACTGAAACAATTTTTCTAATCGCTATAACCGTCCAAATTTTCACGTATTAATTTGACTAATAGCTATATTCGCAGCCCAATACTAAAATTTTGTTCAATTGTAAAAATAAATGTAAAAATTTTAACATAACCTTTATACACTAGGAGATGAATGACACAAAATTACAAACATTAAAATTATAATCGAAATATTTTCCATAATAAAAAGTTTAATTTTCTATTTATGGAATGAAAATACCTACAATATCAACATCACTATAACAAAACTTGACAATTTTACAGTAATGAAAAACTGCCAAAACCAAAAAATTAATCTAAGAACTGAAATGTTGTCCAAATCAAATTTTATGACAAATCATTCAAACATTTTTTTATTTCATACAAGCCTTACAAATGTTTGTCACTACCAAAAAAATTTGATCCAATCCACAACGTACATTTTTTTGTTGTCATTTAAACTACCACAACCACATTCTGCCTAATTGAACTATATTCAACCCACACCCTCCACATATATCTAAACCCATTTAACGTATAATTAAAAATTGAAAAGCCAAGAAAATCATTTTCTAATGAACACTTTCAAGAAAACTCATTTAAAATTAAATAATATTTTCATTTGATATATATGTATGTGTATACATATATGTATTTATTATAAGTATTGAAAATCAGTCCAAATACTTAATAAAACAAAATAATAAAAAAAAATAAATTTAACTTTCTTTTTTTTTGAAATTGTTAAGAAATATATTTTCAATACGGCCAAATTAAGAAAATAAAATTGGAAGCAAAATAAAATAAAATCCAATAATATTTGAGAGTAATAATGTATGTTGTGGTTTTAAAAGGATTTTTAAGGATATTTTATGATTAAATATAAAAGAAAATAAAAAAGAATAATTACACGATTTACATTGGGATAAGTTAAAATCCCTGAAGGATTTTTTTTTATTAAAAAATTATAAAACGTCAAAAGAAGATTTACTTAGAAAGAAAATAATATCTTTTTTTTATGTTTTGTTGTTTTTTTTTGCTTCTTCTAATTTTCAAAAACCAAATTTTGTATGTTTTGATAATATTTCAATACAAAATCAATTAAAATTTTTGACAAAAGAGCAAATTTTAAAATTATTTTCAAAATAATAAAAAAAAAAATAATAGGAGATAGTAAGTTAACGGTGATTTTCATTACTAACATTTAAATTAATTTAAAATAGTTATAACGAATTTTTTTTTTGTTTACTTACGGTTGTAAAAGCAGAACATACATTACCAAAAAGTTTTAAAAATGTTTTAAAACATTTAAAAGATTTTTAGTCTCAATTTTATGAGAATAAGGCTTTCACTTGACACCTCCATCGTACGCGATTGGTAGCTGCTGTTTTCGCTTGTTCTTACGTTATGTTTGATTTTTTTTTGGTCTTGTTTAATGGTCCAGGTTATCTTTCTGAATTTATTCAATTTTTATCCAGTAAAAATTCAATATCCTGAATCCTGAATAAAATTATTAACCCAGGTATCCTTAGAGACTCAGATTTCTTTATGCGGGATAATTACAACAAGAGTGTTGTGTGCTTTTAGTTATAGTATGATCACATCTGTCTTAACAAACTTATATTGTTTAAATTTCAACCACATGTGACCAAGTACCTATTATATAGAAAATTCTAAATAAATAAAAGACTGATCACCTCCATGACGTATTTTGTTATCAATTTATATATTTTTTTTTTAATATTTTAAAAAAATATATTTTATATAATTAACTTAAATTAATTATTTAAAATTTTAAAATAATTAATTAAGTTCCTATTACTCGTGGGAGTGGAGCGTGGGAGCATAGGGCTTCGATAGTGAACCTCCATTCCTCTCTGTTGAGTACTTCTTCCTTAATATCGTCCCAGGTATAATTGTTGATTGTTAATTCTTGATCGATTGTGCGTCTCCATGTGTTATATGGTCTGCCGGATCTCCTTTGTCCTTGTGCATTCCACTCTAGAGCTCTTCTTGCTATATCACTTTCTGATTTCCTAAGTGTATGACCTATCCATTTCCATTTTTTCCTATTTATCTCTCTGTTGATAGGTTCTTCTCCAGTTATCATCCATAAATCCTCGTTGCTAATTCTTGCCGACCAGAATATTCTGCATATAATTCTCAAGCACTTGTTGATGAATACTTGTAGCGTCTGTTTGATTCTGACCGAAGTGAGCCATGTTTCACTGCCATATATTAATGTTGACTTAACACATGCTCTGACACACATGCTCTACCTTTGTTGTTCTCGATATTTGGTTGCTCCGCCATATCTTCATTAGGCTTCCAAATGTTCTGTTTGCCTTATTTATACGGCTATTGACATCTTCTGTTGTACCTCCTCTTGATGTTATGATGCTCCCCAGGTAGTTGAATTCTTCTATGTATTCCATCTGTTGTCCACTCACTGTTATTGGCTCACTATCCCTGTTGTTTGTCCTCATTGTCTTGGTTTTCTTGATATTTAATTCCAGTCCCGATTTCTTTGCTTCTTCCTGTAATCTGTTGACTTTGTTCTGTAAGTCCCTATGATTCCTTGTTATGAGGCATACATCATTCTTAGAATGTCGTCTACTATTGTGTTGAAGAGAAGTGGTGATAGTGAACATCCTTGTCTAACTCCTATATTGGATCACTGATGTTACCTCTGTGTTGAACTGTTATCTCTGCATCTTTGTACATCGCTCTGATGATATTGATGATATTGATGATTTTTCCAGGAACTCCCTTCTTTGTAAGTGTTCTCCATATTGCGCATCTCTTGACTGTGTCGAATTCTTTCTTAAAATCTATGAATAGTAGATATAGTGGGGCATTCCATTCTACTGATTGTTCAACTATGACCCGTAAAGTATTTGACTGGTCAACACAGCTTCGGTTTGGTCTGAAACCTGCCTGCTCTTTCCGTAGTATTGGTTCTAGTACTTCTTCTAATCTTTTCTTTATAATAATTGCTATTATCTTATGAATAGTATTTAGAACCGTGATTCCTCTTCAGTTGCTGCAATTTGCCAAGTCTCCTTTCTTTGGTATCTTGACAATCATTCTTTTCTTCCATGATGGTGGTATATTCTCTATGTGGTATTTTCTGATGTGGGGTTCAATTGTTTTTGCGAATAGGTCGGAGTCCAGTTTGGCTATTTCTGCTGGAATGCCATCTTCACCTGTTGCTTTGTTGTGTTTCAGGATATTGATTGTAGCTTTGATTTCTTCTATATTTGGAGCTTGAGTAGATATTGGCAGTCCCTCAGTTGGGTAAATATTTGCATCGTATCTGTTTCTTATGTCTGCTTCATTATTTGTACTTTCTTCGTTGCTCAGTTCTTGGAAATGTTCTCTCCATCTCTTTAATTGGTCCTCTAAGTTTGTGAGGAGCGCACCAATTTATATTCTGCATACAATAAAAAATTAAACAGCAGGAGGCTTACCAGAACTAAACTGATTATAATTTTATGACCAAAGTGGAATACACATCGCTCATTAACTTTGTTTATAGAAACAGCTTACTAATTTATACAAGTGGTTTTTACTTACTAGTTATTACTTTTTTTAGAAATTAGTCGTCCAATGAAATCAGTGTCAGAGTCAACACATGCGATTGAGTTAACCAATTAATAAATTTTTACTTCCTTAAATGAACCCTTATAGACAGGTCTACCCAAAATAGTTCAAGTTTAACCTAATAGTCTAACCTAAATAGTTGTAAACACTGTGTTCAAGAGTTTCTGCCTCTTCGAAAGAAAACCTTCATTGTATTTGCAACAGCCAGGATTGAACGGAATGCCTAGATTGGTAGTGTGAACAGCGTGTTATTTTTTTTTAAAACTACACAAATACTAGGAATACAAAATTAATCTACGTTCAGATGAAAGAAATAGGATTTTCTGGGAAATAGGATATTAGGAGTGAATTAGAGGGTAAGTTGGGAAACAAAATTGAACATTTGAACACTGTAAAAAGTAAAATTTCTATCTGAGGGGAACACATTAGATGCAAGCATGTTTCATATATTTTAATAGTTCTCTCAAAAAATGATTTTTAGACCATATGGGGATTTCAGTGGTGTAAATTAGATGTTAAAGCGTCTGTAATATTGTTCTGGAATTGTTGGAACGGAATCATTTTTGGTTTTAGGTCAATAGAACAAGTTTAATTTCCAACAAAATTTCTCTAAAAGAAAAAGATAGTTACACAATTTTGAAGTATATATATATGTTAAGAGGAGTAAAGATTACCTAAACTAGTATAGTGACCCAATTAGGCATAAGGTGGCATTTTGAATGTAATCGAGATAACGTAGTGAAGTTTGGACTGCACCAGTGAAAATTATAATCCAATCATAAATCCTTGCTTAGCCAGTTAATTAAAAATAATCGTCTTTCTCAATGCTACTGTAGCCAGGAATACAAGCTAGAGTAACCGAATCAAAAATCGACCCTTCAACTTCGCTTCAATATTTAGTAATAGTAATATTTATTTATTATTTTTCATTTCATATTTTTCGCTTAACAATAAAAATAAATTAAATTAAATTTAAAAATTACATACTTAAGAGAAAAATATAGGAAGACTCTTTATTTAATTTAAAAAATAGAATCGAGTCACCTTGTTATTTTTTTAAAAGTTAATTTTGCTTACAAATAAAATACTATTTTCTATTATGTGATGTAATCACAAATATATACTACTTTAAAAAAAAACAAAACATAATTTAAATTTATATTACAAGAACAAAATAATTTTTTTAATAATAAACAATTTTAGCAATTAGGTTAAAATTAGATAAAAAATTTAAAAATTAAAGAGAGAGAGAAAAAAAACATCTTGATCTGAGCTTGGTAAATAATGCAGCAAGGGGAAATTAAGAAGATAGGAGCAAAGTATATATAAATAAATAAATAAAGTATTATAATAGGAATTGAGAACTTTAACTAAGTACATCAAAAAGGAATTCAACGCTAGAATATTCTAAACATAATAACCATGATATTACTTTTTTACAAAAAATATTTAGTAATCTGAGTTTTCTTATGTTAAACGGCAATTTATTAAACAAACGACTTGAAAATAAAAATTACGCAAAGAAGTAGTTCTAAACTGTGGTACAAGGCATATTGTATTGTTGTTATTGCGTATATTATATTGGTCTAGGTTTCTAAAACTTAAGTAACCGGATCTAATAAAAAAAAGTTTTGAGAAGTTTGTAACAATACAAGTGCCTTAGCGGAAGGATATTTAAATCGAGAAATAGTGGAAGACTGCTTTCAAATCTATTTTTGTTACATAAAATACGAAGTATGTGTTTCTGAACAGTAAATATAGGGTGTAATTTATTATATGTACTACTACCCCAACAACTTAAACCGTATTGAATTTTGGATTGAAATTGGCCATAGTATAGTGTTTTAATAGTTTGTACAGAACATAGTTTTTTTCAATTCATAAATTACTTTCAGAGTAGACCTACAATAGTAATATATTTATTAATTCTCAAATGGAGCGTAACCGCTCATATAGAGTGTTTTTATCTTTGGTTAGTGTTACTATTCAAAGACTTTTTATTTTATTTTATTTTAAGGAAATAAAGCTTAACTCTACTTATTCTAAATCTAATACGAGAATAGTTTTTAATACATTTATATATTATATGCATTTTAATACTATTCATTTCACTTGTATATGTAAAATCATTGCTCACTCTCGATCTATATATGTATCGACGTGTTACACATATTTATATGATATTTATATTCACCATAATTCTACCAGTTCAGAAAAAATAGTTTTTGACTCCAAAAGCTTTAATAACAACTTCACTATCCATGAAGAAGTAAATTTTTATTATCTGAATATAACTAAGGTTGTCTTAAGGGCTGCCTTATACTTCACTACTTCAAAAAGTAAAGTATATAAGTTTAATTTGAAATTAATAATATTAACAGTTCAAATTAAAATTAACTTGAAGAAATTTACATGTCTTTCCATTAAAAAGATTCTTTGAAATTATACTAAAAAAAAAAAAAATAATAATAAAAAGAAAGTTTTATACAACAGAAAACAAGAATACTTTTATTAAATATTATAATTCTGATTTTATTCGCTTCTACTTAATATGATTAATCAAAACAAAAAACTTTTAATATTCAAAAACTCATCAGTTTTACAAATACATATATAAATTTGAAGAAATTCGGAACAAAAAAACTTACTTCCAAAACTTTTTATAAGCTTCAATATTATTAATTTCTTAGATATCAAAAATATAATCAAAAAAAAATTCTAAATATACACATTTTAATATCAAAAACACAAAAACTCCAGCTCATAAATATTTTTATATTTTAATACTTTTTAAGTTTTATCATTTCATAAACATTAATTACATGTTTTGTAATCCGATAAAAAACAACAACAACAAAATATATATTATACAAAATAAATAATATAAACAAAGTTTAAACATATTTTCATTTACTTTTTGATATATTTTAATATCTTCACTACCATTAACACCTCAACCTATACCCTTAAATATACTACAAATTAAGGATATTTATTTTTATATACCTACTGTATATGTATTAAGAAAAAGATATTTAATCTTAAAATATCATTTATTACCTACTCCCAAAATACTCTCTATCATTCAATACAAAACCACCCATATTCAATATTTTGTATAATTTTTATTTTATTTTTGTTTTTTTTTTCTTTTTTTTTTTGAAAAAAAAAATTTTTTTCTTTTTTACCACACACATTTCAAATTTTGGACATATCCTGCCAAAAATTCAAAAATTTTCTTTTCTCTTACAATTTTCTCTCACAATATCACTAATAATACACTTACATACCACACATTAATTCATACATAATAATACATATATATACATAATTGTATGAATCATTGAAAAAGTCAAGAAAGAAAACTTTATTTTGTATACTGATGGTACATATTGTAATTGGGCATGTTGATATCTTTAAATCTAATAAGAAAACTTTTCATATAAAAGAAAATCTATTTATGAGGGTAAAATATCAAAAAACAAAAAAAAAAAAAAATAACGTTGAAGAAAGTAATAATATAAGAATCTCTCTTTATATTATTTTCTTCTTCCTTTATTAAGAATATAACATTTTTCAAATATTTCTCTCGATTATATTTATTGAGTAAACAAAATGAATAATATTTTATCTTGGAAAAACGCTACAACAACAAAAAATTTATACTTTGAATATGTTTTACCATCATCAGAATAAATACAGTGAATAACTTTAGGGTGGGTTTAATAGATGGTTTGAGTATTTGATATTATATTAAAAGTATATTATTTGGAACTGACATTTTATTGTTCTGTTAAAAATAATTAAATTAAGATAAAATTTAAAATAATTTGATTTTTATTGTGGCAGTTACAACTTGCAAATAAATTAATTTGATAAGTTTAACAGTTGCCATTATACTGCGATATTATATATGGAAGGACACAATTTTTTTGAAGTTGTTGAGAAAGAACGGAATCAGACGGGACAATTGAATACTGATAATTATCGAATCAGGAAGAGTCTTGGCATCCAGAAGGACATCAAGTAAATTGTCTGTGTCTGACCAGCTTTGGTAAAAATTAGGCTAAGGTGATTTTTGAGGTATGTCTTACAACCTGGTGTCAAACAAATTGTTTGTTTGTGTCTGGTCAGGTTTGGTAAAAATTAGGCTCAGGTGTTTTGTGCTAAGTGTCTGCTCTTGAAATATGTATAACCCTAATTCATGTATGTAATTTAGGGGAATCGATCGATATGTATTCAAATTTGGGTCACACAGTGTCTAAGCGACCCTTTTAAATGAACTAACTAACCAATTAGTAATAATTAAATAAATTTTTGTAATTTGGTACCCTTCAAAATTTAGTTCAAATATTATTAACATTGCGCCAAGCAATGATTTTTATTTTGGATATCTATATTACGATATAAATATATCAAGATTTGTGCTAAAAAGAATGGTAATGGCGTTAAATTAAAAAAATTAATCATATTTGCCGGCAAGTATAAATAATAACCAAGTCTGTTTGATAAATGTAAATATAGGTTTGAGTCATTTCACAAATCAAGATTATTTTATTTTGTAAAATGATAGATGAAATATTACCTTTAAAAAAATATATAGGTTGCTATAAATGCCGATATAAAATAAAATAAATGATTAGAAAAATTTATTTTGTTTTATTTGTTTTTTTTTTCATAAAATAATTTTTAACTTTCAATTTATTTTGTTACAATAAATTTTTATATTTATTTTGATTCACAATTCCGAATTTAATCACATATTCTATATTGCATCAGGCTGTTAAACAATTTAGGGACAAACGATTAATATCAAATTTTGAAGCACAAGAAGGAAGGCTTAAAAAAGTATCAACTCCCATCAATTTATCAATAATTAACAGTTTGATAATTTATTATTAATCTATACTTTAACATTTATCTCTATGGCAGGTAGCGATAGTTTCTCATAATAATGACAGTTTTCCACATTTAATTTGTTGATGTATCAAAAAATTAATAAATAAATAAATATTTATGAAACACTACTTATTCTTTTCTGTATAATAAACTGCAATAACATACTGAATGTATGAAACGTTGCATGCAAACCAAAAACAAATTAAACACAGAGGCTTGAGATATTTAATTAACAAAGCGACTAAATTTACAACTTTAAGTATCCTAACAAGTATTAAGTTGACAATTTCGCAATAATTTCACAATAATTTCAATACCACAGAGAGTAAACTGAAATAACGTCATACAGAATGTATGAATTGGTATGATACAACTTTAAATATTCTAACAAGTATTAAATAGATAATTTCGCAATAATTTCGCAATAATTTCACAATAATTTCAATACCACAGAAATTTAACTGAAATAACATCATACAAAATGTATGAAATGGTATGATAATAACAGAAAACAAATCAAACGCTATGGTTTGAGATATTTAATAAACAACGCGACTGAATATTATACTCTTTTAAATATCCCAATAATTATTAAGTAAATAATTTCACAATAATTTCAACATAAGAGAAAATTAATTGCAAACAAATACTACATGAGTTTTATTGAAATTAGCATAAATTTATTAATTATAAAACTAAATCAATTTTTATTTAAATAAATTCCTAAATATTATCTATTTAATTATTTTATAATATTTTTTTATTATTATTATTGTTTTTGAAATTATTATAGGGTGTAGTAAATTTTCGAAGTTAATATTTTCGATAAATTTGAAATGACAAAGAAATTTAATGTTGAATTAGAAAAATATTAACTTGCAATATCACATTTCCATATTATTTTATTGTGATAAAAATGTTAATATGTTAATCTAGAAAATAAATTAGTTAAGCATCAATACTAATACAAAAATATTAGTATGTGTATCACAATAAATAATAATAAAATAATACACATACTTATACATGCTTCTAAAACTAATTTATTCAAACGTTTAAAGAGAGAGAGAGTGAGTGCTCTAAAAGAGGAGCGCAAAATACTTATATAGAGCTAAAATTAAGAATTGAATTAGCTTCATAAGCGATTACACTTTTGTTATTAAAACACTTTTGTTGTTAAAAGTACTAAGAACGGATACAGAGCTAAAAGTTGGAATTAATAGCTCCAAATTTAGCTCTAGTGTAGCACAAGAGCTTTCATAGAGCTAAAATTGTTACTTTGTATAGGTATATAGGTATGAGTGGCTGATACCAAAGATGTGCATTATGATACCACAAAATCAATATGTTACTTGAATCCTTATTGTTAAAATAATTCGAGTTGAGTTTTTCACAAATCTATGCTAAACAGCCAGTTTTAATGTCTAGCAAATGGCAACCGATGACTCTAGAAAGTATACTGCTAAATGTGTTTTTATATTGTAAATTAATTCGGAGAAGATGTTGAATTATATGGACCTGTTCTTCATCTTTACAAGCTTTGCATAAATAATTTTATTCTGTCACTTACTTATTAGAAAATGTCATTTGATAACATTTATCATCATTTTGATATCTAATTTAGTTATATAATTTAAATTTTAAAGTTTTAAATCTATTTATAATTCTCTTACTCTCTTAAAAACCAAAATTAAATATTTTAATTTGTTAAATTACATAACAAATTTATTTAAAAAATTAATCTAAAAAATTTATTTTTTAAATTAAATTTAAAATTTAGCATACAAATTTTAGAAAATATATATTATAAAAATATTCAAATACAAAATTGGAATTTATCAATATTAAGGATTTAAAATACCAAAATCATAATTTGTTATACTTTATAAAAGTTATTAATTTTTTTAAGCCATTCCAAGTTATCTGCGTTTTGAACTTCAATTGTTGACAAATTAAATAACTGAATACGTTTATGAAGTAAATTATTTTGTATATTAGTCTTACAAAATATAATGGCAATCTGAACAAATTTGTCAATTTCAGCCTATAATCACTTGTTTAACAACATAATCGTAATAGATTTCCCAAATAATCTGATAGCATATTATTTTTCATTTTAAAAATAAATACCAAAATATTAAAATTCTAATTTTGATGTAGGTAGGTAGGTAGGTAGAAGTGGCCATTCCAGTTACTTCTGAAAAACCAATTAGCACTTAATTGTGCCTTTTTGATACCACGACTCTACTTATTTCATGTTGTCAGTTGTTATAGGTGGGCGTTCTCTTATCTTCACTCTCCCCAGGGACTCAGTACTAGAGCCACCCTGTGAGATTAAGGAGGTTGATCAGATCTCCTATTTTGCTTTCCGCTATAAAACCTATATTGCTGGGGAAAGCTTCACCTAAAGTCCGGAGTCTGACTCTAGCTAATACTGGACATCTGCAAAGGAAGTGTTGAAGAGTTTCTGCCTCATCCTCATCCTTGCAACTGCGACAGTAGGGATTGAAAGGAATACGTAGCTTGGCAGCGTGGCTTCCTATTGGCCAGTGACCCGTACTGATGGCTACTACTCTTGCTATATCTGTGCGGGATCTGGTTAAGAGTTGTTTGGTTTTATTAATATTATACGCGGGCCACGTTTTCCTCGAGGTCGCACAGGTATTTAGTCTATGCCACCTTTCAGTCGCTCTGGCCCGAAAATATGAATGCATACGCTCCTTGACGACTCTCATTGGACAGTGAATGTCTTCCTCAAGGGACCTGTCGAAATTGGAACCTTGCCTTGCCAGTTCATCGGCTCTCTCATTTCCATCTATGTTACTGTGACGAGGAACCCATAGTAGAGAGATCGAGAACCGGTTATCTAAGTTTCCAATTTCGTTTCGGCATTGTTCCACCAGCTTAGAACAGATAGTGTCCGCCACCAAAGCTTTGATAGCGGCTTGACTATCCGTGAAAATGGTGACTTTTGTTTTGGTCGTATGAATATTATTAAGAGTTTTAAGCGCTTCTCTAATTGCAAGCAGCTCTGCTTGAAAGACACTAGCGTATTTAGGGAGACCATAAGATTTTGATATTTCTAGATCTTCTGAGAAAATTCCTGCACCTATTCCGCAGTTCATTTTAGACCCATCAGTGAAAATTCCTATATCATTTTCCCTTTTCTTTAAACCACGCTTCCAATCGGCCCTGACAGGAAAACCTACTTTAGGCTTTTTGTTGAAGTTCAGTTTTGGGGGTGATATAATCGGTTGTGCTTGGCAGCACTTCATTTGAAAACTTACCTATGATATTCCCGTGGCCATATGGTCTGGAATACCAGAAGCCAGTTTCTCTTAGTCTGACTGCACTGCAGGACGCAACGTATTTTATGTACAAATCGGGAGGAAGGAGATTAAGAATCACATTTAGAGCGTCAGTAGGGCAATTTTGATGTACTGACACCCATTTTAATTGTCGTAACAAGTATGATTCCGGTTAGTTCTTCTATTACATTTTTACCCTTGTTCTGTAAAATTTATAGTCTATTTTTCACCTTTGCTCTACAACAATGATTAACAGTAGTCTAAATATGGTAAAATAATAGTGTTATACATCATTACTATCCACTTCTGGTAATTTTATTTTTTGAAAATTTTAGTACTTATGAAGGTTTAGTAATCAGTAGGTTAACAGATCGTTAATGATTCATTATTGGCCAAATAAGTTTTTCTATACTACAGTCAGTTTTATTGAACCGACATTCAGTTGATGTAGTTAAATGTGTACCCAAATTTCTCTGTTCGAGAAATTATGTATCACATCTTTTCAAAATCACTTATCAGTATTTTATAGATAAAATATCTACAAGTCCTGAACATATTAGTGTAATTTAAAATAATTAATAAGTGAACCACCCCAAACAAATATATTTTTATTTATTTATATATATATATTTACAAAAATATATTTTATGTACATTTGTGTTTTTTTTTTGTAGAATTACAGTTAGAAAGGATTTTGCTTTTAAGATACTTTTTGGTTAACCTTAGAATTTATTCGTTGTTTTTCATTATTTTTGAATAGAATTATTATGAAAACCACAAAAGACTTATAATAGTTGAAAAAAAAAAATATTTTACAACAACTTTATCCCCTTAACATACAGCCAATTATATCTACTATCATATCTTCTATAATAGCTAGAAAAGAACATATATATTATATAAAAAATAGGTATATACATTGTGCCTACATGCAAAATAAAATTGAAATAACAGACAAATCAACTACGAGTATTATATGAGAAAACTTTTTCTAACGAAATTTATAAGAAATTCTTTTTAAAAAGAAGTTAGAAAAAAAAAACAAAATATCCCGCGTACCTATCCTACAAATAAAAATATTGGAATAAAATCTAGGGTAAAGCCTTTTTGGTTATATTTTGTTTTTCATTAGAACGAATAGAAACGTGGGATTTTTAATCTTTTTTTATTTTTATGTTTCTGAAATATCTTTTTGAACTTCAAAGTTTTATTTGTATTTCATTTAAAAAAGTTTAAAAAGAAATTTTCTTAAATTAATTTTAAACCAATAAAAGAAAAACTATAAAAAATTTTAAAATTAAAAAACAAAAAATAATAATAATGAAATAATAGTTTTAAAGTTGGCGCAAATGCTTAAGCTCCAGATGATAATAAAACTCATAACTTGTTTGTAAACTATTTAGAAATTGTTTTTTTTTTTTTTGTTTATTTTATTTTATCTTTACTCAAATAATATTTAGAAAGTATAGTTTACCTTTTAAATTGAAATATAAAAATATAAACTTTGTATTAATTTTCTTTAAGAATATCATAAAGAATTTTAAATTGTTTTGTTAGCAAAGAAATATTTTCTTAATTTTGATTTTTTATTTCCGTATCACTTAACATATTCATCTTTGTTTTTATATTCTAAGTATTATGGAAATATACGGAAGTATATTTGCATTAGCTGTGTTGGATTGTAAGACAATATTAAAATGTCTTCTCTGTTTCAATTATTTATTAATTCATTGAAAATAGTGAATGAAATAGTGAATGCAATAGGTTGTTTGATTCCTTCTAAAATCTACTTGTCTATCAGAAATCTCACTATATAATATTTATTTATTTCTTTGCTTAAATCAAACAATTTGAGTTAATAATTATAGCTTACAATATAATATTTACAATCAAAAAAATAAAAAAATATATAAAATAAAACTGTTAATCCAAATGGCTTAAATTGTTCATCCTATTCAAATAACGTATCATTTACAGTTTCGATTATTTGACTTAACTTTTGTTATTTCGTCACTCTTGTACTTGAGTGTCGTATACACGTCACTATCAGACTTGATTCATAAAAAACAAACAATGATATTTCGAATGGTCTAATCAGATTTCCGATACCTATCTTCGCTCCAAAAATATAATGTTCGAGTTTGTCGTATATTCAAAATTAAAACTACTTGTTTAAACCTAATTTGTCGTATATGCCATAACATATTTTTGTTCCATGAACGACAAATTTCATGTTACTCAATTATATTTTATCAGTTTTTTATTTCAATAAATGGAAAATATCAATTAATGCAGAAAAAACGAACGCGATTTACTTTACTAAATAATGAAAACTTAGTAACCTTCCGAACCAACACATAAAAATAAACTCCACAGATATCGCTTGGTCCAACTCAATTAAATATTTGTGCGTAACATTTACGGCTAACCCTCAATAACCGTACAATTATTGGTATCGTATCGGTACAATAATTGACAAGGTTAACAAAATTGGTAGGATGTTATATCCTTTTATAAATAGAAAATCCAAGCATCCGAAAACAACAAATTAATATTATTCAAAGTGGTGTTTCAGCCATTAATTTTATACGCCGCACCTGTGTGGCATAACTGCGCAAAAACACACATGCAAAAATTGAAGGTTTCGCAAAACAAAATCCTCAAAATGATATTAAATCTACCGTTTTATTACTCTACAGTAAACTACATCTATAAGTCTATAATCTATAAGTATATATGATAAATTTTGTTACAAGAACATGCATGCCATTGACCCCCTTATAAGGGAACTTTAACAATAAGACACAATTAACTTACTTAACATTCTCATTTGGTCTTTTTTTTTTTTTTTTCTTTATTTAATTCATATTTATTTACCTTATAACTTAACAATAATTTTACAATGTGATTTATAAAAAATAAATATTGACCTCATTAACATAAGTATATGAAACCAATTAGGTGAAAATATGAAGGATATAGGTCTTAGCATAAGCTGTATGGCTTTATTAGTTAAATTTAACAAAGTTAATCAAAAAAAGTTTGTTTTCTATGAGGACGTATAGTAAAATAAAAAAAAAATAAAACATATAATATATTATATAAAACAAAATATAAAATAAATCAAAATCAAAATTTAAATTAAAATATACAATAGAAATAAAGTGAACATAAAAATTATAATAAAAAAGTATATAGTTATTTAAATAAGTATTCCAAAATTTTGTTTTTAAACAGACAAATATTTTCTGGATCTTTAATATCATTGGGTAATTCATTAAAAATTTTTAGGCAATTATAAACACAATTATTCTTTCGGTTGTTTGTTCTGAATAAGTGCAAATAGAAGTTAGCTTTATTACGAGTATTATGACTATGAATATCCATGTTTTGTATTTAAAATGGAATTATGTTTAATTTTATTATTAATAATTTTAAAAGCAACTATATACAACTCTCGTTTACAGATATTTTGAAAGCTTATATATATATTATTATACAGCAAATGGGTAGGATGTAATATATTATAATTATGAATGATTTTGATAGTTTTTTTTAACATGGTTTCAATTCTGATAAGATATTTCTGAGCAGCACCGTTCCAGATTGGATTAACGTAGGTAACTTGGGATAAAATATAAGAAGAGTAGATACTGAAAAGCGCCTTATTATTTAGAAACTTCCTTAACCTCTTCAATAAGAATATATAAGGTGATATTTTTTTTATAACCTGGTTTATATGCTCATTCCATTTCATCCTACTGTCCAACAAAAGACCAAGGTAATTATATTTTTGAACTATTTCAAAACTAAGATTGTTATGAGTGAAAGAATTCACTTGAAAATTTTTGTTGTTGAAAAGCAGTATTTTCGTTTTATCAATATTCATAAGTAATTTATGGTGGAATAACCATTCATTTATCATCTCAAGATCATTTTGAATTGTAACAAAAAATTCATCTTCATTATGATTCGAGTACTTAAGGACAGCATCGTCTGCATAGAGTTAAATGCTGTCAATTAATGGAAGACGTGCTAAGTCATCGATATATAATTTAAACAGATCAGGACCAAGAATTGAGCCTTTCGGAACTCCTTTTCTGATACTTAACCAATCACTCGTATGTGATGCAACACGTACGCACTGTGTTCTTTCGTATAGGTATGATTTAAAGAAAGCTATTTGCGATTCAGTAAAGTTTAAGCTTGAAAACTTTTCTAGTAGTATTTGAAAATCGACACAATCAAAAGCCTTCTTTAAAACAATGAAAACACAGCCCGTATATTTTCCCTCATCCATGCTTTTAGTGATAGAATTCGTTAAAGAAAGGCCGCTGTTGTATTAGAGTATCGCTCGAATCCATATTGATCGGGGTGTAAAATCGGATTAGAGTTAAAAAAAACAGATTAGTCTTTTCTTAATAATGGTTTCAAAAACTTTTGAAAATGCTGGGAGCACTGAAATAGGTCTATAACTTGATGGGTTAGCTTTATCTTCAGTTTTAAAGATAGGAGTAATTATTGCTTTTTTTAAGCAACTCGGAAAATTATTTGTCATAAATGATAGATTAATGAATTTCGTTAGAATAGGACTCAATTCTTTGGTGAATTCTTTTACAAATTTTGTGGAAATTCCGTCATATCCTGTTGCAGCAGATGCTTTTAACGTATTAATTACCTCACTTACCTCTTGTATATTAGTTGGGAACAGATTAAAATTTGAGTATATATTTCTATGAAAACAAAAGCGGTTAAGGTAATTAGGATCAATGTCAGTGGACGGAATATTGAGGGTTTGTGTAACATTAGTAAAAAATTTGTTCATGACATTAGAAATTTCCTGTGGCTCGTTGTATGCGTTATTCTGAAATATAATGGAGTTGATTTGACTATTCATACTATTTGGATTTGTATTAAATATAACTTTTTTATATACATCCCATAATTTTTTGGGGTTTCCAGAAGCTTTAGCGACATCATGAGAAAAATATTTTGTTTTAGCTTGGAATATCAAAGTTTTGGCCCGACGTTTATGTTTAGTGAATAGAATTGCAACATTTTTATCAGTAGGATATTTCTTTTTGTATTTGAAGAAAGAGTCTCTAATTTTTATTTCATTCAATATTTCTGACGTCATCCAATCATGTTTTTCTTTCTTATTTCTTTTTTGAATTTTTTTAGTATAATTTCCTATTAGAGTACTTAAAGCATTGTTGAAGATATCAAAATCATTATATGAATTTATATCATTCCAAAACCGGTCCGATTTTAAATTCTCATAATCTAATACAGTTATAACATTGATCATTATTTCTTTAACAGGGTGTATCTTAACACTTATGAAAAATTGTTGATGATCCGATAGAGGGGTGTCTAGTATATGAAAGTAATATTCATAATTGATAGCATCTGTTACAAAGTGATCAATTATAGTTTTAGAAGGAACTCTTGTTACATACTCTTCAGAAATTTTGTTGTAAATCAGATATCCGTTACTCATAAGTGTAGTAATGTAATTTTGAACAGATTCATTTGCCTTTTCAAGAAGATTTAAATTGAAATCTCCTATTATTAACGATCGCTTATAACTTGTTGTAATAACGTCAATTTTATCTATGAAATCATCTATACTTGTATGGTTAGACCTATAAAATGTTACAACATTTAGTTTTAATTTTCTTATTGAAACAACTAAAACGTTTGAAAATGAAAATTCTTCATCATACTCAAAGTTACTACTCAAATAATCTATAACATAAATCGCAACCCCTCCATATGAGGTAGCACGATTGGAGAAATAAGGCGTATAACCAGGTATATTAAAATGTTTATTTTCTTCTTTACTGAGCCAAATTAGTAATTTACTGAGTCTTATAAATAATAGCCAAACTTATAATAGGTTTTTAATTTTAAAAATAAGGTAGTCACTTAGAAATAGGTTAAAATAAATTTAAATTTTCAGTTAAATAACCAAAGATTTCAAATTAAGGTTTTTTTGGTAAAATTTTTCCTTAACACATAATATATTAGTCATTAAGTAATACTCAATAAAATAAAATGAAAATGTTCCTAGCTGTAAAGACCTAATTTAGTGTCTAAATCTCTTAGTTAACTCTCAAAGTTAAACACAAATGTAAAATTAAAATATTACAAATAAAGCACTACTACTACTACTTGTTTATTTGTTGCATAAGCCATATCATGTGTTTTTGTTCCATGAACGACAAATTTGCATGTTAGTTCATATCCATTATATTTTATTTCTGGTTGTCTTATAAAACATACATAAAGAAAACATTTCTTTAAATATTGCTAAGAATGATCGGAAAGTCTGTCTGGTGCAGTAATGCAAATGCAAAGCACAAATTTCTTAAATTATAATATTGATTTGACAAACTATAACTGGTTGACATTTTATAAAGTAAAATGAAATGTATATTAGCTATGTGAGAAGGTAAATTTATTACAATTAAAATTTAAAACCTTGATGACTTACAACATTTCCTACACTCTTCCTATATCCTTTCCAACTTTTGATATTAAAAACAGTAAAATTTTGAAGAAAATCGGATCAGAAACTTAAAAATTGCTATCGTCAGAATGTGTGGAATACAAGATATCATCTATTAACAGGATTTTTTAAATTCCAGAGAAAGTATAGATATGACGTAAACAAAAATTCTACTATCTAAAATGTAAATAAGTAAATGCAATCAATATATTTATTTTTTATTAATTTTGTAATTAAGAAGTTTTTTAAAATATAAAAGTTAAATAAAAACAGCACCTGCCTTTTTTGAAAGCTGTTACAATTCTGAAAATCCGCTTATAATATAGTGATAGTAGTGATAGTAGATTAAGATCATTTTAGTTAATTGACGTTAGTTAAAATTTAGGTTAGGTTTACACTAGGTTTTATATTAGCATAAAATAATTAATTAAAGGTTTTTACTTGCCATTTTGTCCTTTGCAAATTAAATTTATTTGAAACATTTAAGTCAAGTTAGTCCAAATAATTACAAATAAAAGGTGTAAATATTCTAGTAATATAATCTCTTGAAATATAGAATTAAAATATATGAAAATAACATATTGTACAAATACATTAAGGCAATAAATAAAATAATAATAATAATAATAATAAATAATAATAAAAGTTAAATTGTATTCTAAAAAATCTACTACCTACTTATTAGGTGCAAATGTCATATAATTGGTCACAATTTAAATTTTGTCTAATTTATAAAAATAAAAATTCTGTGTTTTTTTTATTTTTTAAATTAAATTGGTATTATTATTTTCATTTTAGTTTTTAATTTAAATTAATCATTAATTTAATGTATTATTGCGTACCTCTTTGAAGAGATATTTTTTACTATTTTTTTATTGATCAAATATAAAATGTCTCCATTTTGATTTTATTTTATAGCATCTTATTATCAGTGTGACCATTTTAGCCGTATCACGGCTAAATTTATCCTTAAAAATTTATTTTTAGCAGGAAAAAATAATAGTACTTGGCTTAGCAGTAAAAACTTTATTTTAGCCGTGTTATTTATTTTCTGCCAGAAAAAATGTTCAAAATTATTTGACAGACAAACAAAATTTGAAAAACATAACAAGGCTTTTAAAATTTAAATTATTATTTTTTCGTTGTTTAATTGTTAACGTTTTTGGCTCATGATGGATACATATATAAGTTTGAGGATGAAATGTTTGAACAATACGAAAAATTAAAAAAATATACAAGGCAGAAACTTTAAGAAAAATGTACAAAAATTAGCTTAACTTTGTATACCTATCTTTCATTAAATCAATTCTGAAACAAGTTCAAAAAGTAAACAAAATTTTCCAAAACGAGTAGGCTGAATTCACATCATTGAAAGTACATTTTCATTATTTGCGCTAAATAAGGTAGATTAGCTTCATCTTTGATGAAAAAAATCATAGCTGGTCCTCTTAAAAAAGATATAAAATATTGCAATTAATTTTGAAAAATATTTGAATCCATGACCTAATTTGGGTTACGAATGTGATTAAAAACTTCAAGAATTAAAAACAAAAAACGTATTAAAATTACAAGAAGAAGTATTTAGAAATCAATGTAAATTATTCATAACTAAACTAATCAATGAGTAAAAAAACAGGTCAACGAATTTAACGATTTTGCAAAAAGAAAAATTTCATTTCAATTGATAATAGCTTGAACGTGAAAGACAGACATTTTAAAATTACTTATAAGCTTTTAATATTGATAAAGAAAAAACTAACGAAATTCAAACTCAGTGGAAATATTTAACATTGATAAAATGGAAAAATACAGAAAGTACTAATTCCTTCTGGCTTGCAGTTAACATTATAAGGATGTTTCAAATGAAAATTTTTTTCAGAACTCGCGAATTTTGTCATATCTCCTTTGGTTTTATCGATTTCAAATGAAGAAGTGGAATGTATTTTCAGTCAAATGAATCTGGTTAAAACCAAATCCAGAAACAGGATGCAAACAAAAATGCTGAATAACATTTTTGTTATTAGAATCTATTAAAAAAAAGACTTGTGGTGCCATAATTTTGCAACACCTAACGAAATACTTAGAAAAAGTTGGCATATTCATAATCTATATCATGAGGAAAATGATGAAGAAATTGAAACCGCTTCAAACAAAGTCTGCAAGATTTAGATAATATTTGTTAATAATTATCACAATTTCTTCGTGATAGGTTTAAATGGGCCCAATTGATTTTTCGTGATTCGTATTTTGGTTATTTTATTTTTATAAAAAATTGTCAAATTTATTTAATATAATATGTAAATTATCTTATTTAAGAAGCTCCCATGAGTTTTATAGATTTATGAATTTAAGATGAATCCAATGGATTTTTTTGGATTCTTGTTTTTTTTTAAATTCTTTTAGTTATAATATGAAATAAAGACGTAACATTCTAATATAAATAACATGTAATTATAAATAGTTTTATTTTCCTAAAGGTATAGTTGCAATATTGGCTAAAATTTTATTTCTTATTTAAATTTTATAGGAGAAATTACTTTTGCGGAATTTTTAGCCGAATTTCAAGACTATTTTTCTTTAGTCGAATTTTTAGCAGAATTTTATCATAAAATCGATTGCTAACGCGGCTAAACTTAGCAGAATTAAAAAAAATATATGGTCACACTGCTTATTATATTAAGTTAAATTTTTTCAATTATATAAAAATAAAATAAAATTAAATAAATAAATTATAAACAAAAAAAAATAATAATCATAGTTTAGCCTCCACCAATATGCTTCAATTAATTGTTATGTTCATTAGTTATTGTCATTTTCAGTTATTTTTATAATATTCAAGAATTCCATTTATTTTCTATTTTACTTATATTCATATTCAACTAATAAATTTTTTACTTACCCATTTTTATTGCATTTTATAATACACTAATGCAGTTTTAATAACAAAAAATTAAATATTTAAAATTAAATAATAATTTCTCAATTATAAAAATAACTTATATTTTACTTTTGTTATAATAAATAAATTCAGAACTAAAAATAGAAATATAGAAGAGATAAAATATTTTTAGAGAAAATAATACATATTTCAAGAGAAAAATATTTATTAAAGAAACAAAAAAAAAAAAGGATTGAAAGTTTGCAATTGCATCCTTCTCTAAAATATATTTTTATTTTTTTTTATAAATATTTAATATACACAGTAAACACAACATATTAAACAATAAATATAATTATTCAATATTATATACTAGAGCGAGAGTGTCTATACCAAGAAAATAAAAAAAAAAAATAAACAAAAAAACACAATTTCCATTAAAATACCGTTAAGACCATCAACTGTTAACTTAAATAAAATGTTATATTCACTATGAATACCTTATATATTGTATATAAATGTACATTTTTTTTTTGTTTTTTTTTTTTTTTAAATTGTTTGGCACGGAAAAACCATTTATCTTTTTACAGCTATATAACAATCCTTTTTTTTCCTTTTATTAGTTTTTCTTTTTTATTTCATCCGAACTGATGACTATATATATATATGGCAATTTATTAAAGTATTTTAATTTAATGCATAGAAAATAATTTCAACAGCAAGCATTTTTACTTTTAAATATTGATACGAAATGAACTACACAATATACATAACGGTAAAAAATGAAGAAATAATGTATTTTTCTTTTTTATGTATTAATAGGCATTCCTGTGTGATTTGAGAATTAAGTTAAGTTATGGTATGCAATTAAATAAAATATTTATGAAAATCACTCATTAGATTTTGGATGGTTGAATTTTACATTTTCATTAATTGATTTTTTTTTTTTTATTTGCTATAAGGAAAATTAAAGTTAGTCATCCTTTTTTTTTTATTCCACAGCTTGAAATTGTATTTCACGTCCGCATCAAAAGTATTATATTCAATAATAAAATCTTGCCTCTCTAAAAGATGGTTTTGTTTATTTTTCTAATACTCAGCACAAACCTTTGATATTCTTTTCTTTACTTCTAAAAATGTCATTTTTATATTTTGCTCTTTCCAGGAGAATTCAAATCAAATATTTATTAAATTCAAAATAAATTTTATTTAATAACTACTTTTGTGACTTATAAGGTTGGGCCTTTTAATATAAGTTTTTAAATATTTTAATTTTGTTTTTGTCTAGCCTTAGCCTTAACATAATACTTAAACATAATAGAAAACAACAAGTCTTATGTACAATTGCATTGAAATAAATAAAAAAATATACTTCATCAATCTTTCATTAAAAACGATCATCAGATTTAAAATAGCATTTGTGGCTGCAGTGATATTGATGGGTCAGAAACCAATTCAATATAAAATAGTATTGGGATACGTAATATATTTTTATACATTACCCAACATCTTTATACAAAAATTATTCTTTTAAACAAAATTATATCTTAATATGCTTGGACAAGCTTAAACAAAAATAATCTTCTATGTCCTGTTCTGAAAATAAAGTCACTGTCAAATTAGTTAAAAGAACAATAATATTTTCGGTAATTGTTATTCTGATAACCCAATCTATGGTATCAGGAAAAAGCTATAATAACTGATAAAAAAGTGAAAATTTGGTTAGACGTTCCTAAACAAAAAACTAAATTAAAAAAGGTGAAGCTAAATTATTATTTCGGGAATTATTTATTTATTTATTTCGAACTTAAATCAAGCATTAAATAAATATTAAAACTTTAGGAATGTTTCACAACTCTTATTAAATTGATTTAGATTATTACACCATCACCATCAGTCTGACCAAATCGATTAAGATATTTAATAAAATTTGTGAAACATACCTTAAGTTTTAATATTTATTTAAAGCTTGATTTAAGTTTGAAATAAATAATTCCGAAATAATTATTTAGCTTGACTGAGCTGAATTTTTAAATTATTAAAAAATGTTCGCAGTAGAGGCTACAGCATATTCTATAAAAAATATTAAATCAAGCAGTTACAAATTACTACATCTATTTTATAAGATATAACTGATATAAAATATACAACTAAAATCATAATGCATTATAACGTTATATAATTTAACAATAATTTTTAATACTAATGGATGTTATAGCTATAACTAATGCTAATCAGGACTTTTATAAAATTCTTATATCACTAATTTTGTTTTTATAACATTTATATTGTTTTTATACATTATTATTGTTTTTATACATTTATAAATATCATTATAACACTTTTAGTGCTCGCCGGGACTCCTATAGCACTAATTTTGATTTTATAACAATAAAATGTTAGTTGGGAGGTCTGTCACTTTTTTAAAACCAATTTTGAAAATTAAAAATCGATTGAGGGCTTGTATTTATTATACCCAATATTAACATTCTGTTACTTGATTCAAATCCATTATGGTTAGCTCTGCTTCATACACCGGTATAAAAAGGTCAACGAATCCAAGTCGAGAATGAATGTTAATAACAATTTTATTTAATAATATTACGTTTAAAAATTTCAATATAGGGTATACAAACTTATTAAGTTTAATTGATTGTCATTTCTCAGAAATTGCCTACGAATAGGATTTGCCCACAGAAGATTATGAAATACAAATATTGAAAATTTACTTTGATTAACTTCAATTTTTTCCATCTGGACATCATAAAATGGACATCGTAACGTTCTTGGTCGTCATATTTCATATTAGGTCAACC
Organism: Argyra leucocephala; assembly: GCA_963942445.1. NCBI lineage: Eukaryota > Metazoa > Arthropoda > Insecta > Diptera > Dolichopodidae > Argyra > Argyra leucocephala. Next base: position 129,119,908 of record OZ012680.1, read on the forward strand.
AATGTTGTATAAAGGGTATTTAGGTTACAAAGATCAGAAAATTAGTTTGCTCAATGTTTTATAAATCTTTATAAAACCTTATTTGGAATTTGATTTAATTATAATTTAATTATAGTGTAAAATAAACGTTCATTTGTTCTAGGAAAGCACACCTAAGTCTTTATTAGAATTTACTTTTCTAGTAATAATCACTGATAAAAAAGGGAAATACCCAAAATTGACCAAATTTGCTGAACCGTTTGCAGTTTTTGATGTTCAAAAGTAAACTATAATTTGTACACCATAGAAAGAAATTATCAAGGTCATTTTGAAATATGACCATGTCACTTTCGGACTTAATTTATTTTCATAAATTTTCATACCAGTAAATGAAAATTTAATAATATGAAAATTGTTTATTTAATATATTCGCGTAGACTTTTAATTCACTATTCTTAATTACTGAGACAACATTATTAATAGAAATTTTTAACAAAAAATTTTCTAAGTGAATCCTGGATGAAATTATCATCAAAGTGATAGGAACCTACAATTTAATAATATTAAAAGAGAAGACCTGATGACACACACTTGAACAATTTTCAATGATCATAGAACTGCAACTGATATTATTTTTAAGTACATATGGAATTCAAAAAAATATAATTCTAAATGATTGTCATAAAGTGTTAACGAAGCAAAATCAAAAAAAAAAAAATTAACAAAACAATATAACAAAAAATAAATAAGAAAATTATCGATTACATAAGACATTGAGTGACTTAATCACAGATAATATCATTTCTAAGAAATGTAAACTAAAATTAGAGCAATCATTTTTATTCTGTAAATTTATAATTTAAAAAAAAAAATTGTTTTTTATTTAAATCTCTTCTTTTTTTTACTCTCCTCAACAACTATATTTATACCATAACATCCTATTTTGTAACACTCACTCCAAAACTATATAAAATAAATTTTTCTTTAGATTTTATTCATCCCATTCGAATAAATTTCAACAAGTTGAATATTATATTCATGCTTACAAAATCCTATTTACTTGTCTAGCAATCACGTTATAGTTTATTTTTTTTAATGGCTAAGTAAAAATAGTACAAAAAAACTACAGTACGTGATTTCCTCAAAAAAAAAAAAAAAAAAAAAAAAAAAAACAACATTATTAAATTGAAACTAAAATGTAAAAACAAAAAAAAAATATATCCATTATAGTAGGAAAGGTAGAAGATTGAGGTGAATTGAGTTGAAATTATTGTAGTTATGATGTTATTTTAAAAATAGGTTGAAAAATGAAAATATTTTTTTTTTTATTATTATTATTTTTATATCTGAATCTGCATTAAAAATTCAACAATATCAAATTGCATATATTCATTTCATTGTAAAAAAAAAAAACAAAAATAAAAAATAAAAACAAAGGAAATAAAATCTAAAAAAAAAAAATATTATAGCAATTATTTTGTGTATATATATATCCGGATACATAATATACATATACTATATGAATGTACAGGGTTTTTTTCTATGTTTTTATATAAAAAATTTGTTGTGTAAAACAAACATTTTTTTTGCATTGAATAAGGTTTTGCCTATGTATGGGATAATGTCCAAAATCCATATTATAGATTTTGAATGATTGCTGAGTTTTAGGCTAGGCGAAGCCACCCAATTTATAGTTTTACAACTGTATGACTGTACATTTGAATTCACTTGCAACTTGTTTTTTGTGTGCACATTTTTCGTTTTTAATTATTTTCTTCCAATATTTAATCATAGGTTCCAATAAAAACTTCTATCAAACAATATAGTTTTAATTAAGGATATACAAGGTGATCAAGTAAAGATATTAAATACTCATTTGCATCTATTAAACACCAACAGCAATTAAATGGTCAAATAAAATGTAATAGAAAACATACAACTTCACCTGTAGATGTTACTGATAAAACAAAAATTACAACAAATATGAATAACTAGCTTTGTAACCCGTCATAAATGACGGAAGCAAAATAGATCCTAGTTTCTTTTTTTCTTTCATTAGATTCTTTATTCCGAAATTACAGTACTTATGTTTATATCACTTTTTATTTATTTTTATTTATGTTTATATTGGCCCCTAACACTAATCTTTTTTTTTTTATATAACAGAAAAAGAAGTACCATACCAAAAAATTTGTATAAAATGTTTGTATTTTTGTATGGTATACTCGTACTCACTTCCATTTAGTTATAATTCGTTAGTTGGGTTCCATTTAGTATAAATTATACCGTATTAGCGTTATTGTGGCCTCTGGGAGAGCAAATTTAAAAATGGGATTTTATTTTCATATAAATTTTGTCTTTTGTATAATGTATAGGGATCTTATTTTGCTATATGAATAAACTGTTATTATGGTATTGTGTTATTTTTAAAAAAATATTCAAAATTTTGTATCTAAATTGGTAAAATTTACAAAAAATACAAAAACATTTTCATCAATAATTTTCAATTTAAAAAAAACAATGTTTTATTATCCGACGTAGAAGTAGAGTTTATTATCCTACTCTACTTCTATCAAGTTCTATTGATTGAACAGTGAACCTGAACAGTGAAGTGAACAGTGAACACTTAACACTGAAAATAAAATAATATTTTTGGAATGGAGCATACAGAACATACAGAATACAGATACAGCAAATAATAAAAAAAAACAAAAATAATTTTTTTTGAGTGAAGTGAGTTACGCACACAATAATGACAAAAATAAAAGGTAGAAGCAATAAAGTAGTATAATGTATAATATTATGCAATACAAATATGCTGATACACATGTATATTATTATGTATAATTTTAAGTAGTAAGAATAATCTTTGAGTGAATTATGTTTTTTTTGTGTTAAATGCTGTTTGCCTTTTGGTTATTATACCATATTAAACTATTGATTAAATTTCTATTAGTCCTTATTATTATAAATCAAAAAAATTGTTTGTTTTATTTATATTATTATTATTATTTTTTATTTTTCCTTATTATTTGCGAAGAACACTAGCATTAAATTAAAAAAATATAGTTCATGCAATCAATTTTTCCTGCAAAGGTTCAGCATGGTAGACAGGGGTTAAAAAAAAGCACCAAAGCAATTTGTATATATATGCATTTGTATACATATGCAATTTGTATATGTGTTGGAGCGTTCCGTCGAACTTACAAACATCCAGATAAATGCAGAATAATATATATATAATAATAATAATAATATTGAAAATAATGGGATAATAATGAATGGACATTGTATATATAATATAACAGATACAGATGAAGTTGATTGTCATCATATAATTAATTTGAATGAAGAACAAATTGAAAAAAACAATAATAGCAGATAAGAATAATTATCAAAATCATGATGATAAAAATATTATTATAAATGATATTAAATTGAATAATGTAATAAATAATTGTAATAAAAAAGAGAATATAATAATAGATCATACAATTAATAATGAATGTTGTAATACAGAAATCAACAAAATCAACAACAGAAATAATTAGTAATAACTGCAGCATATTAACAAAAAATTATGATGATGATATTATATTAGAACAAAATAAAATACTGTATCAATTACAAAAATTTAGTAAAAACAATGATTCAAATTTAAAAAATGATAATTGCCTTAATGAAATTGAAAATAGTGGAACAGATGTTTTAACAAATAGACTTAAAAATATTCTCAATTTAGAAGTTTCTGTTCAATCAGCCACACCAATACCATTAAATGATAAATCTCAAAAATTATTTGAACAAACAACACATAATGAAGAAATTACAGCACATTTAACAGAAATAAATCAATTAGAAAAATCAAATTCAATTTCAAATAATAATGATATTAATACAGATGATAGTCATTTAGCACCATCAAAAGAGGATGCAGATGATAATGATGATTGTAGACCACAACGTGTTAGAAGATGTTCATCATTAAAAACAGGCAAAACACCACCTAGTACACCAAGACGTAAAAAAATTGTACGTTTTGCTGATGTATTAGGTTTAGATTTGGCTGATGTTAAAACATTTATGAATGATATACCAAATATACCAGTATCAGCATATCAAGATTTAGAAATAGCTGAATCAGAACCGCCTATACAACTAGGTCCAAAAGCTGAAAAAGTTTGCATGCCATTATTTCAACCACCTGGTTGTATACCATCATTTTTAGATATGGTGCGTGATAAACAAGTTAACTTAGAGAATGCTTTAATATCGGATCCAATTAATTTAACAATAAATGATTCAGTTCGTGTAAGTAATTTAGATTTTCATAAGTCAGTACATATTCGTTACACATTTGATAATTGGCGTACATTCTGTGAAGTACCAACAACATAATATGTTTAAAATTCATGTGATAGTTTATCAGATAAATTTACATTTGCAATATATGCAAATTCATTATCAACTGGACAACGTTTAGAATGTGCTGTACGTTTTCAATGTAAAGGACAACAATTTTGGGGAAAAAAAAATGTCTACATAATGGAATAAAGCAGTGTGTAGTAACATAGAAATAACCCTGTATATACATATACATATCTATCTACTATGTATACACTATAAAATTATTATGCTATTGTTGAATAAATTTTCCTTTAATTTTGTAAATTATTTGTTGACGTAAATAGAAAAAAATTTTATTTTTTGTTTTAAAATTTTGATTTAATTAAAAAAAAAAAATTTATTTTATTTTGTTTGTTGTTATTATTAAATTGAAATATTAAAATAAATCTGTAGGTTTTAAATTTAAGTTCCGGAAACTTAATGTATATTTTAATTATTACAAAAAGAGATATTAAATATTTGTACATATATATATAATGAATTATATTATTTTTAGAACTTTTATTTAAAAAAATTAATTAAAAAAATTTGCCTCTTTCTATCAATGGTATCCAATTTAGATAATATCTGTAGAATCATTGGTCTTTAAATTTTTTGGAAATACTGAAACAATGACAATTTTTCAGTTAATGCCTTAATAGACTAGAGAATAAATGTAAAATGTATGTAAAAATGTACAAATGGTGCATCTTATTTTAATAAACAAATAAATTTAAGCTCTAAGCTACATTTTAAAATAACATGAAATTAAAAAGCTTTCATACTTGATACTGTACTAGGCAAGGATAATAAATTGACACATTTGCTTACGTATAGTTGGCACAATACTATTAATGTTGTGTAATTTGGTTAATGTATTTACATATATCTCATTATAAAAAATTAATAAATTAATATTAAAATTAAAAATAAAATTCAAAACGTTCATTAATTATTTTACTTATTTAACTATTATTTTAATATTTTGAATATGAATATTGTTTTACGTTTTTTCTATCCCCAATTTGCAAAAATTTCACAATCTCTCTTTAAGTATAGTTTCAGTATAGTTTCAGTACAAATCATCAAATTATTTGATCTATTTAAATTTCCACATAGATAATATTATGTATATATAAAATTGCACAACATATCATAAATAGAGTATTATAATAACAAAAATTAACTTTTCCCCTCAGTAACCAAAATAAATAATAATAATAATTTGTATTAAACAAATAAAATTTATTGTAAAAATATTAATTTTAATTTTATAGAATTTGACATTTTGACATTTTCTTTTAATTATTTGTTTAAATATTTAATTTAATAGTTTACAGAAAAACCATTTACAATAAATCAACACTGTAATAACAAAAAAAAAATATTATTAATAATTACAGTTGTAGAGTTCTGTTATAATGTATTAAGTAGATACTCTAAAGTACTACAAAGCACTTTGAAGTATTTTCATTAACATTTAAAATATTTTATTTTTATTTTTAACATAAATTTAAATATTAAAATCAATTTGAAAATGCTAATACTATAGTATATAGAATTATTAAAAATCATAAATACAAAAATAAATATGCTGTGATGAACATCCATTATCACCTTCTTAATAGGTAGATAAAATATTACTTTGAAGTGATTCAAATTACTTGAAAATTTTTCAAAAGGAACGAAGTTAATATAGTACAAATAATTTATTAAAATAGTTATTTACATTATTAATTTTAATTAAATTGAAAACATTTAAAAACTGGTAAAAATTAATTGAATCATACATTTTGAACATTATTCTTAATATTAGTAATTTATTATTACAATGAAATATAAAAATGGATGTACTTTAGGGCAACTATTTATTGTAAATTTATTATATTATATATATTATATATATCATATATATTATGTATATAATTTATATTAAATCAAAAATAATGTTGACGTTACATTACCACAAAACAATTAAGTTCAAAATATTATTTATTTGAACATTTCAACGAAAAATAAGCAAAAACAATACTAATGTTTCCATTGTTGTAATTGTGAAGTGGAAATTTAATAAATAAAACAATAAATGTGTAATGGCAATTCCTTATTCCTATTAAATTAATATACATGTACATTTTTACGCAAACAGATGATAAGAACATAATTAAATAAACAAAAAACATATTACCGAGTTGTTTACTAACTTGCTTCAGATCTAAGTTGGCACTTCATTCACCGAAATCTAAATGACAAAATTCCATATATTTTTTTTCTTTTCGGGTAAAATCTGATTGAACAAATTCGTACGTAAGTTCTAATGCGCTAACTATAATTACAAAGAACTACATATTATTATGTAAATGTCAAATTGACTAACGACGCTGATATAGATATTTTGTCAAAGCATATTATGTCGACCTATTAATGACATAGTAACAGTAACATATAATAAAATATTTCTTAGAACAACAAAATGAAAATACCTACATATACATACATATGTCAAATTCGGTTCGGATAGAAATTAACAAATTTAAATTATTAACTGCCTTTAACGAAAAATTAACAAATTGTTAGATTCAACTGAATTGCCACATATGTCGATTGTGTGCATTTACATGAATGTCCTATCATATACCGTGAATATGTCAATGACATAATATGTAGCTCAATTTCATTACAGTAGACTTTAAATCTAAAAAAAAATATTAATAAATCATTATAAGATCATTCTGGGTAATTTTGTTGTGTAGTCTGTGAAACGAAATGAAATCAATAGTGTAAGAGACATAATACGATGATTTACAATATGTATTATTAATCGATTTGCTATCAATACAATTGAACAAAATGAAACAATGATAAAATTGGATAATTTTAGAGTCCGTCACAAGTTAAGCTTTCGTATATCAAAATGTATTTAAATTATGATGTTATAAAAGGGATTTAACTAATACACAATTTTTTCCTATACTATAACAAATTCCTTCGATTATAATTATTATATAGATTTATCACCCATATATTGTGTGTAATCGTAATAGATGATACAATGATTATTATTATGAGTGTAAATGAGAGAAACACTTGAGCTGGTACACTTGAACATGTCAAGCTATGCCAATGATGTGTATTTTTTGTTTTTTGTTCTATACGAATGGAAATTATATATTGTACCAAAAAATGAATGTAAAGGTAAGTAGGCCATCACCAAAATCATGTACACAACTGGCATATCACAACATCCGATCCTGCTCCCTGAAGGAGCACAAATTTTTTTTTATTAGGAAGAAGTTAAATTGCCCAAGCATTAACATATCATCAGATATGGGTAACGTCGCTTGTAATTTTAACTGAAATGAGTAAAGCTAATACTGTTTTAGAATATCTCAAAAGTATAGCAGTCCAATTGCATCATTTCTGTGCACAAAATAAGATTGTTTCATTTAATTGTAAAAATAGTCATCTTTTAAGCTCTGAAATATTCAAAATTTCCAATAAAAAAAATGCCATTCTACTTCTTAGAACTCTTTTATTTAAGATTGAATTTACAAAAATAAAAAATTAATCAATTATTGCACCATGATTTCGCCACAATTTAACAAAATAATGATTTACTAACAATGCATGTAATTGTCAATTAAAAAAAGAAAAAAAAAAAAATTTATTGTATATACTCAAGAGGAAAACATATTTTATATTGTTAATTTAATATAAAGCCTGATAAAAATGAAACTACATTGTCGTTCTAGATTGTCGACATAGAATGTCTTATAGCAACTCCAATAAATGCAACATTTCCATTTTCAAACAATAATTCAAAAGCAACAAGAACAATATTTTTAATGTCATGGTTTAGAACTGTTAAAATGAAATGTCGCAGTTCAACAACGACAAATTTTGATAAAATTTGTATCGCCAATTTTGTCGTGTCGTGCGATTTGCTATGGTGTAATTTAAATACATTTGTTCAAAATATAATTTGACATAATTTGTTGATATACAATTGTCATGTCGTTTTCATTGAAATTCAGGCTTAACTCACTCACTCTTATTCTCCCTGAAAATTCATTACATGTACTTATCACATGATGAATTCACTGTGCCATTACATACAGAACTGAAAACAGATGTATTACGAAATTTCTAAATAAATAACAAATTCTCGGAAAAATAAATAATTTTATATGATTCGACAAATTAAAATAAGTATATTTAGTATATATATATAAGTATATTAAAATAAGTATATTCTTAATTCCAACTTTAAAAAAATTTCTCACATTTTTGTTAAAGAACCAAATTCTTATGTAAATAGTTGAATCCTTGAATCCTTTATAAATGATAACAAAAACATATTTATATTAATTTGAAATTCATTTTTATTTTAATAAAATTTAATGTTTTTCGAAAGTACAGTAGTAATAATAATACTCTCTCTCTCTCTCTCTGAAACAAGCACATCTTTTTTGTATCCTTGATATGTATACTAATGTTTATATATTTGCTATGTATATTAAAATATATTATAAATATATTGAAATGTATATGGTTGTTTTGTCATCAACGTTTTCTCATTACATACGCGTAGATAATTTCTATACATATGTAAATACCGATATACATATAAAAATATATTATTTTTTTTTTTACCTTAAAAACTTATGTAACAGGAACAAATTCTTTACATAATTCAATTTTATATTTTCCTTCAAGTATGTTTACACATTGATTATGTAAGTATACTTTGTAATATAATATACTAAAATTGTATAGAAATACAATTGTTACATTTGGATATCCTGATGGGGATGTAACTTCTGTTATTGATTGTGTTGTCATGTATGTACTTGATTTCATTCAAAGGTTAATGGACAGTAAACATTATACAAAAAAAAAACAATAACAAAAACACAAACAACAGCAAAAAAAACTTTGGTTTTTGTTTTTGATTAAAATGATAAGATATTTATGTACGCGTAAAAAAAGGATATATAACGATGTGAATATATTTTGATAATTTTGTGTTGAAAGAAAAATGTTTTTGTTTATCGATGATTTTCTGCGTTCATCTTTTACAAAAAAAATTATCAAAAGTTATTTTTAAAAGCTAGCAAAATAAATATGAAATTAACTTTGTTTTTGAAATTCGATTAAAAACTTAAGCCTACTGGAATACAAAATTATATAACAGATCATTTGTGAGTTGTTATTTTTTAAAATTTGCAAAATCATGCTTGTAATTTTTTTTTAAAGGCCTATAAAAAAAAAAAAAAATTTAAGTCTAATTTTTGTGACTTTTCTTTTTAGTTTTTTTTTTTTTGTTAGAAATTAAAAACGTTTTTATTTTTTTTTTTCTACATATGAAAATTATTTTGGGTGATTTTTAAAAAAATGATTCTGACATTTTTGCTATGTAATTGTTTAGATTTATATATGTATACTAAAATATTTATTTAAAAAGCTTTCAAAATATAGAAAAAAATATCTCTGAAATATTTTAAAAATCATTACAATAAGTTAATTCCATTAGTTTCACAAAATATCCACTGGTGGTAATTAAAAAGATGAAATTTTGTTAAAAAAAAATTTCCAATTTATTTTATTAGATTGATATTGATATAATATAATGTAATTGATGGTGATATAAAAAAAAGTCATTTCAAAAGCTTAAACAAAATTTATAAATTTTTAAATGTGATTGTAAAATATTTTCTTAAAATTGGTTTATAATAAATCTTTGGGAAAATTTAAAAATAATCGAAAAGGTTTTTTTCTCCAATTTTCCTTTTGTCCAAGTAAAAGTATTTTGTAATCTATAATTAAGCAGGCAATGTAGTAATATGTAAAAAAAAATGTAAATTGTAGTTGATAAGATAATTTAATCTAAACACTAAATTTACATAAGTCGATAATGTCAGTAACAATATTTGGAATGAATTAACAAAAATTAAATTAAATTTGAAAAAATTTAAAATTTAACAATTTGATCTAAAATTCAGTAAATAAATATTGGAAATTAAATTGTCTACACTTTAAAGCGCGAAATTGACACTAGCACATATCCTTATAAGCAATCAACTTATGAGTAAAATATTTTCAATAAAAGAAGTGTTGGTTTTACAGCAGATATGACAGTATCAGGAAACATCATTGTTGCAACATTCGCAGATTATCAGATTAAATTGAAGAAAAATTAACAATATAAAATATTGTGTTATCTATTTTGATATAGATAATAATTATTTGATAAAACTTACTGAATTTGAAAATTGTTCAATATCAATACACACAGAACAATTTCACTATTAGAGAGGCCTATTACACACGTATTACTCATGCCATATTTATAAATTTTTAGAATAGGTTTTAGTAAATCTATCCGTGTTAATGCATGCACATTTATGTATATTTTTTAAGTCAGAATAGGTAATAGAGTACTTTATGTCATCAATTTTGCTTAATTTTAACCTAAAAGGGTGGCTACGATAGTGCAAATATTTTAATTTAAAGCAATCACATCGAAGGCAGGAAAAATTTGTGTAGAATTATTAATATCGTTCAAGTTCAAGCCATTGAAATTAAACCTTAGTAGTTGGAACCAAAATATGTTTTTAGGTAGGGCTTCATTTTACATTGTTGTATTATAAGCTTAATACACTGAATACAGCTTATGGCTACAGCTTATTTTAATATAATGATGAATATGAATAAATTAATATAATATTTTTTTTTTTTTTTTTTTAATAACTTTTTTTTATTTTGTTTTATTTGTTTCATATGTATTACAATTAGCAAAAAAGTTTTACAAAATTAATATTGATTCTTAACTACTTAACTAAATATCTTAAAACTATATTTTATTTATTTAGTTTTGGTCGGATGAAATTAATATGACTAATCTGTTGGGATATTTTGAGTTGAAAATTCATTTATTTAGCCACCAATAATTATTTCTTAATCGTTTATCCTTTTCAGGAATAAACATATCATACTTTAGCAAAGTAGTCTCAATACTGTTAGGGTTATATTCTATACACTTGTATGTAGCCCTTCTATTATAGTGATATAATAGAGGGATATGACCGTGATTTTGAATAAGCCCTTTGGAATCTAGGTAGATAAAATGTTCTGGAGCAATATACCCCGATTTTAAACTGTAAACTCTTCATTATGGTAATATATTTTGGATATTAAACCATTTTCATTTGTGTTTAGAGATCTTTCAAAATGATTGCGAATAATTTTTATTAAAAAATTTTGCTTTACAGTACAAGCATTTATTGGAGTAAAAATGCTTGTAATCCATTTCTGCTTTCCTATGTAGGCTTATGCAAGTTCTTATACATTTACGTTCAAATTTCCTAATTTTCACCATTTGGCTTGCGCTAATGTTGAACCAAATAGGTCCCACATATAAAATTGTTGGTCTAATTAAGCCTTGGTAGGCTAAAGTTTTTACTCTTTCATTAAGCGTTTTGTTGTAAAACAATTTTTGACATGCCATGAAAGCTTTTGTTCCTTTTTCTAATGATTTTTGCACATGGAAGGTAAAATTAAAATTTTGGTGCAAATATACACCCAGATATTTAACTACCTTACTTTTATTAATTTTTATATCAGATGCAGATTTAATTTCGAATTCCTTCCAATGCGTTTTTATGTTATTTTTAACTTTATCTACAGTATCACAGAATAGTATCGTTTCACATTTATCTATGTTCATTTTTAGTAACCAGACCTTACAGAAATCTGCGGTAAGGTTAAATTGTTTTTAAACCTTCTTTTGTAACTCTTTTATGTTGTTTGCGGCTGAATATACTATAAGATCGTCAGCAAAAGCAATTGCATAGTTATCGCCCTTGATGTTACAGAGCATATTTAAGAGATCCATTGTGTAAAGAGAAAATAGTATTGGAGAATTTACTGTTCCTTGTTGTAAACCACTATTAATTTTGAATATTTTCTCGGTATTTGTTCTCGTTTGAAATTAAAAATTTATTTTCTGTAATCATGTCTAATATTAACCTGATTAATATAATTGGTAATTTTAATTCTATTAATTTATAGACCAGGCCATCTACCCAAACACTATTGAAAGCTTTTTCGAGGTCGATAAGACAAGCCCCAACACAATCTTTTTTTATTTATGTACCAACAAACATCCGAAGTTAGTTTGTTGATAGCATGAACTATACTATGCTTATACCTAAAGCCAAATTGGTTTTCAGGTAGTAATTCGTTATCGTTCACAAATTGTATCACTTTATCGTTAATTATAGTTTCATACATTTTGCTAATGTTTGGTAGCAAATTTATGGGTCTATAACTGTTGGGCTTAGTAGGATCTTTGCCCGGTTTTTTTAGCATTATTACTTTTGCCACTTTCCATGCTTTCGGAAAGTAGCAGTTATTTAATGCGTTGTTTAATAGATTAACATACTTCTCTATCATCTTTGTGCTCAGATTTTTTAGCACTATGTTTGGAATGCCATCGATACTTGCAGATATTTTATTATTCAGTTTTTAAATCTGGTATATAGGTCATCATAGTTCGTAAAAAATAAATTTCTGCTTAGACAGTTCGCGGAAGTGTTTGATAAAGTGAATCTAGTCAAGGTTTGATTATTTTGTTTTTTCTGTATGTTCATGTTCTTAAAACTTTGAACTTTATTCACCACCCTTTTGTGAAAGTTGTTGTTGTTTGGTAATAGTATTTCGTGACTGTTCTCTAAGTGTGTTTCTAGAACCTCAGTTATTTGTTTGTTATCCTTAACTATAAATTGATTAAAACTGCTTGTCTGTAGTTTGGTGATATCAATGTTGTTATTAATTAGTATGTTTACATCTTAAGGGTCTATATTTAGTTGTTTAATATCTCCAGAATACTATTTTTCTAAATAATTTATTTATTTCTGGGAACATGTTCCGACTATCTTTATCAGAATATTTTTTATTCTATTTTTCCAGTAATTGTTAATTTCTAAGTTGAGTTGTTGTCTTATTAATTAATTAATATTGTTCAGAAGGCTTCTAAGTGTACCTATTGCTTGTAAAGAGAAGTCCAAATCTCTTTTATATATTAATGAATATCGTTCAGTAGCTTACTTTTGTGTTTTAGTAAATGTTTAAGCCTGCGTGAGTAGAATTTATTTAAATAATTTTTTTTTTTGCTGAAGGTATAGTTTCGTTCATTGTGCTTTTAATGACTTTATTTAATGTGTACAAGTGTATATCGATTTTGTTATTGATGTTTTCGTGTTCTAGTATTTGGTCGTTGCCAGATTGTTATCCAACTTTCTTTTGAATTTACTCCAATTAGTTTTATGGAATAAATATTTTTCATTGGATAGTAATTCACTATTTGTTAACTCATTTACAATATTTAAGTTAAAGCTACCGCATATAGCATTGTGATCACTGTTATATGCTAATGTTGTCAGTTTATTGTTTGCTGTTTCAATTCTTACATCCATTAAAAGTAGATCTAGGTACGAATTAGATCTAGGGAATGTAGGGGTATTTGGCACTAATAGCTTGTTTTTATATTGTATTTTGTTGGTATACTTAACCACTTATATAGAATCGAACCTCGGTTGTTATTAAGAGAATTACGCCAAGAGATATGTTTTGCATTTAAATCTCCCGCAATAATATAATAATTTTTTCTGTCGGATAGTTTTAATAATTAAAAATTTTACCAAATTCTTCTATGAATTTAGATTGATTTCTGTTGGAAGCGTAAATTGATACTATAAATAATTTATTAGAATCTTTAAGATTAAGGGCAATACAATTATTATAATGTACAAAAATTAATATAATGTAGTATGTATATGTAGTAGAATAGTATATAATATAGTATTCCGACAACCGTAATTTTTTATATAATTAACATGTGATATTCCCAAGTTACTAGTAAATAATTTATGAGCTAATCAATTAAATCTAAAAAAAATTATCTATAGTAAAATTTCGATTTTACAACAATTTCACATTGATTTAAATGCAAAATTGCAAAATGCAAAATTTTCCAGAATAAATCTGGCCGCCGTATTGAACGTAAAAATTTTTACTGTTTTACATCCATTTTTATCCAAATTGTAAGTTGAAGAAATTACTGAAAATCATTTTAATTATTACGATTACATTCCCATACAGAATTTAATATTTAAAATTATAATAATTGGAAAATCAACTGTGAATCAACATAAAACCGTATCCTATAAAGCTTCTGATTTAATAAGAATAGTAATTTATATTTAATTCAAACTACAAAAGAAAGAACTGTTAAGTTTTATTCCATACAAATCTAGAAAAAAAATATTTTTCTTTTTTGTAAGTTTTAATGCTCATTTCTTTTTTGTTTTTTTTTTTTTTTTGTTCTTATTTTACTTTTTTCCAGTTTCTCTAATATAATTTGAATTTTCCTTGAAAATTTTTTTCAATTTATTCAGAGTTTTGTTTCAGAATTTTCTTTATTATAAAAACTTTACAAATTAAAAAAAATGGAACTTTTTTTTTAAATTAAAAAAAAAAAAAAAAATAAACAATTTTTTTTTTTTACATAATAAAAAGAGATAATTCATAATTATTGTTGCGAATGTACTTCATACCAATTTCAAATACATTTTAAATTTTATGAAACTAAAAATTTACTTAACATTCAAGAATGAATAACTTCCGAAATATAATACCAATCAGAAGTTGGTCATACAGAATAATGAACCCAAAAATGGAAAATTTTTTAATGTAATTAAATTCTTGGATAGAATATTCTAAAGTTGTTATTTGTATTCGTATCATAATATTTAAAAGACCTTGATGGTTCTAAACTTTTTACAATATTGTACTGTAATGTTTACAACAGTCTCAAGGATATTATTTTGTGTTTGTTATTATCTTCCAATTTTTTTTATATGTTTATCGATTTTCAGTAATCTAATAATTGATTAGACAATTTTTTGTATTCAGATGATCTGCACTGTCAAAATATAACATAAAAAAATTAAAGATAACAAAAAAGTTGATATACATTTGAAATGTTATGGGACAAAAGGACAACAGTTCATGTTCGAATAGACTAAAATATAAATAGTGTATAGAACTGCTTTATGGTTTTTACTCTGGAGTTATCACTTCAATATCTAAGTTGCAGTACTTACATTCTTTTGATTAGCAATTTAAAGAAAATAATTAGAGTCAATGTCTACCATTTACTTTGCTTATATACTTAATGGCAACATCTTAGCCATTAAAATTTTAAATTGTTTGGTTGGAAAAACCAATCGGAATAACCCCAGAACATTTTGGAATCCCTACCATCCAACTTGATCATCAACTAAGTTTTTTAAATCTTACAAATAGATTACGTGAAAACGTACGTCAGCATGGTCGGGAGTATCCAAAAATTTTTGTTTTTATTTTGTTAACTATACTTCTTTAGCTAGCCTATAATATTTTATAGTATTATTACTATTTAATATAATTACTAACACAAATCAGTAATCTTATATTTATTCATAATTTTACTTATTTATTATAAAATATATTCATTAACGCTGTGTCGTTGTCTTACGAACCACTTTCAATATAGCAAGCTTTCGTTTATTTTTTAAATATCTTATAAGCTTATACTTTAAGCATTAATCTGAGAGTGATCCAATTGTCGTTTATTGATTTTCCTCTTATTATACACTTTATCACAGTAATAATATTAAAAGTTCTTTATTGATGTATGTGAAACATTTTCAAATAATAAAATTAAAAATGATGAATGACCATATGTACCAGCGTCCTGCATTTTTGTCTCGAACTGCTTTCCTCCAGTTGAAAATACGAAATTGTTTATGTAAACATTATATATATATTATGGTATATTTTACTAAAACAGATTAACATCTTGATCGATTTCGGATGTAAGGTCCATCATTAGTTTTCTGATCAGCAGAACAAAAATAATACAGACACTGTAATGCCATGATTTGATTATGATGTAGGATCGGTCTTCTGATGATGGTATATATTTTATCTTGCTTTAGAATCATAACAATTTTCAATATTCACCATCGCTTCGAAAATACGTATTTTCAAGGTTTAATATTATAAAAAATATTTCAGTTAGTTACTTAATATATTTAGGTGTACATAATTATAAAAAGATTGTTTTGTTCATATAACACTACTGATGGAATTCATCAGTAGATATTGTAGTGTTAGACTACCTATACAGCTCTAGATTTTTGATGTAGCTTGATTTTATAATTTACATCAAGATATTGTAAACCACATCTGTGAGTTATAAAAATCAATCAAAAAATTTGTTTTGTTAACAAATTTATTTTATTTAGTGAATATTTAAATGGGATTTGATTAACTGATTTAATGCCTGATTCACTGATTCAGAACGTATGTTCCAAGCCCATGCGCACGCATATTTTTTGTATGAAAATTTGAATTCTCTCAATTTTCAAAAATGTTCGGAACAATTTTTTCTCTCCGGAACAAAAGTTGATTTAACTTTAACTTTGTGTTCGGCACAATTTTTTTTTGCTGTCATTTTTAATTTTTTTGACATTTCTCACATTACAATTTACAAAGCATAAATAAAAAAAAAAAACAAAGAATTCATAAAAATATTGAAAAACCAATATTTATAACACTTCTACACAATTTATTTTATATATTAACAATTATTTTATATTAAAAATTATCGTATATTAACAATATTATTTTATTTATTATTTAATAATTTTATTTTTTTGAGAAAGAAACAAAATTTTTAAAATTAATTCAAATCAAATTCAAATGTTAATGTCTGCTGTTTAAATTTTTTTTGTTCGGAACACAATGTTCTGAATCAGTGAACTAAGCATTAATACACAGTATATTAATAATGATTCAAATACCCAGTAATTTAAGCCCTTTCTTTACAGAATCTCTCTCACACTACATTTATTTTAAATTACACATGTACTTTTGGGGGGGTCCTCTATATCACCGCAACCACAAATGGACTCATTGTGATTATATATTATATTACATAGATATATTTTACATTTATGATTTTTTTAATCAAATTTTACATTATATATTAAGCGATATTTGCTCTCTGTCTCTCTCTGTCACTCTCTTCCCTACATATATGGACACGCTGGGTGGTGCAGTAGGTAGAGCACCTGCCTTTCAACTGAAAGGTCCAGGTTCGATTCCCGACGAAGGCAAAATAATGCTTTCTGAATTTTCGACCTGGTCCAGTACCCTTCATCATTGGGATAAAATAAATGATAAATAGTTGAGAGTTTTGGTTATCACTAAAAATAAAATGGAACTATGCTATTATGAAGGCGAAGTACTCTACAATAGATATAGTTTTCCACATTTAAATTAGTAGATATAACCCAAAAAATTCTATAGAAAAGCTATTGTATGTGATTGTGTATTCCAAGTCTCTGTGTAAAAGCAGTTAGGGTGTTCATCCCATAGACTTGGAATTATATAAAAAAAAAAAAAAAAAATATATTTTACATTATTTGAATTAAATTCTACATTACAAATTTTAATTGATAAGAGATAACTAAAGAGCTTTCTAATAAATCTATCAGCATTATCTAAAAAATTAATCCTGATTTGAAAAAACGAATTGTTTTTAATTACTTGGGCTATTTCGATTTTTTTATTTTTTAATTGGCCAAATCCACTTTATGTGACACTTTTATGAATTTATTGATTTCAATTTTTTCGTCTAAGCTTGTTGGAATTAATCACATTGTGATCGAAATACTGAATGAAGATATGTTCATCAGTAAAAGTATTATTTTTTTATTTTCATCATTAATGACGGAGTTGTCCAATACCTTATCGATTGGATAGTTTTCTAGACGGATTATGATTTTTCAGTAGCCCTAATTACTGTTAATTTGGATTAATATTTTTACATTACCATCATTGCTTAATTCTGTATTTTAAACGCTCTATAGGCTAGTCTAATTCCATTATTTTTCTGATTTAACAGAAATTGGATTCTTAGTTGTTTTTTTTACCATAATTTCTATAATTTAGTCTTACTTTAAGTACGTGATAATTTTTTCGTAGCCTTCAGTTGCTACTGTCCAGGATTGTGGTTGGATGCTTATTTTGATGATTTAATTAATTGCACTCATGAGCTACATTTTTCCATATGGCCAAGCGGAAATATTTACATTGACAATCACGAGCAAATTTGGAACTCTAACATATACCGTTATGTATATGGAAATATCATAATTTAATGTGCTACATGTACTACATAATTCTAAATTAATAGTAAAAATGTACTCCATAATTCAGTACCATGAAAATGCCATTAATTAAATAAAAAAAATTTTGAATTTGAATTTAAATGAAAATAACTGTATTTTACCTAACAAATGAACATGAAATCTTATTGAATAGAATATTTGCAGTTTTTCTTTATTTATCCCATGAAAATTTTGTGGTTTTCTTTCGTACTTTTCAATGAAAAGTAAAATATTAGAATAATAAAGAATTAAAATTGAAATGAAATAGAATTTTAAAGTGCTTTTTTTTCTTAATTTTTTCTTTTTTTTTAATTGAATAGAATTCGCATTACAAACGACTTCTGAAAAGATATGTGTTTTACAATTTAGATTTTTTATTTTTTTTCTTTTTTATAATTTTCGACTTTAAAAATAATAAATGAAAGAATAGAAAAATTGTAAAAGCTCTTTTAATTAAAATATAATATAAAACATAATTAAAAAATAATTAAAAATGAAAAAAAAAATTTTTTTTTTTGTTTTTTAAGAAAATACGTAAGGGATGCTATTCTGAAAATACAAAAAAACAAAAAAAAAAATGTAGACGGATAAAATTCTTTGAACTAAAAAAAGGATATAAAAATCATAGAGAAATAAAAGTGTGTATATTCTTTAATAGCATATAAGAGTAATGAAAATAATATTTCATCTCATTTGAAAAGGAAGATATTGTAGATAAATATTTCAATACATGTAGAGAAAAGGGAAAACTCATAATTTTCTGATTTAGGTCACTTACATTTTTTTTTTTTTCATCTTTTTCATCTAAAATATTACAGAATTCTGTGTTTTACAAAACTTTATGAAACATTTTAAAACTGTTTTTAAGAATCAAATAAACCAATCATGCTGTTTTTTAAAAAAAAAAATATTATGTTTTTTTCTTCTTCTCAAACGATGCAATCTCTTCCCAAGGTGGAGAAAATTAAAAATAATTTATTTGCATGGTTATCTTGTCTATGTATATGATTGCAGGATATTCACGCGCCACGATATTTTTTATCATATGTGGGCTAAATTATGTCGTACTGAAGCGTTTAAAGATTGTGATAGCTCAGGTGGTAGAGCTAGTTGACTTCATATTTTTATTAATTCAATTACATTACAATATTTTTGTTGTAGTGTGTAGCATAACCACTATGTTAAATTTCCAGAATTGAGTAAGCTTTCAAAAGGTGGAATTTTAATATTATATAGCTATTGTTATAATTTTTAAGTTATAAGCTATTATCCAAATGTCCCGGTTTTACTTATTTAACCAAAATTCAAACTTTATTTGTGGTGGTAGCTACTTAGAATATTCGAGGTGTGTTTTGTAAAAATATTTGAAAATTCTTTTTCATATTATATTAAATTTAAATTTGTATGTATTAAAAAATTACGCTAAATTAATTTATTTTTGTACGTATTGAAAAAAAATGTGACAAAAAACATCTAACAATTCATTTATAATTTAAGTTATTTTAAAAGAAGTCTTACCATAGAGTAATTATATAAGTAGATTATTCACGTAGAACAAAATTTGCTAGTCACTCTTTCAAATATCAAAATTCTGTGTTCACTCAAAATAATATTACTCAATTTTTAACTGCTTATAAGTTGAGCGCAATGTATTTTGTACTCATAAATAAAAAAATTTTGTGTACCTACTACCTATGAACATATTTATTTGTTATTATGCTGCCAACAGTGTCCACGATATAAAAGTTGTATGTATAGGTACTCAAAAATGTATATAACGAATGTGCATGCTATAGTATATACATACTTCTTTATTTCGCTGCTCGCATTTCTACTTTACTTATGTGATAAAATTAAAAATTACATAATGTGTGTATAAAAAACTATACATGCATTTAAAGTCATTTCAATAGACCACAAATAATATTACAAATCAAAGTATTGAATTTTTTTTTAGAAATTGAAAGAATTCAAGATTATTGCTGTATTTGTTTCTATTTTGCTTTAATTTTTAAAATTTGAAGAATTAATATTTTTATTTAGACTTGGTCAATGTGATTTATGAAATTTGTGATTTCAAACTTTATAGAGGAAAGGACACAATAATATTAATGTTGATTTTGTAAAATTAAAAATAATTCAAATTTCTACTGAAAAGTATACTGAAAAGTAGGTACCTACTACATGTATTTTTAAATTTTCAGCAATTTTGATTTTGTTAATTTTGTCTGTTTCTGACCGTAGATAATAATATCAATAGTATATATATATATATATGAATACATAATATAATTATGAATACAAACAAACAAACAAGCTATCAAAATTTAAAAAAGTAAGTAAAAAAAATAAAACTGCACATTTTATTCTTTATAGTACGTTTTCAAGCTCATGTTTATGGATAAACAACTAGCTCATAAACCAGTCAAATGTCAAGTGTTCACAAGGTTTTTTGGAAAACCACCAGCTCTTTATTGTTTATATAAAACTATACTACTGTTTATATAAAAATTTTTTTTGTATTATCTTTGAGTAGAACTTAAGCTATTCATACGATAAATGAATAAAAAAAAAAAAAAAATGGAGGATTTAAAAAAAATGATAATATCAGAGAAACAAATAAAATAATTCACATTTTAGTTTATTACCATACCCACTTAACTCACTTCAACATTTAGTTCTGAGAATCTTTCAAAAACGAAATACAAAAATATTCAATTTACAATTATATAAAAAAAATAATCATCATTTTAATTTATTATCTCTTTTTCCATTTGAATTTTTTACTTATATATAAAGCCTTATTATTTATACATTTTTAATATATAAAACTGATTAAATTAAGTGAATTAAAAATAAAAATGCATCTTTTACAATATCCTTTGTTTTAATTCTTCTGTTAACTTTCCATGTAAGTCTTGTAATTTCTCAATCACTTCTATAACTCCATATAATTTTTCTTCACTTTTTTCTATTAAAGTTATACAAGATTTTCCAATTAATCGTGCTGATGATAATTGAGAATTTATACTTGATTTTTCGTTTTTTTGATGATCATTAATAGAAGCTAAACTAATTTCACACAAATTCACATAATTTCATCTATTCTTGGTATTTTGATTTCTTTTTCTTTTTGTTTTTGTTTTTTTTTTGACAAATGACAAAATGAATTTATGACAAAAAAATCAAGGGTCATGCAAAAAAAAATTTAAAATCGACAAAAAATCGAAATTTCATGGTTGGTTTACATGTTTTTGAAGTGGTTTATGATATAAACACCTCGCTACTTGTTTATGATTTTCAGCAAATTTGTATGGGAAAACCACTACGTAAACAACCAGTTTATCATAAACAACATGTTTATCCATAAACATGAGCTTGAAAACGTACTATTATATGGGTTGTTGGCTGTTTTTATTTCTTCAAAAATTATTTCATCTGAAATAGAAATACGATTTTTAACCAAGTTCTGAGAAAAGAAAACAAAACGGTATACCGTACAAAGTTCACGATTTGTAATGCATAACTAACAAATTTTATTCTTTTATTACCATTATTTTTAAAAAAAATTTCTGGATTATGTGATTCTATCATTGACCTATTATTGTATGTATACTATTTCATTCATTATCTTTGCGATTAACTGTGTTTTTTTGTTTACATTTTTCTATATATATATTTTTTGTATTGAATTAGATATGTAAATATATGGTGAACACATATACGATAGACCCTCTTCATATAAATCAAAAATATATATGTATGTGTATACTCTTCAAATTATCAAACAATGCCTCTATACTCCTAGACTATTCACTGGGAGAGCAAAACTTTATATGCAAAACTAAAATAAAACTTAAAACGAAATCGTACTTCGATAAAATTCCGGAAAAATCATTCTGTGAATAGGGTAGAAGTATAGAGGCATTGTATAAAATATTCTCCTCAATAAATAAAATATTTTGAGTAAAAATAATTGAGTTTCGAAAATTATATTTGAGTGTTTTGGGGTATTGAGTGAAAATGGGACGGCATTTTCGTGTTTTGAGTAAAAATGGGATGTGATTTTTAGAAGAAAATGATTAACAAATATTGTTCTACGTGAATACTCTACTTATATGATTACTCTATGGTCTTGCCTTATAAAAATAATATAAAAGCAAATAAATTTTTCATTACCATCTTCATCTACTTTTTTGTTTTTGATATAAAACTAAATCATTTTACCAACTTCAACTTTGTAATATAATTTGTATTCTGATATACGCCATTGTTTTTACATCTTTTATTATCCCCAATCATCTGTCTTGTTTTCATACACAAACTTAACAATTGTCTATTTTAATACATTATTTTATTGTGATCTTTCTATTCTTTTTTTCCACTTCTAGTCTATCGTACAACCATAACGCATTGACAGCTTGCATGTATAGATATTTTTCAACGTCCATATTTCACAGCCATACTTTATAACTGTTAACTAATTATATTTAAATTTTGTTTTGTATATATACTTAACTTAAAAAAAAAAAATAAATATAATTATTTTATAATTCTGTAAAAATAATTCTTGTAAACCTATCACACACCAATCGCTAAGATAAATAAATTTAATTTATTTTAAGAAATTGTAAACAATTCGAAATGTAATATTTTATAATTGAAATTAATAAAGAAAAAAACAAAAACTTTATATTTACATGCAATTAAATTGTATGACAAGATATTTTTTTCTAATGTCATACATTTTAAGCTGGCCGGTTGCGTTCTTTAAATCCAAAAAAAATAATTAATAAAATCATTTATAGAGATATTTTCATTGGTAAATGTGTGCCAACAAATCGTAACCGCTTATGTCAACATAAGAAAAAATCGATATAAAATCGACCACCATATACTTACTTTTCAAAAGTATTTTGTTGTAAAAATGTAAACAATAAATTGTAAATTTATTAATTTCCTGATTAATATGGTGTAGGTTATTATTTCTGTTATTTAACTACTAATCATTCGTATTGTTTTTTAATTGGCCAACTGATATGTTATAGTTCTACTTTTTAACTACTAAAGTCATGCTCTTCTACCCATTCGAATCACCTTTATGATGTACTTTAAGAATTTTATTTCTTTTATCGTTCATTTGATAAAACATAAAAATATCTACCTAAAGTATAATTTAATATTACCTATATAACTGAAATTAAATAGAAATATGCTATTTAAGAAGACCTAGTTTCTAATAAATATAATAATTTTTCACTATTTATTCGTTGATCTATCAACAAATTAATAAATACATAAACACTCGTGAAACACTACTTATTCTTTATGTAATAAATTGCAATAACAAACTGAATGTATGAAAACTTATATGAAAACCAAAAGCAAATCAAACCCTACAGTTTGAGATATTTAATTAACAACCCGATTGAGTTTACAACTTTAAGTATACTAACAAGTATTAAGTTGACAATTTCGCAATTATTTCACAATAATTTCAATACCACAGAGAGTAAACTGAAATAACGTCATACAGAATGTATGAAATGGTATGATACAACTTTAAATATTCTAACAAGTATAAAATGGATAATTTCGCAATAATTTCACAATAATTTCAATACCACAGAAATTTAACTGAAATAACGTCATACAGAATGTATGAAAAGGTGTGATAACTAAAAACAAATCAAACCCTACGGTTTGAGATATTTAATTAACAATACTATTGAATATACCAACTTTAAATCTCCCAATAATTATTATTCAGTAAATAATTTCACAATAATTTCACAATAATTTCAATATCACAGAAAAATTAATTGAAAAGCAAAAACTATTTAATTTTTTATTCAAATTAGCATAATAATTTAATTATATAATTTCAAAATTATAAAACTAAATCAATTTTTATTTAAATAAATTTCTAAATATTTCAAATTAATTATTTTATAAAATTTTTTTTTTTTTTATTTTTAATTACAGAGTTATACAATCATCTCATCCAGTATGTAATACAATTATGTTATTTGGAGTTATAACGTGTTTAGCATCGGTCATTTTATTAGGTATCGATGGTCGTTTTGTTAGTCCAAAAAAATATCCAGAGGTAATTTAAAATTAATATAAAATGATTTTATGATAAAAATGTATTCATAATGAAATATAGAAGTATTATATATAGGTATATATATTTTAGGAAATTACGTTTTAATACAAAAATTTTAATATTACAAAAAAACAAGAGTAAAAAACATAAAAAGCAAAATAATAAAATCTTAAAAAACAAAACGAATTTATTACAAAACAAATTAAACAATACAATATTTACTCGAATAATATGAAATCCAAAAAAAATAATTAATAAAATTTATTATTTTAATAAACAAAGAAAATATTTTTAATTATATTTTATGAATAAAATTAATTTAAATGAAAATAAATAACGAAGTACAGAATTTATCATAATAAATTATGTTACATAAATATGAAAACCAGTATTCTCTTTTTTTTTTTGGTTCAATATTAATTTATATTCAATTACATAATAATAATTTTCAATAATAAAAATTTAATTTGATCGGAAAATTTAATTTTTCAATAAAAATCTAAACAGAATATTTAGAAATTAAATTAGTAATTTTTTTAATTTAATAAAATTAAATTAAATATTTAAAATATTTTTTTTTATTAATTTTTGATATAAAAGTACGAATGTTGGTTTGCATATGATAAGTTTTCAAAAATTTAGATAATCCGTTGGAGTAATGCGTCTTTTTGTAAAAATGGGGGAAAATATGAACGTCAAATTTCGACCTTTAAGGCAAAAAAAAAAATGTTTATATATGTTTTTCGACCTTGTCCAGTTACCCAGTTTACCATTGGAATCAAATAAATGAAAAAATATAATTGAGAAATAATTTGCTTATCACTAAAATTGAGCTATGCTATTATAAAGCCAATATAAAGCGAAGATGATATAATATATAACAGCTCCATTTATATGCAGTGTATGACAATAAATATAGCTTACCACATTTAAATATATATAGATCACAAAAATCAAAAATAAAAAATTATTATATGTAATTGTGTATGCCAAATCTCTGTATAAAAGCATTTAGAATGTTAATTCAATAGATTTGGAATAACATAAAAAAAACGTCTTTGATGCTTTTAAAGAGAATGATTTCTCCTCCTAGTTGCTTCTTATATTCTCTTATTTGATTGCTGGAAACAATGCTGATTGAATTGAATTTGCATTGAGCAGAGTTGATTTGAAACCCATGTAATTTCGAATGTAAGACAGGTACTTTTTGTAAATATAAACAATTTGACCATCATTTTTGTTGAAGAATTTTGCATTTTGTTTTAGCATCATTCATCTTTGGAATTATTTGCATTTGTCATTGACATTTATGAAAACTAATTTAACGATTGATTTTTGTAAAAATTTTTAGAAATTAAAGTTAAAAATAGTGGACGATACAAAAACATATATTAAATAATTTAAACAATTGTTGTTTTAAAATGTATAACATTATTAAAAATATTTTATTTAATCAAATTGATGGTGAAGCTTGTGGTACATAGTAAATTATAGTGAACACTCATATAAAGAAAAAAATATAATATCCCCTACACTTAGGAACAAAAAAAACAGAGTTCTAAGTAACTATTTAACTAAAAAACTTTTTAAATATTTATCGGTCAAATTGTAGAAATAGAATCCTGCTCTTACAACGGACCAAATCTGTCATTGGTGTTTTTTCACAATGTGTACTTTTGCTGGAATCATATGGTAATGATTTCTTAGAATTTCGCAATGATTTCTTAGAATATGTGAAATACATGAAAAACAGAAAGTAACAAAGCTAAGCTACTGTTTTGGAAAAGTTTTATTCAAAACTTTAAGCTATGTTACTAAAAGTAAATTTAAAAAATAATTAAATAGCCCTCTCATGAATTCAAACACCATACCTTATAGCCGAAACGCGAAGGTTTACGCTTTATGAATTGTTTACAGCCATGGCAGCCGAAATATTTTATCATCGATTCATCATAAGACAAATGTTCTTCACAATGAATTTTTTTTTTTGGAAGTTTTGCTTCAATTTGTCGCTTAAGAGATGCAATTTCCACATTTTGTCGCTTGAATTGGTAGCAGTTGTTTGAGTGAATACAACGCTCAATCTCACCATAACGATCTCGAGACATACTTTTTGCAATAATTTCATTGTGCATATCTATATCACGGCTCCAATATGAATATTTATTTGGTATATTATTGTACCCGGAACAAATCATAATACCAATAAAAACTCTTAATTCATTTTTCCTTACATTAGGGATTTTTTGTGTTGTTAAAACGCCATAATTATTAATTTCGTTGCAAATTTGTAATAATTCATCATCAAAGATTCTTTTAAATAGTTCGTGTGGTTCTGCTGAACAATCAAAACAATCTATCTTTCAAATTTGGTACAGATGATGGAACATTACTATCAGGTCCATTGTAAGAGCAGGATTCTATACGATTTGACCGATTTCAGGGAATTTTTCAATCTCAAATTCACCTATTTCACTCTCGTTAACTCTTCCAGCAAATTCTATTTCAGTCAGCTATTTGATGAAGTTGATTATGGTGCAAGTCTACGATTTTACAGCCATCGCTGTCATCGCAATTGTCTTCAGTTGCATCATATGCTGGATCTGGTGGTTGTAGATAAGCTCCAATTGGCTCTCCTAATTCATCTTCTTCATCGATTAATGATTCCAAATAATCAGCCACTTCATGGACAACCAACCAGCCACTTTATTCACAAAAAAACAAAAAATGTACATAATAAATCATTCATATGTTTGTATCGTATAAACGCGACGGTGCCATATGGGACCACTTTTTTTAAATATGAAAATTTAATATATTAATTGCAATCATTTGATTAACGGACTATACTAAAATATAGAATAAAAGATGTACTTTTAATATACTTCTTATTTAATTATAATTTTTTAAAAGAGATATGCTAATAATAATACTTAAAATTTATGCGTGCTCATATTTAGTATTTTTATAACACATAAAAAAACATTAGTTTTTAACTTGAACTAAACCAGATAAAATGCTACTGACTAATTACACACAATATTAAATTGAAGAAAAAGTATTCCAAAAATAAGTTCTTAACGGTACTTTTGAATTCGCCCTGAGAATTATGAGAAATCATATTTTTGAGAGAGGCTATATAGCTGGTACCATAGCATAGAATGGGTTAAACAGTTTTAGAATTTATGTCTGACGTATCAAAAACTTGATCATTGCTGTGTCTTTACGAAAAATACCATACTTAAATGCTTTTATAGACTTTGTAATCAACAATGTAGACTTTTAAAGCCAAAAAATAAAATAAAATTTTTCCAAATTGGACAACCAAACCAAAATTAAAATTTCAAATGCAACCACAAAAAAAAACGGAAGAGAAGAGACATAAAAACCATTTCTTTCATGTGGCACTGCTATTTTAGTACAGAAAAATCTATTACAAACCCGAAAACCATCTGAAAAAACTACTTGAATTGAATTTTTTTTTCCTTTTCCTATTTTACTAAATTTTTGCGTTTGAGTTGCAGTTACTTAAAAATTTTTCATTATTTTCATACTAAGGTGCCTATTATGCATTTCGATAATTTGATCGAACGAAATGTCAAAATGCAAAATTGCCATTAGGTATTTCGATATCGTTCAGAAATTGTCGACGAAATCGATAAAGTTTATCGATGTAAAATTTTATCACGAAAGAGACATCGATTTTGTACAAATTATTTCAATTTTTAATTGAAAAGATAAAATATAAGAATGACGCTTGGACACACACGGTGTTTGTTTTTTATTTGCGATATTTTTTGCAATAAAAATAAATTTAAAAGTTGAAATGTTAGTAGGTATTTTACTTTATTCTTCATAATTATTTTGTATTGAAATAAATTTTAATATGAATGTAAGGCCAGTTACAAATAAACTGCAATATGAAATTAGTGTATATAAATTATTTCAGTAATTCTACTTTAATCATAAAACAAATGTTTGTCTGACTTTTTTCTTCTAGTGCGTAATGGAATTTGATCCATTTTGGACATAAGTATATAAACTGCAAATTTCATATGAAACTTCCTTAAGCACAACAGAAAAAATTAGCTCTGCTAGTCCGACATGAAAATCATTTCCTATGCTGCAAATCATTTCCTTGGTACAAACCGCACAGAATCTTAATACGCTGGCCAATTTAATTATATTTGGAATCGACGTGTTACTTATTGGCTATTTTAATTTTTACCCTAATTTTTCTAATAAACCCATAGAAGCAATGTTGTTTAACAGGAAATTTTGATCAAAACTGTTAATAAAATTAAGTTTTTTATATAATGCCTACTTCCACATGGGTCAGCTTTCATCACTTTTTTCCTTTCGTTTCATTTCCCCTTTTCTATAAACTAATTTTGCTAATAGAAAGGGTGAAAGAAACGAAAGGAAAAAAGTGATGAAAGTTGACCCGTGTGAAAGTAGGCATTAACTCACCAATTTCATGTATAATTATAGTACGTATAATCTTCCAAATCCAGTGGATTGGAATAATCCCGACTATATGTTGGCTTGTTTTTTAACTCTGCAATTTGATAGCGTTTTTCAGCACTATCAGAAATTGAAAAATTTAACTCTGCTAAAATCATTTTATTTATAAAAACTTTTAATTTAATAATTTTTATTTTATTTAAACACTTTTAATTTCAAATTAAAAATTTCCAATAGTTATGACACTATTGTTTTGTTTTTTTTTTTTCATATAATAATTTGAATTTGATAGTCAAAGAATCAAACATATGTCATTTTCATCGTAGATTTGAATTTTACAATGGCAGCATTTTAAAACACTTTCGATCAAATTTTCATCGAAATACATAATGGCAGGATTACAATCGAATAACTCTGACAATAACGATGAACGATTCGATGAAAGTCGATCGAAATACATAATAGGTACCTAAATTTACAGTAAACAACTCAAAATTATCAAATGTAAATCCACCTCAATAAATTGAAAATTTTAAATTAACCAAGAAATTGGTAAAAACCTTTTTCTAAATTTTTTTTCGGTATAAAGTTAACGAAATTAATCATGGCTGACGTTGATAAGTCAGTGTCAGAACGTAGATGGTTTGTTTGACACAAAAATATTTTATATTTTCTTAAATTAGCTCAGTCCTTCATATAGAATGTTTATAAATAGATATACATATTATGTGAATCAATTTAGAAAAACTAAGGAGTTAATAAAAGTATTAGAATCAAAAAATATACAATACAGTTTACGCAAGGGTTAAATTTATTTATAATTGAAATTATTATCATTAATTATTTCACTCAAAAAAAAATAATATAACAAAAGAGATATTTATAAATGAAAATTTGTAAAATTATTAAATTTAATTGTGTGAATAAAATAATTTTATTATGGTTTCCTAGAAATAAAAATAATTTCTTCTGAAAATAAAATTTTATGAACCTCTCATTTTAGTATCTATAAAGTACCAATTAATGAATTTTCACGATATTTCACTAACTTTTCATTAAATTACAATTATACTTGCAATATTTCAAATTGAAAAGTTTTAGTAATGAAGTAGTTATCTTCCTTAATTTTCTTTAAATATTCGAATTAGCATATATTGATTTTGTGCTTTGTGCTTTGTAGAAAATTGTTTCTCATGCCAATGTGATAGTCTGAATGTCTTCATTACAATTGATATCAGCAATACATATAAATAAAATAATTAAATAAAACAATTTAAAAAGTTTTTTTGTTAAAGAAATATTTTGTTTATTTTCATGCAAAATAAATTTGTTTTTTTTTTTTTTTATTTACTTTTAAAGTTTTTCATTTTTGTTTCATTTTTTTTTTCTTTTTTTTTTTTAGAGCAAAAGGGAATGAAAAGAAAATAAAAATTATTTGTTTAAATTAAATTTTGTTCATTTCTGTTTTTTATTCATTTACATCATTTCATTTATTATTTTTATTATTTCGAAGCTTATAATAATAATTCAGAAGGAAGTGAAGAAGATATAAAAAAACATATTTCAAAAATTGTTTTAAAGCAATGATAAATATCAGGTGGTAGTGAATATATCCGTTTTTTATTCGATAATTCAGTGGAAATTTATTTAATTTTAGTTTTATATTTGAATGTAGAATATAATTTGTGTTTCATTTTTGATCTTAATATTCCAAATGTATTATGATTGAGATAATATGACAAATTTATTGCAAAATTGTATGATTCGATAGATTTTGAAGCAAAATGTTATAACTGTATTACCTATCATTACTTTACCACCAATCTATATACCTTATTATAAATGCATACCTTTAATATGTTGGAATATAAATTAATTTTTATATATTTAACATCATTTTTATAAGGGTTTTATAAATATAATTGTTATTGAATATTTTTTAATAAAAGTCTTTGCTTCCTTTCGCTAAATTTTTATCATATTTTTTCCATCATCAGGGCTTATAATAGATAATTAAAGTTTATTTTAATAATTTTTTGTTTATATTATTAATTTTTCTCTCTATAGAGTTGCTGAATATTTCACTTAGTATGGGTTTATTGGTTCAACTAGTTATGGGTTAATTATTTCCGTTAATTACTGAACTTATTTAGTTTCGTGACTCTACTAGGCTGACCAAGAAAGTTATGTTTGACGAAGCATGTTATGTTTGACCAAGAAAACTCAGAATAGATTCGGTTTGTGCTAATCATTTTTATTGAAGACATTCATATTTTGATTCAACGTTTTGAATTATTAAGAAATCATCCTGTTCATCAGCATACAAATCCATTACAGAACAGAAATGCATTTAATAGCTATCAAAAATATACCTCTCATTTTTAATGAATATTTGACTTAAAATAAATTGAATACAAAATTAATCAGATTTTTCAAAATACATTACATTTCAGAGTTCGCAATATTTCTTTAACAAAGTATATCTACACATAATTTTGATATTTTATGCAATCAATTAAACTGACCGACCTACATTGGTGATTAAAAAACTATTTTAAGTTAATTCACAATTACACAAGTCACAATTAAAATTGCTAGTTTTGTAGATAAATGTAGGTATCTTATTACGAACTAACAGTGTAAAATTGTACAACTAGCTTCAAATAGTTTTTTTTATAACCAATTTAGAACAATTTAAATTTATTTGTATGTTTTATACTCTATTGCCAGTAACTAGTAAGAACATTTTTCATGTTTTAGACTTGGATTCAGAGTTTTAAAAATAAGAAATAAAAAAGTACTACTTTTCGATTTTAATATACTTTTCCAGATATGCTGTATGCTCCAGAGTCTTTATGAACTATTTTAAAATAATAAAATAAATATCTAGGCTTGTTTTATTAAATTTATTGTGTTTTTGATTTGTTTTTGGTTTTTATACCATTATTAAAAGACTGATAACATTCATATTTATGATTATTTATATTTTTACCTTATAATTATAATTATAATATACATAAATATAATATTTAAAAAATTGGAATTTAATTAGGTCACCCGGATCGTTTATCAAATTTTTATGTCGCTTTGGGTTGGTAAAATTTTATATATGCTTCCTCTTATGTTAACCTTTCTGCAAAATGTAAAATTTCCAAGCTATTTATTGTACAATTATTATGATTACTATCTAAAATATGTCACGCTTGGCTTAATTTATTTTTCTCATTAAAAATAGGTCTTAAATATTCTTCAAAACTACTTTGAAAACTTGTCACAGTTTGTCAAATATAAATATGTGATTACAATCGTTACAATTATTCCATTATCATTCGAATTACTTTAATATAGACTTTCGAAAGATTTTTTAAAAAATTAATTTTGCAGATTAGATGAAATTAGATTGTATCCGTTGTGAATACAATCGATTTTGGCCCTATATCACCACAGCAACATATTGTTTTATTGTTATTACCCGTATTAATACAATTATATGCATATGAGTCCTTAAGAATTCCTTATTTAATGCTCATACTCAGGACATTATTCAGTGGTATGATTGGGTAGTTGACATTGGGTGCCATCTAACAGATTCTTCCCTTACTCAACACATTATGCATATATTACTTTCAGTTAAGTCGATTCCATGTAGATACTCCTTTAATAGGCAGTGGTCAGTTATTATCCTTGCTAATGCTAATAAGGATGCATACCTGTTTTCTGTTAAAACGTTGAATACATTTTTTTAAGCGAGCTTGTTGCTGTATGTATTTTTGTTATTCAATAAACAGGTACGTTGGTCCAGAAATCCGTAACTTCTTGTTCAAATCAAATTTTAAGCCGAATTTTTACTGTGCTTAAGAGAATACCACAAAATCAGCTTAGTCCTATATTTTTTTCTTTAGATTATCTGCTTAGCTTATTAGCTTCTTTTCCTGCTATACTAAAACAGCCTTTTGAATTTATTTATTTTCGCCCGTATTTAACCTAATTTGGTAAAAAATAATAATAATCTAATCAACAGATCAGAATAATATCTAACGTTAATAGAAAAATTCAATTGTAACATTTACAAAACATTTGAATTTACTATTCTTACTGATTTCGGAAATACTAATGATCCAATTCAGAAATTAGCACGATTGTGTTCACGTACTGTTGTCGGTGGTACTTGTAAAATAATCATAAAATAAAACAATAAAATTAAATTTATTCAAACTTAACAATTATATTATTATTATTAAACAGAGATACTTGAAATGAGAAGTATACTTAAAACATATTTTTTAATCGGAATTATTTCTTATACTTGTCTAATTGTTAAAAACTCTCAACAAACAAACAATTGAATTTTAACAAAAACGGAAATAAAAAAAAAAATTGTTTTTGTTTACATAGAGTGAAATGAAATAATGTATATATATATATATATATAGAGAATGAAATTGGAGCACCTGGAAAATTCTTATAGAAAAAAAAAATAACAATAAAATAAAAGAAAATTCTTGTTAGATT
This sequence comes from Argyra leucocephala, assembly GCA_963942445.1. NCBI lineage: Eukaryota > Metazoa > Arthropoda > Insecta > Diptera > Dolichopodidae > Argyra > Argyra leucocephala. The sequence continues at coordinate 129,153,637 of OZ012680.1, forward strand.
CTACTTTAAAAAAAATATATATATATTTTTGGTTTTCTGTACGTATTCTATAGTATAGGTATATAAGGCAATTTAATATTTTTTTTTTTTAAACAGAAGAATAAATACTTTTTTTTTTTTTTGAATTAAATAAAAATGTGTAAGAATAACTCAAACCTTTAAATAAAAATAAATTTATTTAAAAAAAAACATTTCTTATATTTTTTTCACTTTACTTAATTCAATTTTTATTTAATCCTATTTTCCACTTTGTATACATAATATTCTATTTATTTCTTTTTCATATACTTAGATATGCCAAGCACGAGCATGGCTCCTTTCAACAGGATTCACATTAGCCTATGGTGCTATGTTTAGTAAGGTATGGAGAGTTCATAGGTTTACAACTAAAGCGAAAACGGATCCTAAAGTAAGTAAAAAATTTAATATTTTATTATATATGTATGTGATAATATAAAACAAATATGTTTTCATATCAAAATTAAATAAAATATTAAAGTAAAAATTGATACATCAGCTTAAAAATTATTAAAAGAAAATATTATAGGAATTAAAAGATTTATTGAAAAAACAATAATAAAAAATTTATGTTTACATAAATATAATGTTTCATATATAAATGAAATACATACATCACCACATGTTCATTCCCAAAATATTCTAATACAAATCAAAATATATAAAATAAGATACTGTGAAATGTAGGTTATTAATTTTGACATAATGTGTCCATTTTTTTTTTGTTTTTGTTGTCTTGTGCTGAAATATGATAATAAAATTAATGATAAGCATTGAATCTATATAGCATCAGTTGGTTATGTTATTACTAAGACTGTATAATTCAATATATTATAATAGATATTTTCTTTTTAATAAGTGAATTTCTATTTAAATAAAAATATAATGTTCAAAATGTTATTAAAATACGGAGCTTTTTCGATAATTTTATGTCCATGTTTTTGTATAATTGAAATTATTATTATTTGCAAAATCATGAATGCCTTAAGTACGTTATTATCCTTAATTACCAATTTAGTGTAAATTTAATAAAATGAATAAAATAGAGTGGAAATTGTAGACATTTTCGGTATGAAATTTCGTAAAATTTTAATAATTTTCGACTAACGTTTCTAATACTTAATATATGTACATTAAAAGTTTTTTATCACCATTTTTCCTTTAAATAATAAATTAATTAATAAATAAATTAGTCAGCTAGCCTAAGTAATAATTAAGAATAGTCATGGGTGTAAATACAATAGTATAAGCTCTAAAAAATGTAATATTGTTAAAAAAAAAAAATAATGAATATGTATCATGGAAATAAATAAATTAATAAATAAATAATAATAATAAATAATATATATATAAATTGTTTGTTACCGTTCATCGCAATTAAATAATACAACATATAAATTATTAAATTTATCACTATCATGTTAGACCATAGCAAAAATTCAAGTCAACTTAACATTTTTTAAAGTCATATTGAAGGAGGGGTTTAGTACGAAATTTGAAATTTTTTATTTTTTATATAGATTAAAAATAAATCCATATATGAGTTATAAACACTAAACAAAATTCTCACTTGACAAATTATTTAATAATTTTTCACTTGTTTGTAAGTTTTACATTTTATCATTTTTTCTAAAAACTACTATCGTGGAAAAGGCATGACATCAGCACTGTATGGGTCATTGGCTTTCAAAGCAATTAAATCTCACCCACTTTGTTAAAATCTCGGGATCGTTCAACGAATAGATTCTTATGCAAGAAAAAATTCTGTGGTATCAGAAAATGGTCCTTAGTGGTCTAAGTGCGTCGGTCCCAGTTGACCAAATTGGTTGGAATTCCAATTGGATTACCAAATAATTCTTCCGAAATTGTACCACGTACAGAATGTACAGATGATACAGAATGGTACACATTTTCGGAAAAGCTGAATGAAAATTAATTGGAATTCCAATGTTTTTGCCTATGAAAGTGCTCCCTTTTTTAAAATGTACCAATGTCGGAATTTTTATCTGAACATGTACCTTAAATGTACCTAATAAAAGTTAATAATGCCATAGTTTTGTTAATATTTTTCCATAATAAATTCCTATCATTATTCCTAAAGGAATTCTAACCTTTTTCCCAACAATGTTTCCACACTTTGTACCAAGTATTATTTTTATAATTTTCGTATGGTTTTTCCTATAAATTTTCTTATATTTTTCCAATACTATTTCACCCTCTTTTCTTTGTATTGTTCCTATACTTTTTTATATGGCTTTTCTTAATATTTTTCCTACGTTTTTTCCAATATTATTTCCTTGTATTATTCCTATAATTTTTCATATGGTTTTTCCTATAATTTTTCCTACATTTTTTCCAATTTTATTTCATTCTCTTTTCCTTGTATTATTTCTATACTTTTTCCCATAATTCTTCACACTATTCTTTATTCAATTCTGTTTTACCCTATTGTACCTTGTGTTATATTCCTATAGCTTTTCCAACAAATTTTTACAACTATGATATTGTTATCAAAATGTTTTTTTTTATAATTTTTTGTTTGTTAAATAATACTACAACTTCACTCTCGCACAAAAATCAAACGACTAACACTTAATTGTTCCAATATGTGTTGGTACTATTTCAGTGCTTTTTCAAGTAAAAGGGAAAATTGTTAGAAATAGTATTGGTACATTTTGTATGATACTGTTTTTCTAAACGTGTAAATCGTTGTACCATTATTTTTTCCATTGTGTTTTCCCGTTGGTAAAAGGTATTTGCTTATTCATTGGAATACTCATTGGAAATATTATTGGATACTAATTCAGTATTTTTTCCAGTATAAGGAATAATTGTTGGAAACATTGCTGGTATAATTAATGTGAAAACATTTTTTTTGCATAGAACGTAATTGAAGATTTTTTGTACAAAAAGAATACTTTCAGAATAAAATTTTTTTATGACGTCATACAGAATTTCAAAGAGTACTCGTACCACTACTTTTCCGTATTCGTAAGGAAAAATTATTGGTAGTATGTGGGAAAAATTCCTTGTGGTACAAACTCTGAAAAAATCCATTTAAAATTCCTAATTTGAATCTGGAAATTTGTGTGTTACATTTGGTACTGGTACAAGTTCAGAAAAATTCCATCTAAAACCATTAATTTGAATTAGGAAATATACGTGGTACAACTTGGTACTGGTACAAAAATTCCAAGTTTGGTCAACTGGGGTGTACTGGGGTCGGCGGCCACTACTACCTACCTACCTAACTATAAATAACTAATTTTTTATTTATTATTTTTGATATTTTTAAGTACATTGCAGTACGTAGCAATTTTGATTTTAGGATATCGGACGACCCTGATTTTTCTGTAATACCAACTAATTAAATTTTAAAAACTCGTATACTATATTATCGCCTTCTTAAATAGCATAGGTTCATATTTTGTGTTCCAATTGTATGCTTAAATATTTTATAGTATCATTCTCTATTTATGATGTCTACCCAATACTTATTTATTCATTATTTATGAATTTCTAAATACAAATGATTAAAAAAATTATAAACTTTACAGCAATATCTATGTTCCAGCAATACAGTTCTACATACCATAGAATGTCCACTTCATATCACAAATTTATCTAAATCTGAATCTGATGGAATGGTGTTTAATTGCGATGAATTAATATGATTACCACACCCTTTCAAACTTCAGACCTAAACAGTTTTATTCGATAGAGGGCTTTTTAAAGTAGTATACATACTTATTATCTGCCATACCTTACTTAGAAATTGTAACCTTGAAAAAAATGTTAAATGTCATTCCATAAAGGAAGTTTATCGTGTAGACACGCAAATAAGAAGAATTTCTAATTTGTTTTTTTTTTATCAATCAAAATCTTCTATATGTATAATTTTTATCTATCAGATTTTCTATCGAATTTTTTTTTTCTTTTTTTTTTTCTTCTTTTCTACACAAATAGTAAAAATTACCTTTATTCAATTTTATTTTACACATTCTAATGAAATAATGTTAATAAATGATAACAAGAAAACAAGTCCTTTTAACATGACTTAGAAAATGGAAAATAATTGTATAGAATAGGAAAGTTAGTTTTTCATTTTGGTATTTTCAAAAGAAGAACAATTATTAAGAAAATATAAGGAAAAATATAGAAAATTGTTTGCTTTCTCATAAATTCAATTTATTAAGGACTAAGAAGTTATCTTAAAAAGGTATAGAGTATCTTTTTAGAATTAAAAAGGGAATATTATATATATATATATATATACATATATTTTATTTTCAAATTGATTTTTCATCAAAATGGGGTATAAAAACTTTTACTTTTGAAATTGGGAAAAAAAATGTTCTTTTAATAACCCAAATTTTATTAGTTAAATTTTAGTTTTCATCAAAAATCCAATTATTATAATTTAGGCTATTATAGATACTATATTTCATAAATAATAAATAAAATTTCCTCAATTCACCAGAAAGTTTTACAATTTTAGTCAATATTTAAAATACATTTTGTATATTATTAAAGAAAAGCTTTAAAATTTTTATCATAAATTTACAATTAATAAAGATAGCTTGACATTTGTAAGATTGAGAGAAAGACAAACTATTTGTATTAATATAATGTTTGTATGTAAATTAATATACAAATTAAATACATACTAAAATTTAGAGAATATCCTTTATATTAGAAATATCTGTAGTGGCTTAATGTGAATAAAGTCGGCCACACTAAATTAGTTTTAATTTAAGTAGGTAATGTATATTATAAATAAGAAATATCAAATAAGAATAATACAATGTGATATCACCCTCTTATTGATAGGACAATACAGAATACATAACATAACCTACATAAACATACCATATAACCTAAATAAATACTTATCTTTCAGATAATAAAAATTTTTAATAAATACAATTTTGTAAATATAAATAAATATTCATCAAATCATTTTGAGAAATTTTATTTGAAATTGAATTATTTAAAAAAAACGTCATAATACCACAATAATAATGTAGGTATTTATTGAGACTCATCATGATGACTTGACTTGATAATTTTCCAATAAAGTTTATTCAAAATTATTCATATTTGACTTAAATAATATTTTGATAAAAAAAAATTTTAAATTAAAGGGATTATACTTATGGAATAGAAAATATTTTAAAAATATTATATATATAATTTTCTGCATTAATCTGGATGTTTGTAAGTTCGACGGAATACTCCAACACATATACAAATTGAAATATATATACAAATTGTAACATCATGTAATTGTCATAAACATAGTATGGATTTTTTATGGCTTATATATGCCATCTGTAATCTGTCATCTGTCATCTGTCATATGTCATCTGTCATCTTTCATCTGACATATGTCATATGTCATATGTCATATGTCATATGTCATATGTCATATGTCATATGCCATATGTCATATGTCATATGTCATATGTCATATGTCATATGTCATATGTCATATGTCATATGTCATATGTCATATGTCATATGTCATATGTCATCTGTCATCTTTCATCTGACATATGTCATCTGTTATATGTGTCATCTGTCATCTGTCATATGTGTCATTTGCCCATCATTTCATAATGATTGTCATGTCATTCAATTGTTAAATTTAGATGGCGCCATAGAACTTTTTACTTTTATTATGTCTTAATTAATTTCATTTTACAGTAGAACGCTGCTATGATTGTAAAAATATAAAATTATTGTAAGTTTATATTATATAGTTAGATTTTGTTTTCATTAAAAATATTATTTGAATTTAGTATTTCTATATTAATTTAAATTAAAATTATCTTTTTGACTAACTTATATTATAATTAATTGAATACAATAGAGTGTCTAAGAATATTGATTATTTAAAATAATTGAGGTCTTAGGATAATATATGTTTAAATTTCAATGATGGCAAATAAGATATCGTTAAAATGATCTAGTAAATATCCCTTAGGGAATTGAAAATTTTGCACCTTACTACAAATATTCTGTTTATATGGTAATTAAAAGCATTCTAATAATTCTAATAAAGGTATGATATTGATAAATTAGTAAGCAAATACATACTTTTCTTAAACTTGAAATTAAAAATCTAATGGAGGAAGAAATGCTTGAATTTATTTGGCTTCCGTCATTTATGGCGGGTTACAAAACTAGTATTGTAATAGTTAAGTATGTTTTTGGTTAGCATGTTTATTTTGTATGATGTTCAGATGATATAGATATACATGTTATATTGGTGTTATTGTATAATCATAATGTTAAGTTATGACAGACTAATGGATATTGAAAAACAGTGATCTGACAAGTTGTATGATTATTAAATTGAATTTTAACATCAGTACAATTTGGCAAAAACACTATAACACAGTTCAGTTAATTTATAAATTTGTGGCGTCTCTCCTTGTTTTTATCGTAATAATATCGTAATTGTAATTTTAGGCACTTAGGCTCCTTTAGTATACACTAACACATACTATTTACTAACAGTAATAGTTATTATTTGAAAATTAACTTAGAATTAAGAAATATATATATATATAAGCATAGTATTAAGTCGTACGTCAAGATACGAACAAATAATCGCTTTTCATTTCATATCATAAATTTCATAAAAAGTAAAATAGTACAGCTAAAAATTGAATTGTTCAGTTGACGTCAAATAAATGATTTCAAATGGGTTGTTTTTAATGAAATTTACCCCAAAATAAATCGTCCTAGACTTCAAATTTCTAAATATACAATTGATATGCATACTAAAATTAGTATGAATATAGTGAATATGAATTAGTTAAAAAGAAAATATTCAAACCTTTAAAGAACGGTTTTTAAGATTCGACTGCGAATTAAAAGACATACATGATAAAATTATATCTAAATAAATCTTAAATTATATAATAGCTGCTCTACTTATCCTGTTTGTTCATATATTAATAATTTTTTTTTTAATTATTATCTATATTTTTTTTTTTAAATATAACTATACAATACTAGTATAAATTTACTCCTGTGTAGTTGAAATTTTATATGAAAAACTTTCTTTTATCTTTAATTTTAATAAAATTATTGTTTAAGTTGTAACGATCACATTTCTAAAACCTGTATTATAAATCTGTCTGTAAAATTGTATATCTCATAAAGTAAGATTGCATGATATTAAAAATTTAATATATGTATCTATGTTGATAAATTAAAAGGTTCAAAATAAATATAAATAAAAATAACTAGATTTAATTTATGTTCTCGACCTACATGTCAGTTAATAGTTAAAAAATAAAATTTTAACACTATAAAATTTAAAAACAAACTAATTAATAATAATTAAAATAAAAAACAAATTAATACAAAAAATTAAAAATGCTTTAACCCCAGTTACATTTCCTGTTCAAGTCATTGTTAATCTATTTATTTTGTAATTTTTTCGTGTGATATTGAATAATACATGCTCCAATTTGTATGAAATTAAAGCAGGAGTTCCACAAGTCTCAGTACTTGGTCCAATTTTGTACAACATTTACACTGCAGATATCCCTAGGTTAGAGTTTACAAAAATATCAGTATTTGCTGATGACACTGCAATTTACTCTGCTGGCACTAATCCCAATTACATATTAACAAACCTACAAAATTCACTCAATAAGCTCTCTAGTTATTATGCAAAATAGAGAGTAAAAATTAATGCTTCCAAAACAGTATCAATTTATTTTACGAAAAAAAGGAAAGCCTCTCTTTTACCTTCTATACTATTAAAACTGCAAAATCATGAAATTAACTGGGCCGATACTATTAAATACCTAGGCATTACCTTAGATAAAAGGCTAACCTTTCAAAAGCAAACTTCTATCACCATTGATAAAATTAACAAATGCACTCGCATGTTGTATCCCCTTATTAACAGAAAATCCACAGAAAACAAATTGATACTTATTAAGGTAATGTTTCAACCAATAATGTTATATGCGGCACCAGTCTGGGGAGATTGTGCAGCTAGTCATATTAAAAAATTGCAAATTGCGCAAAATAAACTTTTGAAACTTGTTTTTTTTTTTTTTTTTTTTATGCATAGCCAAAACACTATGTGGGAACCTTTTATACCGATTGGTACGTTTGGCTTGGGTGGGAAAGGAAAATTTGGAAAGGAGGATGGTAAAAGGGAAGGAGGACAATTACGAACGAAGGTGTTAATGTTCGTCTTTAATTTGTTTAGGTCATAAATATAAAATTTGTCATGTTTTGGGAACATATAAGATGGAATTTGGTTCCACATTCGGGATGTTGAAGTTATAAATGAATTTCCATAACTTGTCTTTTGCCATCTAGAGATTTCAATGGTGTAGGGATGAGCACATGCTACCCTTCGTGTTTCGCGGGTGAAACGCTTAAGTGGAGGTAATATAGATTTAATTTCCACTGAGCATGTGCCGATGCCTACGAGATATCTATAAAAAATATCAATCTTCCCAGATGGTATTCAACCAAAAAGCTGCATGATAAAGCCAGCATGAATACAATTTTAGAAAAAATAAGTTATTTAACTGTAAAGTTCCACTCGGAACTGCTCATGCCAGAAAATCCTCTGATCAGAAATTAAAATTAAGTTAAAAAAATTAGGCTAGTTTAGTTCGTAGGTAGGTTTTATTGTTTAAGTTAGTGTTAAGTTTTACAAAACAAAAATTCAAAAAGGTTTTTCATCTCCAATTTTCCTTTAAATTTATACTAGAAAACTCGAAAATTTATAAATAAAAATAAAAAATACCAAATCAACTGTAGTAAAGATAATTATATATCTGTATCTAAGTAAATAGTTTTAAAAGAATTAATTGTACAATTTGTGGAGCATAATAAATAAATAAAATAAATAAATTTTGTAATTTCATTTTTTGAAAATAATATTTGAAGTCAAAATAATATAATTTTTGTATCAATTTTTTGAATAGTGTTCAAACTTTCACATCATTTCGATTTAATACCTAAATGATAATTGTTAGTATGATAATTGTCATAATTGAATAAATAATAATTGTCTTTAGAGAGTAGAATTATTATAAAGAGGATTTAAAAATTTGTCACTTCATCTTGAATAAAGTAAATGAAAGCAGAAGATGTTATTATGCCATAAAAAGTAAAAATATTGTCAAATTGTTTACATGAAAATGTCAAAATAATGATTTAAATCAAAGAGTTAGGATTCTTACTTTCCTTATTAATTATAAAAATTTATTTTCCCCAATTTTCTAGTCTTGAGACTATTATTTCTTCTAAATTTTAACTCTAAGCTTCCAAATCTTAACTCTAGTACCAGACTAGTACTCTAATAATATTTTTATATTAAGAATTAAATTGTATGAGTTGTGTTCATTGTCTCAAGTATCATTACAGTCTGTAGCTATCAATAAATAGGTTAAACAATACAATGGAGTGTATAATCAAGGATCGTTAATCAATCGATTCCCTTATCGGCCAAACATTATATCATATTATCAATAATTAAAATATATCAACCACAACTGAATATTTTAGAGACATAATTTATAGCTTCATAGTAAAATAATTAAAATTATAATTATAATTAAAAATAATATTATTAATTAATAACAATTATAAAAATTAAAAAATATAAATATTTAAACAAAATAGAAATAATCTTAACTAAAAATAAACAATTTACAAACTTTGAATTTTATACAAAATTTTTTTTTCCCTTATTCTCTCTGTGGGACATAAAGCGACGATAATTTTCTCGAACCGAACTCTGTTAACTTATTTTTTTTATATGTACGACTTTTTTAAGTATATTGTACTCTCCTGTTTGGACGTTCAAAATTGATGGTACAAGCCTTTGGTGAATGCTATTATTTAAATTGCGGCAAATTTTGCCTATCTTCGAATTGTCACCAACTTGGTTCGATTTAAAAATGCTATTATTTAAATTACGACAAATTTTGCCCAGCTTAGAATCGTCTCAACACAATCGAATTTCAACACTACACCTCCATATTTGTTTCAAACGTCTTGTTTTGCGAAGACCCTGCGAATTCCATCTAACAACATTTTTAATATAGTACCTAGGACACTTCTGATAATATATTTACCCAATGTAATTTTTTTTTATTTTAATTTGCATCTATATTTAATCCTGTTTTGCATAGTTCTACCACACTGACAAGCTCTTTTCAACCATTTAATACTCTACAGATAGTTTCTAAACACTATAAAAATTATTAATTTACTTAAAAATATATAAAAAAAATTTAAATTAATTTCCTATTTCACATTTTATTAATTTCATCCACCTATCTTCTATTTTCAATCAATTTAATAAAATTACCAATTCTGGTATCGTAAAATATTATTTCAAAATACAAAAAAAAAAAAAATATAATAAAAAAAAAATTTTTTATTTTTAATTTCCAAATGCATTTTCCATGCATTTGTCAACACTGAGGATAACAAAAAATGTTCTCTACATATCTAAATAACAAAAAAAAAACTTCATTTAGCACATAAACATGCCAATGATAATATGTCAATTGTATATACAATAAATTGCTAGAATAAAATAAACAAAATGGCGTTTACTCTACAAAAAAACAATATTTACACTATCACACTCTATATTCAACTTTGTTCTACTCCTCCTCCTCCACATTAGCCAGCCATAAAAACTAATAATGGTTTTAGCTTCAATAACAATCCATGTATTATATATATATACAATACAAACAAAATATATGGCTTACTTTCGAAATTAATTAAAAACTGATTGACATTCAGACAAAATATTTATTTGCAATAACTGATGAAATTGTAAATATGATTTGAAATTAAAAAAAAGGGGAAAAACAACAAAAAAAAACTGAACAAAATTTTTAAAAAAATGTTTTTATTTATTTTTTTAATTAACAAAAAAATATGTAATGTGAATATTAATGATTAGATATCAAATTATATTGATATTTCGGAAGAGTTTTGTATGACAACATTTTCAGAGAGCTTATTTTAACAGCATTTTCATTTTTAACAGAATTTTCATTCGCTTTTTACTCAAACAAAATCTGATTATCGAAAATAGTCAGGAGTGGAATGTTGTAGGGTGATAAAATAAAAATTAAAAGCGATCAGAAATGTTGCTGAACATTTTCGGTATTTTGTAAAGTGATCATTTTTAAAACCAGCAACATTAAGCAACAACTAATAATGTAAATTAAAATCCAAGCAAGACAAAATAATAATTATTATAACAACAAAAAAACAAACACACACACAAATGAATTATAATTAGTAGTAGCACATTATTTGTTAAAACAATGAAGTATTCTCTGTACTTATCACCATCCATACAGTGACAAAAATTTTACAAAAACACAATTTGTCATTATTTTTTTGTCACTATCACCTTAAGAAATGCCCTTCAGATTTTTTTTTATCTGGGTATAATTTTGATCAAAATCTAACACATAAGCGACATCAGACTTTGTATGATGAAAAAAAATTTAATATTGTCGAATACTCGTATTAGTAGGCCTCGTACACCGTCGTGAATTGTTTTAACAGCCTAACAAGATTCCTAAATTTTTTTTAGAAGTACAGAGCAGCCTGTTTACAGGTTGTCAATATGATAATATTTACACTGGGTCATGGTTATTACAACTGGCTTAATTATATGATATGATATGACTTCGCTCGTTATTTGAATAAATGCTTGCTATATCGTTAGATAGCATTTTGCTCCTATTACCATTACTAATCTTTAACATTTTCTTACTAAATAGAAAGCCTTGTAATTTTTAAATTTTCTTTTAATATGTATTTTTATTTCTATATTCTTAACAAATATTTTTAACTCTATTTACACTGTATTTATGTATTTTTAATTAGAATATTATAAAATACATTTAAAAATATTACAATTAAAAAGTATATCAATTTCTTATTTATAATTAATATACGTCTTATATTACATAATTAAAATTAATTTTAATATGAAAATTTTACTGTGAGTTACTGAAATTCTATTAAGATTTGAGAAATCATGACAACTTTATTACACAATATTCAAATACACACTTAAATACATTTTAATTCTATAAGATACAACATACACACAAACTTATATAATTCTACAAAAATTAAAGCTTAAATTAAATTAAATTTTTAAATGCTTGTAAATGTAAAAAAGAATAAAAATATTATAACCACAAATGCCAGAATAAAAGTAAAGTTAAAAGATTATACATTCACACGCATATCTGTATATATATAGATTCTTCACACCGACAATATGAATTAGAAAAAAAAAAAAAAAAAAACTAAACAATTTATTATCCTTTGGGGGGGTATATGGTTGGCATTTTTTTTAAATTTCCTTTTTTTTATTGATTGTTTTTCTTCCATTACATTTTATGTAATCAATTCAGAATATTGATTCAATCATCTGCAAAACAAAAACAATTTTTAAATATATCATTATAAAATACTGTTTTAAAGTATGCAATAAAATATATATTTATGTTTATTTCTTTGATTTTATTGAATCGAATTCGTAAAAAAAAAAAAAAAAACAAAAACAAGAAGTTCAATAATATCCGAGATAATCATTATAAACCAAAAATCAAAACAAATAAATCAAAATTTATTTATTTATTTTTATTTTTGTATTTTTGTTTTTTTTTTTTTATTATTATTTTTTGTGTGTTTATTTGAAATTTTATTGAATTAATTAATTGAATCAAGTGATATTTGAGTAGATATTTGTTTTGTATTATTGTAAGGATCTACTTTAAATTTGACTTTTTTTTTTATAAATATTTGTCCTTAATTATTGATTCGACCATATATATAAATTTAAAATATGTAGATACTTTTAAATCTTAGAAGTTGATGTTAAGTTGATATTAAGGATTTATAGTTTGTTAAATATTTATTATAAAACAAAAATAAAATTAGATGAGAATTTTGGTAGAGATTTTATTTTTAAATTGTTCACAAATTTCTATTCACAAATTTATATTTATTTATTTATTTCGAGCTTAATTCCAGCAAGTTACAATAAATCATACTTAAATTAAATTTATAAATTAAAAATTAAACATTCAAAAAAGAATTAATAAAAAAAAAAATAACAAAATTTTTATATTATAACAAAATTAAAAAAGAAAACAAAATCTTATATTTAACAATAATTAAAAAATCAAAATGAAAAAAGCTTCAATTAAGAAGACAGGTCAAAGATTCATCAAAAAAATCAGTTACACAAATACAGATTATTTTTTAATGATTGTTTAGTTAGGAAAAATTTAATATGGGGTTTGTATGCATTACAAAGAGACATCATCCTATTAATTGGTTCATATTTACCATAATTGGTCCGATGGTACTGCAAATTAAACATATTAGCAGTTCTTAGTCTAAAATGAGAACAATAATTAAGTTTAGCAAACAATTGGGAAGACGAAATGTTGCCTTTACTTAACTCAATTAGAAATACAACATCAGGAACTTTACGTCGTTTTTCAAGGGTATTAAGATGAATTAAATTTAGTTGATGTTCATAAGGAGGTAATCTTAAAGGATCTTCCCAAGGAAGAAGACATAAAGCATATCTAAGGAATTTTCTTTGAACCCATTCAATTCTATCTATGTGAATACGATAAAATTGACACCAAATCTAACTAGTATATTCTAAATTAGGTCTAACCAAAGCAGGTATAGAGGGATTTTAATACATACGACGGATCTTCAAATTCTCTAGCCCAACGTTTAATAAAACCGAGCATAGAATTGGCTTTGTTTAAAATATCTGAATAATGGAGATGGAATGAAAGTTTAGTATCGAAGAGTATTTCTAGGTCTTTAATTGATGTAACCTTTGGAATACTTTGGCTATTAAATGAATATACATAAGAAATTGGGCATAATCGTCGTGTAAAAGTAATATAAGCACATTTATTGACATTAAGCTGTAGATTATTATAGGAACACCAACTATAGAAACGATTCATCAGCATCAGCTTGTAACGCTAATGCATCCTCTAAATTAACAATTTTTTTATAAATTTTCATGTCATCGGCGTAAATTTTAATATGACTATTAATTAAATATATTATTCTGCATTTATCTGGATGTTTGTAAGTTCGACGGAACGCTCCAACACATATACAAATTGCATATGTATACAAATGCATATATATACAAATTGCTTTGGTGCTTTTTTTTTACCCCTGTCTACCATGCTCAGCCTTTGCAGGAAAAATTGATTGCATGAACTATATTTTTTTAATTTAATGTTAGTCTTCTTCGCAAATAAATAAATAATAATAATAATATAAATAAAACAAACAATTTTTTTGATTTTAAATAATAAGGACTAATAGAAATTTAATCAATAGTTAAATATGGTATAATAACCAAAAGGCAAACAGCATTTAACACAAAAAAAAACATAATTCACTCAAAGGTTATTCTTATTACTTAAAATTATACACAATAATACACATGTGTATCAGCATATTTGAATTGTATAATATTATACATTATATTACTTATACCTGTTTATACCTTTTATTTTTGTCATTATTGTGTGCGTAACTCACTTCACTCAAAAAAAATTATTTTTGTTTTTTTTTGTTTTTTTTTATTATTTGCTGTATCTGTATTCTGTATGTTCTGTATGCTCCATTCCAAAAATATTATTTTATTTTCAGTGTTAAGTGTTCACTGTTCACTTCACTGTTCAGGTTCACTGTTCAATCAATAGAACTTGATAGAAGTAGAGTAGGATAATAAACTCTACTTCTACGTCGGATAATAAAACATTGTTTTTTTTTAAATTGAAAATTATTGATGAAAATATTTTTGTATTTTTTGTAAATTTTACCAATTTAGATACAAAATTTTGAATATTTTTTTAAAAATAACACAGTACCATAATAACAGTTTATTCATATAGCAAAATAAGATCCCTATACAGGATACAAAAGACAAAATTTATATGAAAATAAGATCCCATTTTTAAATTTGCTCTCCCAGAGGCCACAATAACGCTAATACGGTTTAATTTATACTAAATGGAACCCAACTAACGAATTATAACTAAATGGAAGTGAGTACGAGTATACCATACAAAAATACAAACATTTTATACAAATTTGTTGGTATGGTACTTCTTTTTCTGTTATATAAAAATAAAAAAGATTAGTGTTAGGCCAATATAAACATAAATAAAAATAAATAAAAAGTGTTATAAACATAAGTACTGTAATTTCGGAATAAAGAATCTAATGAAAGAAAAAAAAAAACTAGGATTTATTTTGCTTCCGTCATTTATGACGGGTTACAAAGCTAGTTAATTAATAAAGATGAAACATCATTAATAGAAATAATGAAGAGTAAAGGACCGAGATGACTACCTTGAGGCACACCTGTGGGAACTTCGAACTCAGTGGAAATTGACGATCTAAACTTCTATATACATGTAAACTTCTATTTAAATATAGATATAATATCAAGTTTTTAAGATAAATTTTTTTTAAATTATTAGTCAATTCAATATTAAGAGCAAATATTAATTTTTTCAAACCTCTCTTCTGAACTACTTAAGCTTCTTAAATGTATCTGTTTTCTAACATTTATTTATAATTATTCTAATTGAACTGGAAAATGATTTACCTTCAATATAGCTCAAATCTACAGATTTATGATCATTCGTATACATGCGATTTAATAAAAATGAAATAGCTATACAAATAGATGAAATGAAGGTTAGGGATTCGTTTTCTTACTGTAAAAAAAAATATCCGCATGATATTAAAGTAAAGAAATTATATGAAGAACATAGGAAAAAAGTAAAATTTCTCGTAATCACGACAAAAAAAAAATGATTGTTTGATATGGTCTCAAGAGATCCAATTAGCGGAAGAAATTTATGGAACTTATATAAAAGAATAATGGTATAATAAGAGTGGTTCTGCTTCTAAAAGTAATATTCAGACAATTAGTCACAACAACAAAACAATTAATAGTTCCCACGAAATTTGTGATGTTTTTAATAATTTTTTTGTTAACATTACAAACGAATTGTCTATAAGTGATGATCCTATTGACGAGGTATACCTGAACAGTTTTAGAAAAAATGTTTATACAGGGTTTGAACTCAGTCCGATTAATTCGGAAGAGGTTAAAAATATTATAAATTTGCTCAAGTCTTCTTCTGCAACGGGTCATGATGCAATCTCAACAAAGGTTGTAAAACATTTTTCTACGGAACTTACACCAATCCTAGTCAAACTTATTAACGCTGCACTTGTAATATTTTCTTTTCCTCAATCAATGAAAATTGCTTTAGTTACTCCTATATATAAGGGAGGTGATGCCATCAATCCCACAAACTATCGTACTATATCGGTTCTAAGTACTTTCTCTAAAATATTTGAGAAGATTGTTCAGTTTAGACTCTCTAGTTTTATGGTAAATAATGGAATTCTGCCGCTTGTCTATCACTCACAGACTGTATTACCAAAAGTATGGACTCTGGTAAATATACGGCTTGTGTCTTTTTGGACTTGCAAAAAGCCTTTGATTGTGTGGACCATGAAGTTCTGCTACATAAATTTTCATCTCTTTGACTCACTGTAGATCAAATATGGTTTTTTAAGTCATATTTATCCAATAGAAAACAGAGGGTTAATGTGAATGAACATTATGGTAAGACTTTAACAATCAATAAAGGGGTTCCACAGGGGTCAATATTGGGCCCTGATTTTTTCAAATTATACATAAATGATCTTGCATATCTTAATCTTAAAGGGAAGTCTTCAACTTTATGCGGACGACGCAGTTTTGAAATATTCTATACAAGTACTGAAACTGAACTCTTAGATGGGATAAGAGAGGATCTAGCCACAATTGAAGAATGGTTAGTGAAGAATAGATTATCTCTGAATATTAAGAAAACAAAGATTCTCTCCTATTTGAGAATAAGAATTTCGTTTCCTCAAATTTTTCACACGGCCATAAAACTATAGAAATAGTGAAATCTTTTAATTACTTAGGCCTCTTAATAGACAGTAAGTTAAGATGGAATATGCACGTTGAACTAATTTCAAAAAAGATTTCGCCCTATATTTTTATTTTAAGGAGATTGAAAAACTTTTTTAAAACAGAAACTCTATAAGCTTCTTTCATACTTTCTAACCTTACGTATCTGAATCCAATTTGGGGCAAGTGCTCCCAAATCCATCTAAAAACGTTAGATATCCAACATAAAAAAGCCATAAAAATAATTAATGGATTTACAAATCGCCATCCAACCAATTTGTTGTACTCTTCTAAATTCTATAGTTTTGATAATATTTGTAGAAAAGAATTGTACATGATAGCCTTTAAAATAGTAAACAATAAAATCAAACATAATTTCATACTCAATCGAAGAATTGATATACACAGCCACAATACACGTAACAAAACAAACTTCTATCTTACTCTAAAACTAATAACCAAAAAAATAATTGTTTATATATTTGCTTGAATGCCTTTAATAATCTACCGGAGAAGCTAAAAATTATTGATTGTATTTCGGAATTCAAAAAGCAAATAATGGAATACTTATTGTCGCATTAAAAGCTGTATCTTCTGAAAAAAGAATAATAATTAATGTGTATATGAGTATATTTAAATATGAAAGTCAAATGAAACAAACAAAAAAAAAAATTATTTTATTATTATTTACATTATCACTCTAAAAGGTGCTTATTATTGGAAAGATAATAAAAATATAACAATATTTAAACTTGTAAGTCAAATAAAACAAAAAAAAAATAGTCACAAAACCATGTGAATATTACATTTTCTCTATACGACCAGACAGATTTTTGCTAGGTCTTTATTTTTAAATCTATTAATAATTATTACTTTAGAAATTTGTTAAAATCTTTTTTATTTTAATAATTTACTATAAAACATGTTCTTAGTTAGTTTTTAAGTAATAATTGAATAAAAAAAAAAAAAAAAACATATAGCAAATGTTGATCAATAGTCAAGCCATAACAGAGGGTGGGCCATGAGGGCCATTTGGCTCAGGCTCCGAGTTGTAAAAGGGCCTCCATTGAGTTCCTAATTTGGTTACAGTAGGTGCGGAAAAATTAATTTGAAATATTATTTTGAGTTCAACAATAAATTTATTTTAACCAATGATTTATAAAATATATCAGATCAGAAGATTATGCAACGACACAAAATTTGTTACGTAGTAGGCCAATTTCATAGAAAAGAATATTTAATTTTTAATTATTAAAAATACAACTAAACCTACAATACAACTATTTCCTATTCAGTATAACCAGTGCTTTATTGCAATTAACAAGTGATTACGGTGAATAAAATTTAATGCCCAATTCTCGCTGTTTCTATTTTTTTATTTATTTGTAGACGATTAATGTAATTAAAAGAACATATCCGAGTGGCGCAAGCAAGAGACGACTAAAAAGAACAAGAAAAAGCCAAGTAAAGTCTGCCGCACGGCAAACGAAATTCTTTAATAAAAATAACTTCACTGAACAGATTTTTTTTTTTTTTTGTTTCTTTATTTCAGTTTTAATACAATTTACTTAACCTAGTCTTAAACTGATCAATAAAACAGTCAATCCTGAAAATTAAACTACTTATGCTATTTCACAAATGGCAAATGTTATTGTTGATGTTAATGGTCAAATTTCGGAAGTTGAAAATATGGCATCAGAACAAATAGAAGCTTTACAAGAAACCATTACAGATAATTGTTAATGAAGCAAATATGGAAAAAAATTACCATATTCAAGGAATTGAAGCAACGACGTTTTCAACGATTAAGGACGCCTTAGTTAACAAGAAAAGTATAATGCAAAAAATACCTGAAAACATCCCAAATGATGCTGAAAACAATCCCATATCGTATAACGAAGATTTTTTTTTTTTTTTTTTTTTTTTTTAGCGAATGGAGAAATTTTCAACAGAGATTGACTATGTTGGAGCAATTCAAATTCAAAAGTGGGCTATCAATTTTACATATAAAGTCAGACATTAACTTGTCAATTATTATAAAAGATTTGGCTAACACTAACGCTCGACAAGCTTATTTGTAATTATTAATTTTATTTTGTTTAAATAAATTAAAAATAATAAAAGAACTATGTAAATTTATTTTATATACAAAAAAGAGGATTCATATTTTTTATTGGTCTGGGCCCCCTCTCAGCTCTGCGAGGCCCTGTCAATAGTAATATTCGAGTCTTAGGTCGAAATTGAAAATTACCTATACATAACAAGATATTATTATATTTTAATCAGATAATCAAACCGATATGGTTGTACGGCATACAAATATGGGGATGTGCCAAACGAACACATGAACTTTGTATACAAAAATTCCAAAATAAAGTCTTGCACAACATGCTAAATGCCCCTTGGTATGTTCGCAATAGTTACTTGCACAGAGATTTAAAAATTCTTTGCATAGAAAATGAAATAAAAAAATATGCAGCAAAGTATTTGGGTCGTCTGGAGGGTCATGTTAACATTGAGGCCACTCAACTACTAGATAATCAAAATGATATCAGAAGGCTTAATAGAACTAAACCACTAGATTTAATACGATAGAATTTCGTAAACTTTTTTTTTTTTTTCTTTTAATTATTTATTTGGTCTTTCTCAAAAGAGCATCATTGCTCGTACAGAGTATATACATTTATATATTTACAAGAAAATAACACTAGAAATAAATTAATGGTTAGTCCGGTGGACTAATTTTAATGGGAGGGGTGTGGCTTAATCAGTAAAAATCTGACACACAATTAAAGAGGCTCATTGTGTCTATAAAGATTCCCACCAAACCACGCAAAAAAAAAAAAAAAAAATAGTAGTATTGGTGATATTATACCGTTATCAATAAGCGTTTTGTTAATTAATATTATATCAATATATTTCTGTTTTAACCCTTCTGTTTATACCACATAACCGGGTATGTTTTCCTACATGATTCCTCAAATGAGCCTATTTATTATTAATTGGTTTTTTGAAAAATAAGTCAAAAACATAGGTCCTATTTTAGAATATTTAAAAAAATGTCATAATTCCACACCTAACATACCCGGGTATGTACACAAGTCTTATAATATGAAATATAATGTTTTCCTAAATAATAAAAATAAAATTAATGATGACTGAAAAACTAAGCCCGTTTTCAGTATTTTTACTTCATATTTATTAAACATAAAATAGATAAAATAACAAAATGTTCACTAATTCAAAAACGGCATTTTAAATGACTAGATATGGCTAGATTATTATATGCAGTATTTTGATTGGAAACCTATTTTTTTGTTGGGGTTCGAAATTTCTTATCTTAGATCTGATCATCAGACCATTTTTTACCTTTTTATAAATTTTACTATTTTTTTATTTTACATATTTTTTTACACGAAATAGCTCTTTACGACTTACATACTGCTTAGTTTGATTTGATTCGATTGGAAAATTAATTGGATATGATTCCATGTTCGTGAAGTGAAACTATGAACTAATGTATAGTACTGGTATAGGCATCTGCCGCTCATATTATTTTAGCATGAAGGTTTTACTATATCATTGTTATTTGTCAATTTGTCATAACGTATAACGCGTCATTACCCATTTAAAATTTATTTTTAATTCCTCATAATAATTGCTACATTGTCAATACTATTGATTTATGAGATTTTATAAATTTAGTATAACAGAAGGAATATAATCAGCTGGAAAGAATATAGAAAATTTTATACTTCTATCATATTAAATTGTGCACACGAATTAATGTTACATTATTGTTTAAGGTCAGAGCAAGGCATTTTTCTTTTTTGGTTTTAATAGTTACATGTACCGATTTTCTGATATTGGCTTCGACAGGGTTTTTTCATTTTCAATAAATTTTCGATTGTGAATATTTTTTTTTGTAATGAGCTTGATTTTTTGTAACGCCAGTTATACTGTTTCATAATTAATTGTAGCAGTAATATGGTTTTTTGCTCTTTGTAGATCAGTTATGTAAATTATGTAAAACATAGGCCGACACTCCCTTGCAGTAGCTCCGATTCAATCTTATAAGTCTTATTTTATAGTATTCATCTCCACATTTTACCATTGTAAATTTGCAATTGTTAAATTTAATCTAAAACATGTGCAACAATTTTATCATTTAACACCAGTCTAATTCAAAAATATATCAAATTTGTGTTAATTAAACTTAAAATTAATTGTTACAACAATATTTTATGATTTTCTCTCCAAATTAATTATAATCAATTCTATTAATTCAATTCTATAAAACTTTCAAAAGCTTAAATTTCAACAATAGCTGTGTATCAATTTTTACATTTTCAGTTCAACAAAAACTATTATATATATATTTTTTGAAAACTGATATCAATTAACAAATTCATTTGATCGTACATTATTAAAATAAAAATAAATAAAAAATAAATAAAAAAAAAATAAATAAATAAAAAATAAATAAAAAAAAATATTTTATATTTTATTTTCAGAAAAAAGTCGAACCATGGAAACTTTATACAATGGTGTCAGGCTTACTATCAATAGATTTAGTTATATTAATTTCATGGCAAATATTCGATCCATTACAACGTAGTTTAGAACTATTCCCCTTAGAAGATCCAATTTCAATTATAGATGATATTAAAATTCGACCTGAATTAGAACATTGTGAAAGTGAAAGAAATTCAATGTGGTTAGGTAAGTAATTTTTAAATTATTATAAAAATATTTTTTTTTTGTTTTAAGACAAATTCAATCTCCTTAATAATACTTTAAGCTTTTGGACAAGACCAAAAAATTGTTATAACATTAAAATTTATTTGTGTCAACACAATTTCACTATAGAAGAATAGAATCTGTTCTATAAAACTGACGTTAAATCTTATTAAAGCTTCTAGGGGCAATATTTTCTACTTGTAATTTATTTTCGTTTTGAATATAAACAAAAAAGGGATATACTATTACATCAATGTTTTGCCATTCTGGTTATCACAATCTATTGCAATTTGTTGCAATATTATTATTTATCACAAATTTCCAGATCATAAAATTTTATGAGTTTTATAAATCACTGCATTCGGGCAATAATTCTCAGAATTTTCGTTTTAAACACATTTAACACAAGAATAGTTAAAAATTGATACATTATATCAGTTACATAGTAATAAGTTTTATTAATTTTCTATTCATATTTTTTGTACAACATTCTAAAATGAACCTTTATGTACTATGATTGTTTTTGCTCTTCTAATCAGAGTAGATTTAACATAGTGTCAAAAAACAACAGCAATTTGTGCTTTTGAGCTCAAATTATCCAGATTATTAATTTGATATTTCTTCTTCATCTCGGAGTGCACTCGCAGCTGCTCAGACAGCAATATTTTTATATAGGATTGGTAAAAAAATAAATAAATATCAAATTAATCAACCTAGAGACAGACACATTATAATTTAATATCAGAACAAGGATATGATGTTGCATCAAGTGGTAAACCAACATACTGGCGATCCGACAAGAGTAAAATTCCTGATTAAATTGATTTTGTCATCACCAAAACTGTAAGTAGGAACAAAATCTCAACATCAACCATAAACGACCTATCTTCTGATCATTCGCCGGTTTTACTTGAATTTAAATCTGAAATTGCTGAAAAAGAGGAAGTACTAAGCATCACGAAAAAGACTACAAACTGGCTAAAATATAAAAAATATATCAGTTCACATATATGTTACCATTAAAAGGACATTAACCGAGCTTTAATAAATTTTGATAAACTTCTAGTTCAAGCAGCGCAGGTAGCAACTCCACAAAACCCTCTCACCAGACAACCCCAAAAATGGACAACAGCAAATGAATTACAGCAAGCTTTAACAACAAAGCGTCAACTTAGAAGAAACTGGTACTGGTACTCGATCTCCTTTTACTAAAAGATTACTAAACCAAGCTTAGAAAAAATTAAACCACTGATTAAGAAGTTCAGCAGAAAAAAAAATAATTGATTACCTCATTGACTTATCGCCAACGGCAGAAAGTAATTATTCCTTATCGAAAGCTACAAAGAACTTAAAAAAACCACAAAATCATTAACCACGGATTAGAACACAAAATGGAAACTGGGCAAGAAATAATCGAGAAAAGGCAGAGGCATTTGTCGAGTAATTAGAGAATGTATTTAAACAACACAATACTGGAAGTAACGATATATTACCTCCTATCAGAAATCGATTACAAACAGTAAGGTTGCTAAAACTAAAAAATAAAATAGTTCAACTCTACATAAATCAAATTAATATACAAAAAGCACCAGGATATGACAACATTTCTGGCAAAATGTTGAAAGAACTTCCCGGTATTGCTGTGATATTCATTACAAAAGTTTTCAATGCAGATATGGGTGCTTTCCCCTCAAGTGGAAATTTTCTCAAATTACAATGATTCCAAAACCTGGAAAAGATTTAACAAAAATAAACTCTTACCGACCAATTAGTCTTCTTCCAATTATCGCCAAGGTGTTTGAACAAATAATAAAATAGACAAAATTTTGCTGAAAATAAAATGTAAGGGTATAATCCCTCTCCACCAATTTGGATTCGAAACAGCCCATAGTTACACAAACAGGTTCATCGGATTGCAGCACATATCAGAAAAGATTTTGAAAATAAAAAAATTTGTTCGGCCTTATTTTTCGACGTGTCACAGGCGTTTGACAAAGTCTGGCATGAAGGGCTAAGATATAAATATCCCCGGCTATTAATATCATATCTCTCCAACAGACGCTTCAAAGTTAAATTCAAAGATCACTTGACTAAGGAATTTGAAATAAATGCCGGAGTGCCACAAGGTAGTGTTCTTGGTCTACTTTTGTATTTAATCTATAAATCTGACTTGCCGGAAAGTGGTCATCTAGTAACCTCCACATTTGCAGATGATACTGCAATCTTAAGCTCTCACACAAACCGTCAGGTTGCATCCAGAGATTTACAAGAACACGTGCATAAAATTGAAAACTGGTTGAAGAAGTGGAAAATTAAAATAAATGAAAGCAAATGTATCCATGTAACATTTACACTCAAAAAAAGGTCCTGTCCACAGACATACATAAATGGATGACGTGTACAGCAAGCAAATGATGTTAAATATCTCGGAGTACATCTTGATAGAAGGCTGACTTGGAAAAAACATATTTGAAGTAAAAGAGATCAACTTAAAATAAAGCTAAAGACTTTATACTGGTTAACTGGTAAACACTCAAAACTAAAATTGGACTATAAATTACTTATATATAATTCCTTGCTAAAACCCATCTGGTTATATGGGTGCCAACTATGGGGAAGTACTTCGAACTCAAATATGGAGATAATACAAAGAGTGTAATCAAAAGTTCTAAGAGTTATAACAAATGTCCCTTGGTATGTGAAAAATAGAAACTTGCACAAAGACTTAAACATACCAACAGTAAAAGAAGAACTTGAAAACGTCACAAGCAACTGTACAACCAGACTGTCGTATCATCCAAATTCATCCCAACTATCAGCAGACTAAAAGAAAAGACTTTAGCTGTCTAGCAGAAAAATAATTTGTCTTACCTTTAAATTAAGACAATCCGTACACCAACCTTTATTTTAATACATCCCTAAAGGATTCTATTTTTTTTTTTTTTTTTTTTTTATCTTTTAAAACTACTTATTGTAATTTTCAAATACAAAGAAAGATTTAATAAATTCATAGACGGAAAGAAAAAAAAAAAATATAATTAATCAAAATATTTGTTAAAAGGGGCCTCATCCCAAAATGGGATTTATCTGCAAGTCTGCTGAAATAAATCAATCAATTAAAATAAAACGTGGAATGAGTTTGATTATAATTTTTAAAGGACATTTTTATTTTCGACTACTTAAATTCAATCTGAGCCAAGCAAGCTTTTACCTCTGAGCTCTGAAATCTAAAAAAAAAACTTTCCTCATTAACAGATCGCAATATCAGCAGTTATGAGTACACTCCGAGACAAAAAGAAATACAAGAAGGATAATCTGGATAATGTGAGCATAAAAAGAAACACAATTACTTTTTTGACACCTCTAACTCTGCTCTAAAAATAAGAAGAAAAGCGTTAAAATTTAATTTCATATTCAAATAGTATTCGACCAATAATAATAGAAACAAAAATTAACTCTGAATATTTATTTATTAATACAAAGTTTTAGAGTTGGGATTAAAATTAGATTTGCTCAGATTGAATTTGAGTCCTTGATATCTGCTCAAAGAATTGATTAAATTTCTTATAAATCTTCTTCTTTCTAATGTTTCTTTAAATACTGGAATAAGTAAATACAAATTATCAACCGGACCCACAATATCGAAATCCCAATTTTGGTTTAATAATAATAAACCAAACTTCAAAACTCCATACGCAAGCCGTTACAGTGTTTGTCCCATTTGGAAAGATGGGAAACATAAGACTATATTAATTATTAAATACAAATTATCAAATATCAGACCCAAAAACATCAAAATCCCAATTTTGCTTTAACAATAATAAACCATTGTATTTTCTTAACATGGCAATATTTCTAATAAAATTTTTGGTTTTAATAAAACAAGCCCCATACCAAAAAAATTTTTATCTCTCCTACACTCTTATTTACAAAAACAAAACAAATTATTCCAAAATGTCAGTTATTATAATCATATCAATTTATTACCTTTCACTTATCCCCCATCTATCTGTTTACTTCTCACTCACCAAATATATATATATATATATATATATATATATATGTTATGGCATTAAATTATACTTCACTATAAATTCAAAAATAAATTTTAATTTATTTATTTTTTTCTTTTATTCTTTTATTTAAAAAAAAAAATCAATATTAATTTTTTGGGAAATTCATAAAAAAAAAAAAAAAAAACATTAAAGGACTTATATATGGCTTCAAAGGACTAATATTAGTTTTTGGTTTGTTTCTGGCATACGAAACACGTTCAATAAAAGTCAAACAAATCAATGATTCAAGATATGTTGGTATGAGTATATATAATGTTGTTGTATTATGTTTGATAACAGCACCAGTTGCTATGGTGATAGCATCACAGCAAGATGCATCATTTGCATTCATTTCGTTAGCTGTGATATTTTGCTGTTTTCTTAGTATGCTGTTAATATTTGTGCCAAAGGTAAGTCGTTTTTTTTTTCTATTTAATTGAAATTTTTGGTAAATTTGAATGTTTATTAGAATTTTATAGTGTAAAATTTAATTGTTTTGAAATTGAAATTTAATTTATTATTTTTATTTATATAATTTTTGTGTTTATTTATTTTAAAATTGTAGAATCACGATTACCTTTATCAAAAAAAAAAAAATAAGAAAATTCAATGAATAAACAAAACATTTTTCTTGTTGTTTTGCTTTGTTATAAATAAAAGGATAATAAATTTTATCCTTTTTTATAGTTTAAATATAGATTCTTTTCTTGTAAATATGTAATTTATTTAAGCCATTAATAGCATTACAATAAATTTTAAAATTTCTATCTGATAATTTATTTTTGTTTTTGTTTTTCCATTTATGTTTTCTTTTTTTTTCTATTTTTATGCGATAAATTCTTGTTAATGTCATTTGGTAGTGTTTATTTTCTTATTCTATTTTCTATTATTTATTTTTTTTTTTTTTTTAAATTTTCAGTTTTATTGTAATTTTATTGAATATTTTGGTTGAAAAAAAAACAAGCACAAAAACAACAAAGAAAAATTCAATGCAGAGAAAATATATTGAATTTTTCCAGTACATTTCAGATGCATTTTAGCACGAAGCAAGAATATTTTCCAAACAACCAAAACAAATTTATAATTTATGATTTATATATATATATATTATGTATGTGTGTGTGCACTCATCTATTATTCAATTTTTTTGTTTACTTATATATGTATATATATATATATATACGTATATATATGTATAATGTGTATAATTTAATTTTGCAGGTGATTGAAGTTATACGACATCCAAAGGATAAAGCTGAATCCAAATACAATCCAGATTCAGGAATATCAAAAGAAGACGAAGAACGATATCAGAAATTGGTTACTGAGAATGATGAATTACAACGACTGATAGCACAGGTACAAAAAAAAATTAAATTAAAAAATATTTTTATTTTTTTTTTAATTAAAATTTTTAAATTTTTACTTTACAAAAATGTAATTAAAATTTCAAAGAATATTTTTGGGAAATTTTCAATTTTATTTATTATGTAATGTAAAGTAAATAACGAGTTTTAATTCATTACATTAGTTGAAATTGAATTAAAATTTAACTTTAAATTTTCGGAAATATAAAAAATTGTTTGTATACATTGATAGGTGAAATTTAATTGAATAATGTTTGCTCTGAGATTTAAAATTTAAATGTAATAGTTTAGGTGGTTGGGCTAGTTCTAATTTGTATTAATATTGAATCACATAATGTCTTTATTATGAGATTAGCCTCAGTCAATGTTTTATACTTAAATAAAATGTTCATATTAAATAAATTTTAACTAATCTGATGGGTATAGGTCTTGATGGTGTTTATTAATTTTTGTTTTTATTCAAACAGTCATGCTGGTTGTATGAACCAAAAATGTAAGTGAATCAATTTCTGAATATTACAATATGTTCGACTGTTATTATTTGATTCAGTGTTGTTCCTTTACACGTAATTTTTAATTGTCTACACTTTAAAGTAGACTTTAATGTAAAACAAGCAATTTACTGTAGACAATGTAAACTATATTGTATAGAATTAAAACAATTCCAACTATGATGTAAACCATAATTATTTTTTCAGTATAGATTCACTTAATTTCAAGTACTTTATTAAAAAAAATCGGCCAGCGTATTTAGATAAAGTTTTTCAAGTAGGAAAACACAGTCATCAACTTGGCTTGATAAAGCATATAAAAATGTATTATGTCAGCTAAGGTTATTATGAGTTTAGATTCAGCTTTATTTATTGATGGGTGGAAAAATTGTTCCATCAATGATAGAACGATTGTTTCAATGCTGCATATACTGCTATCCAAGATCAAGCTTTTCTTCTCATGCTTAACTGGAGAACAGCTGTGAAATTGTCGGAAATTGTTGTAAAGTCTGTTGATATTGCAAAGGAATTGAATTCCAACTGTTGTTTGTGGTATTGTATTCGACAGTAGCATAAACAGATGGGCAAATTGTCTCAGCACTTCGTAGTAGTGGTATAGTAGTGGTATAGTAACTGAAACAGGCTACGGCGGCAATCTTTTTGCAAAAGATGTTTTAAATAAAAAAAATAATGGATCAAGTGACATCTATTTTAAAAAAATTTAAGCAAGTTGATTTTGAAAATTTTGTTGGTTGATTAAGAATTGGTATTAAACCATGTGATCCTGGAATGGTCAAATCAATATATAGAAAATTTTAAAAAACAAAAAGGTTTTTTTTACTAATTATCTGAATTGATTAATACATGTCAATCGTCGGAGTGTTTCGAGATACAGAGGATCTGCATGAGTCGAATTAAATTTATGTCACACATTTTATAATAAATATATAAAACCAGCTTTGTAGCCCGCCATAAATGACGGAAGCAAAATAAATTCTAACTCTTTTTTTACTTAATTAGAGTTTTCATTTCAAATTTATGTGATTGTGGGTACTACTGGTCCAACAAACAAATCAAAGCAATTTGTATATGTATTGGAGCGTTCCATCGAATCGACAGATATTTGCAGAAAACTATAAATTGTATATTAATATAATTTTGCTTTTGTTTTTTTGTAAAAACACTAGTATTTTCATTTAACTTAATTGTAATTTATTATTATTTAATTGTAAACATTGTCTACGCAATAAAGTAGACATAATTATATTGTTTACAAAGTATTGTCGTCGTCTACAAAATAACATAATCTACATAATGTAGTTTACGCGGCACAACACTGATTTGATTGTAGAAACATCTTGGAAGTAATGTAATTCAATATTCAATGAGCTTGGGCTATAAACAAATTTTAACCATCTTGCGATTTCCACTATTGTGTAAGGGTGGTCATTTGCTGTGATTCCTCTTGAATCGTATTGCGACTGTTTAAGAGGAGTTAGCAATGTTTTAATTTCTATTGAGAATGTGTATACACTATGACTAGCTTTAAAATTTTAAAATTTTGATTTTTTCCAAAAATTTGAATAATTTAAACATTTTGAGATGACTTTTTTTATTACAACAATTTCAGATTTAGACTTATTTTGAAAAAAAACAAATAGGGACATTTTGTTTAATTAGATTAAGTTACATTAATAAAATCAGAATATTTTTTATTAATTTTGTTACTTAACTGAATTACTAAAAAATTTATTATTTTGAATTTGATTTTATTTTTTTTCATACCATTCCCAAAACCATTTTCGTATTATAAATCTCATACTCGGCTTTATGTCGGAAATTATTATTATTAGTTCTTTATGAAATCAATAACTTCATTCTACAATTTATTTTGTTACCTTGCCGATTTATTTTTTTTTTTTTTAATTTTTTTACAGTAAGGAACATCAACAAATTTTAATCAGCAAATTGAAATTTAAAACAAAATATTTCGAAATTTTATATTTACTATAAAATATTCCTATTGTTTATTGGAAAACTTATCAAAAAATAACAAAAAATAAATCAATTAATATGCATATTTAAATTAATAAAAAACTTTTCTTTTTTTTTTTTATTATTATTAATTTTGCTAACTCTAATTTATTTCCATAAAAACTAAAAAAAAATTGTCACATTACTTTGCAATACAAATTTTTGCTACTCCTCTCGTCTATTTAAAAACTATCACAGCTAAATAAATTATTCAATATTATGAAAACTTTTTTAATTAAATATCAACAAAAAATTTTATAAAATTATTATTAACTCTAAAGTAAATTCTATTATGCATAATTATTATATACATATAGAAAATATAGAATAAATCAAAACTACATTACTAAAACTGCACTGCACTTGTCTTATTTAGCCTGACACAAATTTTATGCATAACAAAAATAGAATAAAAAATCAAAACAAAAATATTGAAATTATATTTAAATTTTTTTTTTTTCTATAAAGTTTGAATATTCATAAATTCAATAGGATGCAATGACATCGTCGTCAAAGTATATAAAAACATCAGTACTATTTTTAGTAAAAACAAAATGGGAACAGTAAAAGCAGACATTATTGTTTTCCACTTTTTAAATATTACCAAAATATACTATTGAATTAAAATTATATATATAATATATATATACATATATCTATATTATCTATACCTACATGTTATATATATAAATTATGTTATACAGTGTATTAAAAGAGGGTTTGTTTCAATCAACCATTATTTAAAAAGTTATTTATGTTAATTTTGATTACTAGCCAAATATATGTATGAAGGACAACTATTCTTAAGTATTCTGGCTGAAAATTTCAATTAAATTATACAAATTTGAGTAAAACGTTTGAGTAATCAAAGGCTAAAAAACCTAGTTTCTTATAAAAGCAATAACTGTTTTTTTTTTTAAATTGAATTTGAATTTAAATTTTACTTCCTGAATTCAGCTCAACTCAAACTTCAAAGTCAAACTAAGAAAACTCTTATAAATTGAGAGAATTGTTATTAATACTTTTCATCTGTGACATTAAATGTGCCTCTCTGATTAAATCAAAAGCTAATTTCAAAAGTAAAATTCAAATCTTAATCCACAAAAAAATATGGGTTTAGGTAATTTTTGTTGTTGTATTTTATATTTCACTATTCAAAAAATTTTTGTTATCAGTACATATTATTTGTATCAGCTTGATTTAAGCTTAAAATAAATAAATAATTAAAAAAAAATTTATAACCATTTGATTTGTACTTGTGTAGTACACAAAGCTATTGTAATCATCCAGAATTTCTACTAAATTACATTAACAAAAAATTTTCTAAAAATTCCTAATTCGGTTCGAAATCTTAAATTAATTCCAAAATGTAGCTGACATTTTAATTAGTTTGTGATATCTAAAATCCAGAATATATGCAGTAAATATAAAGTATCCAAATTACAAAAAAAAAAAAACAGATTTATACAGAGTATTCTGTTCGTAAATGCAGTTTTAAAGTTATCTTACAGCATAATTTGATTATTCAGCGCATGGTAAATTTTTTTCATACTTTCACATACTTTTGTTTAACACGTCATTACAATCAAATATTTTTGTCACTGCTTTCGATTTTATTTTTTATTTTCAACAGATTTTTTGCCTGCACATAATCTGTTACTTTTCTTTAAAAAAAAAATTATTTAATAGTGTTGTGAACATAATAAGCATATTTCAAAAATTAAAAATGTCAATATTTTTGATCCAAAAGATTAAAATTTACATTATCAATACATTTTTGAATCAAAGTACAAATATTGTATAATTTATACTCTCTCTGTTTATCTGTAACAATAATACTGCAGTTAAGCTTTTCTCTTTTGCAATTTCGATTGTAACGGTAATAATGTTACCACTAAACATTTTCACAATCAAAAATGTCAAATTCAAAATACTAATTATTTTATTATTCCATTCAACTATAAACAGTCAATCACTAGTTTTGTCTAATTATTAAACAAATATTAGTTTTGATAATAAAAACAAAAACAACAAATAAAAAAAACTGGTTGACAATTTTTCATAAAATAAATATTATATTGAAAAGATTCTAATTTATGCTTTCTAAAAATATTTTCAAAATTTTAATTGAATTAACATTACACTCGTTGATTTATAGAAGTATTTACTGGATGTTCTAGGGCATGCGTGTCATGTTTTTTAGAGGGGAAAGAGCCGTTATTTTAAAATTAAATAAACAATTTTTTTAACTAAATCGATTGTTGATATTTTCATCTTCCGGAAAGGAAGGGAAATGGATTTTTAAGCCCAAAATTGGC
Organism: Argyra leucocephala; assembly: GCA_963942445.1. Lineage (NCBI taxonomy): Eukaryota > Metazoa > Arthropoda > Insecta > Diptera > Dolichopodidae > Argyra > Argyra leucocephala. Next base: position 129,185,728 of record OZ012680.1, read on the forward strand.
CGAAATTGGCAGAAATCGTGATTTTCAAATGGGAAGAAGTACTTTTTTGTGCAAATTCAGATTCTACGTTAAAAAAAAATTTCAATAATTTCAATAGATGTAGTCCAAGCTTTTAATAAAGTTTGGTATGAAGGACTCATCAAAAAGCTAAGTTGTTTATTCCCTAAAAATTATGTTGAATTATTTTCATCATATCTCTCAAATAGAGTTTTTCGAGTTAAAAATGAGAATGAATACTCCTCTCTAAGAGATATAAAAGCTGGAGTACCGCAAGGTAGTATACTGGGTCCAATTTTATATTTGTTATACACCTGCGATATACCCGAAGTAGAAAATATAAAAATAGCAACCTTTGCAGATGACACAGCGTTGATGACAGTTGATCCTATATAGAAGAAGCTACAAACAAACTGCAAAAAGCTATTGAAAATTTATATAAAAATTTTCAACTGGTGCAAAAAAATGGAAAATTAAATTAAATGAAGCCAACTCTAGTCATGTAAACTTCACCTATAAAAACAAAGTAACTCCTCTCTCAGTTAAAATTAATGATGTCGTGATTCCATACGATAATAAAGCTAAATATCTTCGTACGATCTTGGATGCAAAACTGAAATGGAAAGAGCATGCGAAAATCAAAAAACAAGAACTCCAGTTCAAATATAGAGAAATATACTGTCTACGGTCTCGGCCTATAACAAAGTTTTGATGAATAATCAAATATTAAAGCCAGTCTGGGCATACAAACAAATCCATATTCAAACTATCCAAGCGTTCCAAAATAAGGTACTGCGCAACATAGTCAATGATCCATGGTATGTTCCCAATGCCGATATTCATCGAGATCTGAAGATCTGATGTATAAAAGACGAAATAATGAAATGCGCTGCTGTAGGCATAAAACTCATCTGATTCAACATGTCAATATCGAAGCTTTTAGCTTAATTGACAATCAAAACTTTGTTAAGCGACTAAAACGAACAAGACCACTCTTGAGTTAGGTTAAAACCTTTAATATATTAAAACCTTATTGGATTTTGGTAGATCAAAGGTATCTTAGTTTCTTTGAGTTAAATGTAAATTAATGGTTAATCTATAAGACTAGTTTTAATGTTGTAATAATGATAGGAGTTTTAAGTGGGTTAAAGTCCCACAGTCCTTCAAACTACCTTCCCCGGTAATAGGTAGTTCCTGAAGTATCTTTCGATGATTTACTACTATTTGGAAAAAAAAACAAAAAATAATTTCAATAAAATAATTTTCAATAAAAATAAAACAAAAATCCTCCATATTTTCATTTTTGGTAAACTAAAATTAATAATAATCATTTTTATAAATAAATTTTGTTTATCATATCAAATTTTTTATCTCAGTTTTGGGTACCTATACATAGTTTAAACTAAAAACAAAAAAAAAAATTATAATCAGTTTTCTCCGTCTTTCGGTCGGTTTCGGTCTTAAAAAACCGATTTGCGGTCCTTCCCGCAAATTGAAAATATCACCAGCCGATAGAGCCTCCTCGATTTAGTTAATAACTTTTTTATATTTAATTTTAAAACGGCTTCTTTACATCTTAAAAAGTTGATACGCATGCTCAGGAACACTCGGTATATTTGCAGGGAAACCCAGGTTTTAATTTATTATTAGATTTATGTATATGTACGTCTAATTCTGAATGAAATGTTTTATATAAATATTAAATATAATATAAATTAAAAATGTATAATTATATATTGTAATGAGTGGACAATTAAGGTAGCACCACAATTGTTTCAAATTTTTTAGTAATGATTTACTAAGGCTGCATTTATAGCGATCAGTAAAATGAATACGTAAAAATGAAACAGTGAAAAAATATTTTATTTTTACGGTGAGATGGTTATAGCGATCCGAAAAATTGCTTCCGTAAAATTTGTTGTCATTTCGATTTAACGCGTTTTCTTGTTTTGAATTTCAAATAATAAAGAATTAAAGCTGTTTAAAAAAAATTAAAAGTTTTATTAATATTACTATTACCATTACATATGCCAAGTTAACACTTTGAAGCACTTTGAAATGAAAAAACAAAAACCAACTACGCACATGTAAATAACAAACAAAATTTAATAAATGTAAATTAAGGTTAGATTGCATCAGAATTTTTTTTCTTTCATTTAGTTAATTTCATTAATTCAATAAAATACAATTGAATTAATGAAACAGTGAAAAAATGAAATGTACTTCATTGAAATAATTTTGTTTCATTTTGTTTATTTTTTTTGTTTTGTTCAGAATGCGTATCCGTAAAATGATAAAATAGCTTTTTTATTCAAATTTTAACTAGAATTTGTTTGTGAAAACATTTTTTTAGCATTTTTATAACTTTTTACTAAAATTTTGTGTCTATGGCGGTTGTAAAATCGAAAACAAAAATTTTACGTATTCATTTCATTCATCGCTATAACTGCAGCCTAATACAAACTATAATAACAAAATGAATTACATTAGAATAGACAACTATTATTAATCTAACATTACTGCTTTGATATTTGAACAGCCTTTAATCGAATTTGTCATGCTAATATAATAGTAATTTGTCAGCCTATGAATTTACCAGATAACATCATCATAATTACGTCTTAAAACGTTTACAAAATTATAATACATAATAATCTTGTGTTCAAAAATTATGTACCTACTGTATATATACGTTTTTAGCTCTTTTTGGCTCTTTTATATACATATATATTCAGTTATTAAAAGATTATTTAAGTTTTAACTAAATTTAATTTTATTATTAAAATCCAAAAACTATTATTAGTTACAACTAATCACTACTTTCTTTTAATTTTCAAAAAAATACTATTAACTTTAAATTTAGATTTTTCAAATAAATCTACTTTACTTATTAACTTAACAACCTTAATTTTCAAAAATCTATTTAGAAGAGAAAAAGTAATCCAAAAATTAACAATTAATGCTCTCAATTTCTTATTAAAACCAACGGTAGCTAAAAGCTTTATACACTGAGAGAAAAGTTAAATAGATTAGTATTTAATTCAAATAGAAACACCTATGATTTGGCTTCAAAATGATTTGAGTTTGTTTCAAACATGGAATCTATTAAATTTAATTGAATACACTTATGTTTAAATCAAGTATATTTTCTATTTAAAGTTAACATGTTCTATTTAAAAAATTTGAATAGATTTATGTTTGAATTAAACCAGTCTCATGTTTGAAATTAACAGAATCTATTTAAAAAAAAATTTAACCGCTTTATGTTTGAATTGAACCACTTTCATGTTTGAAATTAACAGAATCTATTTAAAAACTTTGAACATATATCTATTTGAATTGAACTGGACTCATGTTTGAAATTAACAGAATCTATTTAAAAACTTTAGCAGGTTTCTATTTAAATCAAATAGTCTCATGTTTGAAAAGTTTCGGAATCTGTTATAAAAATTGAACAGATTTTCTATTTGAATCAAACCAGAAAAATATGGAATAAAATGCATACAAAAAAAAATATTCTGAGATTAAAAAGTTAAAGCGTAATATTGAAAAAGAAACAATAAATTATTTTTCAAGGATAAAAATAATTGATTCCCTTTAAAACCAATGCCTTGATTTTTTTCAATATAACGATTTAACTTTCTTTATTACAGAATACATATTTTTGTATGCATTTTATTCAATATTTTCTTGTTTGATTCAATAAGTAGAAAATCTGTTCAAATTCTAATCTTCTTCTTTCAAAATTAAGACGAATACATAAATTATTGTCCATAAAAATTGATGTACATATATTAAAGCGCAAAATTGACAACATAACTTTTTTTTATATAGTATGTACAAGGAATTTTAAATAAAAGAATGAAACATATTTTTAGAAGTTTATATATTTTTATTCACACATTTTATATGTATGTTTTATTGTAATTTAAAAATAAATTTCTTATAACTAACTATAATACGTAAATGGTACATCAAAAATTACTTATACTTAATTAATTGATTTTTCGCGTCAATTTTATTGTCTTTTTAATAATAATCTTACAAATCATTTTTATTTAAATTAAAAATTTTTAAAAAAATTTTTTTTATTAAAACATTAAATAAATTTATTTCGGAAATAACATTTTCCATTATTAATTGTGTGTATATATGTAAAGGAGGACTTGAAAAAATAGGAATATTTTTAATATGTAAAATATTGAAATCGAGATGTGTTGTAGTCTCTTGCTGAATGATACCCAGAATCTTGTTGCTCTTCTAATCAATTATTTATTATCATCAATGTTGAGCTAAAAATAATTAAATTAAATATATAACACTTGATGCTGGTGTATGATGTATTTTTAAAAATCTTATAACTAAAGTTAAATATTTACCTCATTTTTTTTCAATTTTTTTCCAATTTTTTCTAAGCTCGATTCTTACGCCTACTTTCGGGATTAGTTCCTTCAAATCCTCTGTGGATAAATATTTGCACCTATCATAGTTTATCTCGTTTTCTATTATAAAATATTGTAATACTTAATTTTGTATTTATCACTTTTTTGTACATTTTATATGCTTACCAATGAATATAGATATAATAAGTTCGGCTAAATTCCATTCCTATAGTTTTTTTATGCAAATTATCTGATGCCGCGGGAACTATGAAAAGCTTGAAGGGTCCTCATGTAGCAGAGTTTCAATAGAAATTGCACTATCTATGCGATCTAGTAACAAATGATTAGTATTATTCATCCATCTTTTTGATAATTTTCTTTCAATTTATATAAAATTTGAATTACATTTTTTCAAATGTTTTTAACCAATTTTATTAAATAAAAACTACTTTTTTTTTATTTTTTTAACTATTTAAAAAATTTTTACTTCACATTCTACACGGTTTCAAAATAAGAAACGAACTGTGAATTGTAATAAGTAATAACGCTTTCAATCAATGCCAATTTAAGCATTTTCTTTCAATTAAACATGTTTCTCTTTCAAACAAATATAATTCAATTCAATTCAAACAAAAGTCTGTTTAATTTTTTCATTTCATATTTTTTAAACACAAAAGTGTTTAAAGCAAACAGAAATCTGTTTAAATAATTTATATATTTTTTTAAATGTAATCGTGTACGGTATTTCGAGTATTTATTTATCAAAATACTGGCTTATCAACTGAGGAACTAGCGATTCTTAGATAGCGTAGTTTCATTTTATTAAGTTGTTACCAAATTATCCTATCAATTTTTTTTTTTTTAAAAAACCTTAAATAAACATGATTTTAATATTTGAAATGCATTTAACCTGTTAAGCAAAAAAAAGAATTAGGCAAGTTCTAATCACATTAAGTGAAATTTTAGAAAATAATGGAATGATAAAAGAAAGTAAAATAACATTTTTCTGAAATTCGGAATGAAAGAAATAAATCTAAGGAAAGAACAAAAAAAATTAATCCTAGATTTTATTTTATTTTATTATAATTGATTTGCCACAACTTGAATTAAGGCCAATTACAAGCATTAGGATCAGAGGCTCTCGGTTTGGAATTATTTGACTTCCATCATTTATGACGGGTTACAAGGCTAGTATTATAGATTACACAAGAGATATAACAAGGAATTACAACCAAATAACGAGTTGTGAATGCAAAACTAAATACTTTTTTTTTTTGTGATGAGGTAAAGACAGAGTATCCTCCATTATCCAAAGTATTATCCGAAAGCTAAGTCTGTGTCGTTGTTGCATTTGTAATATTTTTATCTAAAACAAACTAATGTTTTATGTAAAAATGTGTTGGGAATTCAGATTTATTCTGTGTAGTGTAAGCCTAACACAATCAATGTTCATTAACAATATTTTTTGTCATTAAACACCTATCCTATATAAGTTACACAAAATAATGATTTTAATCATCCCGTGATGTTTTCAACAAAGAGCTTATTAAATAAAACCGCTTCTGTTCTCTTCACAGGGGAGCTCCTAATTTTATTTTCATTATTTTAAAAAGAAACATATTTAAATTAAAAAGACATCTATTTGAATCAAACAAATTCATACTTGAGGATATTTTTAACGTAAATCTGTTTAAAACAACAATATTTCTGGTCAATAAATTCTTCTTTGTTAAACAAGTTTCATTTTGAATCAAATACAAATCTATTTAAATATTTTAACATAATTTTTTTAAACAGAAGCGTCTTTAAATTAAATAGAAACATGTTAAATACTTTACATATGATTTATTTTAAACAGAATCGTATTTGAAATCAGTGAAAATCTATTACAATATTTTATTTTAATTATTTCAAACATAACCGTGTTTATATTAAATAAAAATCTGTTAGAATTAACCAAAATTATGTTTGAAAACATGTTTAACATGAATTTGTTTAAAACAAACATATGGTTCCTTTAAAAGGAACATGTTTCTATTTAAAAATAATTAAAATAAGGTCATGTTTAAACACGAAAAAATTAAACTGATTTCTATTTAATATTTTCATTGTTTATTTCGCTCAGTGTACCAGATATACAAAACAGTGATTTTTCAATCAAAGAAGATATTTAAATCGAACAGTGTTTCTCAACTACTACTATCTACTTTTTCTATTTTCTAATTATTCGGATCCCACATATTATATATGTACATATATTTAAAAAATACTCACTAAACTATTTTGAACAGGTTGGCAACTCTATATTATGTGCCTAATTTATGTTAAATAAAAAATTATGAGTTCGTTCACATTTCAATATAGAACTTTTACAATTCATCCTCATTATGAATATATACACAGTAAACGAATAAATAATGAAGGAGACAAAAAGTAAAGGTTTTTTTTTTTAATAATTATATATGCAAAAATTTGTTATGATTATTTTGACATAGTTATTATCATAAATTAAACACAATAGCCTACTGTAAAATTTTCATCGAATGTCATTATAAATTAAGGATAAAAAACTTAGTAATTAGTATTCAATTTTTTTTTTTATTCTATATAATTTATAACTTTATGAAAACTATATTTATTGTATGCATGTATTTACCTACTTTATCAGTAAAAAATTATTTTCCAAAAATAAATAAAATTAAATTAAAAAATTTTACTTCATTGAATAATAATACCTATTATTAACATAATTATTAAAAATCGAATTAAAGCAGAAATTTTTGTTGTAGACCAATAAGTTGAATAACCGTTTGATATTAGTAAAACATTAAACTTCAAAAACTATATTCTGCCTAAGATATTAGAATTAAAACAAATTTTAAAATAATATTAATTTACAATATTTATAATAATGCTACAATATACAATTATATTTAAATATAAATAACTGCATTTTTGATCTATTACAGCCTCATTTACTCATATTAATCTTGTTTAGTAATTTTACTAAATCGATGACTACTAAAGGTAGTCATAAACTGGCTGATATTAAGCGTAATATATTTACATTTTCAGAGATAGTAAAGCAGTAATTAGATTATTAGAATCGATAATAATCTTAATTTCTGTTTGGGCAACTTTTATCTAAATTCAATTTATTGATCTAAGCGATATAAGCAATTATTGTTTCTGTTGTTCGTTCTAAATAATCACAAATAGAAATCATATTTATTACTTGTATTATAACGGTGAATATCTTCTATTCAGAATAAAGTTGTGCTACAAATAATAATTTTTATAATTTGGAATGCTTTGATATATAGCGGTTTGGTACAAATTTTGTTTAAACAAACGGAGCAAAATAGATTGCTTGGATGTCTCACGTGATAGAAATGGATTTGTTAGATGAAGCATTTGTTCAACATTCGTCTATATGTTTCGGCTCCTCTAAAATCACATTTCATATAATTTTTCATATTATTCATGCCTGTGCAAATATGAAAAAGAGAATTAAACATCTGCACAATGACCCGCATTAAAATATAAAAAAATTTTTTTCTAGGATTATACTTTCAGAGCTCACTAAATGATCTTTCAGACACCTCTTTCGTCTGAAAAGAAAAATTAACTATTTTTGTAAGCAAGGAAAATATTGTTTGATTCCATAGTACCATAATGAACCACTTTGATCTAAGTAAATTCTTATAACCAATCCTACCTACCCAGTTATAAATAAAAATTAATATTAATATTTCTTTTATAAAAAAAAAAAATAAAATTTCAAAATACATGTCCTGAGTAGAATTCGAGCATGAGACCTTCTGATTAGTAGTCAGATGACATTACAACATACATCATATAGATCAGTGAATAATGTGTGTAACAATGAATAATTAAAAATTTTGAAATATAAATTACAAAAAGGTCATCATATTCTTAAAAAAATTTCAATTCTCATAGTTGGCAGGCAAATAGATAACAGAGTGTTAAGCTATTAAAATATTCCATCAAAGACATAATAACTAATAATAACGACTTTTTTTTTATGAAAATGCAATTATTTATATTTAAATATAATTGTATATTGTGTAGCATTATTATAAATATTTTAAATTAACACGTTAACTATACCAATGTATCACCATAGAACATCCAAATATACCGACATTTTTTTTGTCCCAGATATAAATGCTAACATTGTTAATATCACACGGTATCTGCGGACGAAATTTTGAATGATCACAGGTGATTTGTATCAGCAAGAACGAAAATGTGTGTATCAATGGTGGTTATAGTATACAACATGTTAATGTCTACATTTAAATTTTTTATTAATCATTTTGTTGCTGCTTTCTCAGTTTGTTTTGAATTCGCCAGTAAATAACATTAATTAAGCTATTTTAATTGTCTTCATTGACCTGCTACCGTTTTCTATTTCTGAGCTCATATGATGGATAAAACACATGACTTGTTTTGATTGAAAATAATACATTTTCATATTAAAAGTCAGTCATAGCTTACAAAAAAATTAATAAATATATTTTTATTTATTTTTCTATATTGGTATGAATTTGTTCATTAATTACCTTAAGTTGTGTATGTGAAGTATTAACTTGATATCAATATAATCTTTCAGCAACAATATCGCTCAACTTTAATCCATAATAATTTTGTATTGCTTGATTTTTTACTATTTGAAACTCATCAGTTACCTGATTAATATTGCTACGCTTATATACCGTAATTAAGATATGAAATTGGGCATAGAAATTGATTTTATAAAGATATCTTGTTCTTTTGAAGATATAATTTGTATGTATTTTCTATTTTAAACCATTATCAACCCAAATACAGAAATATTTGACTTCATTAGCCGCCTGCTCCAGTACTTCTTGAGAGATTTTAATAATTATTCGTTTCAGATTTTGATTAATTATTAAATACTTTTTGAATTATTAATCGTTAATTTTTGGACTGGACCATCCAGTTATTCAATTTTTTCAACTCACTACTCATTTTGTTTGGTAATTGATCATAATTACTTGCACTGAAAATTAAACAAACATCATCAGCAAATAGAATGATTTAATCATTTAGTTTTAAATCTTGTATGCTGTCCATACACAGCAACGGTTCGAATACATTGTGACAACCCAAAGTCAAACATTTTCTATGCAGCTTTGTTGATGTTTAATTTTAGTAAAGGGTTTCCTATCTTTTTAGTACGCTGCAAACCAAATTAATGCCAAAATTTTGTAATTTCTTTGGATGAATTGAATGATTTGTCGTTTCAAAAGTCTTTAACCTTCATCCGTCCCTAAAAAAAAGTAACAGTAAAGGTCCTTGGATCGAAATAGATCCATATATGGTTTTATACTAAAAAGCAATTTATTTTATTTTTTTTTTTGTTAATTTATTGCTATTAAGTTTAAATAAAAGAAAACAAAATATTCCACATAAATTCAATCCGAACATAAATTGAAGAAAAAAACTTGCTATGCTACATAAATATATCTCATTTCATATACTGGTGACACACGGTATTTGTATGAGTTTTACAGACAAATTAATAACAAATGGTGCACTTTGATGTGTGCTTGTTGTCAGATTTTTGGCAAAAATTGCAACGGCCTCTTTTCTTTTCAGTTTGTTTATTTGTAGATGTCGTTGGTGAACAGTTTGTTGCGTTAGCTGTTGTAAGGTTAACTATCAAATTTTGCCAGTTTAAAGATCGTGGGGGGGGACAAGCTCTTCTAGCCATATGTTCTTTGATCAAAGATTTCCCCAGTATTTCGATAAAGAGTCGTCGTCTATGATGTTTTCTGTTGTTTCAATCTGGAAAAATGCTATAATGAAAAGCGCAAATGCATTATTTACTGACACGTCTAATATGTTGGTGAAAATAATAACTGGTCACATGTTTGTTTTCCTTTTACAAGTATAACTAGCTATCTTTTTATCTACTGTGTCTACGCCGCCTTTGGTCCGATTATAGTCTAAAATTATTTGTGGTTTTTTTTCGGTGTCGTTTGCAATTTGTATACTTTTGTGTAAAGTGCTTTGAAGAATAACACACTTGTTTTTTTTTTTGGTATATAAGACACCATAGTAGTATCCCGGGTAAACACAAACGTTGACGAAAATACAGGCTTACCTTTCACGTTCAAAAGCACAGGTGGAATTGATGTTTTATTTTTCCTTACGGTTCCAATCATAGTCATTTTGCGTTTCAATAACCTTTGTCCAAGTTCATACGATGTGAAAAAATTATCAAATGTAACATTTCTGCCATGTAGCTCTCTTTGACATAAATAAAAGTACTACGCGTAAGCCTTTTATTTTTCTCAGCTACTGCGTTAGCTGCCTTTCCTGTATACAGTTGAATTATCCAAACGTATGTATTTATACTATCGCAAAGTATCCCAAATTTAATTCCGTATTTTGCCGGTTTATTCGGCATATATTGACGAAGCGGACACTTACCTTGAAACCCAACCAATTGCTCGTCAATCGTTACATTTTCACCTGGATTGAATAGTTTTGGCAATATTTCTACCCATTTATCCCACAAGAAATAATAGGCTTTCGACTTATTATAATAAATTATGTAAAGTATTAAAAATTAAGGTCGTTAATACCCGTGATAAATATTATAGCAGTCAATTTACTAAACATAAGGGAGATATTAAAAAAATATGGGAAGTTGCAAATAGTGTCATGAATAATTCCAATGAAAAATCCAAAATCTTGGAATTGTCTGTCAATAATAAAATTATCAATGATCCTCTTGCTATTGCCAATGCTTTTAATAATAATTTTTCAATTGTAGGAGACAATTTAAGTACTGAAAATTACAATTTGAATAGTAATGTTCAATTTGAAAATATAATTTCAGAAACTGTTCAATCAAATAGTTTTATGTTTGAACCTTTTTCTGCCCTTGAATTTCTTAATATAATTAAATCACTTAAAAATTCTAATGCTGCTTCCATTGATGGTGTCTCAAATCTTTTACATAAAAAAATTGCTTTAAATATTGTTGATGTTCTCGTGTTTATTTTTAATAATAGTGTTTTTTACGGTATTTTTCCTTCTGCACTTAAAGTAGCTGAAGTTTTACCTCTTTTTAAAAAATTTTAAAAAAGGTGATAGAAGAGATCCTGATAATTACAGGCCAATTTCTATTTTATCTTCATTCTCTAAAATCATAGAAAAAGCTATGAAGAGAAGAATTCTGTTATTTCTTGACAAAAATAATTTTTTTAATAAACAGCAATTTGGGTTTAGCAAAAATAAATCAACTGAAGACGCACTTCTTGGTTTTTGTCAAAATATTTACCAGTATCTTGATAATAAAAAAAGTACTGCTGGCTTATTTGTTGATATAGCCAAAGCTTTTGACATGGTTAATCATGTTATTTTATTAGATAAAATTCATAGAATTGGTTTTCGTTGTTTTATATATGATTGGTTTACTTCTTATCTTAGTTGTAGATCTCAAAAAGTAAAAATTGGTGGCATTTTAAGCTCTTCTATAAATATTAATATTGGAGTTCCACAAGGATCAGTCCTAGGGCCAATTTTATTTTTAATTTACATTAATTTAATTTTTGTTCAAAATTTTAGAAGTAAATTAACTGCATTTGCTGACGACTTGGCTTGTGCATATGAAAGCATGAATCCGTTGAATTTAGTAGCTGATATTAACTATGACCTTGACATATTTAGAAAATGGTTTCTTTTACATAAATTAATAATTAGTAATAAAACAAAAATAATGTTTTTTAGTATTGCAGGATCTTGTTTAAAAAATAATTTTATAAAATATCACTCAGGTAATTGTAATAAATATCCTCTGTTTCCTGTACATAATTCATCCTTGAACATTGAATTAACTTATCAAGAATATACTAAATGTTCAAATAAATGTTTTTTGATTGAAGAAATTTCTATTTTTAAATATCTGGGTGTTTGGATAGATAATAAATTAAAATGGTTAGATCATACTTTAGGTTTAAAAAAATATTTTTGGTCTTCTATAAGACATATTTTCAATCTTAGAATTTATTTGATCCCAGAAGATATTATTGATGGTATATTATGGCATTTTTCATTCAATGCAAGACTTCAATATGGTATAACGTCATGGGGAGGAGCTTATAGGAACAAAATTCAACCATTAGTGATTGCTCAAAAACATGTTATCAGAATTATTTGTAAAAAAAATCGTCACTATAGTAGTTTTGAGTTGTTTAGGAATTTAAATGTTTTATCTATCAGGCCTATTTATAATTATAAAGTTTTAAAGATATTTTTTATGAGTGGATATCTATATGATATATGATCTAATACTGACTATATGATGTAATAAATTTAATGTTTAATGTCTTTCCAATAATTTAATGTCTTTCCAAGTTCTTTTATTTTTTGTTTTTTAATATCTCTAAAACTTTACATTTTTCGTTAACATAATATCAATTTTTAATTTTATTTTTTAATTATTATTATTCTTTATTTTAATATTTTCAAATTTTCTATTTTTATATTTTTCTATTGTTTATTTTTTTTTCTTTTTTGAATTATTATTACAATCAAATTACCCCAAATAATTTGAATATATTTGTATTTGATTTTTTAATGAATTATACTAAATATTGAGTATATTTATGATGTTTAGAATTAAACTGAAGGTGCATTCGTAACAAATTTTTTATATTAAATTTTAGAATGCAACCTAACTTTATTCTTTTAACAAAATTATGAAGTATATTTTATAATTTTAATAAAAATTTTTTTTGTTAATTATAAATTTATGAAGAATAAAGTAAATAAATAAATAAAAATAAAAAAAAAAAACCCGAATTGGAGCCATTTTATCCGTATTTCTGCGAGCAGCTCGTGTGCTGCGATCATCAAATCTTATGACTCTTGAAATAACTTTGAATCTCTTAAGGGACATAGTGGCACCGAAAATATCTCGGCCTTTTTTCTCGTCCCACTTTTCAAGTGATTAATTGTGTGATTTGAACACACCAGCTAATACCAAAAGACCAATGAAGGTTTCCAGTTTTCTTGATATACTCGTTGTCCTTCAAAACTTGTATTGTCAATTATAATTTTTTCAATACTCTTTGTAATAAGCAATTGAAAAGCTGAAATTTCATCAGATATACGACTATAAATATATATTTTTATATTATTTTTCGTAAAACAATTTTCCAAAATAATACCAATGTTTTAAAGTTTACTGAACTCTAAACGTAGCACATAAAACTTTCACAAGCAACACTGACCAGTTTTTCGTTAGAACTAAAATATATATTTATATTAACTTTATGATTACTATACGATTATACGACGAATTGAAAACACAAAAATTACAATTCGGGGATTTCCCTAATTAGATGCTTGTATACAAATATTTTTGATTCAGAATGCTATGAATAAATGCATATCTAGTACTAGGAATTACTATAGGTCATTTAAGACCCAAGGATCTTTAGTGTTACTTATTACAAAAAAGGTATAACGGTTAATCGTAATTTATTCAAATTTTGTGTAATATTTGTTTTCAACATATTAGATAAAGTCATTTAGTTATATATTTGTAACTATTATATTTAACGAGATATTTGAGAGTACATTTTCCTTTGGGTCGAAATAGACCCGAGGGACGGATGAAGGTTAATAAATCTAGGAAAAATAAATGAATTAGTTTTTTATTATCTTTCAACTTTTGTACCGTTATCATATCAATAGCAGCTTATGTATTGGACTTCTTTTTAAATCCATATTGCCGTTTATAATATACTTTGTTTCTTTTTCAATAAAACTGCAGGCTTGCATAGAAATAATTTTTGTAAGTACATAAATACTTTTTAATTTCTGAAATAAACTCACCACTACCGCACTTAAAATGTGAACAAAAATTTTCACTTAGTTACCAGCAATTGTAAGTATTATACATAAAAAAAAACCCCGTTAAATTTAAAATTTCCAAAAACGGTGTGAAATTACAATTAAAATTATATAGATATAATATTATATAAATTTTTCTTTAATCTTAACTTCAAACAATTTCAAATACACATTAACTTCATTAAAGCTACAATCAAAATACAAAAACAACAATTTTAGTAGTACTAAAAATCATATTCTCTGTCTCGAAATCATTTTCAATTTACAAAAATTAAAGAAAATTCAATTGAATTTGTATAAAAATTATTTAAAAAAAAAAAAAGTTTAAATATGAATTAAAGTGATTCACTTGAATTGTTCATTTAATGATGTGATCATTATTCCAAAAACGAATAACAAAAAAAAAAAAACAAAAAAAAGCAAAAAAATAGGAAAATTGAAACCATATTTCATGATCTTAAAAAATAAAAAAAAAAAATTATATATAAAATTGAAAAAAAAAAATTTATTTTATTATTGTCGTATTCAATTGCAGTGAAGAAAAAATGGCGTACAATTTTTCCTTTCTTATACTTTTGTCTTGATGGAATGTAAACAACAAAACAAACATTTTAAATTTCCAAAATAATTTTCAATATACATTTTATTATTATAGCATAATCATATCAAGCATCCTTATATTATATCCACCGCTGTTATCTAAATCCATAATCTGTTTGCACAATTCGGGTGGAAGAAAATATTGTTCTTAAGCTTTTCGGTTGGAGTATGGTATAGTACATTATTAGTAAAATATCAAACAATAAGTCTGGGTTCATTCAAATCGAAATTCGAATCATAATTCAAGCCTTAGTTGATGGATTTAAGTCCGATGAATTTTAATTAAACAGTGATGTACCCCAAGGATCCGTTTTCTTACCTACGGTATTCCTTATATTTATAAATACTTGCTCCAAATCACTTTCAATAAAATTCACAGCTTTTCAGACGATCACAGCACTCTACTGACATCCTAAGTTTTGGATAAAAAAAAAACTGAAGCAACAATTAATGAAATATTTATGGCTACATCAACCAAAAGGGATACCATCACCAGTTCCGTCAATCATGATTTGGTTGCAATAGCTATTTGAGGCTTGAAAAATAGAGTCGAGTTTTTAAACAGTTAAATATTCATACCTGTACTATCTCCAAAAAAAATTTCCATTTTGATTTTGAAATTTCGTTGTAGGAAGATGAGCGGCATGAAAGCTTAAGTATATTAAACACTTAAATCGAAAAATGATTTTGAATAACCAAATGGTTAGGTTTTCTTAGTCGCTGAACGTTTTCTTCCCCTCCTTTGACCTTTTGAAAATCTATAAAGCTTTCATACGACGCAAAATATGGAGTACAATATTATCATATATGAACTGGCATTCCGTTCCAAACCCCTAATACCAATTTCAGAATCAGACTATGTGTACTCCTGGAAATATTCATGTCTAACCTTGATTCAATTTAGTTATTTTATGTACTGCCTGCATTGGTTTTAAAATAGTTAAGACAACTCTATCTTGTTCTTCAACTATACCGTACGCTTCAGAAAAGCAAAAAATAGTCTTGTGAACTATTAGGTTTTTGCAACTGACACGTATCTATTTAACTTTTTTGAAAGGATTTTTATATTCAATCGGAATGTCTTAAATTGTTTCATCTGACAATTGAAAGATTTTTTATATTCAATTGGACAGACTTGAATCGTTTCAACCGACATTTGAAATATATTTGAAAGTTTTTTATATAAAAAATAGTCTTGTGAACTACTAGGTTTTTGTTTTTGCTAGTTGAGCTTGTCTTAAATATTATTAATTATTTTAATCTTATGGAGTACATATGGGTTCTATTATATACCACTAATAATCTTGCCATTAACTCCTTCTATGTTATTCATATCTTTGGCTGATTCTATAGTAATCTTCTTATGTTTTAGCTTCTTTTAATTGTTACTAGTTTCAGATTGTATTCATCAAATTGTTCGTCCAAAGCTATAACAATTTCCAAAGCTATAACAATTTGGTACAAATTAATCCTACTGTTTGGATAGTATGTAAAAAAAAAATTAAATTTTTGTAAATGTAAGCCTGGATTTGATTCAGAGCTATCGGTGCCATTCTTTTTCAATGTCCTAACCTTCAAATAAAATACGATATATTCACTGTCTTTTTTTGCCTAATTCTAATCTACTGAAAAGTACTGTATACCTAAAACAATAATTCAATTTGAAAATTTTTACGATACGTGTAAAACAAAAGCTAGAAAGTTCTTGTGAAAATAAAAAAAAAACATAAAAAAAAACTTTTACAAAAATAAAATAAATAAAATTATCTCAAATTGCGCATCATTATCAAATTCTTTGAATTTCTTACTAAATTTTTTTTTTATATTTTATTTTTGTTTCATTTTTCTAAATATATAATTTTACTACCATTACTTATAATATAAATTTTTTTTATCTTTTTTTTCTTTTTTTTTTTATCTTTACTGTATTTTTCATTTATGATCTTGAACAGAAAGAAGAAAAAATTCGTTTATTACGACAACGTTTAGCTGAGCGTGAAGCTAACAAACCACCTGGATCATTTGATAATAATTCAACGGGTGGCGTTGGTGGTGGTGGTGGTATTATTGGTGGTGCTAGTATTGTTGGAGGTGTTGCAGTTGGAGTTGGAGGTGGTATTACTGGTAGTAGTGTAATAGTAGCTGGTGGTGGTATACCTGCAACTGGTATTGGTCCTGGTGTTACTATAACAACACCAACATCATTAGCAATACAACAACAGCAGCAGCAATTACAACAACAAGGTAAAGAATCGTTAAAAGTTATTATTCAACCCGAACATACAACTACATCCGATTACGATAGTACCATTGGTGGTACCAATATATCAATAATGACACGTTCATCACGTGCCAGTCAATCTGATATTGATTATTCTGAAAGTTATTTGTAAAATTACACTTATATATTATATTATATTATATTATATTATTATATTGTATAGTGTATAATATGTATGTATGTATGTATGTATAAATTTTTAGTTTTTCTTTATATTATACATACTAATACTATTATCGATTAAATTTATTTTGATTTTAATTTTTTTTTTGTTTTTTTATTTTTAAGATGTAAAAAAAAAAAATTTTTTATATCTTAAAGAATTTCTTTAGGGATTTAAATTGTTATCATTATTTTATTTTAGAAAATATTACAGCAGAGAAATGAAAATTAAATTTTTTTTTTTTTTAGTAGTTTACTCACATGAATGAAAACGTGAAAAAATTGCAGCAATCAGGATTAAGAATTTTAGTTTATCTATATGATATAGAATTTACCATAATAATTAGGATGGAATATTTTCATTTATATAAATCTAACCAATGGTAGAATATTTTTTGTGCACGTTTTTGTTTTTTTCTTTTTTTTAAATTTTATAATTTTATTGAAGATCGTTCGATACAACAATATTCAAAAAGTTGAAAATTTGTTTTTATTTAAAATCTTAGTTTATGAAAAAAATCGAAAAAATATTTTAGTCACGAATTGGCTTCTGAAGTTTATAAAACAAAAATAAATATTCTCACTGGTCGAAAATCAATTTATAGTAAAATTTGACAGAAATTATTTTAAAACTATTTGAAATACTTTTAATAATAACTGGCAATCCTAATTTTTAGTTATCTTTTTTTTTTAATATTTTGCAACTGACACGTATCTAGATAATTTTTTTGAAAGGATTTTTTATATTCAATTGGACTGACTTTAATTGTTTCGTCTGACATTTGAAATATTTCTGAAATATTTATTATATTCAATTGGACAAACTTGAATCGTTTCAACTGACATTTGAAATATATTTTTGAATAGATTTTTTATTCACAGAACTGACTTAAATCGTTTCAACAGGACTTAAAATGTTTCAATTGACAGCTGAAACTTTTTTGAAAGGATTTTTCATATTCAATTGGACTGACTTAAATTGTTTCGCCTGACATTTGAAAGATTTTTTATATTCAATTGGACAGACTTGAATCGTTTCAACCGACATTTGAAATATATTTGACAATTTTTTTATATTCAATCGGACTTAATTGAGTTATTTCAACTGACATTTAAAATATTTCCGACAGATTTTTTTTTATTCAATCGAACTGACTTAAATCGTTTTCAATTGACAAATCACAAATTTTTGAAAAGATTTTTGTATTCAATCGGGACTTGACATTATGTTTCAAATGTTTCATTTGACATTTGAAATATTTTTGAAAGGTTTTTTATAATCTCAATCGGATCGAATTTAATCGTTTTATCTGGCATTTGAAATAGTTTTGACAGGTTTTCTATATTTAATCAGATTGACTTGCATCGTTTGAACTGACATTTGAAATAGTTTAAAAAAAAATATTTATAGAATCGGACTGATTTGAATCATTTCAACTGACTGACTCAACGTACATTTGAAATATTCTTAGAAAGATTTTCTATATTCATTCGGACTGACTTGAATCGTTTGAACTGACATTTGAAACATCTTTTATTCAATCGGACCGACTTGAATCGCTTGGACTGACATTTGAAATATTTCTGAAAGAGTTTTTGTATTCAATCAGACTAACTTGAATCGTTTAAACTGACATTTGAAATATTTTTGAAAACATTGTTTTATAGAATCGGCTTGAATCGTTTCAACTGACATTTGAAACAATTCTGACAAGCTTTTCATATTCAATTGGACCGACTTGAATCATTTAAATTGACATTTTAAATATTTTTGAAAAAAAAAATTTAAAGTATCGGCTTGAATCGTTTTAACTGACATTTGAAATATTCCTGGAAGGATTTTCTATATCCTTTCGGACTGACTTGAATAGTTTCAACTGTCATTTGAAATATTTTTTATTCAATCGGACTGACTTGAATCGTTTCATCTGTATTTGAAATATTTCTGACAATTTTTTTATATTCAATCGAACTGACTTGAATCGTTTCAACTGACATTTGAAAAATTTTTTAATAAATTTTTTATTCTCAGAACTGACTTAAATCGCTTCAACTGACACGTGAAATATTTTTTGAAATCATTTTGTATTCAATCAGAACTTGAAACTTTTCAAATGACAGCTGAAACATTTTTGAAATGTTTTTTTATATTCAATCGTGGCTTGAATGTTACAACTAACACTTGAAACATTTTTGAAGGCATTTTGTATTCAATCAGGACTTGAATCGTTTCAATTGACATTTGAAATATTTTTGAAAAAATTTTTATATTCAATCAGGCTGAGTTGAATGGTTTCAGCTGATATTTGAAATATCTTTGAAAAGATTTGTTTTTCAATCGAACCGACTTGAATTGTTTCTACTGACATTTGAAGCATTTTTGAAAGGATATTTTTTTCGATCAATAATAATATGAATTTATATAAATTAGTCTACATTTTTAAATTATTTAAGTTTTATGTCTGCAAAAAAAATTAAATAATATAAGCTTTATAATTTAATACCTTTAAAAATCATCTACAAAAAATTGAGCTTAACAACAAAAATTCAATATGCATTGATATTTAATAACAAAATAATATATTTTACTTATTTAATATCATATAAAATACCTGTCAATAAAAAATAAATTCTAATTCAATACACTCACATGGTATAGCTGATATTATTGATCTCTAAAACGTATTTAGTCTCTACATTCGTTAATATAATGCATATATATATAATAATATGCATTGTTGAAACTAAAGTCTCCGAAAAATATTGATTATCCTTTACAAATATCCTCTGAACTCTGTTTTCTTCTATTATAATTTTTTTTTTTGGTTTTTGCATAAATTTAATATTAAGTATATCATTGGCATTTTAATGTTATAATGTGTAACAAAATTAAGGAAGAAATGAGAAAAATATAAAATTATTGTATCTCAAATTTCGAATAACCAAACAAAAAAAAAAAAAAAAAAACAGAAATAAAAAAATAAATTAAGAAAAATGTGAATGTAGAACAGTGTGTATAGAATGAGGGTAGAATAAGAAACAAAATACAAATCTTAAAAGATTTGATTAGGTTTATGTTTACAAGAGAAATAATCAATACTTACACGATTATTATTTCACATTTAATACACATACATTAAGTGTATTATTTTTTTTTTTTTATTTTATATACATATTTTTTTTTATTTTTTTTTTTATTTCTTTTTTTATTTTCTATTTTCCATTTGTTATATTATATATATCAATAATAATAATATTCTGTTAAATAAGGATATATGCTCTTATACACAGGATATTGTTCCTCCCCAATCGGATGTACACGTATATATGTATATATGTATATATCGTATTTATATGGGTGTGATCAACCATAACCCAAAATAGATATAAAATAATCTCGATAGTATAAATGACCTAAAACTATTAAAATTTTTAATATTCAAAGGAATTTTTTTACAACAGTAATAAAATTTTATTTTTACGATTTCAAAATAAAATATATACATAATACATAAGAGTAATATGAAAAATGTTATAATAATGGAGAATAAGAAAAATGTAATAAAATTTTGAAAATTTAACAAAATATTTTGAGGCCTATCTGATTTCTAACCAAAATAGATACTGAGATTTGAATATTATAAAAAAAATATATTTCTGATTCTATCATTCGTGTTTAACAGCATTTAACAAAGAAGCTTAGTTACGGTTAGGTATTGTGATTCACACTAAATAACAAGCACAGAACCGATTTCGGACTTCAAAGTGGTTTCGAAAAATTTGTATTAAAATATTTAATTTAATCAACTTCCCATTATCTAACTGTTACCTTTTTTAATTCTGCTGATTTTCCACTTCTGAAAATTTGCAGTTACATGTTTGTTACACACTGTTGTATTCAGTTGAATTTTTCACAGCATTTATCAATTCGTCAATTTTACTTACTCCAATGCAATTTTAATGTTATGCAACCAAGACATTTATTTTTGCCAATATCTTCTATTTTACCATGACTAACAAATTGTAATAGCTTGTACTTGAGACATTGAATAAACATGTCTGGAGAAATATGCAGAATAAGCAGTTGTTAGGATTAGTTGTATGTCTGTGCTCATCTTTTGTAAAACTTCTACGTTCGAAATTTAATTGTTCCAGAGTATTTTTAAAGATTAAATCCGTTCTATGGTTTATAATGATGGACTTACGATGATGATGATGATGATTCACAATTCATATGCTTCTAAGTTATTCATATGCGGCTTTTCAATTGGCAAGACTCCACAATAAAAGTACATACCATATAAAAGTTACATATAAACTACCATTATGTATGGTATGTATTTATATATAGTATATATAAAAGTACATACCATACATAATATTTTAGAATATCGCAATGAAAGATTAATGTTAACTTGTCTGTTATATACCACTTTTTACATTTACAAAAAGCACTTCTAATCGGTATTTGATCTATCAGATCACACAGTGAAAATAACACAAATATTTGAAGCTGGAAAATTATTCTACCCAAATACATTTATATCGATTTATTATTCTATATATGATTACGACCCGGCTCATGAATTTTGTTTTTTTTTGTTTCCATCAATTCGATCATAATAAGCAAGTATTACAAGGTTTCTATATTATCAAACAAAAACGTTATGTCATCTGTTGATTCAATATACTAGTACGGTATTTACTTTAATGCCGTTGGTGTTTGAAACATCTAACTCTTTTGTGAAATATCGTTTCGAACAAAATCGTTAAATAGTATAACTACACAAATCATTTCTTTACTCGATTGGAATTACCATTTCGGCAGTTCAAAAATTCTAATTTCAAATTCTTAATCCCAGTATTAATTTATAATTTTGGTACTAATAATATTTTTCGTCTATATTTATTGTGTATAGATTAACTTGTTATACTGCGCTTTATCAAATAATTTTTCACAACCAAAAAACCATAAGAATATTTATTATATTTGTTGTTTTGCTTAATATTCACTTTACATTTTCTGTGTATTCAATTGTGTACAATATTTAAGAGTAGTTTAAAAGCATGGCTCATTAAACTCATTGGTTAGTGTTCGCTACGTTAGCTGGTTTTCGCTATTTGAAAGAACTACAAAATAACCGTTTTCATATTTTAAACTCACTGACTAAAAAACATCAATTAGTATTCTCTACAGTACATAGTTTTCGCTACGCGAAAAAAACTAGCTATAGTATATTTACATTTTAAATACTCCACAGGGAAATGTGACATACTGTTAAGTGCTAAATTCATGTACCTACAGTGGAATACCGAAATAATTCAAAGCTGCTATTATGAATTCATTTATAATTAATATGGTCTAGAATGTTTTTTTTTTTTCTTTATTTTCAACTATTACTTAAAAACTAACTAAGAACATGTTTTATATTAAATTATTATAATTTCTTTCTTAAATAAATTTCTAATGTAATAATTATTAACATATTTAAAAATTAAGATCTAGCAAAAAGCTGTCTGGTCGTATTGAGAAAATTTAATATTCAAATGGTTTTATGATTATAATTTTATTTCAATTCAACAATTATCAAGAAACGGACAGTTTCGACATAATTGATTTGCAAAAATTTAAAGTCAATTTACAACATTTTTATTCTCGAATTTCCCGCTGAATATTTTTTTCCTTTTCATTGTCTTTACTCTACAACAAATCACTTCTTTCTTCCATATTCAATAATATATTAAAGTATCAACCTTCCTATAACATAATTTTTTGTTATTCATAATATAAATAAAACGGGTATGATACTACCAGTACAATAACGGTAAAAGTACAATAACAATAACGGTATATTGGCACAATTTTGAACTTTTAATAATTACTTTTTTGTTTTGGCTTTACTTCATTTTTGGAAAACATTTTAAAAACCTACCTTAAACAAACCAAAAAAAATCATATTTTTTTTTTTAAATTAAAAAACAAACAAAAAAAAAAAACAAGAACAAAAAAGAAGAGAGGGTAAACACGTTTTTGACATTCTATCTTAACATTTTTATTAAATTTTGTTTCAAGCACATATCAAATAATATTAAATTTCAAAATATATTTATACAAGGATATTAAGGAACAGTCAATGAAAATGATTTTAATGTATACATTTTATAATATGTATATTATATAACAATATATGTATGTTATATAATATTTTGACTTCTACAGTTATATTATATTATATTATATTAATTTGATGTTATTTTGAATAATATCTGATACCATTTATTTGAATATGTGAAAATTCCTAGAAATAAATACATATATATGTATTTATATATATACATATTTATATTTAAGCCTATTTCAATACATTTTTTTGTTCTTATATTCAGTTTTTTATTCAATAGAATTTTTTTTTTTTTTTTGTTTGTTTTTATTTGTTAGAATGTACGGATAAAACACTTTAAAGAATAAATCACAATATATTTTAAATATTTTAAGTTGACAAATATTATTTTCATTTTGATGGAATAATTTTTATTATTATTATTATTATTATTATTATCATAATCCTGATGTATTTAATCCGATATTTGGATTTTTTTTTTAAATTATAAGATAAAAAATAGATAACATTCAGCAAAAACTACTTAAATAACAAAATAAGCATTCTACTGAAATTAATTTGCAATTGTATTGTACTGTTCTTTGAGTAAAATCTATACATAACGAAATATTGAAAGTTTACGATTTTCAACATTTTAATTCAAATAAAAAACATCTAAAATTTAATATGTAGTTAGTGGTGCACTTAAAAACATATATTTTTACATATCAAAAGCTATATGGGTTGATGTTTTTGGGTTTTTAAATCGAAATATAAAATATTACGCGGTGTAAAAGCGTTTCAATACATCTCATAATCGCTTAAAGTGGGTCCGAAAGAAAATTTAATAATTTAGTAACTATATTTAGAGAATCATCTTTTTCAGTGTACCATTTTTAATTAAAATTTGGATGAAAAAACAACATTTCTATATAAGCTCAATTTTGAAATAAAACATATGGGATGAAAAACCTGATAAAGTTCAGTGGCGCAGAATAATTAAATTCAATTCAATTTATGCTTATATTTATAATATTGTTCAGTTTTATATAAATGCAGCCGATGTAGGTTACATTTATGTTAACTATCGTTTCATTCAGCATTCTACTATTAAAAGAAATAATTTTGCAATTGAATGAATCCTTTTTCAAAGTGAATAAGAGCCTTGTTCGATTACAAATAAAATTTTAACTAATTACTAAATAATGTTTTATAATTTTCCAAAAATGAAATTAAAAATATTAAAAATATAAAATTTAATTAAAATTTTGGATTTATAATTTATGAATTAAATTGTACTGAAGGAAATTTTTTAGAAATAAATTTTATATGTAGAAATAGACTTTATTTACTTCGATACAAGTATAATAATCAAATTGCAAATGATGCAAATTTTACCCGGGGATTTAATTAAGTCAATTGGACTAATAATAAAATAGACAAACGTACCAACATTTACCTTATGATGAATATTTTTGTTATCTTATAGAAATTCGATTGAAATTGTATACTTTACGGGTGAAATAATAAATTTATCTTGCGTTTTCATCGTTCAGCACAACAAGACATTTGTAAATGAAAAAAATTAAAATTTAGCTGTAAAGTAAAAAACCGCGTATTACTACTTTCGCAAAATTATTTTCATCTTATCATTTTGTACTCGATATAGCAAAATTAGCATCGATGTAATACCAAAATCATTTAAAAACTAAATATTTTTTTTTTTTTTTTTGTTTTAACTTTTTATTTTTATTTTTACTTCATTTTTGTGTTACAATTAAAAAAAAAGTCTTACAAAATCTAATATTTATTTTAAGTTTGACAATAACTAAACCTTAAAACTACGTTAAATTTATTTAGTTTACATCATTCTTATAATTGTGGGTTAGTCTTTTTTTTTCAAATTTTTCGTAAGAAATATTTTATATTTGTTTATATTTTGGAAAACATAAAAAAAATCAAAACTTGTTTAAATTTATTATATTAAAAAGCTTAGAACTAGCCTAAATTGCTTAAGCTACATCTATAATCTAACTAAACCTATTCTAACCTAACTTATCCTAAGCCTGTTCTAAAGCTAGATAATCTATTTATGTTATTGGCTTAACCACCAGAGATGAATATTTATTATTTTTTTATCCTTATCTGGGATATACATGTTATATTTGAGTGAATTTGTCTCTAAAATGTGCGGGTTATATTCTATGCACTTACATGTAGCCCGTCTATTATAGTGATATAATAGAGGGACATGCTCGTGGTTTTGAATATACCATTTAGCATCAAGATCAATTAAGTGTTCGGGTGCTAAAAATCCCGTTTTCATGCTGTTTTTAATGTACTCTTCATTATGGTAATATATATGAGATATTAGACCATTTTCTGTTGTGGTAAGAGATCTATTAAAATGATTACGAATTGTTTTTATCAAAAAATTATCGAATCTTACGATACTAGCTTTTTGGTACAAACATTTATTTGAATAAAAATGATTGTAGTCCGTTTCGGGTTTTCTGTGTAGATTTACGCAGGCTCTTATGCATTTCAATTTTCTTATTTTCTCCATTAGACTTGCACTTATGTTGAACCAAAGGGGTCCACCATATGAAATAACCGGTCAAATGAGAGTTTGATATGCTAAAATTTTTACTCTTTCATTGATAATTTTATTAAAGAAAAGTTTTTTGTACGCCATAAATGCTTTAGTACCCTTTTCTAAATTTTTTTTAACATTATCAATGTAATTTAAATGTTGATTCAAAACAACACCTAAGTATTTGACTGACTTTTTCCTGTCCATTATGGTGTCGTTCAAAGCTTTTATTTGAAAGTTCTTCTAACATTTTTTGATATTACTGTCGGTTAAAAACTATATATTAACATATCTTTGTACTATGTATTGCATTTTGTGCTGCGTATTTGTTATGCGGTAGAGATACATTTCATATTCGCATATGCTATATCGTATTTGAAGGTTTTACGCCGTTAGAACCCGAGACGACTAATTATTGCGGCATTTGCTTGCATCATGAAACTGGAATCACTTTTTTCTATATTTAACAACACATCAAACCTGTTATTAATTTTAATTTTATAATAAAAATAAATTGCCGAATTATTTTGTGTTTGAGCTCGTATAATCTTTAAAAAATATTTGTATTAATAAATTATGTAATTAAAAGAATTTTCCTAGAAAATTTTTTAAAAAAGGTCACAAATTCAAATGAAATCTGTTCCTTAAAAGAATAATTTTACAAATTTTAAAATAATTAATTCTAAGTAACAGCAATTCTTGAAAATAAATTAAATAATCCTTTTAAAGTTCTAAAAAAATGTTTTTTTGTTTTGTTTTGTATTCTATTCAATTATGAATTATATATTTTCAATATGTTATATTATTACTTTAATAAATTAAATTATTACTTTAATGCAAAATTACTAAAAGGATTTAGTTTTCGTAGAAAAATTTTGTTCTTAAAAAATTTATGATTGAATGAATTTTAATATATAGAAAAATAAGATTCCAATCAATCGCAATGTACATACATACTTAACTGTAATACTAGAAGAAAGATCAAATTTTATATTAATTTTTTGTTTAGAGCAGATAAAATTAACTGCGTATATTATTATTCATTTATTTGTATATAATATATAATAATACGGTAATTATTTACAATTATTATGATTGTATATATAAGTATGAATAGAAAATATAATAAAATAAATTTATTTTTCTGCTTGTCAATATTTTACTATACAAAATAAGGTCATTTAAACTTGAAAATACGCCTGAATTGATCAATTACAAACATTTGGATGTGAATAATTGAAAGACACAAACCAGGCAATTTTAAAAAATTTTAATAGGTATATACTTTATTTTTTGGGTAATCTTAATTGTTAAAAGCACTTCCAATTTGAAAAAGCTTCGTAATTTATTGATTTTGTCATGTTGTTTTATTCGGTTCATGTATTAAATACATAGTTCACTTATATGGGTTTAGAACTTGGATATATTTTTCTATAACTTATTTATTTGAAAGATGGGTACAAAAATTAGTACTTTTTAATTTTTTTTTATTTCTTAATCGGTAATTTTTTGCGGTACTATTTTGAAAAAGGTCTTTTTTGGTTTCATATCACTGCTTTTTGCTTTATTTCACCGAGGTGGAAAGTTTTACAGACATTATTAGCGTATTAATATTGGTATTATATTAGATTATTACTAGTAATTTCAAAATAAAAATTCACAAATTCAAACCTGAAAAATTAAAAATTAAACAAACTTTAAAACGAAGAAAATTTTTGGTATAAAATGATATCAATTTTATTTTCATTTTGTTTTCTATTCGATAAAAACTACACATAAGTATAGATAAATAAAAATGAATGGTAATGAGTAAAATACAGATTATCGATAATATTATCGTTTATTATTAATCAACACATTGCTTCAATATAAACAACAACTATAATAGCGAATACGATTTTAATTTTATAAGCTTTGCTACAAGCTCTAACATAAACACATCGTAAAACAATAATTATTAAAATCTTATTTATAAATCATTGTTTAAAATTTAAAAAATTAATTCTATTTCTCTATTATTTATTTTATATCACCAAAAATTTTATATTATATTAAAAAAATAATTTTAGAAATAAAATTAATATTATTTAAAATTTAAAAAAAAAAATTAGGAAAAATATCGTTAAAAAATCTTTAAAAAAAATGTTTATCATTACTATGTACAGTATTTAAGTGTTCATTAAATTTAATAAAAATAGTAAATAGTAAATATATATAATAGTAGTACCTATTTTAAAAATAATTTAAGAAACTGTTCAACTATATTGTTAAATGTACAATTATTAATAAATTTATACGAAAATTGTTTGTGAAATGTGACATTTAATATTTGGAAATAATTAGATACATTTAAGTAGGTAATAAATTTTTTGTCAGCTTCTCTAAAGGCTATTTATTATTTTCTATGTTTTTTTTTTTGAATCTATTAGGTACTTTTTTACAAGTGAAATATTATCCAATTTAATTGTATAATTATCTGTTATCTACTTTAATTGTACGTTAAGATTGCATAATCGCTTACACATCCAGAAAAATGCATCAAGGTAACCCTCCTATTCTAGATAAGATATAAGAGATTTTTCAAATCCTACATATAAGAAAAATGTAGATTTTTTGTTTTTGAAATTTCAAAGATCCCGAAAACGTCAAAATGACTAATTTAAAGCTGTTAAAATACAAAATTTGTTATTAAACTGAACGATGCTGTTTACAGTAAACACAAATAACATTTACAAGTATTTAACTTTCAAATTTTAGTTTGAATTTTACAATATTTTTTAATTTAGGTCATCAACAAGTTGCACGTATAAGTCTGAAAAATCCTTATAAATATTATCCATCATTTGTGGATATTATGTACAATACAAAACACTAATTAACCTTTGTGTTGTGCAACTAACTAAAATACACCGTTTTCATAGATTTACCGTAACATGATTCGAATTTATGATTTTATGACAAAGAAATAAGTCACAGCCCAATGAGTTACAGCCCAATGTATTACCAATTAACCTTTTTATTTTTCCACTCCCAGGGCTCAATGAATCCACTGTAACACATTTCGAACCTAAATTTCAAAGTCATATAACATGCAAATTATTAAAGCAATTAATTACATATTTCAAAATAAATGCTTTATTTCAATATTATTATTATAGTATTTTTATGTATTTTTTGAAAATGTTTCAAACAAAGCAAGAGTCTAGAAGGTCAATGTGATTCAAAATTTTTAAGGGCTACACTAGATCCAAATTGATTTGACAAACTCGTTTAATTCGATTAATTTTTTGTCTTTTCTCAATTTTAACCAAACTATATTTTTAAGCATTCTTATCTAATCAATACTAGTGATGCACAAACAAAACAAATATTAAAATATCCTAAATTTATTAAGAATGTATCCCGGTTGAACATGCACTTATTAACATCTGAAAATTCTTCTACTCAATACACGAAAAGCATATGTAAATATTGTTGCGGTATAACAACTCTAAATGATACAAAGAGTATCACTGGTGACCCCTTAGGCTGTGGAAGAAGAAATTTTTTGTTGTTCACCCGTCATATACGGGTAGCTAATGCATCCGTATACAGGTATACACATCCTGCACGAACTAATGATAAAATATACGGTCTGGAACATGGTTGAATTAAATAAAATTATACTATCTAAAAAAAATAAACTCAAAAATATTTAATTTTAGTATTTAAATAGCTTCCAAATAGAGTTTTT
Organism: Argyra leucocephala; assembly: GCA_963942445.1. Lineage (NCBI taxonomy): Eukaryota > Metazoa > Arthropoda > Insecta > Diptera > Dolichopodidae > Argyra > Argyra leucocephala. The sequence continues at coordinate 129,215,495 of OZ012680.1, forward strand.
TTTTTTTTGCAAAAAATTTGCATTTCTTGTGTAATTTTTCAACACACACAAACACACATATCAAACAATATTAAAATTAATATTGTCATCGAACTTAAAATATTCTAATTTTAAATATAATTCACAAGATATTATTATTTTCTATTGAAATTTAAATGAAATTTAATAAATAAAAAAAAAAACTCTAATTAAATATTTACTAAAATTAAAAATAATTTTAAATAAATTAAGTCATATTTCACACACGTTTACATGTTAGGTCTGTATCTATTAATTTAAAATTTAAAAATAACTTTAACAAAACATAAAACTTTTAAAATACCTATACTTAATAATATGAATGAAAAATTTAATGTTAAATAATATAAGTTTATTCTAAAATACAAAATTTAGTTATTAATTAGACAATTTATTGAATATAATTAATTATAATGTTATAGAAAAAGAAAAAGAAAAATTAAATTAAATATAAATTAAAAATTAGAAATGAAATTAAATTATATTAAAAAATTATGAAAATATGAAAACAATGAAATTGAAAATGTATTAAAATTACATATATAAATATATTTAAATAATATTATTTTTAAAAGAAAAAAAAATTTACTTTAAAATGGAAAATAAAATTAATTTCTTAAAAAAAGAAAAAAAAAAAAAAACTAAATTATCATTACAAAATTGTTTTTATTTTTCTAATTGGAAACAAACAAATTTTTTTTTAGTTAAATTCATTTTGAAATAAATTATAATTTTAACAGTAAGTAATAATTAAAAATTTGTTTTTTTTTTTTTTGTTTTATACAGAAAAAAAAGAATTAACAATGAATTTTTAAAAAATTTCATATTATTTTTATTAATGTAAAGCACGCTTTCAATAAAAATACATTTTGTTCTTGTTTTTTTTTTATTGTTTTTGTTTGTTCAAAACAAAATATAAAATTATCAATAATATTTTTGAAACATAATTAAATGTATTTATTTCACTAATAATTATTATGTAAATTTTTTTTTTTTTTTTTTTGTATAATAAAATAATAATAACATAAAAAATTAAAGGATTGTTTCGTTCACCAACACTGCTGCAAACTCATCAATACAGCTCGTAGTTTATACAGTGGTTTGAATTTGAAAAATTTTACAAATTTGATAAAAAAAACAAAATATTTTGTAGTTATAAAATATAAATCAAATTTTCAGTTGGTAAAACCAAAGCTTGATATTATCAGATGTTCTCCTTTAATTTTTTTAAAAACTTTACACAAAGTTGAAAATACATATTATTTCGGTAGAATATACCAATTGTATCAATGTTTCCCTAATCAAAAATAATTTTTTAACAAATGGTTTGGATATTTAAAATTCATTTAATTTATTAAAAAATAAAAACAAAAAACTATTGTTAAGTGAAAAATTAATTTATTAATTTCTAAATCAAATATAGTTTTTACTATAATTTTAACAATAATTTTACTCTAAAGCTAGAAAACAAGTTTATATAAAAACTAATAATTTCATATTTTCTTAATTTTTTATATATTTAATCTCATTTTAAATTGTTTGTTTTCATTTGTTTTTTTTTTTATTCGTTGTATTGTAACTAATTTCTTGTATATTTTGTAATTTGTTAATTTATATCTATATGTATGTAAATTTGTATATATGTATTTAAAATTATATGTATGTATATGTTGTATTTTTAAAATTTATTTAAAAAAAAAAAAAAAACAATGATTTTTTGTATAAATTATAAGGGTATAAAAGTGAAACGTAAATATTTACAAAATAATTAAGATTTAAATTTTAAAAATGATTTAATGAGAAGTTTTCATATTGTGTGCTGAAGCAATGACATCCGATAGTTTTACTAAAAATGTATAATGGTTTATCTCCACATACATTTCAAATGTGGGTTCAACGAGTGGGTTGAGTACGAAATACTGCACCACAAAATTCTGTTTTACAAAAGACTGCAGTATTACAAAATAAAATATATTATGTTCAAATATTTCATAAAAAAAAATACTGTATTACAAAATACTGTAAATGAGGTAATGATAAAAAATGCTTTGAAATTCGAAACATACTTTGAAATGAACACGACATGTTTTCAAATTTTGTTTTCTAATAAAAAAACTCTATCAAAGTAATGAAAAATTGAAAAACTTTGATGTAGTTGTAGGAAGAGATATTTTGATTGTATGAAAACAATTTTGGAAACAAGATAGATAATAATTCGAGGAACGAAATCAAGCTTAAAAATTTTTGTCGAAATTTTATTTTTTTATTTATTCATTCATTCCTTACTCTCTAAAGTTCATAATACAATTGAATTAATTGATATTAAACTAAAGTATAACATAACCACAAATTTAATAAAATTACTTTCGAATAGAAAAACAAAAAAATGAATTGAATATACATCCTTTGATGTGGTTTAAGCTGTAATGTAAATAATATATTTTTCTACATGGCATGGCATTGTCACAAGTTGTCATTTTAATGTTTCATCTAATGAGCAGTAAATTTATAGAAAATCAATTTTGAATTTTTGTATAATTTCTGTAAAATTTCTGCTTGGAATTACATTTTTTACACCTAACAAAGAATTGAGATTATGGTAAATCAATTGTAAATACTGCAATATATTCATTAATAAAATTTACATTAGTTTTTATAAAAACTTCTTTTCCAGCGTTAGAGTAAAATTTTGATATTATAGTGAAACTAGTCGAATATTTTCCTTTTAATTTTACTGATATGCTTATCATACAGATACGCGTATTTCGTCTACTACTATAAGCAGGGTCAGTAAAATTAAAAAGGAAAATATTCGACTAATTTCACTATTATAAAATTTACATGTTTTAAACATAGGTACAGCTTTTCTTACATACAGTATCATAGATATTATTTTATAATACAGTTTTTTTCTTACTAAACTATTTTGTAAAAAAGTGTTTTAAACACTTATTATTATGCATTTTTTTTCATTCTAATGCAAATCATATTACAATGCCAAATTTTCCAATAATTATAATTCTATAATTATAATTGTTAATAATTTTATATTACAATGCATTTGCTTATCATTAATTTAATCTGTGAATTACAACAAAGAACGGTACAAATATCTGAACCATTTTACAATCGATTTTAATAATTTTTTTTTCTTTATTTATCTGTGTTCACTTACAATATTAATAATTGTTACAAATTAATTCAATATAATTCCAAAACAATTTTCAAGTTGTAATTTTGACACATATTGTACATAAGAGTTTTATGACCGTACCCGAAGCTGTCTGGTCTTATAATTTATTAATAATATAAAAATTCAATTATTTGACAATAGTTTTTGTTTTCTTTTAATATAAAATAAATACAATCAGTTAGAAATTCATTAAAAATTTACATTAATTCAAATATATTTATAAATTGCACATTTAAACATTAACAAATTCGACGATTTTTTCTTGTATTGACAGAAATTATCAATTGACTTAATATTACCAGGTAGATCATTAAAAATTTTTAAATAATTGTAGAGACAGTTTGTCTTTTGACGGTTTGTTTTGAACAGTGATAGATAAAAATTGTATTTGTTTCGGGTGTTATAATTATGCACATCTACATGTCTTTGCAAAATGAAATAATGTTTAATTTTATTATTTATAATTTTAAAGCCCAAAATGTACAATTCACACTTACATATATTATCGAAACTAAGGTAATTATCAGAATAAAGCATAATCGTTGGGTGCAATATTGGGTAATTATGAATTATTTTAATACGTGAGTTGTTGTGTAGAAATGTTGAATCAGAAAATAATTTATTTTCAAATAACAGGATTTTTATTTTTTTCATGTTTAATACTATTTCATTTTTAGAAAGAAAGTGTTCGATTAATACCAGGTCTTCTAACATCGCAATCTTCAAATCACATTCATAGCTTAAAGAGTACTTTATAACTGCATCATCTGCAAAAAGTGAAGCAGAGCCGCAAAAGATCGTCAATGTATATTTTAAAGAGGTCAGGATCTAGTATAGAGCCTTGTGGTACACCTTTCTATTGTTGCTGTTTCACTTAAGCAATTAGCAATGCTGACACATTGTGATCTTTCTGTTAAATATGTTTTAAAAAAGTTAATTTGATCGTTTGTAAACTTTAAGCAGGATAGTTTATGTAAAACGACATCATGATCAACACAATCGAATGCTTTTTGCAAATCTATAAAAATACAACCAGTATATTTACCACTATCTGTGCTTTTAATTATATACTCATTTAAAGATAGGCATGCAAACGTTGTACTTGAATGTTTTTCAAAACCGTATTGCTCTAAGTGCATGATATTATTACATTTTATAAAAGAAGTCAGTCTTTCTTTTATGATTTTCTCAAATATTTTGGAAAATGCACACAATACCGATATTCGTCTATAATTAGAATAATCAGACTATCTGTTATCGTTCTAAATGTTTCATTCATGATTTCTGATATTTGCTGTGGAAATGAAATAGCATGGTTGTCATGGTTGATAACTTTAATACCACTATTAGGGTTTTGGTAAGATTTATTTAGCATTATTGATTTGTAGGTAGCCCACAATTTTTTTGGATTTCCGGGATCTTTCATAAGCTGTTCTGAACAGTACTTTGATTTTGCTGCTATAATTAAACTTCTTACTTTACATTTGTATAAATTAAACAAGTCTACAATATGAGGATTTTGCGGATATTTTTTTTTTTATATTTTCCAAAGGAGTCACGGATCTTTTTTTTCATTTGTGAAATTTCCTCATTCATCCACTCATGTTTCGTTTTTGTAGGTTTTGCTTGGTAGAACACGGGTGTACTTTTGAACAGATTCACTTAATACTTGAACCACTTCTTCAAAAGTTTCGTATGAGCTCAGACTATTCCATACTTGGTTATTAGTCAAGCCTTCATAGTTTAGAACTGTTTTAGTATTTAATGGAGTTTCTTTTATTGGACTTAAATTAACACTAACAAATAACATTTGATGATCAGATAAGGAAGTATCTGCGATATGCAAAAAGTACGTGCAGTGTAGATTTAGTATATCGATGATCAAATGATCAATTAATGTTTTCGAGGAACTACCAAATATTGTCGCGAATTTTTCTTATACTTTGTTGCAAATGCAGAATCCATTACTTAAGAGTAAAAAGATTTTCATTATTCCTTTAATTGATAGATATTTAAAAGGAGACGTAGCGAATTCATATATTTTTTCGATTTTTTTTTTAATTTTCAATTAGAAATTTCAATTTAAAATTTCACCCCATATAAAAATCATTCATTAATATACAAAACTTTTAATTTATCATATTGCGGAAACAACACCCCCTATTTGAATTTTTAGTTTTTATTTTTTCAAATAAATTATTAGTAGTTTTCAAAACAAACAATATTGGCAATATTGCCTATATTGACAAGTGTTTTGTTCATAAACAAAATATTACAAATGAAGTTTGTTCAAAAACATTATTAACTCATCAGAAAAACTGGAAAATTATGGTAGATAGGGTATGGCTATCAGTTGTTGTGCTGTTTCTATTTATAACACAAAACTGGGAATATAGAAAATTCTATAAGTTATTAAATTTTGACAACTCTGTCAAAATAAAAAAAATTACCTGCAGTATTTTGTTTTTGCAGTATGTGTTTATGAAAAACAAAATATGTGTGAGGATGTTGTTTAAGATAAATCAATAAAAATCGTATGTTCACGATAATTTAATATGATTAAAAACAATATTCATAACATAATATTGAATACGATTTTTTATCGAACTTCCTAGAATTTCGAAAAGTGGTGAATACTAGTATATATATATAAACAAACATCTTATGTTTTATACATTTACAATTTCATTTAAATTTGCATGTAGGTACATTAAAATAAATCGGTGTACATAGTAGAATAATTAATTATTATAGTAAGAATAGAATAATAGGACTTAGGAATATAATAGAATGATAAGACAATCAGTTCTCATATTATAATAGTAAAAAAATATGTACATATGAACATTTAAAAAAATTTAAATCATTGTTTATTAAACTAAAAAAAAAAACAAATAAATATTTTAACAGTACTGAGTATTCTCATGATCATCATGAGAGTCAACGTAAATTTAATTTGATATATATTCATATGATATATGATAAAAAAATAATATATATATACTATATGTCGTTGTGTAGAGCTACATTAGTGTAGATTAAAGTTTTGAATTAAACCATTATTCATTTACTTCCATTTCAAAAATACTGGGGGACATGTAGAAAGTTTAGAGAACTATTTTCTATTTTACCAAAAACACTTCCGTTGTCCAATAAAAAAAAAAAAACAACATATGGAAAATCCATTGAAAATTTATTATGTTTTTTTTTTTTTTAAGTTAAATCAAACATGGTCTGTTGGCTATCTAAGTAAGTAAGTCAACATTAGGCATTGCGATATCTATATAAACAAATGCATAGCTAATTGAAGATTGGGGAAAGAAAAATGTCGCTTTGATCAGTTTAAATGAATTTGTTAATATTACTCTTGAACTTTTGTAGATTATAATGTAGGTATATTTTTGGATTTGGGAAAAATGTTCGAGAAAATTTGACTACAAACGAATTTCCATAGCCAGTTTTCAACCACTTAGGATGTTACATTGTGTAGGTGTGGGCATTTGATGTCTCTCATGTTTCGCGGTGAAAATTGGTGGGTGGCATTAGGGTTGTTATTTCGTCTGAACGAGTGTCTACTAAGCCTACGAGATAATTATAAAATAGGGAAGTAAACTACTCTAAGATCTTTCCAACAAGAATTTAATGAGCTCCAAATCTTAATGAGCTTCCCAATGTAAGTCTTTTTTCCAAAACAACGGTTTTTTTATAAGTACCATCATTTAAACTGTATAAAATTTTCAAATATTTAAATGTTACGGTTTTATATAATGAGAGTGTATTATACGATTTGGGACATAAAGTATACTATTTATTCAATAAAATATATATATATATATATATATATATATATATATATTATATGTATATAAAAAAATTATTATTTTACATTGACGCTAGACATTTGAATATTATTATTATTATTTCTAGTCTCTCTACACTTCCAAAATACTGTTCTTTAACACCAAAAATTTCTTAACAACATTCATTTGCTACATATCATGTGAAAATTGAACAATTTGATTTAAAAATTAAAATTTAATAAATATGATCAATCACTAATAGCAGCAAAAAATTAAAATCAAAATATTCCATCTATATTACTATTAAAATTAACGAGATTTTTTATTGTTTTATATCCCCTTAAATTGTGATTGAGAAAATAAAAAATTTAATAAAAAAATAAAGATTGAATTTTAAATCTTTAAGCAATTTATATATGTTTTCTTTAATATATAAAATAAATTATTCCATTATTCCATTTTTTTTTTTTTTTTTTTTTTTGTATAATAAATGTTAAGCAAACAAGGATTTTCTGTCTGTATTACAGATTTTTGTCTTAAAATTTTATTGTAACAATCATTTGAAATCCAGTTTAGCTTTTACTATTATCAAAATGTTAACCGAATGATAATATCTTTAAATTTAAATTATATTGGTATTGAATATAAATTTAAATCTTTACTTGTAATTCTTTATAAAAATATTGAAATTTTTCTGTCTTTTTTTTTTTTTTTTTGTAAATTAAATCTTACATAAATTTACAAAAATATCTATCGTTTTTATTAAAAATGAAAATGAGAAATCGATAAAATAAAATAAAAAAATATGAGCAAACAGAGAAATCTATTAGCTCATATATATAGAATTTAGAGTGTTCAGTATGGAGAGTATTGAAGTGAAAAAGAAAAATTAAATAATTCGGATAATCATAATGAAAATATAAAAAGATAATTTAACACCCATAATTCTTAGATATTTAAAAGCAAAATAATATACCCATTAAATAATCTATTAGTTTACAAAACAATATCAGTTAAAGTGGTTCTATACACATTTTGAGACCATGTGAAGTGATTAATTTTCAATCCATTTTCTGCTAGTTGTTAACAACCACTTTCAACCATCATCCCAACTCACAACAATCATTTACAGATAAACAAAACATATCAGTACAACTTAATTTGCCTAAATACCGCCATTGTGGAGTTTTTTACACCTGAACTGTTTAAATCTTTAATATTTTAATATACAGGATACATCCCATTATTTTTTTTAGGGCCAAATATTTAATGAAAAAAGTTTGGATATCTTCAAATTAACCAGAATTAAAACAAAAAAAATATTCAAAAATAAAAATAACAGATTTAAAATTAAAATTCAAAAGGATGTTAAATTTCAATACATAAGTATACAATTTTAAACTTAAAAGTATTACACTATATTAATTATTTTTATTTATTATTTATACATAAATTATATTATATTCTGTTTTTATATATTCTAGTAATACAATTTACATTATATATTATGTATGTGTGTACTAAAATACTAATATTAAAATACTAAAACAGATTCTTTGTAGCATGAATAGAATTTTATCAATATTCTTTTATTGTAACACGAGCACCCACATTAAATTAAATACCACAATTTTTTAAGTATATATTATATATATGTATAAATGAATATATAATATTATTATTATATATTTCTAAAATGCAACTTCACATATTATTTGCATTTTTATTATATTTTTTCTTCTTTATATTATTTTCTTATTATAAGTGTTATCCCCTATATATTCAAAATAATTCTCTTATATTTAGGTTTTTAGAATATTATAATAGACATTGCAAGCAGAGAACACAACTTAGTTATCAGTATAAAAAGGAATAAAACTTAAATAAAACAAAATATATATATATATATATATATATATATATATCAAATCCAAATTATGAAACTCAGCTATTTGAGTAGAACTTTGTTCTAGTCCTTTAATTTGTACAACTAATTCAGATAATATATGGAATCATAAGATTTAAAAAAAAAATTTAAATATATCCAATGTTTGTTTTTTTTTTTTTTTTAAAAACAAATAAGGATAAATTTCAAAGCAAAAATTTCAATAAAATAAATTTTTATTTACTTAAAAGACAAGTAAATACCACCAGAAAAAATATATACGAGTACATGTATATATATACATAATGTCCTTTTTATCCTTTTTATCATATTTTTTTTGCTAACTTTTTTTTTTTTTTATTTTCTGTATAATTTAATTTAAATAAAGTTAAAAATTGTCTCTTATCTAATTTTCTAAAAAATTTCACATAAAAGGATTTTGTTTTTCTCTCCATTTTGCTATTATACAATTATTTAACATGATAATATTATTATGTAAGTTAAAATCAAAAAAAAAAAACAAAATCGAAAATTATTTAATTTAAAAAAAAATTCTATTTTACATATAATTAAAAGTACGATAAATATGTATATGTATATACTGATAAAATTAAATTTAATTAGTTTTGAAGAAGGAAAATTTAATTTGTTAACAATACAATAAAATGTTAGATTACAAATTTTATTTTGTTTTTGTTAAGTATACCACTTTATTTTACATTTCATTTATCAAAGTCACAAACAATTTCAATGATAATTAAATTTAAATATGTACCTAATCTAATTTATAATTTCGATACCTAATTTTTATTACAATAATTAAAAACAGGTAGTTGAAATGTCATTCAACTATGAATTTCAATGATTTTCAATAATAAATTTATAGTTAAATTTTTACGATATTAAATATAAAAATTATTTTTATTGTTATACATATACTGGAAAAAAATGAAAATATGGAAAAATTCTATCATTTTGTATTTTACATCTTTGATATGACACTTTAATCGAGACCAGTCGTCTCCTAGGATGTAAAAACAAATTAAAATATTATTTAATAAACAAGCCGGAAGCAATTTCACACCGGATCAGTATATACGAATAAAAAAAATTTATCAATTTGAAAAAACTATGTCAAATATAGTTAGGTTTTGAATTTGCCTGAATTAACTTGCAATGAAATAATATATGTAAATTAACCTAAACGACTGATGCAGCAATAACTATAGTTTTTTTTTTTCTTTATATTCATTTATTTATTCATTTCAAAGCCTTAGCGGTAGCTGTCTGGCTAATTATTATTTTACATAATATTTACATAAGATTAAAGTGACAATATTTACAGTTATAATTCAATTTTAGTGCATTTCTATATTTTTTTTTTTTTTTTTTTTTTCTCCTATTACTCCGCGTGGTAGCATAGGGCTTCGATAGTGAACCTCCATTAATCTCTGTTGAGTACTACTTCCTTAATATCGTCCCAGGTATAATTGTTGATTGTTAATTCTTGATCGATTGTGCGTCTCCATGTGTTGTATGGTCTGCCGGGTCTCCTTTGTCCTTGTGGATTCCACTCTAGAGCTCTTCTTGCTATATCACTTTCTGATTTCCTTAGTGTATGACCTATCCATTTCCATTTTTTCATATTTATCTGTCTGTTGATAGGTTCTTCTCCAATTATCATCCATAAATCCTCGTTGCTAATTCTTGCCGGCCAGAATATTCTGCATATAATTCTCAAGCACTTGTTGATGAATACTTGTACTGTTAGATTCTGACCGAAGTGAGCCATGTTTTACTGCCATATATTAATGTTGACTTAACACATGCTCTGAATATTGTTAGCTTTGTTGTTCTCGATATTTGGTTGCTCCACCATATCTTCATTAGGCTCCCAAATGTTCTTCTTGCCTTATTTATACGGCTGTTGACATCTTCTGTTGCACCTCCTCTTGATGTTATGATGCTCCCCAGGTAGTTGAATTCTTCTATGTATTCTATCTGTTGTCCACTCACTGTTATTGGCTCACTATCACTGTTGTTTATCTTCATTCCCTTGGTTTTCTCGATATTTAATACCAGCCCCAATTTCTTTGCTTCTTCCTGTATTCTGTTGACTTTGTTCTGTTGGTCCCTTTGATTTCTTGATATGAGGCATACATCATCTGCGTAATCTAAGTCTTCTAAGTTGCCGAAGAGATCCCATTCTATTCCGTTTATTCCAGTGCAAACTTTTCTTAGAATGTCGTCTAGTATTGTGTTGAAGAGAAGTGGAGATAGTGGACATCCTTGTCTAACTCCTATATTGGTGTAGAATGGATCACTGATGTTACCTCTGTGTTGAACTGTTGTCTCTGCATCTTTATACATCGCTTTGATGATGTTGATGATTTTTCCAGGAACTCCCTTCTTTGTAAGTGTTCTCCATATTGCGCATCTCTTGACTGTGTCGAATGCTTTCTTAAAATCTATGAATAGTAGATATAGTGGGGCATTCCATTCTACTGATTGTTCAATTATGACCCGTAAAGTATTTGACTGGTCAACACAGTTTCGGTTTGGTCTGAAACCTGCCTGCTCTTTCCGTAGTATTGGTTCTATTACTTCTTCTAATCTTTTCTTTATAATAATTGCTATTATCTTATGAATAGTATTTAGAACCGTGATTCCTTTCCAGTTGCTGCAATTTGCCAAGTCTCCTTTCTTAGGTCTCTTGACAATCATTCCTTTCTTCCATGATGGTGGTATATTCTCTTCTATCCATGCTTTCCTGATGTGGGGTTCAATTGTTTTTGCGAATAAGTCAGGGTCCAGTTTGGCTATTTCTGCTGGAATTCCATCTTCACCTGTTGCTTTGTTGTGCTTCAGGATATTGATTGTAGCTTTGATTTCTTCTATATTTGGAGCTTGAGTAGATATTGGCAGTCCCTCAGTTGGGTAGATATTTGCATTGTCTCTGTTTCTTATGTCTGCTTCATTATTTGTACTTTCTTCGTTGCTCAGTTCTTGGAAATGTTCTCTCCATCTCTTTAATTGATCCTCTAAGTTTGTGATGAGCGCACCATTTTTATCTTTAATTGGTTTGTTTTGTTGTTCCGACTGGTTTGTTAAGTTCTTGATTATGCGATGAAATTCTCTCAGATTATGTTGCTGTGCTGCTTTTTCTGCTTCTCCGGCTTAATTTTGTAGAAATCTCCTTTTATCTATATACAGTTTATAAATTTTTTTTTGTTAATTACTTATATATAAGCGAATTCAAATCTATTTAGAGTTATTAATTTTAATTCCAGACATTTGTCAATAAATATTTTTTAATTTCCTTTTTCAAATGGCTTATATTACCTACATTTCTTAATTCAATTGGCAAATCATTAAAAATTCTTAGACAATTATACAAGCAGTTATTTTTTTGACTACTTGTTCTAAATAAGCTTAAATAAAAATTTGACTAATTCCTAGTGTTGTGTTGATGAATATTATATGATAGCTCGGTTTAACATAAAGTTGTGTTTTATGTAATTATTTACAATTTTAAACGCAATCATATATACTTCTACAATCTACAAATATCAGAAAGACTCACGTATTTTTCATTATATAGAAGCGCAGTTGGATACATAACCGAATAATTGTGTATAATTTTTATTGACTTTTTGTGCAGGATATCTAATTTATTTAAATTAACTTGTGAAGTATTACACCATATTGGGTTTAAATATAGGTTATATTCGACCGCAAATACGAAATGTAAGTAAGATATAAGGTCATTGAAATACTTTCGCATTCTTCTTAGAATAAAAACATATGGCGTAATTTTTTTTATTATATGGTCAACATGTTCATTCCACTTTAACTTATTATCTATAACTAAGCCTAGGTAGTTAAAGTACTTAACAATTTCAACATTTTCGTTATTAAAAGTAAAATTCATGTTGGACATTCTTTTGTTTTCAAATAACATTATTTTTGTTTTTTTAATATTTAATAATAGACGATTCTTTTTTAGCCATTTCTCAATAATTTTAAAGTCGTGCTGAATATTTTCCCTCAGATCCTGTGCATTACTTGAACAATATTTTACTACAGCATCATCTGCATAAAGCTGTATTTGGCCCTTTAAGTTTAGTAAAGTAATATCGTTAATGTATATTTTGAAAAGGTCCGGTCCAAGGATTGAACCTTGCGGTACCCCTTTCAAATTTATTTTTTATTGACTTACTTTGCCGTTTATGCTCACTTTTTGTGGTCTATTATATATAAATAAGATTTAAAAAAATTTATTTGTTTTATATTGAAACTCATATTTTTAAGTTTTAGTAAAATTATTTCGTGGTCCACACAATCAAAGGCTTTTTGAAAGTCTAAGAAAACACATGCAATATATTTTCCTTCATCAATATATTTTGAAATAAAATGAGTAAGACTTAGGCAGGCCGCAGTTGTGTTGAAATTTTTCTCAAAACCAAATTGTTCATTATGTAGGAACTCATTTCTCGTCAAAAATGTAGCGTAAAAATGTAGGTTTGAGGAATCTCTGCTTTTAAAAGTTGGTGTAACAATAGCCATTTTTAGTGATGGGAAAGGTGTAATTTTCGAATGAGATATTAATAAATTTAACTAGTATGGGTAATAATTTGAAGGAATATTTTTTAATAAATTTTGATGAAATGTTATCATAACCTGTAACCGCTGTTGATTTAAGAGTACTAATTGCTAATTTGACTTCCTCTATATTTGTTTTAGTGAGTTCAAAATTATAGTGAAGCTCAAATGAAAGAACGTTCATGTATTGGTGATCAATTGGTTCCCTTGAGCAATTAATTTTTTTTGTTACATTTATAAAAAAAATTATTCATGCAAGTAGCAATATCACTTTCTTCTTTATTACCCAGTTTTAGTAATTTAATATTATTTTTAGATTATTTAGGTTTTCTGACTGAACACACAATACTAAAGCTAAATTTAATTTTAACAAATCAAATTTCAAATTTTAGAATATTTTGAAAATTTTATAACTACACTCCTACTCTTCAATATATCTAAAAACTATTACGAAAAACAAAATTGGTGATCTAATGGACTTTATAAGTGATATGGGGTGGCTCTAACACTGAATTTCTTGTTAAAATGATTCCGTAAAACAACCAAAATAGGACATTCGAATTGTTGCATTCAATTAAATTCTAGTTTATCAGAAGCAACTTCCTCCTACCTACCTGCCTTTCTACCTCATTTTTGTACAAATTCACAAATACTGAAAAATATTAACTCTCAAAACTTACTAACGTTTCAATAGTATTCAATAGGTATGGACTATCAAATTGGTTCAAACAAAAATTTAGCTTCCTATAACTTCTCACCTTTTAGTGTTCATCTTTTATCAAGAAAATAAACTAAAAATAAAATTTAAAACCCGAGTACACTGTTGTTTGGTCATCTATAATTATAATTGACAAGCATTTAAGGACCTGCGCAGTAGACACCTTTTTATTTTATTTCGATTACTCAACAGGGGCCCCTAGTTTAGTTTATACTTGAATATATCTTACGTACATTTAAACGCACATCCTATTGAATTATTTAATTTTGATTCCACCGTAAAGATTGGTGTGTGGATTATGCATGTTGTTTGAAGTTTTTCGTAAAAGAGTTGTTGGATACTGAATGTTGGTACTTGTGGATTTTTTATGTTTTGCCAGGTCTAAGTCGATATATTTTTCTCTTGAGAGTCCATGGTGGAAATTTGTGTAAATAATTTTTATCGAAAAAGTTATCATGCGCTGGGAGATTTAACTTTTCCAGCATCTGTCGAAGTGTTATGTCAAATGGTTGTTGTTATCATATCGTGATGTGTCTTTAAAAAATTGAGTTAATAGTGGAAACTACCTTAATGCCATAGTTTATATATTTTTTCTCTCTCCTCAAGTAAAGAAGGAGTCACAGATAATATAAGTTCTGGGATTTGTGAAAAATGCTCCGGTTGCTATTTTTGTACCCGCAATCAACACAGGGTCAAGGGTATTTAATCAGGTCTCAATGACCCCGTTGTACACCTGGGCGCCGTAGTCAAGCTAGAGTAGGATAATACTGTTTAAAATTCTTAATAACATTTCTGTATCCGATACATATGTTGCGTATCTTAACGTTTTTATAATGTTTAGGGGTTTCGTCTGTTGATGGATTTGGCTTTAATATATCGTATACGTAAATTTCACGTGAGTTTTGGCTCGCAAATCGTTCCTAGAAATTTATGTTGGTCAGAATACTTTAGTTGGAGCTGATCTAGAAAAAGGAAGCAAATAATGGCAATTTGCTGTAGTTAAAAATATATAATTACACATAACCTCTTTCATTACAAAAATATTTTATTTTTACTAATTTTATCCATTAACTGCCACTTACTGTAGCGAATATATCGAAAACAAAATTGTGTACTAAATAAAATTTACTAACCTCAAATTTTTATGAAAACATGAGTGGTTTATTTCTTTAATTAAAAACTTTAAAATTTGCTTCAACTTGAATTATAATTAATCAACAGGGGCCCCTAGTCAAATTATATTACATATGACACTATTAACACAAATTTAAAGTAAAGTGGCTATGGACTAGAAATAGGGAAGCAATTCTATAACATGTAAGCAAAGATATATAAAAGATATACTCAAAGATATACCTATATCACTTTATTTTGTTATTTGTTTGTGATGAACAAAACGAAAAAAAAAAAAAAATGTCAAGAACTTAATTTCATTTTTCAAAGCACTGCCAAAAGTGTAGCTATTAAAAATAAACCTCTTGAAAAATATAAAAATAAAATTATTTAAAGTGTCTGAATGATAATCTAAAACTGGTTAACTTTTAAACTCTTTAGTTTTTTTTTTTTGTTCTAATATTCACATAATACTACAAATATACTCACTCAACAACGATTTGTACATAAGGACAGAATATTCGTTGTATATAATGTAAAATTATATTCTCAACCGATTATTTTAACTCTTCTATCAAACTATCAGCAGAAATTTAACAACATCAAAATGTCACATGAATACCAATATTTAGAATAAATAAATTTGTCAGCAAAAAAAAAAAAATGAACAGTTAGACCAGTCAACTATAAGATATAGTCGTTTTAAAAAAAATTATAAAAAATCATGATTTGATCCATTTAGAGGTATATTACCTATTATAGAGCAGCAGAAGCGCTCTCTTAATATACTGTTGTAAGGTTTGATATTATTACGCGATAGTAGAGGTTAACGGTACATTTCCTTTTCATATACTTCCTTAAACTACTTAGTTTTTCATATCAGTGAATTGAACTGCTGTTTTTAAATTTTTTATAAAAGTTAAATAAAATTAATAATGTCATAAACTACGGTAGATTAGGGAAATATCAATACAATTATTGTACAAAGCATCGACAAAGAATTATTTAAAAGATGATAACTATACAAAATTACAGTTATTACATTACAATTACGAAATTATAGCATAATAAATAAATGATAATAATATCTGTGCAACAAGTCATGACCGCTTGTGTCTGAAATTGATGTAATAAAATAAATTTTTAAATTTTTAAATTTTAAAATATTGTAACAGGATAATATTAAAACTCCTACTTTATATTTGTCAGAATCAAACCAAATTAATTCTGAATTTTTTCGAATATTTTTATCCCGTTTTTTGTCTTATGTTGCCATAACCGGTTAAGATTTGTTGACACAGATATATTTCGATGATTTCAATTCAATTTATTACAAATACGACCTGAATAATTCTGTAAACCCATGTATTCCGACTTAAAATCTGTAAACTTACTCTATTTGTCGGACTTTATTGTAATTAGAAAAAAAAAAATGCATTTCCGTTAAAATTAGGTATTCCCAAACTCCAATTAATTAAATTTGTTTTTCTAAACAAATTTATAACATTAGCCTGTGATGTGAAAAATCCTTCCGGAAGTTGAAAATCTAATTTTGTTTTTTTTATGAGGGTGCATTTACCTAACCAAATAAAAAAAAAAAATTATTTTCAACTTCCTGAAATGCAAAATCGACAAAAAAAAAATATTCTATTTCTAAACAGTACTTACAATTTCTACCAAATCCTTCTTATTTTTTTTTTTTTTTTTCTGGTTAGATAAGTAGATATTTACAACACATTAAAATCATACATATTGGCATCCAAAATACTGAATACTTCAAATAGAATATTCTTGTGGATAGAATTTTCATCTAGTTAGAAAAGACAATATAAGTATAAGTATAAAAAAAATACAAATTTCCACTCAAAAGTTTTTCCTATTGTTTGTTTTTCAAAAAAAAAATTTTAAAATTTCTCTTTACCAAAAAAAAAAAAAAAACAAAAACACAACAAGAACAAACTTTCATTCATAATAACAAACCGTATATATATAAAATAGACAAAACAAAAGCTATACTCAATAAAATAACAACAAAAACAAAGTAAGTTATCCTTAGTAAGAACAACAAAAATGAAAAAAAAAAAAATAAAAATAAAAAAAGCACATCATAGCAGGAATAGAGGATTTTTTTGAAGCTTAACTATGCTGAGTTGAATATTTACAGTTAATATGGAAAGTTAAAAGCCATAAATCTTTATTTTTGTTTTCTTATGTTATTATTAGTGTTTTCGTTTTATAATTTTTTACTGTTATTTTGTTTTTATTTTTTTTGTTTTCTTTTTTTAACTTTGAAGAGAGTTTTAAAAGACGCAGCTGTAGTTTGATTTTGATTGATGATACATGGCATCGTAAAGTGCCCTTTTAAAGCCTTTTATATTCCCTCACACAATATTACATTCATATATGTATATTCTTTTAATATACACAAATTTATAAATATATACTAAAACATATATATATATATATTTAAGGTTTGGATATATGTATGAATGTGGCTGTTTTTGATAAACAACTTTAATTTTTAAAGAAAATATAATAAATATACACCAAAGTGAAAATTACTATGTTAAAACATTGAAAATTGAATCGCCGTATGGAACATTTAAAAAAATAAAATTGCTTTAAATGGCTATTATTGGTTTGTAAATTAAGAATCATGAATATAAAATAATTTTTATGATGAAAAAATAAATAATTGAATTAATATAATATTAATAAAATAAGAGGTTATTTGTAAAATTTAGAATGAACGGGAGGTGGGGAATATTTTATTTTTATTTCATATATTATAAATATTGTAGCTCCAACTAATTAAAATTTAATACTAAATAAGTAAATAAGCACTGTAGCAAATGTAAAAATATATAAAAAAGTGGAAAGCGCTTTTATGTAAGTACTACTGTTCACAATTAATTGAAAAAATAATTAAATTTTGTTTTTTGAGTACAGATCTAATTTTAGCTAGTTTAAAAATTATTAATTATTAAATAAATACTGTTATTATTATAGTTATTATTATTATTATTAGTATTATTATTATTATTATTATTATTATTATTATTATTATTATTATTATTATTATTATTATTATTATTATTATTATTATTATTATTATAATTATTATTATTATTATTATTATTATTATTATTATTATTATTATTATTATTATTATTATTATTATTATTATTATTATTATTATTATTAATAATATTTTATATCATTATTCAATCGAATATAATTTAAATTATATACACAATAATGTTTTGAATGTTTCCGCCTTATAAAATATCACATTTTTGCTCAAATTGGTTTTTTTTTTATTTAATTTGCACATCTAAACATTCATTAAAATTTTAAAATATTTTTGTGTTTGGTTAAATTTCTGCATATCATCTGTACTCACAATACTTTTCCAAATCATGTTTAAAACCAAATTTGTTATAAAATGACCGTTTAATATAATTCGTATTAGACCTGTTTTTTTTAAAGATTTATCTTAGACAACTTACTTACTTACTGCGCGGGACAGACCTTAACGGTCCTGGGCCTGACGCAAAATTGTCCTCCACCGACTGATCACGAGCGACATCTCTCCAGCTGGTAATTTGAAGTTTTATCTTAAACAACAACCGCAATAATTTATTTTAAAAAAAAATTAAATTTAAGCTTAACTTTGGCGATAAAAAAAGAAAACTCTATACATGAGTGTGTTGTGACCATTTGATAAATTAAATTTTTTCTACCAGTATATATTAAAATGTATATGTATATTTTTACAATTTGGCTGCAATTTTAAATTAAAAAATTTTCAAAAAATATCGAGTTTCGCTACGTCTCTTTTTAAATATCTCTATTATTTAAAATAATAATAATGAAAATCGGTTGTAAAATGGTTCAGATATTTGTACCGTACTTTTTACAATTTGCAGATTAAATAATAACTAGCTATTCCGGGCGTAACATTCGCTGGTCTAGCATTAGCATTATAAATGAAACAATTTATTTTATTTATTTATTTTCTTTATTTTCTTAAAAAAAATCAATATTTTACATATGTTTTTATTACATAATAAATAAAGAAAATAAACAAATAAAATAAATTTTTTCATTTATAATGCTAATGCTAGACCGGTGAATGTTACACCGGGAATACTATTAATACTATTAAGAGAGTACATTTCAACAAAATGTGGCGAACAGAGATGTCGCTGGCAGGATAGACATGAAATTAAATGCATTTAAACTAAATACATACCACACTCACATTAAAAACACATTAAAATAGTCATAGACACGATTTTTGTGTTTTTTTTTTATTATTATAATAGCCCTAACTATTTCAAAACTCAAAATAAAAAAACAAAAACATTTATTTATAGAATTTATATTTTTATTTCACTTCTTTTAAATTTTGGTTTTGACGTTTTGGTATGATTAGATATGACCATTATAGTAAAGGTTATGATTGGTTATGGCTTTGTTAAATCATATCGAATCTATTGGCCATTTAACGAAGTATCATATGACATCATATGACGCCTTATGACTATTATAGTTAGGAGTAAAGCCAATAATTATGCTTTTTCTTTTGTTGTTCAGTTTTTATTGACGCCTTATGACTGTTATAGTTAGGGGTAAAGCCAAAAATTATGCTTTTTCTCTTATTCTTCAGTTTTTATTATTATATTATTATCCCGCTAGGGTCTCTGATGTAGGTAAGGTAGTCTGTGATTTTTCTTTTTAAAGTTTTTTTAATTTTTATGTGTACTAAATTTGCCGGGTATTGAATTGGAACTTGATAATAATGTCATAACATATTTTGTTTTTCTTGTTCTTAGCAGATCGTAAATTTCGGTTTATGATTCTCCATGTACAATATAATATTTACTCAATGCTACTGCGCATTTGAATTTATACTTTTGAATTATTTGTTAATAAAATAAATAAATTTCAACTATTGGAATTTCTGAACATGGTTGAGGTAAAAAATATATTTTCTAAATTTACCATTTGTTTTACCGGTAAGTTTTTTTGCTGTAATATCGTAATATTTTAACAAAGCTATTTTATCGATATAATAATTATATTCTGATAATTCGGTTCTTGTCTTTGTTACTTTATTTTTTTTTTTTAAATTAATTCATAGTCAATAGTCACTGCTGTTGCTCAATAGGTGAATTGTTTTTACTTTAATTTAAATTTGTTTTGGTTTTATTTGGTTTTATTTTTTTGTGGTTTATGTCTTTAAATTAAATTTTGCACACTATCGTAATTCGTAATAGTTTGGTTCTAATAAAGTTGTCTAATCTAGTTGAAAAAAGCTTTGTGTTGTAAAACCTTTGTGAAAAGTTTAACAGACGTTTAAGTGTATTAATATATAAGATGGTTATACTCTTCAGCGTACTACTAGGTACTACGTTAATTAAAATAAGGGGTAAAAAAACTCCTTCAACAGTCTTACAACAACAATTGAACATTGAAAAACATTGAGTAAATGTAAAGGTAAAAAAATAATTTCCTGACCAAATTCAATATCAACAGATCAATATTTTACAGTTTTATTTTCGTTTTCGCAACTCATATTCGATTTCATATTTTTTTTTTTTTAACTTCCAACATACTAATAAATTTTGATATACTATTCTAGTTATTAAGGATAGAATAATAAATAAACTGAAATTATATTGATATACTTGATGTTATTAGGTAATTTTTGTAAAAAAAAAAAAAAAAAAAAAAATCACTACTCGAAGTGAGTTCATAAAAAAAAATATTATAGTAAACACTGTTTATGTTAAAGGATTAATACTACAACGTTTTAATCTATAGGTATCTATATATTTTTTCATAAACTTCTTAAATATTATTATTATGTTTATTACTACATAGTAAAATATATATATATCATAATATGCATGTTTTGCATAGAATAATAAAAAATAAAACTTTATTTCTATCATAAAAAAATTTATTTGTTACTCCTATATAAATTTAATCGTCTATAGTAAAATTTAAACAAATGGTTTGCATAAAACAACTTATGTATATTTCTTATATTTATACAAAGTAAATCTGGGTATGAATAAATTTTCTATTAAATCACATGCTGCACTTAAAAATATTTTCCACCGTCATATCATCTGTAATTTTAGGATTACATTTTTGTTATGATAAGTTAAAATATGTATGAAAATCCTTTATTCAAAATACAAACGATTAAATTCTCTTTATATATATATTTTTTTTATGAATCTAATAACAAACAAAGAAAAAAAAAAGAAAAATTATAAATAAAAGTGTTAAAAAAAATATATTATTTTATAACTTGGTGACGTGATGTACAAACATAATGTTAAGTTTATCTTCATTTTTTAATTGAATTTATAATGTTTATTTTAACTTTTATGAATGCAATTATTAAAAAAACAAAAAAAAACAATATTATTTTATTCATAAAAATAAACCATATATTAAAACATTAAATGAAATAAGTTTAATGACCTCATTGTAACCTTGAAATGATATATTTATTTCATAAATTATTTTATATTATAATATTAAGATAGCTATATAAAATTTTCATTAATAATAAAATACTTTAAGGCCTTAAATTAAAAATTTTAATTTCATATTATGTAAAGTGGATCTGTTCATGACATTTTTACATAATTCTTTTAAATTCTTAAAATATATTTAAAAAAAAAAAAAATGTCCTTAAAATATAAAGAAAGTAATTTAAATCTGTATACAGTCTACAGTTTTAAAATGCATTCACATTTTTATCTGTATCACATACAAAAATATTGTATTAAATTGAAATAGAAAAGGCTTGTTTACAGATTGTAAAATTTCTCAGTTTATAAGAACGTAGTATGATAATTAATACATTTTGGTCTGATTCTGCTTATAAAAAAATTTAAAAGCAATAAAAAAAAATGATTTTTTATAAAATCACAAATTTCTAAGCATGTTATAGAAAAGTTGAAAAAATCATCGATTCAGCTGATTGAAGAGGTTGAAATTGCTTTTAATAAAAATTTTGTCCAAACGTGTTAAACTAGCATACATGTATCAAGAACCATTCAATATATAATCTAAAATCGCATTGTTTCATAACAAAAATTCTAAAATCAATTATCATCTAAATCATCAGTGAAGCACATATACGTCTAAAATACACTCCTTCCATAGTCTTCCATCTACAATTCGTCTCTTTAGTTGCGGCACGTTCTTTAATATGTGCTTGTTCCGGTTAGAGCTGTTGTCGACGTGGACCGACATATACTCTTGAAATATGCACCGGCTTTAAGGTTTTCTCGTCTTTCCCAACCCAAATGTGCTTTAAGGTTCCTATGCCGAATTTCCACATCTATTTGTTTTTTATTCTAAAACCAATATAATCATTACATGTGAGTTGTACAGTGAGCACCAAAGTGAAAAATATTTAGTGTATATATTTAGTGTGAAAATATTTTTGTTTTTGCATTTTTTTACATATATTTATTTTGTTTTTGGTGCTCTAAGGGCACAAAATTTAAGGCGAGGTCGAGCCGATGATGAACCGATGAAAAATCTGGAATGATAACATTTACATACACATATTATGAAGGTACAACTAGTGACATAGTCTAAACGTTGAGAGCTGGCTTTTGCAACATATTTTGTTAACTACAATTGCACGTTAATGTGAAACACACCCAATTGCCCCGCGATCTATTATGTCTTTATTCTCTATGTCTATAATTCTATTATTTCTTTTATGAAAGAGAGTTGGTTTAAATAAGTTAAAATATAATTTTGTGATAAAATTTATTTCAATGATTAAACTGTTAGCATGGGTCGTCCGACTGGTTCTATTAATAGAGCTATTTCATTTTTGGTTGATAATCGGAGCTTATATGAAAGGAGTTCACCATCACAAACAAAAATTAATAATTCGTAATTATTAATTTCATAAAACTACTTGGTTTACTTAGAATTCATCAGTAGGTATAGACGTATAGTAGTGTTAGACTAGCTAGATATCTTCTAATTTAATTCTTATTACTTTCCCAACTCACACACATACATAGATTCAAAATAATACTATGTATTATGTGAGTTATAAAAACTAAACAAAATTATCACTGAGTGAAAACGGATTGTTGAAAATTGATAATATGTAACAGAGAACTGCATAATAACACTTGAAAACAAAAATAACTCATTCATTAAATCATAATACAATGCAGTGCAATATAAAATATTTTGTATGAATTATTACTTGATTTGTTTCATACAAATCAACAATTCACACTTACTTAACATGATACTTAATATGAATTGAATATGATTCACTTATTGTGTAAGTTAAATTTATAGTGAATATATTGACGATTTTACAATATATTCAATACATCAATTGGAATTATAATACATAGTGTAAACACCAGCGTCACAAAATTTTTTTATCATGAACTTTGAAAGGCTACATTCGGATTGATTTTCACAATTTTCTTTTTAAGTTGTCTTTAGTTCAATGGCTCTTAAGCATGATGTAAGCAAGAGGTCCCGCATCCCAAGTGTCGAGACCGAAGACTTTGGAATTTTTTTTTCTTTTTTTGGCATCAGTACAATGGCTCTTTAATGTGATGAAGACAATAGTTCGGGGTCCCAGGAATTGGGGCCGGAAACTCTATATCACGTGTTTAAATTGTACTTATGCGACAAAATGTTATTAATAATTATTATAAATAGTTTTTAAAATTTTTTTGGATAGGTTCGACGGTCGTCGAAATCGGGATCGAAGACCTTGAACAAAAAAAAAACAAATTTTTATATTTTTATTGATACGTAATGAACGAATCAAAAAAAATTCAAGGTCTTTGGTTGTAACTTTTGGACTGTCGGAGCTATCCAAAAAAATTTTAAAAATTATTTATAATAATTACTAATAACATTTTGTCACAAAAGCACAATTTAAACACGTGATATAGAGTTTAGACCCCAATTCCTGGGACCCCGAACCTATTGGCTTCATCACATTTAAGGACCATTGCACTGATGAGAAAAAAAAAATTCCAAGGTCTTCGGTCCCGATACTTGGGATGCCAGACCTCTTGCTTGATCCTGCTTAAGAGCCATTGAACTGAAGACAATACGCTTAAATGTCTGTTAAACTTTTCACAAAGCTTAACACGAAGCTTTTTTCAACTAGATTAGACAACTTTATTAGAACTATTAAGAATTACGATAGTGTGAAAAATTTTATTTAAAGCCATAAACCACAAAACAATAAAACCAAATAAAACCAGAAACAAATTAAAATTAACCTAAAAACAATTCACCTATTGAGCAACAGCATTGACTATTGACTATGAATTAATTTAAAAAAAAAAAAATAAAGTAACAAAGACAAGAACCGAATTATCAGAATATAATTATTATATCGATAAAATAGCTTTGTTAAAATATTACGATATTACGATATTACAGCAAAAAAACTTACCGGTAAAACAAATAGTAAATTTAGAAAATATATTTTTTACCTCACCCAGAACATATTCACAAATTCCAAAAATTGAAATTTATTTATTTTATTAACAAATAATTCAAAAGTATAAATTCAAATGCGCAGTAGCATTGAGTAAATATTATATTGTACGTGGAGAATCATAAACCGAAATTTACGATCTACTAAGAACAATAAAAACAAAATATGTTATGACATTATTATCAAGTTCACATTTATCCAATTCAATACACGGCAAATTTAGTAAACATAAAAATTAAAAAAACTTTAAAAAGAAAAATCACAGATTACCCTTACCTACATCAGAGACCGTAGCGGGATAACAATACAAACTGAAGAATAAGAGAAAAAGCATAATTATTGGCTTTACCCGTAAGAATAAAAGTCATAAGGCGTCAATAAAAACTGAACAGTAAGAGAAAAAGAATAATTATTGGCTTTACCCCTAACTATAATAGTCATAAGGCGTCCTATGATGTCATATGATACTTCGTTAAATGGCCTATATGATTCGATATGATTTAACAAAGTCGTAACCAATCATAACCTTTATAATCACTATAATGGTCATACCTAATCATACCAAAACGTCAAAACCAAAATTTAAAAAGAGGGAAATAAAAATATAAATTCTATAAATAAATGTTTTGTTTTTTTATTTTGAGTTTTGAAATAGTTAGGGCTATTATGATAATAAAAAAAAAACACAAAAAACGTATCTATGGCTATTTTAATGTGTTTTTAATGTGGATGTGGTATGTATTTAGTTTAAATGCATTTAAGTTCATATCTATACTGCCAGCGACATCTCTGATCGCCACATGTTGTTGAAATGTACGTCTCTATTAATAGTATTTGTTAGGAAGCATTTAGACATCAGATTTTATTTCATGAAAGTTTTGTTTAACTTATTTTTATTACATTTACAAATTTTACTGCAATTACATCAAATCTTATTTCAAAAGTTTTAATTACATATCTCAAAGTTAAACAAAAATAGTTGGAAAGTATACTATATTTCTTCATGCAAAATCTACTTTCTAAACTCGCAAAATACGAAGATACGAATATCCGTTACGAGTACTAATAATAAATACTTATAAACAAATATAAATATTCAGTGTAATTTCAGAACATTTATGAAATATAAATATTTAAATAGTAAATCAATTATTCTAAGTATTTGTATTGATAAATAATAATAATATTTAATACACATTTTTTGTATTTTTTAATGTATATCTTTCAATATATTGGCATAACACAATTAGGAGTTTATAAATACCTTTTCTCGCAAAATCACTTTTTCAACTTGCGAAATACGAAAATGCGTGTCGAGCACTATTATTTAAAAAAAAAAATTTTATGATATTCTATAACAAAGTCGGATATCAAACTTTAATTAACATCATTTATACGTTATAAGCACAATTCAAAAACATATAAACGCTGCCTTATATAAAAGTTTTCTTCAAAACTATTAGCGGTCAAAATTTTCAATTTAATTCTATGAAAAACAAATAAAATTATTATTTATTATATTATACATATTAAGTATATTATAAATATTGTAAATTATAATTTTATTCATTTTTTTATTCATTTTATTATTATTATTTAAATAACAATAATAATTTATGATACCGTACGTATTATAAAACCTACCTACGTGTTGTGAAAATAAAATTTTAATACATACAGTGAAAAAAAATATAAACCTGAAGTAGGCCTGCAGATTTATCTACAGGTCCACTGTTTGATAAATAAATAAATACCTAAATAAGAAATATAAAAAAAATAGTTATAGATAAATCAAACTATATTGTAAATTACAAGCTATTCCTGGCGTAACATTCGCCGGTCTAGCATTAGCATTATAAATGAAGCAATTTATTTTCTGTGTTTATTTTCTTTATTTTCTTAAAAAGAATCAAGGTTTTACATATTTTCTTATTACATAATATATATTATTCTGTATTTATCTGGATGTTTGTAAGTTCGATGGAACGCTCCAACACATATACAAATTGCATATGTATACAAATGCATATATATACAAATTGCTTTGGTGATTTTTTTTAACCCCTGTCTACCATGCTGAACCTTTGCAGGAAAAATTGATTGCATGAACTATATTTTTTTAATTTAATGTTAGTCTTCTTCGCAAATAATAAGGAAAAATAAAAAATAATAATAATAATATAAATAAAACAAACAATTTTTTTGATTTATAATAATAAGGACTAATAGAAATTTAATCAATAGTTTAATATGGTATAATAACCAAAAGGCACAGCATTTAACACAAAAAAAAAACATAATTCACTCAAAGGTTATTCTTATTACTTAAAATTATATATAATAATATACATGTGTATCAGCATATTTGTATTGTATAATATTATACATTATACTACTTTATTGCTTCTACCTCTAATTTTTGTCATTATTGTGTGCGTAACTCACTTCACTCAAAAAAAATTATTTTTGTTTTTTTTTTATTATTTGCTGTATCTGTATTCTATATGTTCTATATGCTCCATTCCAAAAATATTATTTTATTTTCAGTGTTAAGTGTTTACTTTTCACTTCACTGTTCAGGTTCACTGTTCAATCAATAGAACTTGATAGAAGTAGAGTAGGATAATGAACTCTACTTCTACGCCGGATAATAAAACATTGTTTTTTTTAAATTGAAAATTATTGATGAAAATGTTTTTGTATTTTTTGTAAATTTTACCAATTTAGATACAAAATTTTGAATATTTTTTTAAAAATAACACAATACCATAATAACAGTTTATTCATATAGCAAAATAAGATCCCTATACAGGATACAAAAGACAAAATTTATATGAAAATAAGATCTTATTCTTAAATTTGCTCTCCCAGAGGCCACAATAACGCTAATACGGTATAATTTATACTAAATGGAACCCAACTAACGAATTATAACTAAATGGAAGTGAGTACGAGTATACCATACAAAAATACAAACATTTTATACAAATTTGTTGGTATGGTACTTCTTTTTCTGTTATACACGCTGGGTGGCGCAGCAGGTAGAGCGCCTGCCTTTCAACCGAAAGGTCCCAGGTTCGATTCCCGATGAAGCAAAACAAAATAAAAAATGCTTTATGGATTTTTCGACCTGGTCCAGTACCCTTTGTCATTGGGATATAATAAATGGCAAAAAAATAATTGAGAGTATAATCTGGTAACAAATTAAATAAAAATTAAACTTTTCTATTTAAGAAGGCTTAGTTCCTGATAATAGCAGTAGTTTTCCACATTTAATGAGTTGATAAGCCAGTAATTTGTTAAATAAATACTCGAAATATTGTAGATTGTAGTGTAAAATTGCAGTACCGTACTTAATTAAGCACGAAAAGGTGATTCTACCTAAGTTACTGTAGAGTGTAAAAAAAAAAAAAAAAAAAAAATAAAAAAAAAAAAAGATTAGTGTTAGGCCAATATAAACATAAATACTGTAATTTCGGAATAAAGAATCTAATGAAAGAAAAAAAGAGACTAGGACTTATTTTACGGGTTACAAAGCTAGTTACATAATAAATAAGTTACAAATTGAAAAACTTAAAACTAAAATTCACTTTATTTAATATCTTAAAAGTAGTTTAACATTTTAATACTTATTCAAATATTTCACTAAAAACACAATTCTCTATTTCACAGTTGTATGTTGCTTTGACTAGAGTACGATCTTTTGATAGCGTTAGTGTAGTATAAAATATTATGAAATGTTTAAATAAGTATTAAAATGTTAAACTATTTTTAAGATATTAAATAAAGTGAATTATAGTTTTAAGTTTTTCAATTTAAGTTATTTATTATGTAGTTAATAAAAAAAATATTTAAAACATTGATTTTTTTTAAGAAAATAAAGAAAATAAACAAATAAAATAAATTGTTTCATTTATAATGCTAATGCTAGACCGGCAAATGTTACGCCGGGAATAGCTAGTAGCTCTTTATTCCGCTGTTTAAGCTGGGCATACGGATGGTAACGTAACGATTTTAAATAGAGCCATGAATTTTGATCTTCAAATTTTTTTTAACTAATGAGTTCAAGTAGTGTTGGTGCAGGTATGAATTAAATTAAATTGTATAAATTGTATGAATTGAATTTAAAAACCAGAACTACTAACAATTAACAAATTTATCATGGCTTTGTTTAATTCTTATCTAGCTCAATCCTTTTATGAAGTTGAAACAATTTAATTAAAAATATATTAGAATAAAGGCCCACATTTCGAAAGGGAAAAGGACCTATAAAGTTGGCCTACAGATTTATCTGTAGGATCAGCTGTTAAAATAAATAAATAAATATATTACAATAATAAATTTACATTAATTTTTGTACAATTTAATTGTTCACTTTTTTTATATACAAAATAATTTCAATTTTACGTTAATTTCTATATTAAAGTTCATTGCCTTGCAATAATAATTAAAATCGTTTTTGATATAAAGTTCTTAATTTCTATTTTGTTAAATTCTAATTAAAAAGTTCGAAAATGAAAAAAATAAAACAAATAAAAAACTTTTCTAGAATATAAATTATTGCACGTGCCGAAAATAAAATCAGAACAACAACAATAACTAGCGTATAGCGTATTTATATTTAATTTAATTGTTTTTCTTTTTTATTATTTTTCTTTAAATAAAAATCCTTTTTCAATGTAGAATAAAAATTTATAAAATTAAAAATATGTTTTCTTTTATTTTCTTTTCATATTAAACTATGTGCACGCGTTATTTTTAAGCTTAAAAAAAAAAATATTTCTTTTCTATGTGTAATGTAGAACCTCCTCTACTACCAGTATTTATTTTTCAATTTAGATAGATTTGAAAGAACTTTTATAATATCCTAAAATAAATACATAGAAAGGAAATAACTCAAAAATTATTTTAGATTTAAGATTATATATAGGTTAATTAAAAACTTTTCATTTATATAATGTTCGACAGTTGCTCAGACAATAGGAAAATTTATTGTTGTAATTTTGTGATAAGAATAAATTTTTAGACATTATTGTATTTCTATCAAAAATTGTAAAATTTCCTGGAATACACTGAAAATAAAATCGATTATGATAAACTTCTTAATCATATCTAAGTACAAGATATATTATCGACAAATATTTAAAATATTGCTTGCGGCTCCAGACATTCGGTAATGAAAATCAAAGAAATTAAATAAGCCATAAAATAAATGAGAGTTAAAGTTTTTTTTCTACGGAAAAACCAACAAATCATGACCTCAGACGATAACACAATTACTGACTAATTGGATTTTTTTTATGTCTGAAAAGATGTCTCGTATTTTGTTAAAATAGAAGAAAAATTTGTTTACGATCAGACCACTTGATTGTAGATCTAAATATAAATGATAATATAAAAAAACAAATGATTTTACGCAATAGTACTAAATTGATTCGACAAGTGTTAAAATCGATTTAGAAAAATAAGTCAATTTAAGACCTTGCAATATTTTTTTTTTTTATACGTAGGTGGAGGGAATCTTCAGGAGACACAATGAGTTCCATAACAAAACATTGTGTGTGGGATTCTTACCTACTAAATTACACCCTTCCTATATTGTTTGACAATTTTTTTCTAACTTTGTTTCAATGTTGAATATAGACTACATCCACTGATGTCTATATCTAACTATTCCTTTGACATATTATTGCTGTACTAAATCAAAGGGTTTTATTATTTTGAGTTATCTAGCTATATTTCTATTATCCATGAGCTGGACTACCTCAACATTTACATGATGTTGGAGCCTTTTTTCGTGACTTCTTGCAAATTTCTGGATTTCTTTATCTACGGATTCAATTTGTTAATCTCCCACTTGCGGTCCCTGAAAATATCTTCAATCGATAGAATACCCTCGATTTAACTCATACATTTTTTTTAATTTTAAAATAACGTCTTCATCCCTTATAAAAAGCTGATACGTATGCTTTGGTGTACCCAATACACTGGTCAATTATTTTATTTTCAAAATTCACATGTACTGACTTATGGTCATTAGATTTTGGCCACCATCTTTTTGTGTAATCTTGAATTATTGTTATAGCAATTATTCGATTGTAAAATTTTAAATTAGGGTTATAGTAGGTTTTTTGTAGGTTCTTTATCATTTTCTCCAACATCCAGAATACAATTTTTGTTTTGTTCGTACTTGAGAGAAACTTAGGTAATCTTTTCGTGCATTAAGTACGATATTGCAATTTTTGCAACATTATTTTTTTATATCTATAACTTTTCGAATATTAATTTATCAACTTTCTGGCATATCAACTTATTAACTACGCCAAAACTACTACTTTTGTCTAGAACTAAGCCTTCTGAAATAACGTAATTTCATTTTAGTTAATTAAGTACCAAATTATACTCTCTCAATTATGTTTTCTATTTTATATCAATCACACAGGTTACTAGTACAGGTCGAAAAACCCATCATAGTAAATTTTTGTCTTTAGCGATAATCGACAAACTTAATCCTAGAACTTAATAAAAATATAATCCAACAAAATTGATAAATTATTTATGATGACATGACAAAATGACTAATTAAACTGATTAAATAGATTAGAAGAAAATTTAAAACCATAAAATAAGGACGAATATATACGGTATAACGTATAAAAACATATTTAGTAAAATTAAAATTAAATATTCGAATATTTTCAACAGTTATACAAATTTTAATCCAAGGCTAAAAAACATGTTTTTTTCAAAAAATAAAATAGAAACTAGCTATTCATTAAATATTTATAGCAAATTTAACAGTCAGTTGTAAAACAATTTAGTGGCTGGGAAGAGCAATAAAGAAAATAAAAATTTCGATTCAATAAAGTCTACCCGTATTAAAATTACATGGCATTTAGTCAAAAGCAAATTAGACGAAAACTGAAATGAACATTTTTAAGCAGAATAACATTGAGAAATTAAAAAGAAAGAAAAACGCATAATTCCTTTTATTTTACTAAATTCTTTATTTGTCTACTTTACAAATATCGATATTTTTTTTTTTTTTTTTTTTTTTTTTTTTTTTTGCGTGGATTGATGGGAATCTTCATAGACACAATGAGCCCCGTAGCTTCCATTGTGTGCCAGAGTTTTACTGACTAAACAACACCCCTCGCAGTAATACTAGTCCAACGGACTAACTATTAATTTATTGCTATTCTGATTTTCTTAAAGAAAAAGTTTACGAAATTCTATCGTATTAAATCTAGTGGCTTAGTTCTTTTAAGCCTTCTGACATCATTTTGATTATCTAGCAGTTGAGTGGCCTCAACGTTAACATGTCTCTCCAGACGAGCTATATGCTTTGTTGCATATCTTTTTATTTCATTTTCTATGCAAGGAATTTTTAGATCTCTGTGCAAATCACTGTTGCGAACATACCAGGGGGCATTTACCATGTTGCGCAAGACTTTATTTTGGAATTTTTGTATACACAGTACATGTGTTTGTTTGGCACATCCTCATATTTGTATGCCGTACAACCATATCGGTTTGAGTATCTGATTATATAACAACATCTTGTTATGTATAGGTAATTTAGAATTACGACCTAAGAGCCAGTACATTTCTCTATACTTATTTTCAAGCTCAAATTTTTTCTTTTTAACGTGCTCTTTCCATCTAAGTTTGACATCTAATGTCATTCCTAGGTATTTAGCATTGTTTTCTTGGGGTATATTGACCCCATTCAGATTTACCAATGGTGGTTGATTTTCTAATTTTTTATTTGTAAAATTTACATGTACTGATTTTAACTCATTGAGTTAAGATTTTCCATTTCTTTGTCCAGAGGTATAGCTTGTCGCTTGCTCTTTGCAATTTAATTGTAGCCTCGTCAATATTTGATCCGATATTTGATCCATCAACGCAGTATCGTCAGCGAATGTAGCTACAGTTATATTTTCCATTTCTGGTAAATCATTGGTGTAGAGCAAATACAGTATGGGACCCAGAATACTACCTTGAGGCACACCCGTTTTAATATCTCTAATAGTAGAATACTCTTCGTCTTGTTTTATTCTGAATAGTCTGTTTTCTAGATATGATGAGAGTATATCTACGTATTGTTTAGGTAACATATTGTTTAGTTTATTTATTAAGCCTCGATGCCATACTTTATCAAAAGCTTGGGCTACATCTAGAAATATGGTGGAGCATACTTTCTTTTCCTCTAAAGCTTTTTCTATTATGTCTGTTATTCTATGAATTTGATCGATTGTCGAGTGCTTAGATCTAAAGCCAAATTGATAATTTGGAATCAGATTACTATTTTCTATGGTCGGTCTCATTCGAATCAATAATAGTTTTTCAAATAATTTTGATACTATTGGTAGTAATGATATTGGTCTGTAGGATTTGACCTCATTTATGAGCTTACCTGGCTTTGGTATCATAATTATCTCTGCTATTTTCCACATATTCGGCACATACCTTATTCATGTAGCAGCGTTTATAATGCGTGTTAGCATTCTTATAGCTTTTTTCGGAAGTTCTTTCAGGACTTCCGATGTAATTAGATCAAAACCTGGAGCTTTTTTATCTCTGAGTTTTTTAATTTGTTCCACTATTTCACTCTCTGAAAATGGTGATATGACATTTTCTTGCCAATTATTATTTTCTTCAGTGAGATCATCCGAATCTGTCTCGTCTGGACAAAAAATTTCTTCAAGATGATCTGCGAATGTTTCAGCTTTATTTTTATTATCTCTCGCCCATTCACCGCTTTTCATTCTGATTGGTGGGATTTGAGAGATCGAGGTTTATGTACTCTTTGTTGCTTTCCACAACGAGTAGTTATTTTCTCTTTTAGCTGATAAATTTTTTATATATTTTTCAAAATTTTCATTTTTAAGATCTTTAATTTTTCTTTTAAGATTCTGAGTTAACCTATTTAGCAGAGTTTTGTCTGCCGGATCACGCGATTGTTGCCATCTGCGTCTAGCTCTTCTTTTTATTTTTATCATATTTAATATTTCTCTAGGGTAGTTGAATCCTACCGATTTATATTCACAATTTTTTGTATTATTCCATCCAGCATTTTGAATAATTTTAATAAAATTTTCTACTTCAGAATCTATATCACATTTGGATCTTAGTTTTGTTTTTATGTTTATTTTGTTTTCTATTTCTTGTTTAAAGCTAGCCCAGTCAGTTGTCTTGTTCGTTAGCAGAGGTTTCGACTGTTTCTTAATAACCTTTTCATATAGACTTAGTATGACTGCAGAGTGATCTGAGTCCAAATCATGGTTATCTTCTAGCTTAATATAATTGGGTGAAATTTTTTTTGTTATATAAAAATCAAGCAGATCAGGAGTTTTATTTCTATCAGTTGGCCAATAGGTATAGGCTTACCGGTAGATTGGTAAATGCAGCCTTTTTCTTTTATAGCTTTTCTTAGCTCTCTTCCTCTCGTAGAGGTTACTCTAGACCCCCAATCTATGTGTTTGGCGTTGTAGTCACGTCCCAGGATAATTCTTTCGCCAAGTAGTTTAAGAATTTCTTCAAACATGTTATTCTTTATGTTGTATTTGGGTGGACAGTATAATGCACCGACACAAAGGCTTTGTTTAACAGACATAATTCGTAGCACGATTAGTTGGAATTCATCTATTTCTAGACTAAGTTCCTCGTGGTGCTTAATATCTTTCTTTATTAAAATTGAGCTACCATCTCTGGGTGTATTACTCGGATGGTTTGCGCTGTAGCATGTATAGTCATTTATTTTAAGCGATGACTTATATGTCATATGTGTTTCTGTCAAGAGACATACATCAATATTTTGTGTTCTCAATAGAATTTCCAAAATATTTTTCTTGTTCAGAATACCATTGGCATTCCACGTGACTATACGAAGTGCGTTCTTAACCATGCCTTGCGGATTTATTTTTTGGTGTATACATATATATTTCATTATGTTTGTTTTCTAATGTGCATAGTCTTGTTGAGATTTCATTCATTGTTTTTATCATATTTTGCATCATCAGCATAATGGTATTTTCAGTCAACTTTTGTGTAGAAACTTTATTTTGTTCTTTCGGGTTTCTTTTTTGACTTAGGTTATTTTGTGTTACCTGTGAATATGATAAGCCTTCTACGACTTTTTTCGACGTAAAAGTTTTAGGTATCCCTGAAGTTTCAATGCAATTCTGTTTCTGTGCACTGCCAAATATCGATATTTCGGCAATATTATGTTGCCTTCTTCAGTGTATTGGCGTAATTAAATTTGATTAAGAGCTATATTAGTTATATATACTTTTTTTTTTTTTTTATGGGCAATAAAAATTACAAAATTAAATTAATTTTTAAATTTACTTAATTCTACCTGATAAAGAAAGGACTTATATTTTTATTTTCTTATTAATTTAAATAGCCACGTGTACCCATTACCGTGATCACTGTTTAGAAGGGTACCTGGCGGTTGTTTTATGATTTCCAGACTTTCGCAAACATCTAGTTTTCTGGTGTCGTTGATTTCTTTGATTATCTCTAGGTCATCTATGTTGATGTCATGTTCCTCGATTGCGATGTTTTCTGCTACAGTTGATTTGAAATTGGATATTTTACCTGCCTTCTTAGCAAATTTTGCTTCGTTTAGATGTTCTTGAAATCTTACTGTTGCTAATCTCTTTGTCTGTCCAATATATATTTTCTCACATTTGTTGCATGATATTTTGTAGATTCCGCTTTTCTCTGTTTTTATTTTTTTATCTTTCGCAGAGCCTAGTAATGTTTTCAATTGATGCCGTCTACTAGTACTTATGACGTCTATGTTGTATTTTTTTTAAAATTTTTTCCCTAATGACTTCGTTATTTCATCATCATATGTGATGGAAATTCTTTTGGTGTCTTCTTTTTTCCCTTCCTGTTGGAACAATGTGGTCATATCATCCCTTTTCATATACCTCCTTTTCTTGTTGATAATTCTTGTAATTGTTGTGCTCGAGTATCCATTTTTTGTAGCTGTGTCGATAATATAATTTTTTTCTTCATTATATTTATTCTTTGCCATTGGAACTGTCACTAGTCTATGGATCATTGAATGAAATGGAGCCATCTTTTGTTGGAAGCTATGATTTGATGTACTTGGGGTTACTCTTTGGGCGTTCGTCGGCTTCCTGTAGATTGCGAATTTTATTTCAGTATCTCTCTTAGATACTAAAATATCTAGGAAAGGTAGTTGATCTCTTCAATTTGTGCTGTCAATTTTATGTTCTCGTGAATATTGTTAAGGTTGTTCAGGATCTTGTCTAATTCATTCCGGTTGATGATAGAGAACACGTCGTCTACATACCTTATCCAATATTTTGGTAAGTTTCCTTCTTTATGTAGTTTATCTTCTATTTTTTGCATGAATATTTCACTTATAAATGTAGACAGTGGATTCCCCATTGCGACTCCGGTTTTGCCTTTATAAAACTTTCCTCTGAAAGTGAAATAATCTTCTGTCATGCACAATCTCGTTAATTTCATATATTGTTTTACTTTTTGACTCCATTGTTGACTTGATTCTTGTTTAGATAGCCAAATTTCTAAGTCGATAAGTGCCTCATCAACTGGAATACTGGGGAATAAGGCTTTGACGTCGAATGAGACTAATACATCTGTTTCTTTGAAGTTTTTGAAACTTTGTATTCTTTTAATGAATTCCATGGAATTTTTAACTGATCTAGTATTCTTGTTTTCGCTCATTGTCTTGAATTCATTAAGAAGCCATTTAGCTTCTCTTCCTTTCCTTCTCTTTCTTTTTAATTTAAGAATTTTACTACAAACAAAAAACTAAATTTAAATATTGAGAAATTGTTTCAACTTTACAATTTTTTTATTTTCATTATTATATTTTACATAGGTACTTATTTTACATTATATTTTACTGTTAGTCCTTAAATCCACAAAAAATCATAAATTTTTTTTTTTTTATGCATTTCTCTATATTATGTACGGCACTTTATGCGAAATTCTGAGTTAGAAGAGATTTTAGATTTGGATTCAAAATCAAAGTTCTACGCCTTTTACAAAATATTTATATAAATTATTTTTATATATAGCCGCTGTTTGATACAGCGAGGATATATCATTTTTCCTGGATTAATTTTCTACAATTTTATGGATTTTTTTTTGTGAACTTTTTTTGTTGATTTCGGTTTGTGGATTTCCCCACTTACCCTATTTTATATTATTTAATATCAAATGAATAGAAATTCTGTAAATTTATTATTAGAGCAACATCAATCAAAATTCTCAACATCAATCAAAATTTTTATACAATTAGAAATGGCAGCCAGCGTAACAGTTACAGCTAATCTTCAATATCATCCATCAATATTTGAAATTATTGCATCTGAATTTTTGAATAACATCTTATACCCAGCTTTGAGTAAAATCTGTGATTTTTTTTTAATTAAAATTAACCATAAATTTTAAAAATTTTACACTTAATGATGATATTTCGCCAATTATTACTTTAGCTTTACAATATTTTTATTTAAAAAAAAGGGATTCTTCATTCGGTAAAAATTTTTATGGTTTACAAAGAATAATAATAGATGGTAAACCATTTAGAAAACATTTTAATTCAGCATTTCTATTAATATTTTTACCTTATTTTGAAAAGAAACTTAAAATAAGAGCAGCTTTCCGGGAAAATGAAAATAAATTAGAAAAAGTATTGTTAAATGGATACTATTTCCTACAAAATCTGGAAACAATCAACATATTTACTTATTTAGCTGAAATGAGTTCAACACATTCGCCTATTAACATCAATTGAAAAAACAACATCAATTGTTTTAAAATCTATTAAAATATTTGCATTTTTCTTACAATTTATGCAGTGGTGGTATTCTAGACCAGAAAGAAATAATGTTGGAAATTTAAAAAATCCTCCACCTTTCAAAAATAAAGAACTTAATTTAATAACATCAAATTCGAAAGATATGTGTCCGATATGTTTTCAGAAACTGTGTATTCCAACTGCAAGCGGCATTTCTGGCTATATGTTTTGTTGGAAGTGTATAGTATCTCATTTGAAAAACAAAAAGACATGTCCAGTGACTGGTCTTCCAATGAGCGTTGAGAGTGTACGAAAGTTAATATGTATAAATTTAATTGGTATTTTTGTTGTAAATTAATAATTTAACCCATTGTTTATTATTTTTCATATATTTTTGAGTAAAGAAATAAAATATTATTTTATTATTCAAGCACGTAATACAATGTTTAATTGCTAAAACTTTTATTTTTTAATGGGGCAAAATAAAATTAAAATGTGATGAAATTAAAAAAAAAAAAAATACGTTTAGACATTACAAACTGTCTGATTACCAACAACCTATAAAACTTTTAGTGTTATTCAGGATGCAGTATGAGATGCTTGTTGTACCATCAACCACAAACCATACGCTAAATAAATAAGATGTATACATTTTTTTTAAAAGCTTAATCAATTTGGCTTTATCTTAATCTAATATAGGTAATGGATAATATGATGCATATGGTTATGAAATTATAAATCAGTCAATAATAATTTTCAAAGAATTAACTATATAGATGACATAGACATTAAGCTTCACCACATTACCTTCACATTATAATTATGTTTAATTATCATGACTGCATTTTTATTTTTATTTATTTATTTTTTTATTTATTTATTTATTTATGTTTAGCTCAAACACATTACAATAAATTCTTTCTTCTATACATTATACCTACACATACAAGTATTTAAATAATTATAATCAACACCCATATTTTCGTAGGTGCATCACCGACGCGATGAAAATATAGTCTAGCTTATTATGTATTTATCTAAGATCCTGAAAGATGAGTAATATGTTAAATTTAACTATTTTGGTAGTACTGGGAAGTTTTTTTGTTATCATTTTAATATAAAATTGTCAAGTTTGGGATAAAATAGAATAGAAAAATATTACTTAATTGATATTTTCATACGATACGTCTAACAGAATGTGATTGTATATTGTTATTTTATGTACACAATTATTAATAAAGTCAGTCTATATAGAAATACTAGCTTTGTAACCCGTCATAAATGACGGAAGCAAAATAAATCCTAGTTTCTTTTTTTCTTTCATTAGATTCTTTATTCCGAAATTACAGTACCTACTTATGTTTATATCACTTTTTATTTATTTTTATTTATGTTTATATTGGCCTAACACTAATCTTTTTTTTTTTTATATAACAGAAAAAGAAGTACCATACCAACAAATTTGTATAAAATGTTTGTATTTTTGTATGGTATACTCGTACTCACTTCCATTTAGTTATAATTCGTTAGTTGGGTTCCATTTAGTATAAATTATACCGTATTAGCGTTATTGTGGCCTCTGGGAGAGCAAATTTAAAAATGGGATCTTATTTTCATATAAATTTTGTCTTTTGTATACTGTATAGGGATCTTATTTTGCTATATGAATAAACTGTTATTATGGTACTCTGTTATTTTTAAAAAAATATTCAAAATTTTGTATCTAAATTGGTAAAATTTACAAAAAATACAAAAACATTTTCATCAATAATTTTCAATTTAAAAAAAACAATGTTTTATTATCCGGCGCAGAAGTAGAGTTAATTATCCTACTCTACTTCTATCAAGTTCTATTGATTGAACAGTGAACCTGAACAGTGAAGTAAACAGCGAACACTTAACACTGAAAATAAAATAATATTTTTGGAATGGAGCATATAGAACATACTGAATACAGATACAGCAAATAATAAAAAAAAACAAAAATAATTTTTTTTGAGTGAAGTGAGTTACACACACAATAATGACAAAAATAAAAGGTAGAAGCAATAAAGTAGTATAATGTATAATATTATACAATACAAATATGCTGATACACATGTGTATTATTATGTATAATTTTAAGTAATAAGAATAACCTTTGAGTGAATTATGTTTTTTTTTGTGTTAAATGCTGTTTGCCTTTTGGTTATTATACCATATTAAACTATTGATTAAATTTCTATTAGTCCTTATTATTATAAATCAAAAAAATTGTTTGTTTTATTTATATTATTATTATTATTTTTTATTTTTCCTTATTATTTGCGAAGAACACTAACATTAAATCAAAAAAATATAGTTCATGCAATCAATTTTTCCTGCAAAGGTTCAGCATGGTAGACAGGGGTTAAAAAAAGCACCAAGCAATTTGTATATATATGCATTTGTATACATATGCAATTTGTGTATGTGTTAGAGCGTTCCGTCGAACTTACAAACATCCAGATAAATGCAGAATAATATATATATGATAATTCAAACAACGTTGTTCAATACAACTTCATCCAACTACCCGCCTGCAAAAGGTAATATCAGGATGTAAAAGGGTTTCTAAATAAACTGTAACCTGTACATTCATACATATCAAAATATAATTAGTATTTTTAATTAGATTATACTGTCAGAACTCAAATAAATACTTGCTTCTGTTTCATCAAATAATAATTATTATAAAATAAATTTATGTGGTTATAAAGTTTTTAAATGTGAAATATTAAAATTTCCATGTCATTTTACTTTTAATAAAAAGAACAAGTTCGATTTATTAATTAATAGACGTTTTATGTCACCATTGTATTTTTTTTGAAGTTTTTTTAGTTTTAAAATTCTTTATTCTCAAATTTACAATTAAAGTGCTTACAAATAAAGATCGATTTTTATATAAATTTTCTTTACAAATAAGAGAATAGTTAGTGACACTTTTTATTAAGAAAATAGTGTTAAGCGCCACTTCAATAAAAATTTACAATTTGAAATTTACAAAATTTTTTATTGTGGGGTAACAATAAAGTATTCAAAATTCAATATACCCAAATAAATAAAAAAAACAAAAAATTAAAAATAATACATTAATTACGTAATAAAAGAAAACAAAAAAGAATAAGAATAAAAATAAAAAACAACAAAATAAGTAAACTAAGATAAAATAGTATGAGTATAAGCATGTGAAACAAAAATCAAATTATTCACAAACAAAATATAAGTTCAATAATTAAAAACTCAAATATTCAACTATTGAAAAATAAATCATAAATCCAATTTAAATAATAAAAACAAGTATTAAAACGAAATGAATGTAATAAAATATTTTAAGTAAAAGCTAATAAAAGACAATTAAATTACAAATCAAAAGAAGGAAAAAAAAAATTAATAATTCAAGAACAAATTATAATTCACAATATTATTATACTAAAAACTCTAAAAGAATTTCGATTTCATCATGATTAAAACCCAGAAGCCAAGATTTAGTCAAGTTTAAAAAAACATTTCTATTATGTAAAATTCGGATTGCATGTGGAAGTTTGTTAAATAATCTACCTGAAACTATGGAGTATGAATTTCGGAAATTTGTTGTGCGGAAATTAGGAATGTTAACTAACAGACTATTATTAATTCTTAAATTGTGATTACTAGAGATTCTAGAGTTTAAATATCCGCTCCGAACAAAAAGTTTTTAAAGTTTTAAAATAATACAAATGTCTAACAGGTAAGATTTTAAGACTCGAAAATAATTGAAATGTTGGATAGAAGCGATTCTTGTTACAAATATTTCTGATAATACATTTCTGAAGTATAAGTAGAG
This sequence comes from Argyra leucocephala, assembly GCA_963942445.1. NCBI lineage: Eukaryota > Metazoa > Arthropoda > Insecta > Diptera > Dolichopodidae > Argyra > Argyra leucocephala. Next base: position 129,257,011 of record OZ012680.1, read on the forward strand.
GGGATATTTTATTATAGTATGATCCTCCCCAGCAAGCAATACCATACTGTAATTTAGAATGAAATATTCCATAATAAATCATTTTTAAAGTGTTAGAAGAACATAGTTGCCTAAGTCGATAAAAGCTACGTAAAGTAAATCGTAAATACTTTTTTAAAAACAATGAATGTTCAGCCCAACTCATATTATTGTCAAAAGTAACACCCAAGTATTTAAAGCTTTTCACTACTTCAATTTTGAAACAATTAACACTACAAAAAGAATCATCACAAAAGGAACGCTGAATAGCAATGGAAGAACAATTTTCATTAATTAATTTAAATTTACTACATTCAGACGCATGGAAAATTAAATCTAAGTCCGGATAATCTTGTTGAGATAAACTAAAAAACATCAATTTGGTTTTATTACTCACAACAAGCCTATGTTCTGAAAACCAACTTCTTAACACATTTAGATCGTGATTAATTTCTGCAACCATATTAAGGGGACTTAGCGAGGTATAACAACAGCCGATATCATCAGCAAAAGCAGTTAGTTTACCTTTAAAATTTTGATTGAAAAGAGAGTTAATATAAATTAAAAAAAGAATCGGTCCTAAAACTGACCCTTGTGGTACACCATGTTTAATAAACTGAGGCCTAGTTTTTTTATCACCAATATTAACCCTTTGCATTCTAAAGTTGAGATAGGATTTAAACCAGTCAAAAATTGCACCTCTAAATCCAATATTATATAACTTTTTTAAGAGAATTTCGTGACTGACCATATCAAAAGCTTTCTTTATGTCGACAAATAGTCCAGCGCAAAATTTTTTACTATCTAATCCTTTATTAATATTTATGCAAAAATTAAGTAGAGCATCCTCAGTAGATAGCCCTTTTCTGAAACCAAACTGTTCTGAGTTAAAAAACTTGATTTTTTCTAAATAATCCAAAACTCTATTCTTAACTAGTTTTTCAAATATTTTGGAAATTGAGGAAAGTAGAGAAATAGGTCTATAATTACTAACATCCTTAGGGTTACCTTTCTTGAAGAGTGGTATAACAGTTGCAAGTTTTAATGACTCAGGAAAAACTCCAGTATCTATAAATATTATTATTATTATTTGTGTTAACAAACAAAATATTTTTAGGAAATTGTTTCGTTCATCATAACACTATTAGAACTCATCAGTAGGTATTTTTAATATTTATTACTTTGCATAATAATGCAAAACATATTACTAATTTAATATTGAAATAATATTATTTTCCTATATTCTAATTAATAATTAATAATTCTATCCTAAACAAACATTTTCATAACTTTATCCGTGTACTTCAAATAAATACACAATTATATAAAATTTTATTTTTATTTTAACCTAATTAAGTCTACAATTACGCAAAAAAAAAACATACAAACAGTTAATTTTTTATTATGTTGGCAAAAAAAAAAACACATCTATTTTGAACCTAAATTGAAGTGTCATAATTTATGAAAAACTTTCTATTTTAAGAAATATCCTTTCAAATATCCTTGAAGTTATCTTTACACTCAATACATAACATGTATTTATGACACTGAAAACTTTTGAAAAAAAAAAAAACCAAAAAACAAAGTTTTTATGTTCAAGATGAAAATAAAATATTTGTTTTTTTCTCTATTCTCATTTTTAACTACTAATGATCTAGAATTACTATTATATATTATAGTACATATCCATACATCTAAATATACATATTATAACATCCATAAATCTAAATGTATATTTGTGTGTATTTAAGAAGAAAACTTTTTAGGAAATAAACATTTACACGCATAAAAATGAATAGCATGAAATGGAGTGAGTTTTCTTTTACTATACGTATATGATCTTAATTTTAACACAAAACAATACAATACAAAAATTGTAAATATAATACGTAAATATGTATTGTATAAAATATATTATTATGTGTACAACTTATATAAGAGATGATAAAAAAAGATTACCGCCAGACATTTTGGCACTATACGGGCTTCTAACTATCATTTTTTTCTTTTATTGAAATTGAGTATTTATTCATTTATTATTACTCAATTTTAAAACTTTCAAATTTTTTTTTTATGTTTTTTCTTTTTTTTTTTTTTTTGTGAGTCAAAAAATATACGAAAATAATGTGCAAAATATAAGGGAATGAAAATGTTTTCTTTTTAAATTTTCTATTATTATAAATTTTGAAATGTTTATTCTAACTTTATAAATGTTTCTATAATAGATAAATTAAAATTTATTACAGTCAATATATATATATATACATTGTTATATAATAAATAATTTGAATAATTTTGAAATATATAAAAATAAAAATATTTTTAATATTTTAACAAAATATTAAATCGATACAAACAATGGTTTTAATAACAATAATAATTCAAATTGAAATTGATGTAAATTATTATTTGGGGACAAACAAATATTCGAAAATTATTTTTTAAATAATATTATTTATTATTAACAAAATATATTCAGTCGCAATCACTAATTAAGGAAGTAAATTGCTTGAATATCGTTTTTAATAGTAAAAAAAGCTCAACTCTTAATAGCTAAAAAATTTTTCTATTGTATAACAATATAGATTTACATACCAGCTATATACAATATAAAATAATATGTATGGCGTAATAAATTATATTACTAAACAATTTCAATCAGATAAAAGTCTTTCATACGCTTAAAAAAGCGAGTTATGATAGTTGAGCCAATCGATCTAATCGAAAGAACGGCTGTGATGATTTTTTTTTTTATTTTCCTATCAAACAATATAATATTTCTTTTTCAGTAGTGTGTATGACATTCTCTTACATACGCAACATAAATAATGGTTAGCGGATGAGAGAACCCAATTGCTAACCATCCATAGTATTGCTGGACCCTTACCCCGCTACCCTACTGTCTATTAGGTAGCTGCGAAGTTTTGTGACACTTAAGACAACTCGCTTGAATGTGTATCTAGTTTTATTTGGTATTTTTGAAGCTCAAGTAATTAATTTCGTATTTAATGGTGGTTCTTACCTATAGATCACTATGTATAATATCATTGTTGACGAACCACGGTTTACGCAGGTTTTTTATTTTATTTAGTTTAATCTGATGAGTTAAACCTTGGACCTACGTAGTCCGTTTGCCATCTATGTAAGTGAATTTTTTATTTTATTAAAATTTTTTTTATTTTATTTTAATTTTAACATTTTCGTATATACTGAAAAGAAGCTGCTCGGGACTGACATATATTGACAACGCTGATGAGGTAAGCCCACGATATACAGGCCTATTTGTCACTAAATATAAGTAACACTAAGAGATTTTTTGATAAACAAATCAAATACGCAACAAACCACTTGATGAAGGAGGCTCAATGAAACGATATTCAAAGCTTCTGTTGAAGAGCTTGCAACAAAAATCAAGTAGCTTTACTTTGAATAATTTTTGATTTTATAGATTAAAAATATAGGGACAATATATCACCGGTGATCATCCCAATTTTCGGCTCCAGTTACCATGACCAATACAATGTTAGAATTTGTATACAGCTGGGAAAAAAAATTCACTATTTTAGTGGTAACGGTATCTCAGAACAAAAATGGAAACGTTCGCTTACGACACTTTGGTGGTTGAGATTTTAATTAAACTCTTTTAGGCAACATTGTTTTTCATATTGAACACAATTTCGAAAACAAATTTTTATTTGTTTAAAGTCTGGACTAGTTTTTATTTTTTAAGAACAAAACAGTTTCAGAAGCTAAAACATTTTGACCCTAAATTAACAGAGTCTAACTATTTTAATCCCAAGATGTAATAGTATATATCCATGTAGTTTATTGTACCAGAATTAAAGTTATATGTTGTAGCTACGTTGTTTTTGCACCAATCAAAAGAGATGACATTTGTTAAGAAAATTTGAAATATGAAGAATTAAAGTTAAACTACCTCCTTCCTACCACTTATTAATAGTAACATTTTTTTAATTAGTAATATTTGAATTGCTGGCTACTCTCCAACTGTTTGATTCCTCATATCGGCTTTAAAATAGCTTTATTATTCAGAAACGTCCAATTAATTTTATTTAAATAAATTTAATCGTCCAATACATTTTTTTTAATTACAACCCAATGTGAAAATTTTTAGTAAAATATTTTTCATAATTATATTTGAAGATTGTATAAATTGATTATAATAAGATTATAATAATTAACATATATACATATATTATTTGCATATATCAATACAATCAACCTAGGTATTTAGAATAGACGTCTACAGGAGCGAAATTTTTAATTCTTTTCTTGTATTATTTATTGAGTTAAGGTATTAAATTAAATAGTTGTTCATTGGCTGTTAATCTTCACCTAATATATTACTGTCGATAAAATTCTACCCCAAATTGGTAAAGGTATTACCTACATACATAATTGTCGGTTCTTTAGTCAATCGGTTCCTTAAACATTTACACTGGATGGCGCAATAGGTAGAACACCTGTCTTTCAACCGAAGCGGCCCAGGCTCGATGAAGTAAAAAAATCAAAAAAAAATTCTTTATGGGTTTTTTTGGCTCGATGAAGCAAAAAAACAAAAAAAAAATCTTTATGGGTTTTTCGTTGGACCCATTGTCATTGGGATCAAAATAAAGACAAAAAAAATTTGAGAGTATAATCTGATAACAAATTAAATAAAATGGAGCAATTCTATTTCAGACGGCTTAACCATTTTACAAATCGATTTTCATTACTATATTATAGATATTTAAAAGGAGACGTAGCAAAAATAAATATTTTTCCCAAAATTTTTAATTATCAATTAGAAATTTCATTTTAAAATCTCACGACATGTATATAAATACTAAATCTATTTATCAAACTCACCAAAGTACAAATTTTCTGCTTTTTAAATTAAGTTTACTTTTTTTTCTAATTAATTATTACGTACGTGGTTGTTGGCTAAGATACACCAATAAAAACAAATTGTAATTGTAACGATAAGAATAAATTAAAACGAATTTCGAAAGGCGGGCGAATACTAGTAAGATATTATAGAGATTTAATGTTTTGTAAGCCACGAGAACTAATATAAGCTCAATTACTGATTATATTCTAATTCTGCAACTATCTAAGACAAACTGTCAAATTTATTAATACTTATTACAAATTTTACCCAAAATTTGTTTATAATTAATTTATTTATTTATTTATTTATTTATTTTAACAGTTGATCCTACACATAAATATGTAGGCCAACTTTATAGGTCCTTTTCCCTTTCGGGCCTTTTTATCAAATTATATTAATTATTTGGTATATATTTGTGTATATTATATAGTTATAGTATTTTTTTTATTAGTTATATTATATCTTTATTAATTATTAAATTATATTTGAAGCGATGTGGTTGTATTGAAAATTACATTTTCACTCATTTTTACCATTTGAAAAATTTGTCGGTTCTCACGGAGTTTGAACCCGTGCTCCTTCGGTCGTTACATTACTACACTCGAGTCCTTTACCACTCGGCTACCGAGGCCACTTTATAATTAATTAAAATTAAAAGTTTTAATTAAATTTTGACCTTAAAAATTATACTATGTTATTATAATATCTACAAATAATTATTTAATTTTCATTAACTTAAAATTCATACATTCACACAAAAATATATCCATATACGATTTAGCGAATTTTCCAAATGAATTCAAAATTATTCTTATATCATAAAAAAAAAAAACTAAACTTATTTAAAATTCTATTTAACACAACTATTCATCATAAAAATTCACTATAAAATTTTATCAATTTCATCACTGAGTAAATCTACAATAAATTGGTGCCATCTTTACTGCTAAGGACATCTTGATTTTTCTATAAAAAATAAAAAAAAACAAAATATTAACTAAAATAACAACTTCAAGTCCTTAAAAATAGAAATTCGCTTACTATATAGAGCCAAAAAATAAACAAAATTTAATATTCTCTAGCCTACAAAACAGAAAAAAAAAACCTGTAAAAGTTAAATCTCTACAAAATTAAATTAAAACAGTTTTTATTTGAAAAAAGAAGAAAAACAAAACAATAATAATAAAAAATAAAAACAAAAAAACGAATTTGATCCTTTTACTATAAACATAAAATTAAAAATGTATATATATATATATATATATATATATAAATATATATTATTTATGTATAAAATCACATTTGACACACGTTATAATTTTCGTTTTTCTTCTCAACATTTCTAACTAAATTTATTTTGACTCAGGAAAAACATTTAAATGGGCACATGTCACTATACATAAAATAAATGTACCAGTAAAAAGATTTGAAAAATTGGTTTTGGCATTGAACTTATATGAAAAATAAAAAAAAAATTGTGTTCAATATATTTTATTAGCTTAAGCTATATAGAATGTATAGAGATCAAAGGAAAATGGTCATAGAAATTTTAAATTACAATATAATATACGTTTTTTAAGGTTAACGAGAATGAAAGGGTGTACATTTTAGGATTACTTGATCCTAATTAAGACAATTTATATTAAATAATGTGTATACTTAATTTGTTATATAACACTTTCAGAAATTAAATCTATTAAATTGAACAAAAAAAAATGATGGAAATGTATAATGAAGTAACAAAGCAAATTTGTAAGTTAAATATCAGTATTGCAAAATGAAAATTTTATTAGAAAATAATATACTCGCAGATCCAATTTTTATCTAATCTAGTTCTGATAATTTTTTATATTTTTTTTTTTTTTTGAATCAAAAAACTAATAAATATCTGCTAAGCAAATTATAACTCGTTCAACTTCACACATTATTGTTAATGGGATCTGTTTTAAACCAATACATTTTTACAATAGCATCTGTTTGGAGTGATTGTGTAAAAATGCACACATCTCTAAGCTCCAAATACCATAGCAGTAGTTTTCCACATTTAATGAGTTGATAAACCAGTAATTTGATAAATAAATGCTGGAAATATTGTATATATTGTAGTTAGTACCGTATCAGTACCGTACTTGATTAATTCAGTACGAAAAAGTGATTCTAGCTAAGTTACTGTCAAAAACAAAAAAAAATTTAAAAAAATGTTTAAATTAATTTATAATCTCCCTTTTTAGTATTCTACCACTAACTTTAAGTATTTATGAATCTTATCAAATTATTGTAGTATTTCAATTTCATAAACAGTAGTTATATTTTTATATTTTTTAATCGGCTTTTTATTTTTAGTGATAATTTAAATTAAATAATTAAATTGTTGTCAGGTTTCCGTTCACTAATAGTTTTTAATATTTGATTGCAAATATCGATATTTCGGAAGCAACATACTTCTTTCATCAGTGCTTGTGACTAACTGTATACATTAATTCATTATTTTTTCCCTTCTTATATCCTATTCCCTCCATACTAGCTATCTATTTTACCTGTACTTTTTCCAATTATTTTATTAATTTAAATAGCGGTGAATATCCATTCCCTAAATCATTATTCAATCTATCATCTACCTGAACCCTCGAAATTGCTAAACTCTCATATGTGTCTAGTTTGCTTGTTTTGTGTACCTCCTTTATTGATGTAGTTATATTTAATTTTCATAAATACATTAATTTGACTATAATTAATGTTACCTTGAATTTATTGTGAAATAATAATTATTAAATTTGAATTTGATCGTATATAATTTTTCAATAACACCAACCAGGCTATGAAACAATATTAAAAATGTAGAAACTCTGTAAAAATCATGAATGTTAAACGAAAGGAATAAACACTATTATAATCTGCTACAACTTTCTGTATACTACCTAATAAATGACATTACTTCCTCCCATCTAAGTTAATGATCATACGAGTATATGATATAAAAGCACAACCTAAGCGTATCACTTGATATAAAACATTCCGCTAAAAGTATATAAACATCGTAAAATTATGAATAGTCGTATCAATTTTATACGCCAAGCGAAAGTCAATAATCATCTACAGAAATACTACACTACACATTTTATATAGCCAACAATATATTTAAAAAAGAGCATGCATTTTAACATAAAATAGCCAAAATAAGTTGAATTATAATGTGCCTCAATAGCTAAACTACATAATGTACTGTGTCACAACTATTGAATCTAATGCATAAAACTAAGTTTGAATCCAAATCATATTTATAATTTTTTAAGCTTATAACAGCTTATTTTGATATTCAAAATATGTCAACAAATATGTAACCATACATATGTATGATTAGATTTTGTATAAATCCGTTTATAAATTTTATTTATCTTATTTAATTTACTTAATATTACGTTAAATAAAATTATAATGGGTTTTAATTAATTTACAATTTGTGTCCGATCTGAACGGCTGCTCCAACAAAAAAAGAACTCTCCTTTCTTTTATTTTTTACAATTACCTCCTGCAAAGCTTTTATATAGAAGTGAGAACTTTTTTTGATTAGAAATTAACGAGTACAGTTAAAGCTTAATCCATTCACAAATATTAGCTCAAGTAAAAGTGATTCAAGCCAAGGCTTAAAAATAATGTATATAATTCATATTATTTCAAGTTAGAGTAATTCAAGTTAAAATTTAATAATTATGACCACTTCTAGTGGTACAATTTCTCACATACATACTTTAAGAAGAATATAACTGGCAAATGCCAACATTAATTTATTGAAGAAGGATTATAGGAAATTTCGGAAAATATCTTCTTAAACAAGGATGTGGACCCTGTAGAAAAACCACATTATTGTAATAATCAACAAATGTAACAGTACAACATATATATATATATATATATATAGTTAAAATTAATTCGACATAGAGAGAAATGAAATTGTTTTGTATAACCACATAATTTTTAAAGCTGTGATAATTGTGAATAGTTGCATCAATTTTACAGCCGAGCAAAGTCAATAATCACCTATAGAAATTTTATTTAGAACAATATGTAAAAAAAAATTAATGATTTTAACAGAAAATAGCCAAAATGAGTTGAACTATAATGTGCTTCAATACCTTAGATATATATTTTATTTATTTATTCATTTTATTTCGTACATATACATGAGACGGTAAGTCTCTATAGGAGTATATAAAGTATAATGTGTAGCAAATTCATAATTCTTAAATTAAATTAAATTAAATTAATTTAAACCTTAACCTAAAGAAATTAACAATAATGAAAATAATTTATAAAGAAAAGAAATTTATAAAAGAAAATTTAAAAAAAGAAAAAAAATAAAATAAAAAAGAGAAAAAACAAGAACAAATTAAAGTTAAAACTATAAAATATGGAGATAAAGTAATAAAATAACAAAAGTCCAAAAACAAAAACAAAAAAAAAAAAAAAATATATATATATATCTCTAAGTCGAATTAATTTTAACTTTGCCAAATTATACAATTTACCACAATGTAAGTCGGCTTATAACAGCAAATTTACAAACTTCAGACAATTAATAAATGCATAAAGAAAACGAAAAATGTGTATTTCTTCTATAAATCGCTCAAATTGAATAAAAAATATAAAGTACATAAATAATTATTGTTCGTTTACAATAATATGGTTAGTCTAACAGATTAGTTTTAATTTTAACAAAATAACAGAAGTTTTTCAGTCCATTAAAGTCGGTACAGTCCTTCACTTCATGCTCCACTGGAAAATTGAACCATAAATCAAAGCTATTCGGATGATTTTCTTCTACCTGAAAAAAACAATACAAAAAATATTGTCACATATTTATATCGGCACTGTTTACGCATATTTCCACAAGCAGTTTTTCAGCCCTGCTTTTAATTTTCTTCACGCTTTTTTGTTTTTTTTTTTTATCTTTACAGCTATCACTACATATACCCAACCATAATAACATCATAAGACTGGCTATAATTTTTTATGTCATCCTTTTCGCTGTCCTTTTTTTTTTTTTTTAGTTTTATTTTAATTTTATTTATTTATTATTTCCTTGTTTTGTTTTTTTTTTTTTTTTTGTACTTTCTCCAATTCAATTTTTATTTTGATAATGTTTTTATTTAATTTTTATTTTTTAGGATATAATAAATTCAAAAAGTAAAAATCTGAAAACAAAACATAAAATAGAAAATCATATTTTTTTTTTGTTTTTTTTTTCTATTAAGAATTAGATTTCATAAATAAAAACTCGTCCCCGTTGGCATTGTCTATACAGAAAAAAGAATCTAAACAAAGCCAAGTGGCGTCTCTACCTCTTAATGGTATATTTTATAGATATTTTGTTGTAACCGTATAGAAAAAAAGAGATATTCTTTAACGAAAAAAATAAACACAACAAAAAAAAAAACGATTCAGCAATTGTTACAAACGGAAAGTGGAGCCATTTTTTTTTTTTATAAAATTAAATTACGTAACAAAATAATATAAAAATGTTAGGCAATTTTGAAGTATAAAAGAAAGAAAAGAATAGGGGAAAAAAGCCTAGGTAAATCTTAAAGATTTGAAATAAATATGTATAATCTGTATGTATGTAATGATATGTATATAATATGTATAGTGTAATATATATCGAATAACTGATGTTATTATATTATTGTTAAAAAAGTCAATAAACACCAATACTAATGTTTAAATAAAATATAATTTTATAGTGACGTAAATCAAATCAATGTAAGCCCAATTTCCAATTCAGAATTTTATATATTATTTAATAAACGTATTAGTAACGTTTTATATTGCTTCAGGTATTCTTTCAAGATTTATCTATTTATTTATTTAATTATTTATAAATATACTTTACTTGTATATATTAATATACAGACAAACTGAATGTGTGCCTATTAGTTTTTGGTTATTTATTTTATCTCAATGTCAAAATGTACTAGACCAGATCGAGAAAAACCCATTTTGCTTAAATCGGAAATCGACTATGGGATATTGCGATTTAAAAGCAGGGGCTTTACCTATACTGTGCCGGTCAATATATTAGTTTTTTCAACATACTAAAGCTTTCTTCTATTTTTAACGTATAGAAACAACGCAACACAGCTATAGAGTCGCATTTATTATATACCATTATATAAAAATACAAAACGTTTATAAAATATGTGTGCGATTACTTTTGCTTTCAATACACAGATTCAGAAATACATTTTAATAATTTTATCCAATTTCTTCTTTGTTTTTGTTTTATGCAATAATGTGCCTATTTTCATAGCATCAACAGATTTGTTTGACTGTCATCCATTTTTGAACGAAATGAAACTATTATATAATGAGTACTGGGGTACTATATAAATATTCATTTAGTGTTACTTGCGCTACCCAACATCTAGCAGAAGAGACAAATTTATATTTCCATGGATTTAAAATCGTGTTTGTAACATCGTTATCATGCATTTTTCAGCCATTCTACATATTTGGCTCTAGAGAGATACTATAAAGATTTAAGATAAAGGAATTACGAATTGAAAAAAAAATATTAGTACCAGCTGGTAAAGGAGTATTTTAGTAAACAATTTGAGATTTTTTTATCTTCTATAAAAAAAAACTATATTTAATATTAAACTTGTAATCCAGACTAGTTTATTTATGTCATGTCAAAATATTGCTTCTCACTACCTTCTGAATATGGTAAATGGAGATAGAACAGAGAGAAAATATATTTTTGAAATAATTTTGATTATAATGCTGTTTCATATCAATTTTGATTAACAATTTCATTGCATAACAATACCGTTGCATTTGAACCAACGGTATTATCATCACTTATACATCTAAACTGTCACAAAATCTAATCTAATTCGCTATTAATATACTGTGCAGTGTAGTTTTGAGCTTAATGTGCTATATTCAACTGATCTCATGACAACACCGTAATTATTGATGTATGAATATTGGAATTCTAATATTTTATCAAAAATATCATACCATAGGTACTTTTTCTAAAGTATTAAAATTGACCAAAAATATTTATATTAAAGCTAAAATTTTCTATATGCATATAAGTTAATCAAAAATTATTATCCTGATGTTTTTATAAACCACTATTTTCTATTTGAACAAATTTAGATTTTTTCCTATTTTATTTTTAAAATATGACAAATTAGATTTCTCATAATAATTTACTGCTTCATCACATGTACTTAAATTTTACTATATAACTACTTACTTACTTATGGTACCTACATATTGACAAATTCAGTTAATTTACACCAATACAAATTCTCATTCAATTAAATTTTCCGTATAAACTATTTTGCACACCTATCTATATTATAATATCTATATATACGTATATATATACATTATATACAATTAATGATAATAACAGCACCTCTACAATACCTTTTTACATGATAACGAGGGTGCTAATATTATATTTAAAAAAGGAATTTACCTATAAAATAAGTTTCCTGTATAACATTCGTGAAATATTGGTATATGTACAATAAAACAGGAACAAAGGATATTTTGTTCATTTTTCACATTTTCATTCGTTATTTTTTGCTTTTTTTTTTTGTTATTGTTTTTTTTATTTCACAGGAATTTGTAAATTACAGTAATTCAAACCAATTTGTCAGATTATTCATCGTTATACCTACTACATACATCTTAATATATAATATGTATATGCATAATAATATATTAATACGTGTACAAATTGGAAATTGAAATTATAACATCTTTTTTTGCTGTTTTATATAATAGTGTTGTTGGTAATAATATCTAGAATTTAAATGTTTTTGTGAATTATTTTTGAGCGTATGCTATTATGAATATATACATATTGTATATACTCATATATGTATTACAAATAATTTTTCGATTATATTTTCCCAAAATTAAACAATTTAAAGCACCTGCATCCTGATTTAACAAAATTATTTATAGTTTTTGTATAAAAACATCAGAGAATGTCTATAAATCGTGGTTATTAAATAATTTTCAATGTAATTTTCAGTATATATTCAAAAAATTGTGTGAGTATATGGAAAAATGAAATATACATTGAAATATTAAAAACACTCATTGCAATCATCAGTGTTGATACACATCTATTGAATTTAATATAAAGAATATTAATTTCTTTTGATTACATGGTGATTATTTTCTTCTTTATAGATAATTTATTTTGTCCTTAAATGACTTTGGGAATATGGCAAAAATAATTTAATAAAATAATATTTTTTTTTTTTTTTAAATATAATTTAATGCTGCAGATCGATAAATATTACTTTTATAAACATATTTAATGATTTATTATTAGCACATGATATTGGATTTTATTTTGGAAAAATTATTGTTGGTCAATAAGATCAACTTAATATAAGTTAATTATACATATTTTTCATATACTACACATTTTTTTTCAAATTCCATTAAACATCTTAAAGTGTTACTGTGTTTGTGTTTTAAATAAAAAGACCCGATTGACGTGTCCTTCTTGTAAATTCCTTTTATTTTTTCTTTTCTTGTAGATTAAGCTTCGGGTGTTTTCGACTTACCAATCTAGAACAGATTTTTGTAATATATTCGACAAGTCTTATTTATTCAAGTACAATTTTTGCATCTGCCTATGTTTGACTTATCAATCTTGAGCAGATGTTTGAAATTGAGCCGACTCTACCTGATTAACTAATTTTACTGGCTAATATTTAATTTGAAAAAATTTTTCAGACTGTAGGGGTCCTTCACAACTCTATTAAAATAATTTCTCAATTGCACTCAATTCTCTCTAGGTATGAGTTCGTACGTACAATGCTCGGGTCTGGTTCTAAAAAAATTTTCAAGGAAAACTGGTTTTCCATTATTTTCTATTTCCTCACATACCTGATATCAGTTAAGGTTTTGTATAATACTAGTTATAAAAAAGCTTTGATTTTAAATTTTCAAAATTGAAGAAACTTGGTCTTTTAAAGCTGTCCATTTCAAAGTGCCATTGTGTCTTTTTTATTGCTTTGAATAATACTGAAAACTCGATTTCATACGTTTCAGCTTAAAAATGGGATCAATGAGTGTATCAAGCATAGCGCTTTGGTTCAAATAGATCAACGCCTATTTTGTACTCAATTTTTGAGCCATCAGTGTAACATACCAAAACTCTTCAGCAGATATTATAATAAACATTCTCTTATGATAAACATTTATTTATTTATTTAGTAAATTCAAATGTACATAAAATGGGCTAGCCTTTTAATTATACCAAATATGAATTCATTAATTATTTTTGGTAAGCATTGATTTGTGAAATCTACTGATTAAATTCAAATGATTATGGTGTTTCTTATGGTATCTTAGTTGTTGTATTCAAACTCTACGAAATGATAAATAGTTGATTTAGATGGTTTCCAAGTCTTTATTAATTACCTATATCATAATAGACCTATGTGATACTATCACGTGAGAATAATCCTTTCAAATGATTGTAAATTTTGTATCATAATAGATGTATTTGTAATTTTATAGGTTATTTTTGTATAAATTTTAGCGTTGGTTTACAATTTCATTACATTGAATACATTTTTATATTTTAAATTTACTATCTTCTAATTTACTTATTTTAAAACCCTCAAAATTAATAATAAAAAATACTTACAAAAATAATACAGAAAATTTCAAATTTCTTAACTATCGCAATAAAATTTTCAGTGATAGAAAAAAATAAATTTTCATATGAAAAATAACAAATGTTTGTACTAAACGATCACCTAGGTGATATTAAAAAAAATAGTCTAGCCTGATAGTAAAATATGGCTTTCATCAAAAAAATACGAGAATACCCATTTTTTAGTTTATTATGATAAGGGTATATATTTTTATTTTTCGATGAATGAAAGCATTTATTTTACAGATCGTATTTCACATTCGTTTCTGTACTGAGTTATTCCGTGATTTCCAATATAAGAAGAGTGTGTAGTGAAACAATTTAGACTACATTTCGTACACATTGTCATATATAAAGTTAATAGAAGTAATTAAATTATAGGTTAGCATATATTTTCGGGGGAAAAATAAGTTAATTGCCAAATTTTAGCTAAATTTGTTAATCAAATATATTTTTCTGTCAAATAAAATTTTATGCTGATCTATGAAGGTCTGGCAATATTAATTTTGGTGTAATAAAAGATAAACCGAAAGTAATTTTATCGAAAAATAAAAAAAAAGTTAATATTATCACCGAATGATATTAAAAAAATACAAAATTATAATTTAAATTTCAAAATGTATCTCTGTATTTATATTGTCAAAATGGTAGGTATTCCAAAATGTATCAAAAGTTTTATTATGTATATTATATTTTACAATGAAGTTGATATGAAAACTTTAAAGGATAATAGAACTGTATTTAGTCTGTATTAAAACTTTTTATACTGCATTTTGAAAGTCACCAATTATTTTCACATATTAACATGACCTGCTTACCTAAACATAATATGTGGCTAGATAAAATAAAGAAATTTGTTACTGATTTTAAAACTTAATATATGAAAAAGACAAGTCCGATTTATTTTATTTAAAATGATATATATATATATATATATATATATATATATATATATAGAATTATATCAACATTGTACCTAATAATGATTATTACCTATTTAACATAATTTTGTTATATCAATACATTGAATATGAAAACTTTAGCTATAAATGAATCACCATCAGTACCTAAGCATCCCCACCCAATTTTCATTCTTACATATTGTGATCATCAGTGATACCGAAATTTTCGGATACAAATTCGAATATTGTAAATATAACACTGATGTTGATCACGGTATCTATGTGTAAAATAGGAATTATGGTGAAATAATGGTGAAATAATGGTGAAATATTTTACTTATAAGGAAAATTTTTGTATCACTGGTGATCACAATATCGAAAGTGTTAAAATAATTTTTACAAAATTTCAGGCTTTTACAAAAACAAAAATTATTGCAAAACCAAAATGCTTATTAATTAATTTAGTATATATGTTAGGGATATTTTATTAAATATATGATTATATAAAGGACAATTTAAAAACTTATATTCAAATAGTTTTACAAAAAAAAAAACAAAATTAAATTAATTTTATGTAAATAATCAAAACCCATTTTTTTATATTTTCAGAATTTCATGAACATCATTCTTGAAAATAAAGTCAATTTATATATTCACTAAGTGATAGTAAATTAATTACAAACATTAATTTCATTTTAAATGTCAAACAAAACATTATAAAATTTAATAAATTTCAAACATAATTAAAAAAAAAAAGACAAAAAAAAAGCAAGACAC
This sequence comes from Argyra leucocephala, assembly GCA_963942445.1. Lineage (NCBI taxonomy): Eukaryota > Metazoa > Arthropoda > Insecta > Diptera > Dolichopodidae > Argyra > Argyra leucocephala. Next base: position 129,273,293 of record OZ012680.1, read on the forward strand.
AAATTTAAAATCAATTAATTAATCTGTAATATAAATTCAACTTCATCTTGTAATATAAATTCAAAATCAAATAAAATTAAAAATTTAAATTTAGTAAAACTATATATTATGTAAATTAATATTAGTATTTAGATGAAAAATTTTAAAATTTAGAAAAATTAAAATTATTTTTAAAAAACCTATTCTGTTTGTGAATAAATTTTAATAAAATTATTTAGAACAATTATTAGACCCGTATATTATAAGAAGAAAAAAAATATTATATAAATATTATAAATATTTGAATTAAAAATAGAAAAAATTAAATTTATAGTTTTGTACAAAATAATATAAAATAAAAAATAAAATCTATTAAATCACCAATTTAAATAATTGTATACTGTAAATAATTAAACTATAATTTTCAAAATAATTTTATTTTATTTAGAAAATACGAATATAGAATAACAAATTAAATTAAAATTCTGTATTTAATTATATTATGTATATATATATATGTATATATACTATATACGTACGTTAAATAATTTTGATTATTAATTTTAATTATTGATATTTTATAGTAAAAATAAAAAAAATTACAAAAAAACAAAAAAAAAAAATTAAACAAAACAACAATTATGTAATATAAATATAAAAAAAAAAAAATTGAATTAATAAGTAATAAAAATTATAAAATAATAATAACTAATTACAGAATAACAAAAAAAAAAAAAACAAATATAAGTGTTGAGTTTTTGAAATTAAAAAAAAAAAAAAAAAAAAAAAAAAATAAAAACTAATATATAATAAAAACTATATATATATATAATATAATTTAATTAAGAAAAAAAATATATAATATTTAATATACAGAAAAAGGAAAACAACAAAATTAATATGATGTAGTAAATATAATATTATTAATATAGCAGTTATTAGAATTATATGTTAAACAAATAAAACAAAAAAAAAATTAACAAAAAAATTATCAAAAACTAAAACTAAATAATTAATAAATGTTAGTAAAATAAAAACAAAAACAAAAATATAATAATGTGTCTATAATCGTTGGAATTATAAATAAATAATAGGGTACATAATTACAAATTAGAAATAAAATTATATAATTTTTAAATTAATACTATAATAATGTTAATATATTATTTATTTTTAGTTGAAATTTTGGAGAAAAAAAAATTAAAATAAAAAACTAATAACAAAAATTGTAAAAAATAATTTTAAAATATATATTTTTTAGTTTGTATTAAAATTATTAAATTAGGAATCTTTTTTTTTATGTTTATTATTTTTTTAAATTCATAATTAAAACAAGTTCCAAAAGGCCCTTAAGCTGAGAAAAGGTGTATGCTGATATAAGAATTATTTTTTTTTTTTTGATTTCCATAAAATTAAATATTAATTATTTTTTCTATTTTATGATGTCATCATTTAAATTATTATTTTAAATTGTTACATATATTAAATAAATTTTTCTGTTGTCTTATTTTATTGATGTTTACTATTTAGTGTAAATTTTATTTATTGTAATTTATTTTAAAATATTAAAAATTTTTAATATATTTTATTTTCCATAAAACTATACAATCTGTCTGTAATAAAGACATACAGTTTTTATACGTATACAACATATAAAATGGCTAGCGGATTTAAAATTCAATGGTAATATATAATACATAATGGTAATATATGATACATACACAATGGATACATAATGATCTAGTTATACTCTATTGTCCTTTTTAAGTTTCATATTAACTCCAGGTCTTTTATAAGTTTTATATTAATATCTTGGTTGGGTTGTTGCACAATATTCTGACAATTAAGTTGGTTTTGTTGGTTTCCCAATGTCAGGCACTCAAATAATAAATTAGACGATAACATGAATTTTATCTGTTAACCACATCATTGAATTACACTATTTTCTGTTCTGCATACTGATTAAACTAGCTATATTCTATTTCTATATTATTATAATTTTTTTCGATATATTCACAATAAATGCTTTATAGATTTTTAACGGGGAAAAGCTGGATTTACAATGACTATGAAAAACCAACCAAGCAATATCAAATATGTGATCATTCCAAATAATTTTTCGATTACTATACCTAATGTACTTAATCTGCTATTAATATACCTAATATACCTAATCTGCTATACCTATACCTAATATACCTAATATACCATATCTGCTATACCTGATATACCTATTCTCTGACGTGTATACATAATCTGGATCAACTTTCTACCTGTTGTATCTTATGTTCCTAAAACGAAAGATCAAGATTAAAAATATAAATTTTTCGCGAAACAATACAACACTTAGTCTGTTGCAGTAATCAAATCAATAATAAATATTAGAAATAAAGTTAGTGAAAAAACTCTTCCTAGAAGATTTTTAAATAATTTAATTTATTATTTTTAATTTAAATTAATGTAAAATTATTTATTTATATATTTTCATATAATTAAAATGTTCATATCTAGTCTCCTGTAATTATTTTTTTAATTCTTTAATAATATGTATATGTTTTGTATTTTGGATTTTAAATCAAAATTAACACCTAGAAATTGAGTTAAACTGTGCAGAAGTTGAGTAAAAAATTTACTCATACAAACTAAAAATCACAAATTTCAGAATACCTAACTATATAATTTTTCTGTACATTCTTAATTTAAATATTGACAAAAATGTAAAAATAAATTATTAATGCTACACCTTTATCTCATATTATATTACACAGAAATATTATATGCATATTTAAACAAAAAAAATATATTGATGTAAATAATTTAAAAATATACATATATAGAAAAAAAAAACACAAATATTATATACATAACAGCGAAATCATTGAAGTAGATATAAAAATTTAAATGTTATATATATATAGACATACATATATACATAAATGTATTCGTAACAACTAATTAGTAATTTTAAATTAAATTTCATTCTATATAAACAAAAAAAAATTATAAATAAAACTTTTGTACATATATTTTCAGAAAATAATGTGAAACGAAATTGAATGAATATAAATTATTAATAAAATAATTCATAAAAGCAAAAAAAAAAAAATAATACAAATTATAGAATATTAAAAATATAATTAAAATCAATTACAAAAAAAAATTAAACAAATAAATATAAATAATCGAAGATTTATTTAAATGAAAACATGCAATTCCTAAAGAAAAATAAGACTTTTAACGATTAGAATTTAGGAAAATTATTAATTATAATAATAAAGTGTAATAACAATATATATGCATATATATATATATATAAATATAATAAAAATTAATTGAAAATTATAAATTTGGAAAAGAAAAGAAAAAAAACAAAATTAGAATTCAAAAATATTAAATTAATTATAAAAAATGATAAAAAAGAAAATGTAGAAAATATTAATTTCATTAAATATTATGAAGAAATTTAATGAAAATATAGAAAAACAGAATAGAAAAAAATTAAATTACTAAAAAGAAGTTTCAAAATTTATATTTTATTTTATTTTAATTTGAAAAAAATGAATTTATAAAAAAAACTTATATTTATTAATTTTAATTAAAATCTATGTATATATAACTTGCAAATAACCAGAACTAGACTCAAAAAAATATCTTCTGCTTTTTATGCTACTTATTCTCTATTGGATGTACTGGATATTCATTTTTGTTAAATAATCTATGTATAAGTACAATACATAGTACACCCAGAATAAGACTTACAAAATTTTTTTTTCCCCTTGTCCTGCTAATTCTCTATTGGATGTTCTGGATCGAAAACAATAAGTATTCTGCTGTATGATAATATATTATTATGTTTATCCTATGAATATATTTAAAAGTCGAGACAACAATCATTATTTTCCTTATCTCTAAATTTTTAAATTTTGTTTAAATAAATTTCTATAACTTACAACATATACCACGTTTTATTGTATTCACATTCATTTGATAATTACCTTAACCTACACAAATTAAAATCGATTCAAGTAAATACTCAATATTAACAAAATTAATTCAATTGGATGCTCTAAACAAAAATAAAGATAATCTTTCTGATATAATTTTTATTTCTTTATTCTTAAACCAAATTATATTTTTATATATCAATATTTTTAACTTAAAATATTTTTAAATTTTAATTAACTTAAATACAACTTCAGTTGGCAAGACTTATTCTAATAATTAATCATAGCGTTCAATTCACGGTACATTAATTTTTATTTTGTTTAACAAAATTTAACATTTTTGGGTAATTAATTTTTACTTAAAATAATTTGAAAGAATTAAAAGATATTTTTGTTTTATTTATAATTGTGTATTTAGCCACTTAGTTTAAACAGTTTTTTAAAATATTGTATATACAATACATAAATTTTAAATATTTAAAATACAAATCGTAAGAAGTAAGAAAAACAGAGAGGGGGAAATTTAAAAAAAAAAATCTTTAAAAGTTAATTAAAATTACAAAATTAATAAATTTGACTCAATTGACTTAGAATATTTTGAATATGTAAAACAAAATTCTGTGGCAATAATATATAATCGCTCAAAGTCAACATAAGTCCAAAATGATAAATTATTATCATCCCATTCTACATGAAAATATTTATCTTCCCCAAAAGTCCCAAGGATTTAATAAATTTTTACAGTATAAAAAATAGCATTAATTTTTTCGCCTAACTCAGCTAAGCTTGACATGAGTTACATGAGCATATTGTATATGAGTATAATAGCTTACATTAACTTAAGCCGTTATCACCTAATATATTATTAATAATAGATCTAATAATCAAGCTCAATAGAGATATTTAAGCATCTTCTAGTTATCTTCTAGATGCTTAAATATCTCTATTAAGCTTGTAAATGATTATATTTAGTCTAGACTTCTTCTAGATGCTTAAGTATATCTATTGAGCTTGTAGATGATTATTATAAGTCTAGAGGTTTTATTAGATTTTGTTCTGCTATACCATTTTTGTGAAATTGACTTAAGCTTCTTAAAATCGATTTTATCCAAATTTATTTTATGATTTTATTTTATCACGATAAGCCTATTTGCGTCTGCAGTGATGTAGGGACTGGATCCCTCTTGGAATAAATTAAATCTAAATCTAACTAAAATGAAAATGCGGTTATGATTTATTTTTGTTCTTATATAAGACCAGCTTATTTTTGCTTTTTTTTTTAAATTGTCAAATGTAATGTATGAATATTATATTTAAAATTTCAAATTCAATAAAAATACATATTAGGCACATACACTGGACTTTTTATGTCTTCTCAATTTTATTACAAGTATAATTTGAGAATAGCAATAAATTTAAAATGGTAAAATTTTAAATTTCACTCAAACGATTTTATATTATTGCCACAGAATTTATTTAATCCATATATACTTATTGTTATACATTAATATTCCTTTAATCGACTCTATTCGAACTTATTCTCAAAGTTATGTCAAAAATTGTCCATTGTGCTCATCTTATATTGAAATTTTTTATGCTTTTGTGAGTAATTAGATTTTTTTATTGTATTATAAATTTATTTGCAAATTGGAATAGATTAAAAAGCATAAGTTTTTACGTATATATATATTGAACTAATAATTCAACTAATTCTAAAATATCAGCGAACCCATTTTCCTCTTTCTTATTATTTTTCAAGCAATACATTTGCATTTATAATAATATTCGAATTCATAACAAATGTTGTCAAATTCTTCTTCTACATATTATTATATTCCAAAATAGCTATATTTTCTTTTATCGTCCTCGTTCCACACAAACTTTCAGCTATTAAATCCAATTGTACCACTTTAATCATTTTCATTTCAATTAGTTAGCAAAATACTATTAATTTCTCAAATTGTTCAAAATATAATAAATTTTTTATTATAATTTGTAACACCTGTTACAATACGCTATATGTTATGTTAATTAATATTTAAAAAAAAAAACAAACAAAAATATTCTAATTAAATTATATCAACCTATTAAAAATATTATTATAATTAAATTATTTTTAATATGTTATTATTAATTAATATTAATTTTATGTTAAATATTATACCTTCTATTAAAGAAACTCTTTAAACTGTTATTTGAAAAAAAAAAAAAAAAAAATGTTATTTGAAAACTGAAATAAAACTCTGTTAACTGCATTTAATAAATTATACGAAAAAATTTATAAAATAAAAAAAAATATTTTTTTGTTATACAACAAAAAACAAAATTTCTTTATTTATATATATATATATATATATATATATAATATATAGTATATGAATATAAAATAGTAATATTAAAATTATTATTAAACCTTAATTATAATAAAGAAAAAAAAATTTCTATAAATTAAAATGGAAAAAAAAAATTAACAAAAAAAAAAAAACAAAAAAAAAATAATAAATTGGAAAATAAATATTTTAAAAGGATCTAAAACCTAAGTGAGTTTAATAAAAATAAAATTTTTTTTGAAAAACATAATTTATTGTTTTATTTAATTTTAAACGATTGAAATATAATTTCTATATTTTTAATTTCTAATTTATTATCAACATCAAATAGTGAGTGTGCATCTTTGTCAACAGCTCGTGAAATCGGAAATTCAGTATTCGGGTTGAAGCTACAATTTAGTTTGTTTCATAATGTAGATACTATTATGAAACATAATTAAATCTAAAATGTTTATATTGTGTTTCTTTCTGCATAGTTAAAGCAGTATGCAACCATTTTGAAACTATTTACATTGTGTATATTTCGTTATTAAACATACTAGATTGAATAGCATACATACATAGAGAACATACTAGTCAAAAATCTAATACTACTGTTTGGTTGTCACCCGGCAATGTTAAGCGTAGTTTACTTTTGTTTAAACGAGGGTAGCATTGAAAGCAATCTATTGACACTGTTAATCATGAAGCATTTCACAAAAGAATGAAACCAAAGTAAGTATCTGGATTCACTAATGTAAAGCTAACCACAAATTCAGGTTAAATTCCCAATGAAAACAAAATTATTTAGGCACTTAATGCAATTTTCAGTTTTTAGTTGACCGACAAATTTTATCAATTTAGATTTTTTTTAGTATTGTAAAGTGATACTGACAAAATTTTATTCTATGTGAATACTGAGAAAATTTAAGTGTTTTGACAGTTTAAATTTAAAATTTGTATTTTTTTCTGAAGTTTTTTAGAACAGAAATAATTATTTAAATTGAAGTGTTATTAATAAAATACAAACATGTCCTCAACCGAATTTTTTTATATAATAATTTGTCTAGTCTTCGATAATTCAACAAATGGCTTTAATCGAATTTTACCTAATTTTTTGAATGATTAATGTTAACAAATAGAAATTACCAAAAATTAAAATTATTTGAAACTCTATAGGATTTTTCATAAACACTATGTGACGTGGCTATTGCATTATACATGGTTGAACACTACAACTCAAAAATGCTATAAATAAATAAATGATACCAAAAAGGAAGATAATAAAAAAAAATTAAAGTGCAATATTCATCATAAGCAAAAGCTAACATGAATTATCATCACACTGTGAATACTTTTGTCTATATTGACATGGTGTATTCGTCATCCTTTCCATTCACAACCCAAAAATTTGTCATGAAGTTATCCTTATAAGTTAATTTTCATATTAACTTATTTAATAAGTGTAAAATTGTGACAATCCAGTACCTGAACAAAATATATATGTACTTATGTCGAGTATGGGATTGGGAATTAATGCAAAGCAGATGCCATCAAATCAAAATTTTATTAATTAATTTTTAGAAAATAATTAATTAGTTATGAGTAAAAATTCATTACAAACCGAATTTAGAAAAAAATTTAAATAAATTATGAGTAAAAATTTATAACATGTTGGAAAACCATATTTTCAATATACATAATTTAGCATTTTTATTATCTTGGTAACCTGGCAATGCTGATGTCACCAAGTATCAATATCAATAATTATAATTGACAAGCATTTAAGGTCCTGCACAGTAGACACCTTTTTATTTTATTTCGATTCTCCTACTCCTTAACGAACTTCTAATATAATATATAAGTTATATATAAAACAAAAATGCGCACACAGTTGAAAATTTTGTACTCATATGATTTTATTATTCAGCAAATACATTGTGCATAAGTGAGATCTTATGAAAGTAATAAACAAAAGCATTGTTTGCAGTTATTATAATTTATATTATGTACTTGCAAATGAATCTATGTACATATGCCAAATAAAAACAAAGAAATAAATTCATTTCAAATAAAAAATATAAAAAGCAAAAACAAAAAAAATCAGTTGAATTGTTCATATGACTAGCAAATTAATTTTTATATAGTAGAGTTAGAGTATATATAATTATCCTTATTGAACTTCTAATATAATAGTTGTATATAAAACAATAATGCTCACACAGTTGAAAATTTTTTAATCATATGGTTTTATTATTCACCAAATACATTATTCGTGAGTTCTTATTAAAATAAAAAGCAAAAACAAACAAAAATATAAAAAAACAAAAACAAAAAAAAATACAAAAACAAAAAAAATTCATATGACGGGCAATTTCTACTTTACATAATAGAGTCAAAATAGCTATCTATAATTATAATTGACAAGCATTTAAGGACCTGCGCAGTAGACACCTTTTTATTTTATTTCGATTATCCAATATATAAGATTGAATATAAAACAAAAATGCGCACACAGTTGAAAATTTTGTACTCATAAAATTTTATTATTCAGCAAATACATTATGCATATGTGAAATCTTATTAAAATAATAAACAAAAGCAAACAAATCAGTTATTATAATTTATATATTTACTTGCAAATGAATCTATGTGCATATGCCAAAAAAAAAAAACAAAAAAACAAATTCATCTAAAATAACAAATATAAAAACAACAAAAAAACAAATCACTTGAATTCTTCCTTTTTATCTTTTTCAGTAACTGTCTCTAAATTTTGGATATTTGTAGTAATAATATAGTTTTTATTAAAATTATGTATTATGTAGGTATATATATACATATTACATACCTCTTTAATGACAAATTTTTTTATTTTATACACTAAATGCCACTTACTATAGGGAATATATCGGAAACGAAGCAGTATATGAGAGACGTGTATTTATGTGTCCTAAATAAAACTTACTAACCACAAAACTTTTTATTAAACACGAGTGATTTTTGCTATGTCGTGCGAAGTCTATGTCAGTACGTAAATTACTGTTTTTTTTTTTAAAACTTTAAATTTGACTTCAACTTGAAATATAATTACTCAACAGGGGCCCCTAGTAATTACATAATTTGATAATTCTATTTTGATTTGATTTATTTTTGTCATTAGTTGAATTGTCATTTAATTAAAAATGTAAAAATATTGATTGCATTTCCAGATATATATAGCAGTATTACATTTTGTACTTTAATCATCTTAATTATTTTGTATCGCAATAAATCGTTAATAAAAATAATATCATAATTATATTCAATATCGATTTTCTTTTTTCCTAAATACTTAAAGCACAATCAAGCTGATAAGCATAATAAAGAAATAATTGTATATAAACAATAATAAATTATACTTTTACATAGTTTTGTTTATGGACCCAAATTTACAATGGTATGTACTAATTACCGCAAATGACCAAATAGAAATAAATTATGAGTTGAATGTACTCTAATTTTGAGTAGAATTAAAACCATTTAAATATATTCGTAAAAAAATTGGAGGTCTTTATTGTCCAAAGAACAAAACTTTAACTTAAACTATCATTTTTCATTTTATGATAGCAACTTAAAATATAATCGAACTCTTAATTATCATTTTTTTATGCTTTTCTTTCTATTCAAGTTTATTTTTTTTAATTTATTAAAGCTAAAAAAAATGTTTAAAATTATTGAAAATATCTTAATAAACTCTTAAAGGATCTCACTTGAACGAACAGAAATTTATTAAAATTAACAAAAAAAAAAAACAAAAATTCTTAACAACATCTACAGTGGCATATAATTTTTTTTTTTTTTTTCTTTATTTATTTTTCTCCATAATTTATATCTTCAAAGTTAGAACTTTTAATATTTTTGTTGTTTTTTTTTTCTTTTTTCAAAATTTTTTCTACAACAAAGGATAATTGTAAATCCTTGAATTAATCTATTTTCAACAATCTATATAGAAAGTATTTAAGAAGTTTTGTTATTACTTGAATTTTTTTTTTTTTCATCTCTTTCTTTCTTAAATTTTTTAATGAGATTTTAATTATAACGCTAATGTGTATGTGTACGTATACTTTATATTTATATGTGGATTAATTGTTATTCTTGTTAAGTTTATTATATTATTGTTCTTGTGTTCCATTGAACTTGAAGAAAAGTGATCAAAGAAGTTTAATTAAACTCGTTTTGTCTTAAACTTATTTTGTCATCATTTTATTACTAATTTGCTGCTCATCTACCATCAAAATAAGAAGTTACTGTCAATTGACTTGAATTACCTTTAACAAAGAAAAACAAAAACAAAATTATATAATACAATTTAATTTAAAAAGTGAAAAAAAAAAAAAATAATAATAAAAATAAAATAAAATTTAAAAATCAGTTTTCATTGTTAACTTTTATAATAGGAAAAAATTTAAAGCGGTGTTTACATTCAAGTTTTTCATCAGTTTTTCATCAGTTTGAGTATAAAAACTGAGAATAAAAAGTGATTCAAAATCTGAATGTAAACATCGCCTAAATTATGATTTAAAGAAGAAAAATTCAAATTCAAAGAATTATTTAAAATATAACGTCGGTTAACTGATCTGAATCTGTGCCAATAAATCATAACCGCTTATGTCAACATAGAAAAAAATTGAGATAAAAGCATTACCATATTTAAAATTTTTGTAAGTATTTCCTGCAAAAATTTTGTTTGATTCTGACAACTATAAGTCACGTTTTTGGTAGGGTCAAATAATCGATTATGTAATTGTAACCTAAATTTTAGTAATGATCGCTTATTTAACTTAAAATATTTTAAATATATTCCTAATGGATATATGACTTAGCGATAATTAGCTATAAAAAAACGCTTATAAATTGATAAGCGTTTTTTACAAATTAATTTGGAATATTATTTTCATATTTTCAAAAGGAAATCAAATGGTAATTGGGCCAGAAGCGATGGTGAGAAATCAGAGCTTTTTGCATCACATTTACAAAAAGTGTTTGTACCGTATCCACCAGTAATTTCAACCGACGAAAACAACAAGATTGAAAACTACCTTGAAGTGCCTTATCAAATGGATTTACCGATAAAGAAAGACCGGATAAAGGAAGTACAGGAAATTATAAAAAACTCTGTATCAGATAAGAAGGCTCCTGGGTATAATGGTATCACAGCCAAAATGGTAAAGGAACTTCCGTATTGCAGTATAAAATTCTTAACCCACATTTTTAATGCTATATTAAGAACTAGCTACCTCAAAAGATATCTGGAAAACTGCTCATATCATAATGATAGCTAAACCGGGGAAAGCGCCAAATGAGACTAGTTCATATAGACCAATAAGTCTTCTGCCAGTAATATCAAAATTAATCGAAAAACTAATAGCCAAAAGATTGATTAAAATCAGCTCATCAGTTTGGCTTTCACAATCGAGCAAATTCATAGAGTAGTGAACCATATAAATAATTCACTTGACAAGAAAAAATACTGTTCTGCAGCTTTTCTGGACATTTCGCAAGCCTTCGACAAAGTTTGTCACAAAGGTTTCCTTTACAAGCTTAAAAAACTACTTCCTCACCACTACCAGCAACTCTTGTCAACTTATTTATCAAATAGGAGGTTCTTCGTTAAATACAACGGGGAACAATCGTCACTAAAAGTAATTAAGTCTGGGGTTCCTCAGGGCAGCGTCCTTGGCCCACTACTTTACCTGATATTTACAGCGGACCTCCCAACATCGCCGAGGGTACTCACTGCTACCTTTGCTGACGACCAAGCGGTCTTAGTGTCTCATACTAATTCGAGATTAGCTTCAGAAGCTCTTCAGAACTACTCTTATTGGATATACAAAACTGGCTGAAAAAGTGGAGAATAAAGGCCAATGAATCGAAATCCCTTCATATCACCTTTACTAATCGCAAGGGAAATTGCCCCGCGGTTCACCTTAACGACATGGAATTGACACACCAAGACTCGGTTAAGTACTTAGGTATACACTTGGATAGACGCCTCACTTGGAAAAGTCACATCATCAGCAAAAATAAACAACTACGATTAAAATTCAACCAATTAATTTGGCTAATAGGTCGTTTCTCCAATTTATCCCTAGAATGTAAAGTTGCAGTGTACAAAGCTATCAACAGGCCAATCTGGAGCTACGGGTTGGAACTATGGGGAACAACTAGTAACTCCAACATCGAAATAAGAGAACGCTTCCAGTCCAAAGTATTAAGGTCTATAGTCAATGCGCCTTGGTATGTCCGAAATGACACAATTAGATCAGATTCAAATATCCCATCTGTTAAGCAATTCATTAAAAAGAAAGCTGAAAAATACTATGTTCGACTGGAAAACCATCCAAATTTACTTGCTCCTCAACTCATCAATAATAAACGAACAAGCGAGCGCAGATTAAGACTCTTCAGACCGCTCGATTTATCTACTAGATTCACTTTACCTGAGACTCCATAAATATAAATTTGAATATTAAGTCAAGAATCAATGGATTCTTGACTTAGATTACATGTCAATTACATCACGTCAATTTTAATTCCAACATTATACTCAATATCTTTTATATTTTATGTAGATAGTTGTATAGAATAAAGACAAAAAAAAAAAAATATTTTCAAATGTCTTGAGTGTTTAAACCGGCTTAAGCGGTAAACACAATTGCGACTACTGACGAAAAATGGCGACGAAAAAATTAAAATACATACGCTCTTATGTATATGCTCACAATTCCAATCGTAGTAGTCGTTGGTAGTCGGTGGTCGGTGGTCACAATTGTGTTACAAATCAATGTTTTCATCATTTTAATTGTCAATTATTGAACCATTTAAATTTATGAGCTATTATACATCCATGTTGACATATTAATTTTGTATCCATTTAATTTTTAAAATTTTTCTATATTTAATATTGTTAAAAAATTATTTTTTTATATTTATTTTTAAATGCCAACTGATTTTTTTTTCTACAACTTAATTGACGTAATGAAGCTTCAAAAAATTGTCTGAACATTCAGAAAAAAGAAGCCATTTTTTTAACTCAGCGGATTTTGACACTATGATTGATGAGAACAGAACAGTAGAACACTCATATCAATTAATTGTCCCGTAATTGACTAGTATTCATGAAATTATTGATGTGTAATAGACAAAATAACGTTTTTGGATTTCAAATGTGCTTACATAATTTAAATGATTTCAAAAAAACCAAAAACTGGTACATTGACATTACTATATTTTTAAACACACATTTAAATTTTAAAATTGATATTACTCGAAACATCAAATTTAGATATTTAAGCGATTATGATTTGTTGCCACAGAATAGTCTTGAGATATTGATATTTAACTGACAAAAAAACACAAATATTTAATAAGCACAAATTTGTTTATATAAGTTTAAATTTATTTTCAAAATATTGAATAATAGTGTTGTCGATTATTATTTTGTGTTTTACAAAGATATAATGTATAAAATTTAACTTTATGGCGAAATATGAGCCTTTATATTCCGTTCTTTCTTCTTAATACAATTTTAATTTTTATACAGTGAATAATAACAAAAAAACAACAAAACCATTTTTAACTAATACACGTACATACATGCATATATTATCTATAATTATAATAGACAAGTATTTAAGGACCTGCGCAGTAGACACCTTTTCATTTTATCTCGCTTCTCTGTAATGAACTCAACTCTTATTAGAAGGGAAACTCTTCATTTACGTAAACTTTAATGCAATTTTTTACATAAACCACAACAAAATATTCCCATTAGTTGAAACAAGTAAAAACTATCATACTATACCTACTTTAGCATTGCCGTATAAATGAGAAAGAAAGAGAACACAGCATATGCTTGCCTAAATTTTTATATACAAATTTTTATTGGGCTGACAAAAGATTTGAAAACGGTTATGAAATTTTTATATGCGGGATTATTTATTAAGTACAAATACAGTGAGAAAAAAAGTTCGGACAATAATTAAAGATTTTATATTGAAATTTTAAACAAAGACAACAAAAAGTAATATTTTTTTATATTAAAATTTAACGTTTAATAGATACCACGATAAATAGTTTCATTTTAATATGAAAAAATTATTATTTACACACATTATATTTGAATTTTATCTTATTAATTTCGCTACACCTTTTTATTTCCTATATTTCACTTCATTCGTGAACATACAATTCTTATTACCGTCTATTTCTAACAATTTTTTTTAAATGTAGGGGTGTGTTAGCAAAATACATATCCGAGTTTGACTTTTTATTGTTTAGAAATTCTTTGCTTGCAATAAACCTATTTTAATAATACGTCAAATAGAACAAAAAAACAAGTTCATCTAAAATAAAAAAATATAAAAACAACAAAATCAAAAATAGAGTATCTATAATTATAATAGCCATGTATTTAAGGACATGCGCAGTAGACACCTTCTCATTTTATCTCGCTTCTTCTAATGAATTCTTAATATGTAAATAAGTTGTATATACGACCGAAATACGCAAAAAATTCAAAAAATTCAAAAAATTCAAAAAAAGTCTATTTTTTATTATTTTTATACTATTCTGTATAATGTTATTATTATGTTCTATTAAAAACTTTAAATTTGGCTTCAACTTAAATTATAATTACAAAATAGGGGCCCCTAGTAATATGTATAATATAATAAGGAAATCAATATGAATTGGTACATCAGTCAATGAATTTAATAAAACACCAACTACAATTAAAAATAAAGATTATAAAAATTTTAAAAAATACATAAAAAAATTTAATTAACCATTTTTACTACTGAATTAAATGTAAACTAATTAAATTTATATACATGATATAATTTATCAATAATTGTTACATTTTTCTATTTTGTAAATATTCTATGTATTTTCTTACTATATTTTCTCTTTTTTTTTTTAATATCATATTGCTATTTATATTTTCTACTTGTTGTTTACTATGATGTATATTTAACATTTAATTTAAAATTTAAGTACTAATAATCACTCTGTATGAGCTAACGCTCTTTTTGAGAGTAGAACGAATAAATAAAAAATATAAAAAAATTAGATATAATACCAGTGGACACTCTGTGCAATTTAACAGTAGTGTTTTTTTAACACATACAATTTTAAATGAAATAAATATTGTATTTTATATTGTTTTTATTTGATATGATCGTTTTCTGAATAGCTCAATAATTTTTACTTTGTAACGAAATCAATATTAACCCTTTCAGACCCAAGAAAAATCCTAATTTCACTTCAATTAATTTTACACAAATAAAATTTAATACGTAACTGGGAACATCTAATTATTTTATACTACACGATACTAAATATGTTCTTACAAGAGCTATGAATTGATACATTTGATATAAAATTCAATAAAATACAATCATTAAATATCAAATATAAAATTATTCAGTAGCATTTTACACTTTTCACAATCAATCGCTAAAGGTGGGTGGGTCTGAATTTCTTGTTTATATTTTACATTCAACGAACTGAATAAAACCATTTAAGTACTAACTTACACAATTTCTAACTAAATTTTAACGAACAATCAAAAATTTACTTTATTTTTAATTTTATATTTTTGAATGACCATATCTCCGTAAATATTGATATTATTACGCTTAAATACGATATTTTCATATCAAATTGTATTGTTTTAGTTATTAGAACTTTAAACGACTTCTTTTAGAAAAAAATATTTACTAAATATACTTCAAATAAATTTTTTATAAAAAATATAAATAAAAAAAAAAAACTTAAGTAATTGACTCTACATTAACATAAAAATTTATATATATACGTACATTTAGTTTTCTGTAAGCACTATAGATACATTTAACTGTAAATTATAATCATCCAATAATAGACATCTACTTAGTACTTTCATTTAAAAGTTTCAAGGTTAATTTAATATTTTCAGAAATTAAGTAGATATATATATATATATATAATATAATATATTATGTATTAGTTTATAGATCCCTTAAGAGTTTATACATATATAATGTACATGTTTTTTTAATTTAAAATAAAATTATTTTGATTCTATGACCTTTTAAAAATTTCAATGTTTTGACCTTTATAAAAAATTCTAAACAACAATATTAGAATTTAATATTAAAAATATATATATATATATACATATATTTTCTCCAAAAATTATTCATGGTATTCAAAATATAAATATAATATTATGTACATGAATGAAGAGTTTTCCAAATAAATGGCTTTGGGATGTTGCTTTATAAGAACATAAATAAAAACAAACAAATTATATTAAATTTGATTTCATAATTTTTATTACAAGTACATCGACTAAATTTGAAAAATGGTTTAATTTAAATATGTAGGTACAAAACATGTAGCTTGGATGTTAATAAAAATATTATAATTTTCTATGGAATTTTTTAATAATTGAGTGAGATGTTAATAAAAGCTTTGACTTATGAATATTATAAGCCTATGAACCTTGAATCTAGATCAAATCGGAATAATTTAAATTTTTTGAATATTTTTGAAAAATTTCAAAAAATACCCTAAGCATTTATTTTTTTCACCGATTTTGATTGGCTTAGTGACACGAAACCCTCAAAATAATTATTGACTCAAAATAACCAGATTTTTGTAAATCACAAAAAAAATGTTTAAAGAAAAAATAATTCTCATACAAGTTTAACTGCCGTTGGCAAAAACATGGTCTCGGAAGCACTGACAAAAGTTTTGCTTTTTTTTATAAGTTTTTTTTTTGTCAAATCTTTCCGCTTACATATTTTACTGCGGTCAGAAAAAACAATGTTTCAATGAATTGAAGCACAAATTTGGGAGTTATTTTGAAATTTTTATTTTCAAATATTGACGTCCTTATACTAATGGTTTTTATACTAACTTATAATAGAAAAACCATAAATTTAATAACTTGAATCGTGAGTTTATAAATAACACTTCTTAATTTCACAATAACTCTTCTAAACTAAATTTTTTTAAGTAAAAATTAAAAACGTCCTGACGCGTTTACTTACCCCATCAACAAAAAAAATATACGCTTTATTCAGGAAATATTTGTGTTTGGATATCTTGTCTTTTGGGGATTTTTGTTTTGGGAAATTTGATTTGAAGGCTTTAAGCGACGAATTATCAAATTAAGCCTAATATGTTATTGAATTTGACTTGATTTAATTAACGGCTATAACAAAAATAAAAAATTTTATAAATTAATATCTTATTTGTTAATAGTAGCCCATCCAATTAGCCTATATATAGTTCTAAATTTGATATCAAGCTGTTTCGTTTTACGTCAACTTAGTCCTTTTTCTTAATGTATGCCTACATATTTTACATTTTACATTACATATGTGCTGACTTCGATTTATTTTACGTTCCATTTTTGCAGCCATAGTGGCTAGTATTTTTTAAGTTTGTTTGTAGTTTGAATGATACTATTTTAGCGCCCTAATGTCCAATCATAAGAGTTTTTTTTTTCAATATAAATTTTATTTTTCCCTCTATTTTTTACATTCTTACACTAGTCTAGCCTACAAAAATTTACAAAAACAGCTACTTATTTCTAATTTTATTAGCATCTAAACAATTTTTCCGTTTTTGTGTTAGTTTTACGCAAAATTTTAGAAATTTTTTATACTATGTATTACTATCTTTGAATTATATTATTGGAAAAGTAGGAGGTAAAAACCAATAGTTATTTATTAAAAACCTAGCCTAACTTAATCTATCTTAATCTAACTAAAACTGCTTAACCTAATTAAAAAAAAAATAATGTATATTTTAAAATATGTGCTAATTATAATTAGAGTTTTCCAACCACCAATAGTTTGCTTTAATTAATTTGTCCTTATCTGGTATGGACATTTCAAATTTTAAATTCTCTCCGTTAATATTGCCCGGGTTATAATCAATAGCTTTACATGTAGGCCGTCTATTATAATGGTATAATAGAGGGACATGATTACGGTTTTGAATATAACCGTTTTTATCTAAATAGATAAAATGCTCTGGAACCTCATTGTGGTAGAATATATGCGATATTAAACCATTTTCCGGAGTATTTTGTGCTTTATCATAATCTCTTCGAATTAATTTTATAACAAAATTATCGAATCTAATTATGTTTGCTTCCTTGTGCAAGTATGAGTAGTAATGCTTGTATTCGGAATTGGGCTTTCTATATATATTAGTACAAACTCTTATGCACTTTCTTTCAAATTTTCGGAGAGTTTCCATTAAGCTCGCACTTATGTTGTACCATATTGGTGCACCATATACAAGCATTGGTCTTATTAATGTTTGGTAACATATAATTTTAACTCTTTTACTAATAATTTGGTTGTAAAAAAGTTTTTTTGAAGCCATGAAAGCTTTGTTACCTTTTAATATACTAGATTTGACTTGCTCAATATAATTTAAGTTACGATGTAATTGTACTCCTAGGTATTTAACCACTTTTTTATTAGTTAAGATAACATTTCCTGCGGATTTTATTTCAAATTATTTCCAGTGACCATGAGAGTTATCATCGGCAAAAATTGTGCTTTTACCTCTGGTATTGCTGAAATATCAGCTGTAAACAACAGGTATAGTATAGGTGTTAACACATTACCTTGGTGAATGCCAGATTGTATGGATTATCCAGTGTATGCATTAGCTTGCTACACACAAAACATTCTGTTTTCAACGTAGGTATCACAATAGGTAGATTTTGTTTCAATTTGCAAATCTTATATATATAATACACAAGTTCGACGAAGTGGGGAGTATAAAAACAAGAATAGTTGAATAATAAATTACACCACAAAAAATATTAAAATTTTAGCAAGTTCTTAAGCCAAAAATAAAAATAAGCAAAACTGTGGTGAATACCTTAAATATTTAAAATAGTTACACATTCCACAAACCAAAAATAAAAAGCATACAAAACGTTGGCGAATACTGGAAACATTACCAATTAAATACCAACAAACAAAAATAACAAATTGAACTAATAATTAACATAGAATAATTGTACATATTTTGATGTCATTCAATCCTGGGAATGTCAATTATTTAAAAATGAATTGTCTGAACGGTCTGATATACATAGGTAGTACAAAAGTACAAATAAATCATTAAAGAAGTAAAAAAATATGGGATAAATAAAATACAAGCACATTAAGATGATGCAAAGCTGGTGCTGCCAAAAAAAGATGTACAACTATACAAGCATATTTCTGATTTAGCTGGCAACAAAAATATTATTTTGCCAGTACATGCATTCAATGTTATTATGGGTGGTAGCCATGCTGGTAATAAATTGGCTATGCAAGAATTTATGATTCTCCCAACTGGAGCATCATCATTCACTGAAGCTATGAAAATTGGCTCAGAAGTATACCATCACTTAAAGAAAGTTATTAATGATAAATTTAGTTTGGATGCTACAGCCGTTGGTGATGAGGGTGGTTTCGCTCCAAACATTTTAGATAACAGAGATGCTTTAATTTTAATCCAAGATGCTATTAAAAAAGGTGGTTATGATGGCAAAGTTGATATTGGGATGGATGTTGCTGCTTCAGAATTCCACAAGGATCATTTGTATGATTTGGACTTCAAAAAACCTCACAGTGACAAAGCTGATTGGTTAACACCAGAAAAATTAACTAATTTATATCTTGAATTTATTAAGGAACTCCCAATGGTAAGCATTGAAGATCTCTTTGATCAAGATCATTGGGAGGCATGGAGTCAAATGACTGCTATAACAAAAATTCAAATTGTTTGTGATGATTTGACTGTAACCAATCCATCCCGTATTCAAACAGCTATAGAACATAAAGCCTGCAATTGTTTATTGTTGAAAGTAAATCAAATTGGTACAGTTACAGAATCAATTAAAGCGCATTTATTGGTGTGTGATAAAGAGTGCTGATTGGGGTACAATGGTATCACATCGTTCAGGTGAAACGGAAGATACATTTATTGCTGATTTGGTTGTTGGTCTTAGCACTGGTCAAATTAAAACTGGTGCACCATGCCGTTCTGAACGTTTGCTAAATATAACCAAGTTCTTCGAACTGAAGAGGAACTTGCTGCAGATGCTAAATTTGTCGGAAAGAATTTCCGTGCTCCACATTAAATGCACTAACAATACAATTATTATAACATCTATTGTTATTGTATTTTTTTTCCCTTGTTTAAAATTTAAAAGAAACCATTTCAAAAAACACAAAATAGCAAAGTAACAATTGTATTAATTTCTTCTGGAACGTTTAACTAGATGAAAATTCCACCAAAATAATCACCTTATTAAATTAAAAAAAAAAAAAAAAATTCTAGCTTTGCTTTTATATGTTTTAGATGTTATGTATTGTTACATATTAGAGAAAACAAGTACGAAAAATTACAAAAAAAAAAAAATGAGAAATATTTCGATATACATATTTTAAAAATACAATAATGTTAATTAAGTATAATACTTTAATCAATTCTTTAATCATAAATGACAAAATGAGATTGTTTATTTTTATTATTTCTAGACTATTAATATCCTAACTACTTCAACGGCTTGATATTTGTAGTAATATCACAAGACATTGCATAGACAATAACATTGTTTACTTATCAATTTTATTTTTATTTTTCGTATAGCAAACACTTTAAATGTGGAAAGCTACATCTATAGTAAAGTAAAACTTTGCCTTCATTATAGCAAAACTCCATTTTATTCTAAATCACAACGAATATGTATTCCAAATTAATTTTAAAGAATAATTGAAGAACTTTGTATGTACATACATTCATCACATAAGTGGGATTCGAGCTCGAAGTTATCCTTTTGCTATTATGTAACATAGTGGATAATCAGTAGACTATTTTAGTCCGTCTAAGTTAATGGCTGTGTTGACGAATTAATGAATATTTTTTGAATAACATATAAAGAACCAAATTGGATGAATAAATTGTTTAAATACGCTTCAGAATATATTCTACAATAAAATGCCAAGACCCAATTTAATATCTTATGCGAAAACACTAATTTATCGATCATACTACGTTGAGAGTAATGGGATTTTATTGTGTTAAATTATAATGAAATTTGTATTCATTTCGTTATAAAGTATTGGTGAAACCTTGATTTCATTATAAAAAACATGGATAGTGTAGGGTTAGTTTCCAAAAATGAAATAAAAAAATATATTCTTACAGTAAATGTACAAAGTTAAAATCACAGTAAAATTATTGTTGTTTATTGTATACTAGCAAAGATACCCGACGTTGTCCGGGTCGACCACAAAATGTATCGAATTTATTTCAATGAAGTTTGATTTATGAATCGAATTGAAAAAAATTGGTTTACCAAAAATATTCTAATATTTTTTTCACTTCGACAACAAAATATCAACAATACTACAACTTAAACTATACTTATATTAAATTTATTTCTTTGTAAAAAATATTTCGGTAGTCTTTTCTGATGAACTATAAGCAAATACGTTCCTTACTGTTGACGTATTCTTGAGATAAAGATATGTTCGACTCTTCAACAATCAATTGGAATTTGTACTTAAATGAAATGAGGATGCCAAGTTCTTATTCTTAATCTAGTTTTGGCTTCTTCAAGTTTCGTAGAAGCTATATTGAAGCTACTACTTTTTATCCCAATTGATGAGGAGGAACAACTTCATTTTCATCGATAACTGTATCTATCGATTTGTACACATGAAGCCCCTGGAACACTGCAGTATTTTCTGATTAATAAAACGAATCGTCACACTTTTGTGGCTAATTCACATAGTCATGTAAACATTTTATACTGATTCCTAAATTCGAAAATACTTTTTCAGGACAATACATGTTTTTTTATTTTTCATAGAATACCTATGAATAAATTTTCAAGTCTGTAACACAATTTTTTTTTTTGAAACATTTCTGATAGAGTATGTAAGTGTAAATTTTCATGCCTGTAACACTATTGGTTTTTATTCCTGAGACATACAGGCTAAGAGTTGTACGGCAGCAACCCGAACCAGTCCAAATTTTTTAAATCGGTAACAGTCGAATTTCTTTATTTGTGAAAGAGTATCTAAGTAAAAGTTTTCAGGCCTGTAAAACACATGGTTTTTAAAATACTCCTGAGTCTTCCTAGGAGTTGTACGGCAGCAACCCGAACCTATCATCTGATGGCTTTGTAAAGTACCGCGTTCGTTACCTTATATAACCATGAATAACTGTACAAAATTTCAGAACTCTATCTTTAAAACTGTGGGAGTGTATAGCGAACAAACAAACAAACAAACAAATAAACAAACAAATAAACTTTCCCTTTTATAAGTATAGATTAAAAATTATTATCTAAAATTTTTAGTTTGTATCTATTAATATAGTATAATTATTTACTAGGGGCCCCTGTTGAGTAATTATATTTCAAGTTGAAGTCAAATTTAAAGTTTTTAAAAAAACAGTAATTTACGTACTGACATACACTTCGCACAATATAACAGAAACCACTCGTGTTTAATAAAAAGTTTTGTGGTTAGTAAGTTTTATTTAGGACACATAAATACACGTCCGCTCATATACTGCTTCGTTTCCGATATATTCCCTATAGTAAGTAGCATTTAGTGGATAAAATTACTAAAAATAAAAAATTTTGTCATTAAAGAGCGATGTATATATATACCTACATATACATAATTTTAATAAAAACTATATTATTACTACAAATAACCAAAATTTAGAAACAGTTACTTAAAAAGATAAAAATGAAGAATTCAAGTGATTTGTTTTTTTGTTGTTTTTATATTTTTTATTTTAGATGAATTTGGTTTTTTGTTTTTTTGTTTGGCATATGTACATAGATTCATTTGCAAGTACATAATGTAAATTATTATAACTGATTTGTTTGCTTTTGTTTATTACTTTAATAAGAACTCACATCTGCATAATGTATTTGCTGAATAATAAAATCATATGAGTAAAAAATTTTCAACTGTGTGCGTATTATTGTTTTATATACAACTTATATATTATATTAGAAGTTCATTAAGGAGTAGGAGAATCGAGATAAGATGAAAAGGTGTCTACTGCCCAAATTCCTAAATGCTTGTCAATTATAATTATAGATTTTATAAGTCATATATTTATAAGACACTTTACGGCTAAGGCTCTGAATAGAATATTATTTCAAAATTCGTTAAATTTAATTAAAATTATTTATTAAAAATTTTTTATGTAAAAAGTAAAAAGTATTGTAAATTTTCAATTTAGAAATAAATAAATAAATAAAATAAAAAAAAAAACTATATATATTCAAGAATTAAGCGATTGAGAAAATTACAATAATTATACCAAAACAATATTTTTTTTTATATAAAATCGTCTCTGACAACATTTTACTTTTGTGCAATTGCACACGGTATTCACTAGTAATGATTAACAATTATATTATCTTCCTTTTTTTTACATTGATTACATTCTACTGATTACATTACATTTATCATAGGTATCTGATGACGTCACTTAAATTATTGACAGCTAAGTAATATTAAATTTAACAAATTCTAGAGATTATTAGCTATACATTTCCGCCGCCATTTAAGTACATACAATTTAACTTAATTTTAAATGTTCAAATTTCCTAAATAAATTATTACACATTTTAAGCGATGAAACGAACAAAAAAAAAAAAAACAAATTGTTAAATTTCATTTTCATTGATATTTCATAAATTGAAACTTTAACGAATTTTTATGAAAACAAAAAAAAAAAACAAAAACAATAAAATAAATAATAAAAAATGAATTTATATTTAAAAGAAAAATCATCACCACTTGAAAGTTCCTGTTGTGAAGATAACACTTTTATATCCAAAGCCCTTACTTAATAATTATTTTATTTTATTTTTTTTTTTGTATATATTTTTTTTCTACCCTGTATATTATATGTTCATATCCTTCAAGTGATAAAAAGAAAAGGAAATCATCTTCAATTATATATTCTTCTTTATGGATTTTCCAAGTTAAGAATCAAAAAATAAAAAAATGTTTTTTTTTTCTTTCTTCTTTTGAACAGAAAAAGAAAATTTTGAAAAGTTATTAGAATTTTTTTTTCTTTTTTTTTTGTTGTTGTTGTTGTTTATTGACAAAAGAAAAATCGAAAAACACCTCAATTGATTTTGAATAATTCAATTGTCCTTTAAAAAAATTAATAGCAATATCCCGTTCTTTGTATTTCGAGAGATTTTATCAATTTTATATTCACAATTGATTTAAGTTTTTTTTTTTTCTATATTTTCAATATATTTTTGAAAAGAATTAACACTCATATTTTGATTTTAGATTTAGAAAAATTATTTTGAATTAGAAAAAGTTTACCACCCACAATAAAAGATGGTTAGAATGAAATAATTTAATTTAGATTTTGATATCTTCAAAATTTTACGTATTATAAGTTTAAATTAATAAAAAGTATAAAGAAATTTACTTTGAAAAAATTAACTTAAATTTGAAATATTTTCCTTAGCAAAAACAAAAGACCATGAATTTCTTTAAAGTTTCCGTAAATAAAATAAATTCTTTAAGATTCAAATCGGAAAAACTTTATTGGAAAAAAATAAATTTATCGCAAAAATGTTACGCTGATTATTTAAATCCTATTTTAGAAGAAAAACAAACATAATGAAAAAAAGCATCAAATCGTTAAATCATTGGTAAGTTTTTTTTTTTTATTTATTTCATTTCGTTTTCCAATAGAAAATTTTTCAAAATGAAAAAAAAAACAAAAACAAAACCAAAATCAACATTACAAATTGCATCCTTTAGTTTAATACTTAATGAGATTTATATCGAAAGAAAAATAAAATAGAAAGAACTCTTTAAAATCTTTCATGGGAAAATAATTTTAAATCCAACTACAGTTGATAAAAAGAAGAAAAGTTAATATTCATGGAGATGAGATTAAAAAAAAAAAAGAAAAAAAAACGCTTTTATTATGTGGACTAAAAAACTTTAAAAAAAAAAATCTTAAATTATTTTCCTAAGAAAATATTTTTATACATGTACAAAAATAAAATATTACTTAAGTAGAATTTAAAAAAGTTTTATTGATTTGAAGTTATTTTAAATAATTTTAAACTTTTTATTTTAAAATAAAATGATTTTTTTTGTGATAGTTTCACTATGTAAAAAAAAATAAATTGTATAAATAACAATTTTTCATTTATTAAATTTGCATTGAAATAATTTAATTAATTCGTGATTGAATAATGTAAAAATCATAAGAAAATTGTGGATCTAACAAAAGACATTGCCTGGCTTATTATATATATATATATATATCAGGCACGAAGCGTCCATATATTGAGTTGAATGAGTGCTTCCCCAAATGAAATATTATTTATTATTTCTTACAGCTTAATATAAAATTTATATTTAATTTAATATAAAAATTACTTAAATACAAAAATTCAAAACGAATGAAAAAAAAATTTCAAGCAAAAATTATATCCATAGATATTAATTACATTATTTTTTTTTTATGATCTTAAATATGTTTAGAAAATAATGCCTATATAAACATAATTATTTTCTATTATTCTATCAATCATACAAGCCAACAAGAGATATTCAACAACCACAAATTTATAATATTTGAAAATAATGCCTATTAAAAATCATTATTCTCTTACCAATATGCTATAAATAATTATAAATTGTAAAAAAATATAATGACAACTTAAATATCATTCTCCTCAGTTCTCTTCGCATTTAAAATATACATACACTCAAACACACTGTCTCTATTTAGTTTCGTAGCAACAACAACAAAATAATAAACGAAGCGACAATAAAATAAAATCTTAGAAGGAAAAAAAATTGAATTTGAATGAGTGGCTGATATTCATTCCAAATTTACCTGATATAATTAGAAAATATCTGATAGAAAATAGATTATCTAGGGAAACAACAACAAAATATCGCATGACACAAAATGAATTTACAAACAAAAAAAGTAGCAAGGAATGAATTAATTTTGTGCATTATTGTTGTTGTTGACTTAAATGAGAATTAATATTTATATAAATAATGTATGTAGTTTTGGGTTTTTTTTAGAGAGTGGTATTGATTTGTGTTAAGTAATTCTGTAGCTTTTTGTTATTGAATGCTACATTGTTTATTTTCAGCCATAATTTTGTTTTATGCAGTTTTGAAACAATTTTTTAATAAATGTAAAAATTTAAAATGTTTTTTTTTATTATTTATAAATAATTAAAATAGATAATTGTAATTGTGTTATTGAAATTTTAAGAAAAAATCATTTTCGGTTAGAAGTTTTGAGGAAAAATTATTAATTGTTAAAGATGGTAAACCAGTGCTTGCTCTACTAATAACAACAACAACAATAAAACGATGTAATCAGCATTTTTCAGTAAAATCTTTTAATTCGTATACGTGGTATTTTCCAACATAAATATAGAAAATTCGTATTCACACTTTTTTACATTCCTTTCTTAAAGTCAGAGCTTAAATTAAAGTTATATTTTCAGATGAAAATTTAAATAACAAAAACAGTATATGCAAATATTAACATTTTTAATTCAAACTGGATTAAACAGTTCTTTTAATAAATATTCCCAACTATGTAAATTTATAATAACATAATAACTGCTTCAGTTGCGCGATCGTTTTTCTGCCTAAACATAATTAAAACTACTTTGAGAAGTAGATGTGAGTAAAAACTTTGACTGTCGAAATTAGCAAAAATTTCAATAGAAAAAGAAAAGCCAAAGCAAACTGATGCTTCCTTTTATAGTGCTTCCCCTGTTGAAAATTCCACGCCCCGTCACTGATATATATATATATATATATATAATTTTCTGCGTTTATCTGGATGTTTGTAAGTCCGACGGAATACTCCGACACATATACAAATTGCAATATGTATACAAATTGCTTTGGTGCTCTTTTTTTAACCCCTGTCTACCATGCTGAACCTTTGCAGGAAAAATACCATTGCATGAAATATATTTTTTTAATTTAATGTTAGTCTTTTTCGCAAATAATAAGGAAAAATAAAAAAAAATAATAATAATATAAAAAAAACAAACAATTTTTTTGATTTATAATAATAAGGACTAATAGAAATTTTATCAATAGTTTAATATGGTATAATAACCAGGCAAGCAGCATTTAACACAAAAAAAAACATAATGCACTTAAAGGTTATTCTTATTATTTAAAATTATACACTATATGCATATGTGTCTACATATTTTTTTTTTTTTTATTTTTTTTTTTATTGTTATGATAATGATCATAGCATCATAGTTTTGTTACCGTATGCATAGCCTGTATAGTACTATAGGTATATTTATTATTATTTTTTTTTTTATTATTATTTCATTTATTTTTTCAAATATAATTTACATAATGTAAAACTTATAATTAATAAACAAAAACAAATTAACTAGTGATTTTAAGAAATTACTAAAAAA
Organism: Argyra leucocephala; assembly: GCA_963942445.1. Classification (NCBI taxonomy): domain Eukaryota; kingdom Metazoa; phylum Arthropoda; class Insecta; order Diptera; family Dolichopodidae; genus Argyra; species Argyra leucocephala. The sequence goes on from OZ012680.1 coordinate 129,301,066, forward strand.
CAAGATAAAAATTTAATTACTAAAATGACTACTCAAAATATTCATAAATAAAATTGATAAATTGTTTAAATTCATTAAATAAAGGCATCAAAGTATGCAAAGAGAAAAAAAAAAAATAAGTTTAGATCATTCGGTTGCTACAAAGAAGCAAGAGTTGAATGACTTGATATACAATTTCATAATGCTGTTTATAGAAAACAAAATTAAATTTAAAGTATCATAAATTTGCCAGAAACTAAAAAATAATGAAACAAATAATTTAATTAAAAAACAGAAAATTACTAAAAAATTACAAAACATGCTAGCATGAAATTAGAAGTTTGAGAGAAATTAAACATTTAGTTAGATTAATCATGAATCAAAAATTAAAAACTGCATCTAGATTACAATTAATTAGCCCGGAATTATAATAAGGAACAAAGTTAAGTTATAAATGATTCAATTCGAGAATTATCAAATTGAAATAACCAATTTTTAAGTTTTTTTGAAAAGAATGAAAAACAACGTTCTACTCTTAAACTTTCTGGAAGGCTGTTAAAAATTCTAGGAGCTAAAGTAGTATAGAAGTGTTGAAAGTGAGCAGTACTAGGGCTCTAGGTATCAATACTAAATTCCTGTTATTGATTCTAAGATTATAGTTTAACACTACACGTTGATTTAAATAGTCAGACCTAATAAAAAACAATTTCAATGACTTATAGAAATATAAATGACGAAGAGGTAAAATTCCAAGCTTATAAAACAAAGGAAAACTAGAGGTAAGGCGATTTTTCCTGAGTATAATCCTTACAACATGTTTTTGCGAAACCAGAAGTGGATAAAGTTTATTGAAATAAGAACCGCCCCAGCAAATGATCCCATATTGTAGTTTTGAGTTGAAAAGAGCAAAGTAAACCATTTTCAAGACTCTAAAGGAACAGTATAGCCTGAGATGGTAGATATACCTTGTAACTTTAGTACAATAGTTTTTCAACTTACTTGAATGATTAGACCAGTTTAATTTATTATCGAGAATAATACCCAGATATTTAAAAAAATCAACAACTTCAAGCTCAAAGCATAGTTTATCACAAGACAATGAATCATTATAAGAAGAAATACTAGTATCATTATAGTTAAGAGAAAATTTACAGCAACTAGGAGAGTGATAAAAACTTTACAATCGAACTGGAATATTACCAGTTAAGCTGAATAACATGTACTTAGTTTTATGACTAACAACAAGCTTATAACAACAAAACCATTTTCTAATCAGATCTAAATCATAATTTAAATCTATTAGTATATATATACTCTAGCCAGAAATGGGATGCGATGATGAGTTAAAATTGTTATTTATTGTTTTTTTATTTAATATATATTTATATATCTATATGATATATAAATTTATGATCGTATATAATATTTAGTATATATTATGGGGTTAGGTTTTAGTTCTACTGATTTACACATAAAAACAATAACAACCTATACATTTTTAAAGAAATTAAATGAAATTTTGTACTATTATTTTTTATTTCTTATCTTTGTAAATTTATAATTTTTAGGTATATTAGTTTTCTTCAAGTGTCTCGAAATGTATTGTGTAGAGAGTGATGAATTTTTTTTAATATATGTAGTAGGTAGGTATATATAGGTATCGGTTAAACCATATTGATTGTTGTTCTTCTTTTTAATGTATGTTATAAATAATAATTATGTATGAATTTTGACATGAACAGTTCGATAAAGAATTTTTTGAAATGAAATGAAATTTTAAATAACCGATCAATGGTTCACAAGTTATGAACAGTTTTGTAAGTACCTATTTATTTGCAGTAAATTTTTTTATTTTAATTTTTTCTCCAACACGAGTTTTTGTTTTATTCATCAAAATAAATATTATGTGTACCTACAAAATTATTGTTTTTTTTTATATTTACAATTTTTGGTTTTTAAAATTGTTTTCATTCAAAGTTGTGGCTCATTATAAAATATTATTTGTTCGCTATATACTTTGACGCTAAGCTTACGCAGCGAATGTTATTGAATGTCAACAGGATTAACTTGATTCTGAATTAAATACGATAAATTTTAAATGTTGGCAAAAAGGATGTCGCTAAAATGATCGAGTAAATGACTCTTAGGGAATAGAAAATTTTGCACCTTACTACAAATATTCTGTTTATATGGTAATTAAAAGCGTTATAATACAAAAATAAAGGTATGATAAATTAGTAAGCAAATGCGTATTTTTCTTAAACTTGAAATGAAAACTCTAATGAAGGAAAGAAATGCTAGAATTTATTTTGCTTCCGTCATTTATGGTGGGTTACAAAGCTAGTATTTAATATTTATTCATTTACAATCTACTGGGATCAAGCCCTTACACATTTTTCTTACCATTAAATTTTCTTACTACAATAAAAATTTATTGCAATAAATTGATGATTTTTCTCTTAAAATTTAACCTACTATAATTAAAATCAATTACAGAAAAACAATTATTTTATTGAGAATAAAACGATGTAAAACCTTTAAAAAATTATAATTATATAAATTAATTTGGAAAAAATACATTTTACAATGAAATTTTGGTCGATTTTTATAACTCACAGATATATGTCTTATTGACATCCCTTAATAAGTTATAAAGTCAATCAAAATGAAAATCAGGAGTTGTATAGGTAGTCTAACACTATAATTGGCTACTGATGAGTTCTAGTAGTGTTATGATGAACGAAACAATTCCTGAAAACAATTATTAAAAAGACTATTCAGCATTGACTATAGTTTCCGAAAACCCATATTTAGCTCTATGTGAATCAAGATACAAAAATTTCATAGCTCTAAAGTCACGGATTATAGAATAAATATTAGATAAATTTAAGAGATATGAGCAATTTAATTTGGCTGATAAAATTTCATAAGAGAACATTACTCCTAGTTTACAGAGTAATCATAATCTTAATAAGATTACATTTTGATATAAAGTCAGTAACGTTAGGTTCCCAATTAAATCTGCAAAAATAAAACGTAATCAAATTTTTTTTTAACGGATTCAATTTTTTTAATATGTTTAGTATAAAAGGCATCCAAATTGACGAAGCATATTCAATATGAGGCCGAACAAAAGAGCTATATAACGCTTTAAATGTGTAAATGTTAGAAAATTGTTGAGAATTTTACTTGACGAAACCAAGGATAGAAAAAGCTTTTTGAAGTGATTAAATCTATTTGAGGAGTGAAAATTAATTTATTGTCTAAGATAACTCTAAGTCTCTAATTTGATCTCCATATTCAAGTAGAGAATTATTTATTAAGTACTTTAATTTAATAATGCTACTCTTTTTGCAAAATGTCATATCTTTAGATTTATTAATATTCAATTCCAACCTTTTATAAAAATTAACAATATCACTTTGTAATCTAAGACAATCATTAATGACTGCGAACATTTTAGAATCATCAACAAAAACTAAGATAGGATTCAACATTTCACAATTAATATCCTGCATATATATTAAAAATAACAAAGGGCCCATGTAGGTAACCTGTGGAAAACCATAAGTGGCAACAAATGAATAGGATTTAATATTCGATATTAATACTGTGATTTTCCTATCAGAAATTTCCATTTTAACATGATACACTGATTTCCTTCATTCCCTCGGATTTTTATTCATTTCGTTGCAATCATTTATATCTTCTTCAATTAAACATGACCTTGGCTCCAGCTGCTATATTGACTTTTTTTTATTAAACTTTGTTTTTATTTAACACCTACTGTACTTTTGTCATAAAGTTTTGACATTTAAAAAAAATTCATGGATTATGTTTTACGCTAAATGGATTATGGAATTTAATTATCATTTGATTTGGATTAAATCATACGTGTAAATGTCGCCCTATAAATTTGATAATAGCTAGAGCGGCTTGTATTGTTTTCAGTAAACCTTAATTCGCTTACCTCACTATCTTTATTAAAGTTGGCCATTATTTTTTAATTTTTTATTTATTTATTTTTTTTTCTCAAATGAGCTCAATCGCTACATTACATAGCGAGCGTAGGATTCATAAAAACCCCTTGAATATTTACACGTATTTTTATGAATAAGAAATGTTTAGTATAAAACTTAGAATAAAACCAACATACTTTTTTAATTTCACGAAGAAAGGTTGTCTTCAACCCGCTTATATTTCGCTTCACTCCTTCCGTGCGCTAAAATTCAATTTAACTGCAACATCTTCATACGATTTTGTTCTTAAAAATGTATTTTTACACTTTTTGAAAACAATGTTCCACAAAAAACTTCTTTTTATTTTTCTTCCATCTCCAACTAAAATATTGCTCATTTTAATTAAACATAATTAAAAATCAAATTCAATAAAAAAAACTTTTTGTATCTACTTTCCAATGACCGATTTGAAATAAAATACTATTTGTTATCAAAATCAATCTGTATACAAACAACAAAAAATAAATTGACCAAAATAAGCTGAAAACATAGAATTGAAATAAAAATTTACGAATTTGCCATATTTAATTCATGAACTGTCAAATTTGATTGGATATCGATGATTGAATTGCCATCCAATTTGACTCACGAAGTTCATACAATTAGATTTGATAGATAAGAGCGTTTACATATACGATTTTTTGAATCAAACCCATGGATTAAATTCTACGTGTATTTACAAAAATACTACATAAACACAAAGTTCAATTCTATTATTTTATAGCTGCTATCTTACTCTATAAACGCACCCTAAGCCAGCTAAGCAATAATAAAAAAAAATCATTTTCATATCGAAAAATTTGTTTAATAGTTTTTAAAAATTTAAACCTTTAAAGAATAATTTTTAAAAAAAAAAATAACATCATGCCTTCTTGTTGCCCAAAAAAAAAAAAAAAAATTTGAAAATATCCTTTAAATCTGATTTTTGAGAAAAACCAGTGCAGTTTTAAACTATAGAAGAAAATTTTAAACGGAAATCCTTAAGAAAAATAAAATAGGCAGGAAATTGAGAAACTCATAGAAAGAAAATAAAAGAATTAACAACAACAAATAATCATTGAACAAAAAATGTCTCTTATCAATAATATAAGTACATACATATACATACATACACATAATATACATATTCAGATATAATAAGGATTCCATAAGGATTTCAATAAAAAATAAAAATTCTTTTAAAACTTTTCTTCTACTCTTAAATATTGTACAATAACGGTATTCTATGGTATCTCTTGTTCACAAAAAAAAAAAAAAAAACAAGTTTAATGCCGTATTCCAGGAAAACATTTTTTTTTCTTTTTCATACAGTATGTGGCAAAAGAGTTTAATGTAAAAACATGAAAATTGATTTTACCTGTTGAGAGAAATTTTATTGGAACGGCCTACTAATTTCCTAATTTCAATTTGTTAATTATAGAATTTCGATATTAAACAGAAATCCAGTGAAATTAAAATTAAAACATAAAAAAATACTTATATTGATTATGATAATACAAGGCCTCATAAGTAATCCAATCAATATAGTATACAGCATCCCATTCTAACCAAATCGGTACAACCGCAAAGATACTGTGACAAGCACGAATTAAAATCTCGAAGGATTTAATATCGACCTATTGATAGCTTACACATTTGCTGGTCATCTTTCTAAAGTATTTCAACCAAGAAGCATTTATTCTACATAAGCCGAACTATCTGAAATGTACGAAATTAATAGTCATCTATCATAAATTATCAAGTTTAAAAACAAATAAATCACCGGGTTTTCGATCTAATCTAGCATACCACACGAATTATCTCTTCAAGCAATCAAATTGATATCACTTATATACACCTCTCTACTACGCCTTAGATATTTCCCCAATTTAATGGAAAATGTCAGAGATAATAACAATTTTCAAGCCAGGTGAAAAACTAGAAGACGTTTCTCCATACAAACTAATAAGCTTACTGCCAATTTTTGTTAAGTTATTCGAAAATTTCTAATGAAAAAATTGATTCCAATAATTGAAAATAAAAGTCTGATTCCTAACCATAAATGTGACTTTCGTCACAAGCACGCAACAATAATGGAGCAAGTATTGCTAACGAAATAAATAACTTCTTTGAAAGGAACAATTTCTGTACTTCAGCATTCCTGGACATTAGTCAGGCCTTTGACAATCTTTGTATTGGTCTGTCTTATAACTGACCATTACAGACATTGTAATTGTCTATCGCAGACCATTAAAATCTCTGTAATGGTCTATTGTATAAATTGAAGAAAAATCTCCCAAGTTAATTTTACCAATTTTAAAAAAATTTTACAAAACAGACTTTTTTATGTTAAAATACAAAATTCGTTTTTTAATTGCTCTCAATTCACTCTGCAAAAACAATGTCGTTAGACCAACGACCTACGACCCATTTACTATACACAGTTGATCTGCCATATACTAATGAAGTTTAAGTAGCAACTTTCGCAATTGACCTTGCGATTATGGATTCCCACAATAATTCATATTTAGCCACTCACATTTAAATCTACCACAAACATGACTTGGCAAATGGAAGTATTTGTTTCACGGTAAACAAAACCACTTGCACAACAGTTTCATTAAATAATAATAATATTCCTCGAAAAAATTATAAAGCACCAAACTGGCGAAACCACATTGACTACAAAAGGAAACAGCTCGGTATTAAGTGGAAAGCCATCTATGCAAATGTTGCATTTTTCGTGCCAAATCAAGTATTCGAAAACGATTAACGCATTCCCTCAGTTCACAATGAATTAATAAAATACACCAACAACTACAACAACGAATTTAAGCAACATCCAAATATTTTAATCCACATGATGATGAACACATTTAGAACTACGTATGTAGAAGTACTACGTATGTGGCTGCAACATTGGGTGTACTACTTCAAGACGAAATCCACACAGAAAAAAATACACCTACCCCCGATTTACACGGTAGATTGGTTCCTGAGAATTCCGTGTAAATAGTAAATCGAAACCGTGTAAATGGGAACAAAGGCAAAGTGCATTTGTAAGGGATTGGTTTCAACATAGTAAGTCAATGGAAACTGAAAAATGGACCAAAAAACTGCTGTGGCACCTTCTCCTAGGCTAAGTCGATCTAGTATTTTTATTTTTGTGTCCAACAATATAACTTTTCTTTTAATTGTTTTTTTTTTCGGAATTTCTTTCGACATCATAAGACCTTTAAAACGACGTATGTAATAATAGAAATTTTATTTCTTAATAACGGTAAGTTATGATATTTATCGAAAATTGTATCTTCAAATTCAAAACAAAGTTTTACTTAACACAAATGTTGTATAAATTAAACGCGATATATGAGTTACGAGATTGACTACTTAACACAATTGAACGTAATGCAGGAAATAAAAAAAATAATTTCAACAATAACCGGGAATATTTAATTCGGGGAATTCCCTGTTTAAGTTATTTGTATTTTTTAATATGTATATATTGATATAAATGTTGCTAGAAGTGAAGAAATATTAAATGCAGCCAACTTATGAAACCAAATGTCAAAAAAATCAAAAAAAATATATATAATTTTTGAAACCGTGTAAAAGCGATAACGTGTAAAAAAAGTACCGTGTAAATCGGGGGATAGGTGTATTTGCTTATTGTGTTTTTGTATAAAAAATATGAAAATACAATAAGTTGTAAGTACATTATTACACAATCTACTTTCAATAATCAAAATCACTTATGGGACAATTAAAAACGATTAAATTAGAGTTTGACATTGATGCAATTCTACAAATGAAAAATAACAAAGCCCCAGGAGAAGATGGCATTGTAGCAGAAATGTTCATCTCCAAGCTACATAGTTTAATATGTACAATATAGGATACAGAAAATCTGCCATGCAAATGGGAAAAAGGCATTATTGTCTCCATCCACAAAAAGGGAAATAAACTTGACTGCGCCAACTATAGAGGCATCACATTATTAAACACAGCGTACAAGACTCTCTCCAATGTTATAAAATAACAGATTAAGACGTATAGCCGAAAATATTCTAGGAGAATAACAAAGTGGATTAGACCAAATAGATCTACTATCGAACAAATATTTCTACTGAGGCATAGCATGGAAAAATACTATGAGTACAACAAAAATCTCCACCTATTAATGATTGACTTCCCCCAGGCTTTTAACTCAATAAAAAGAGATATAGTAGAAGCTGTATTTAACAACATGGGAATCCCAAGAAAATTGAAAAATTTAAATATGCTAACACTCAGACACACCAAATGCAAGGTAGCAGTGCAAAATAAAATAACGGACGAATTTGAAATAAAAACAGAAGTCCGACAAGGTGATGCCCTGTCAACAACAATTTTCAATCTAATGCTTAGCCACGCAATAAAAGATTTACACATAGGCGGACACATATTCATAAAATCATTTATATAAAGTGCGTATGCAGACGATATTGCTATTGTAGCAACATCCTTTGACGAATTAAAAGAAATATTTCTGACTCTAGAAAAAGAAGCTGCTACTGTAGGATTAACAATTAACGAGGCTAAGACCAAATATATGAAGATGGCGGAAACGATCACGGAAACAAGACGATCCGCCCAAAATATAACAATAAATGAATATAACTTTGAAGGAGTAAATAATTTTATATATCTAGGTGCCTTAATAAATAATAAAAATGTGATGCATCTGACAATAAATGATAGAATTCAAGCAGCACAAAAATGTTTCTACGAACACAAGGGCTTTTTCAGGTCAAAAATTTTAGCCATGACAATTAAAAATTAATTAGACGTACAATACAAGAGCAAGAGGTAGACCAAGACCACGATGGCTGGACGAAGTCGAGGGCAACTGTCGAAAGATTGGAGTTAACGGATGGAGGACAGTTGCACAAGATACAAGAGCAGAATGGAGGAAAGTTGTGGACAAGGTTAAGGCTCACCCCGAGCTGTAGAACCAACAGATGATGATGAAATTAGAATTTATACTTACTTAATAAAATATACTTATAATAAAATTTTACCTACTATAGCATTGAAAAAATATAATTCAATGGTATCTATCAAACATTTTATATCTACCATTAAGCTGCCAACCTAACCAAATCTTAACATTATTTCTATAAAATATACTTGAATTCTTGAGGCTAATAATTTTCTTTTTATTTAATTCTTTCAACACAATATTATGTTTTCCCCATTTTCAATAATACTTTCATCACACAAAAACTTCTATTCATATATTTTTGCCAACATATTTTATATTTGATAATCTTAAAATATTGAAAGTGTTGTTTGGTGTCAGAATAAATAAAACTTTTGTAAAAACCATAAAATAAAAAATAAAATTGTTAGAAAATTATAAATAAAATACAGCACAACAGAAATCAACAATAAACCAGATAGAATTTTACTAAAATAAAAATTAATTTTCCTTTTCTTATCATCCGGGAACAATATCCTTGCAGCACATAAAGATATATTTTGAATGTCCCTTTATTCAAAAAAAAAAAAACAAACAAACAAAATATATAAAACGACAACCTTGAATATCTGCTGCTAATATTTACCTATGGGCAACAAATATTTGTTACATACGTAAAATTTTTATTTTTTTTCCTCCCTGATTTAATTGAACACAGCTTAACTGTTTAAATAAATAATTTCCTAGTATATATAAGAAAATTTTATATAAATCTGGTTTTTGTAACATTTTTCTATTAAAAAGATAAATTTTTTGTCAAACTACCAATGGTAATTTTTAAAATTTTCCTTGTTATCCTGAAACACAGGATAATAAAATTCTGTTTTTAGTCATTGCTCTCTCTAAAACTACACCTATATACATATATGTATATATATATTGTATAATTTTTATTGTAAAAAAAAACCAAATATTTAAAGTCAGTACAAACAGATTCTATGAGATAATATTGAACTAGGATGAGTTTAAGGTTACCTCTTAAACAAAAATAAAAACAACAACAAAAAAAAATTACATAAACAGAAAAATGAAAACCGATAGATTTTCGAATAAAGCTAAATATAGTCATCATGTACCTTTATTATACTCTTTTGTAAAATTTTCATAATATATACTTCTTCTTGTATATATATATATGTAGGACGTTACTTGTGCAAAATATAAACTGAGTGACAAAAATTATTTTATAAATAATTAATATGTATGAAAGAAAACGACATGTGCTTAAAAACAAATAAAGAGAACTGAAAAGAATTGGGCTGTTTTCAAGAATTTAAATGAGGTTCAATAGTTTTGTAGACCATTTCAAAAATACTTTTTTTTTTGTATTGTTTTTATTGTTTTTGTTTTTGTGTTTTTTTTTATGGTAAAATACATAAAAATTTATTTTTAATTTTATAGAAAGGTTCTTTAGAATTACATTTTCTTTTTATTTCTCAAAAAGTTATTTTTACTGCTCGATTGATTTTAACAACAATTTTTATTGTAAAATTTTTAAAATTGAAAATAAAATTTATGAAATATATATTTTTTAAATAAAGGAATAGAATATTTTAGTATTATTCATAATATAAAAAATATATATACATGATTTATAAAATATATTAAAGTTTTTCATTCAGAGTAAAAATATCCTTTTTTTTTAAATATTAATAAATTTTTCCAAGTAGGTATTGAAAAATTTCATTTTAATAAACAGAGTAGACTTATTTATTACAAATTTTAATGAAAAATTAACAAACTTAATATAAATAAATATTATTATATATTAAATTAATATAATATTATTATATTAAATAAATTTAATATTAAAATCAAAAATTGAATAAATTGAAAATTATTATTAAGCCTCATTAATACAATTCAATTTAATACTATAATTTATTTTATAACTTCCAATTAAAGTGTTAATCGAATTTCCACAAATAAATTAATTTTTTTTAATAAACGGATTTAATACCCGAAAGCCACCAAGATTCCGGACTGATGAAAATGAATCTCTTGATGGATGACGTTGATGCCAATCAATTGAATAAAACTTTTTATTTATCTCATGCTGATAACTACAACAAATAATAATGATAATAATAGTATAGATGTTAAATAATTATTATGAATTGTAAAATATATTATAACTATTTAGAAGAGTAAAAAATTTATTAAACCCAACCCTATGCCCCGCGTAATCATAATAATAATTATAATAATTTCAACATCGATAATTATAATTACTATGTGCATAGTTTTTCTTTCACTAATGTTAATGTTAATCTCAATAGTAATTGGTTCCAATCTAATACAACTGATATTTGTAAAACAAATAGTTCCAGTAATATTTCCTATACCTTGACTTATACCCTGCTTTCGCATATGTCTTCGCTGCAACTGCAAAAAAATCAACTGTCATTACGCTTTTAGTTGACGACAATTTACGATCGTCATGCTTTCGGTTAAGCAAATCAAACAGAAAATCAAAGATATGAACTGGATAATAGGGAAACAGTCTCAGCTCAGCTTATACTCCAAGTTGCTAATATATAAAATTTTAATCAAACCTATATGGACCATATTTATTATATATCTAATTTATTAATTATACAGCGCTGCCAAACTAAATTTCTTAGAACTATCACGAATGCACATTGCTATAATTCAAACGAAGATATTCACAGAGATTTGAAAATTAAATAAATTACCTAGTAATAATTTATTTAAACATAAAAATAAGATTGTACTAAAAAAATAAAAAATCCTTTCGATTATGCAAAATGGCAGCCAAATTTGAGCATACAGAGCAGCAAAAATTGGTATGATTAGTTGTTGATTGTCGTTTTTGTTAATTATTTTGTAATGGGCTGTGAGAAAAATTTGCAAGTTATTTTATTTTAAATTAATTTTTTATAATTTGAAACATACAAAATTAATATACAAAAAACAAATATGCTACAGGTTTTTAAACATGATAACTACAATTTGATATTAGTAGTTTTTATTAAATACCATTATTACCACAATTAAATAAAATTCACACAATAAATCACAACTCACAAATCAAAAATTTATGTTCGGAAATAACAATGGCGCGACGACGTCAAAAATATGCAAATGGCTATTTAACAGTTAATTTATCAGAACTACCGAAAGCAGGGACATATTCAACACAAACCTCTTTTCTGAGGTAATATTTTTATATTTGGAAACAAATCGCAAATTATACCCACCCAAAAAAAATTTACCTACATTAAAATTCAAATCGAATTCTATTGAAATTCAAAATAAAATGTATTAACATTAATTATAATAATATTTATATATATATATATATATAATAATAATAGGTAATAATAATAATAATAACAGTAATAATAATAATAATAATAAGAATAATAATAATAATTATAATAATAATAATAATAAAAATAATAATAATAGTAATAATAATAATAACAATAATAATAATAATAATAATAATAATAATAATAATAATAATAATAATAACAATAATAATAATAATAATAAGAATAATAATAATAATTATAATAATAATAATAATAAAAATAATAATAATAGTAATAATAATAATAATAATAATAATAATAATAATAATAATAATAATAATAATAATAATAATAATAAAAATAATAATAATAGTAATAATAATAATAATAATAATAATAATAACAATAATAACAATAATAATAATAACAATAATAAAAATAATAATAATAAATAATCAATCGATACCATTTTCTGTTATACCATCTACCGTTAATTCACAAAGCCATTTTTGTATTGGCGTATAATACGATTTTATTATTGATTGAGATGCTACGAAAAAAAAAAAACTCTAGCTTATTTTATTTAAATTTCTTTTTATTAGATAATTTTATATAATAATATATTTATTACATAATATATTTATTATTTAATCCTATTATTATACAATTTAAAGTTTTATTTTATTTAAATTATTCTCTTTTCAAAAAATATTCTCATTTGTATGAATAGTTTTAGTCCATTATTGTAATCTCTTTAAAATCTCTACATTTCAAAAATATAAATATTTATTAAAGTTATTTTTGAATTTAAATTAAAATATAAAAATATTCTTTAACATAAATTGAATTTAATCTGCTTAAGTCTACGCAAGGTCATAGAAATATTTTGCCATATTGTATTTATTTCTTTATCACATTTCAAATTTGAAATTTTTTCAAATTTATTGTATAAAAACTAATCCTCTATCTATACAGGATAATTTAAATTATATTCAATGTATATATGTATACTTATTGTGTATCAAATATTGTTGCCTAGTATTGTTTTGTAAGCTTTAAATGTAATTTTTATGTATTATTTTTTCAATGTTTTGTTATTTATTTTCACGGTACATTTAAAATTAAAGAAAACAAAAAAAATTTCATTTCATATTAAATAGTAATTTCATATTGTTATATGTGTATATAAGACAACAATAACAACAACAAGAACAACAAAAATAAAAGGACAATGAAAAAATTCTATATGTAATTATGTTTTTTGATAACTTTTTGTTTTCATTCCTGCTCCAAGTCCTTTTGTTAGTTCTTGAATTTGCTCAGATCAACAATAAAATTTGTATTGGTATCGCGCCATAAAACTAAAGCGGATGTTTTTGAATACATAATAAATTGATGAATTGAATTTGAAGATATAGAAATAATTTTCCGGGAAAATTTAAAAAAAAATTATGTAAGTTGAACTTTGTATATATGTATAGTATATGTATATTAAAAAATTAATTTAAATAAAAGATAAACAAAAATTTCTGTTGATTTTAAATGCGCGTTCAACAACATATCATTAACATTCTCATATTAATGTCCGTAAGCTTCAATATTTTCAAACAAAATTCCATTTACGAACATGAAAAATTTGCTTCAAAAATCAAATTTATTTAATTCAATAGTTCTAAAACCATTTATTTTGCTGCCTAATACTGAATTATAGATTTTGACTAACATTTGTAAGCCAAAATTAATATAAAATAAATTAAATACGTTCATTTAGTCATTTATTCAACTCATTTCGGGATTACTACTTTCTTATTTAATATTAAACATATTATGTATATTAAAAGAATCTCCTGAACTATTCAATGATTTCAAACATGCCATAGATGATAAATAATTGATTTACTCAAAATCAGATAGATTAATATACATAAATGCATGGGTAGGTGGAAGTAACAGTTCCAGTTGATTCTGGGAAACTAATTAAAGCCTAATTTCGAATGCCAGGACTCTACTGACTCATTAGCTGGTGTTGGTTGTGTTAGAGGACGTCCAAACAAACACTAGAACTACCCTGTACGATTGAAAATGTCAGATTGATAGATATTCCTTTAGAAGTTCATATAAATTTAATATAACAATTTTTCCAATTTAGAATCACAATAAACTATTAATACTTGTATTATTAATAAAATCACCAGTGGTTCCCTGTGAAATTGCACAGAAATATTTTTTTCTTAGAAATGATTTTAATAAAATATTTGATTTGATATTATTGTTGTGTCCTGAATAATTTCACTTCATTTAACAATTCTCTACTTTATAACTAAGTCCATATTAATATTTTTTATATCTTACATTTAACGAATTTTTAAACACTTACTAAATTTCTACTTAAAATTTAAGGTAATATAAAAACTTTATATTGAAAAATTTTTTGAGGATTCTGAGGGAGATGTTGCAATGACCCAATGATAGCTGGAATTGCTAGCTCTCCAAAAATATATATCTTTAGTGACGCATCTTATCCTTTAAGGGCGAAAAGGACATTTGAAAGTATCTTTGTTGTTTTGATGTTTTTGTATAAAAACCGTTACATCTTTTGATCTAATAAATATATTCTAAAAAGATAACGGTCTGGACCATATTTTAACATTTATTTGATGATAATTGGTGATGCCGCAAGATATTGTAGTTCAAAGTAGAAAATTTATTTTTACTTGAAAATAAACCATTTTTTTTTCTTTCTTGAAAAACCTTAATATTTTACCACAAAACCCCCCCCCAATATTTATAAACTGTTGTAAAGTTATCTTTTTTTTCTATAACTCATACATACATACTTTATGTCTACGTCAAATAGTTTAGAAGATATACCCTTTTTCAGTCCTTAAGTTCTACGCCGATACAACATCTCCCTCAGAAGAGCCAAATTTTTATGCCAAAACAAAGACACAGCGTTATTAACATCTTTTGTCTCTTGTATAAGATTCCAAAAGTTAATTTTAATCCATTTGAAATATTCAAGTTGACAATTTTACAACTTCATTTCTATTTTCAATTTTGTGGATAATTCAGTTGATATTTTTATTTTATACATTATAATATGATTGTGATTTCTACTTGTGTTAATTGTGCCTAGTTTGAAATCATCATTAAGAGCCTATTGTATATATATAATACAGATGTGTATAACGCAGTTAACTTAAAAACACATTGCAAACATCATATTGCAATAAAATAATTGGTAACAAACTAGTTTCGCAAAAACGCATTTATGAAAAAAATTTTACTTTGCACGACATCGTTTTGCAAATTTTAAAATTAAATCAAATAACATAATGTATATAAATATTTTTATACATAGTATATAGATATTTTTTATATATACATTGTATATAAATATTTTTGAACAAACTTTAAAAACCCTCCAAATTCGAAATCTACCATCTGCATAAGAAGGTGACTCCCAACTCTGATTAGATAGAGGAGATAAAGTATGGAGGTATTTCCTTTTTTGTATCCAACAGCGCTTCCATATAAAATACCGTCCAAAACTCCCGCTACTTATTTATTTAATTAAACCCTATTTATGTCTGTTTTATACTTTAGTAAAAACTATGATACGGAACTTCATTATTGCTGATAACACAAATAAAAATTTTTCTAGAGCATTAGCATATTGATTTACAAACTTTTTTCTCTCACAGAGGTGGCCCTAATATGTCAGGGCCGGCATGTAGGCTTTAAGACCATCAATGTCTTCAAAGAAACATTTTTTTTTCATTTTTTGGTTGGTTGGTTTTTGGTTTGGTTTTGGTTTGATTTGGTTGGTTTTAATTGTCACTTTTTTGATAACACAAATAATATTCTGGAATTTCTTCAAAGTCAAGATATATTTAACGATATTGCTTATGTTTTCATCTTCTGCATGAGCACCAACCGGTTAAACCCGATTCGCTAACTCACATTTATCCAATTCATATCTATCTATCTTATAATACAGTACATAAATTACCACACAATATAGATCCTATTCTGTCTATCTCACAATATAGTACATCAATTATTTTCACAATATAGTTCTTAGTTCCAGATTCGCTATTTCGCATATAGCCATTTAATAACCTATAACAACCAGTTTATAATCGACTATACTGTGTTGTATAGTTCCCATAACCCTCCTTTCCACTTTCTTCAATCTTTGTATGTTTTCTTAGCTATATATACCATTAAAATCATTCTACATCATTTCAAACCTAATCTTATAATTATATATAAAGGCTTTAGACTAATGCCATCTAATCTAAAACAATTGAAAATTAGTTTAATCCATTAACATAATTATACCGATTACAATTTGCTAATATAATTTAAAAAATTTAACTTTTCATAATTTTTTTTTAATTTATTAATTCAAACCAAAAAAAAAAAAAAATTTTCTTTTTTAATTCCAAAACATTTTTTCCGTAAGGATTTAACGATTAGCATAAAAAAAAATTTCGAAAACACAATTAAAATATGAAATTTTACAAAAAAGATTACATATTATATTAAATATAATTGCAATCAAATATACAAGTATAATAATTATATTATATTATGTATGTATGTATGTATGTAAAAATTTTAAATATTCTCAAACTAAAAACTTTCTATATTTTCAAATATACTTACATATCCTCCAAGCTAAATAGCTTGATTGCACTAATCTTCTTCAATAATATATTCTTTAATTTTATCTTTCAAATCCTTTTTTGCAGAATATTATAATTTTACAGTGCCTAGTAATTTTATTGTGATCTTCTTATACTAAATTAGATATTATATAAAAAAAAAATCATTACATATACAAAATTATCTTCTTCTTTTAAGGGTATTAGAGATCTAAATTTTTTGAAAATAGTTCGCAATTAATCCAATAAAGGTCCGGTGTTGTACGTATTGACAGTAGCTAAAAATAAATTCAAAATTACTAAAGAACTAACGATTTCTAATTTATTTGATTTTTTTATAACAGAAAAAAAAAATGTTTTTTTAGAAATATTTGCCTTCAATTTAAGCGTACTAAAACTACAAATTAGCCGAACTTTTTACCAAATCTCTTAATGAAATCATATCTAGACTTCATAGAATTTCGGCTAATTTGTTTTTTCCGTAATTACAATCATCACTTGATAGATTCAAATTTTGTTTTCTTATATGATTAGCTTAGCTCTTTCAAGGCTAAGACTTAGGCTGCTAGAAACGCACTACATAACCTCAGAAAACTTCTGCAGGATAAATCCCCCAAACCTATTGGCCTTTATCAAAAGGTTCGACTAAGTTGAGGGGTGGAGGACGGCATAAAGGGCTAAAAAGCCTACATGCCAGCTCTGACATATTAGGGCCACCTCCGTAGAAGAAAAAAAAAAAAAAAAGCCATATGATTATGTATGTAACAAATGCAAACCCTCTTTATATGACACATGCATCGCATGTACATTACATATTACTTAGTGAAAGAAAGAGAAATAATAAAAGAAAACAAATTAAAAACACAAAAAAAAATATGGTAATAATGATGATTGAAAATAATTGAAATTGAAATATAATTGAATAATAATTGAAAATGATTGAAATATAATGATAATAATTTGTATTGCACACATTTATTTTATATTCCTTTTTTTGTTTTTTTGGTTTTTTTGCTTCTTTACACCATAGAAATGTCAATAAATATAGTGAATTTAAAGAGAAACCAAATTTTAAATTTATCAAATATCCATATTCCATTATTAGTACACACACATATGTAAATTTTACCTTAGTTGAATGCAAAGAATATCTATAATCTATATTAACAAGAATATCCACTCCCAGTTTACGTAAACCTAAGAAAATTTTTAAGAAATACCAAACCAAGCAAAATATCATTAGTTAAAATTTGCTTTATACTGTAACAACATTTGTTTGCATTCCCATTATTTATATGAGGCAAGGTGGCAAAAAATGTTTGTTCTAATTTAGTTTGTTCCCTTATACGATGATTAATTCTGATCTATTATTATTTCAATATTTGCATTTTAAACATTATTATTTTCTTGCATACCTATTAAAAATATTAAATTATAATTACATTACAATAATAGGAATAAAATATTATTAACATATTTGTCAGTAATAATTTGAAGTTATAGAAATTATTAGTTTTTATTAATTATATTAAATTATAGTAAACCTAAATATTTATTATATTGGTACCTATACGATAATAAAATAATACTGAGGACAACATCTTTTTACTTACTTACTAATACATACAAAACAACCAAATAACAACAGAAACATTACAACTAACAAACCAACGAGATATGCACGAGACGAGACTAACATTATTACATGGAATATAGCACGACATTTAACTTTGACAAGGACAGTACAGAACTTTAATGTTTTTTTTCTTTTTATTTTTCAGTATCGTCACAGTATAGGTTGTCATCATGTATTACGTCCGGATTTTCATAATTTTATATCATATTTTACTCTTGCATGCACTTCACTTAAAATCTGAATTCTTTTATTTTTATTATTTTTTACTTTACACTATTATTTGAATTACTCTGTACTTTGTTTTACTTTTTGTTTAATTTTTTTACTCTATGTATTTATAATTTTTTATAATATTAATCTAAGTTTTTGTATTTCCATTTATTATTTTGTCTATCTCTTATCACTTTATATTATGAACTAGGGGCCCCTGTTGAGTAATTATATTTCAAGTTGAAGTCAAATTTAAAGTTTTTAAAAAAACAGTAATTTACATACTGACATAGACTTCGCACGATATACTGAAACCACTCGTGTTTAATAAAAAGTTTTGTGGTTAGTAAGTTTTATTTAGGACACATAAATACACGTCCCTCATATACTGCTTCGTTTCCGATATATTCCCTATAGTAAGTGGCATTTAGTGATAAAATTACTAAAAATAAAAAATTTTGTTATTAAAGAGATACGTATATATACACCTACATAATACATAATTTTAATAAAAACTATATTATTACTACAAATAACAAAAATTTAGAAACAGTTACTTAAAAAGATAAAAATGAAGAATTCGTGACCTACTATATCAAAATGAAGTACTCTAACTCTACTATATAAAAATAAATATGAACAATTCAACTGATTTTTTTTGTTTTTACTTTTTTATATTTTTTATTTGAGATGAATTTGTTTTTTTATTTTTTTTTGGCATATGTACATAAATTCATTTGCAAGTACATAATATAAAATATAATAACTGATTTGTTTACTTTTGTTTATTATTTTCATAATATCTCACTTATGCATAATGTATTTGCTAAATAATAATATTATTTGAGTACAAAATGTTCAACTGTGTGCGCATTTTTGTTTTATATACAATCTTATATATTATATATATTAGAAGTTCATTAAGGAGTAGGAGAATCGAAATAAAATAAAAAGGTATCTACGGCGCAGGACCTTAAATGCTTGTCAATTATAATTATAGATTGCTTATTTTTAGTTTTGCTTTTTTTTACTTTGTTATTTTTTGCTTTATTGAATTAATCTAAATAGTATGAATTTTATATTTATGATTTTGTTTAACTTCTATTATTTTTCATTTTTTATTTTAAATTTCATTTCTTTTTTTTGCTTAATTTAAATTAAATATTATTTTTTCTATTATAGCTTTAAGTTACATATTATATATATACAAACTGTTGGCCCACATCCGAAAGGAAAAGGGTCCTAATTCTTGGCTGCACATTTATGTGCAGGGAAGATAAATAAATTAAATTAAATTAAATCTTTTTACTAAACACAGAATTTAAAGAATATGATAACGATGTTTTAGTTAGGTCTCCCAAAAGTCTTATGCATAGTTGATATAATTTAGAAAATAATATTGTTAAATATTTCAACAAAATTTTTATCGAAAATTTTTTTTTCCAAATCAATATATACAAATTTTTTTAAAAATTATTAATTTATTTTTATTTAATTTCAGCCAACTTTTTTTGTTACTCTCTTTTTTTTACTATTTTTTCTTGCACGTTAAATTCTTATTATCGTCTATTTCTTACAATTTTTAGCAAATTTGCATATGGATTTGTGTGTAAACAATAAATGAATGAATACATGAGTGCATGTTCTCTTTATGGATATTTTTTGGTTGAATGGTTTTTGAAGTGGTTATTTTGTTGAATGGAAGCAAATTGAAACAAACATATAAATAAAGTCCAAGACAAGTTAATTAAGGCAAATATAAAAAACAATGTCAGTCTCTTTTAATAAATCCAGCAACTGTGCCATAAAATATAATTTTCAACCAAATTTGTATACTATATAAAAACAGAGATTTCAACAAAAAAATAATAATAATAATAATAACTATAATAATAATAAAGAAAAAGGATATCTTATAATTTTCTTCTTAAATTGCTTAAACTTAAGTAATATATTCATTTGTAATTAAAAATCTTTCTAATTTTATTCCTTCCTAAATTATTATCCTCATACATATATATATATATATATATATATATAACTAATTTTCTTACTCAATCATATTCACTCACACAATCATATAATATTTCTATTTATATATACATATAAAAAGCTCATTTTTAATCCTTTTAAATGTTTCTCTTCTTCATTCACATATTATAGTTTTAATTTTTGTTTTTGGTTTCATTTTCTTATTTCTTATGGTTTTTAGTTTAAAAGAAAAAATTTGTTAACATGCTAAGTTCAATTTTAACCACACAATCACACATAAAAAATACAAATAAACAAATTAATAGCGACTTTGTATTTTTGGTACATGTAAAGTAATTTTTGGTCCTAATTAAAGAATGAATTCTTAAGTAGAGAGGATTATGTTAAAGTGTTAAAGTCAATTTTCTGTGAGGATAAAAATACAAAAAACAAAAAAAAAAATAATAAAAATAAAAATTAAGATAAAAACAAACCGAATTCCTTAAGCTTAAAAATTATAACTGTATAGAACATAAAAAACAAAAAAACAAAAAAAAAAAAACAATGGAAAATTATTCTGAAGAATACTTAATACCCAAAATCCTTAAAACATACTTAAAATGTGGTATGTAGAGTGTTGAATCTTTATTGCCTTAAAAGAAAATGAAGAAGTTTTAAAAAGAAAATTGGAAAATTGGAAATACTAGCCTGCTGCCTTAATTTTCAAAAGAGACAATTTTCTTTAAATTACATTAAATTGATGGGGTTATTCAGATTATAATAATATTATTATCCTTGTACATATCCTTATAATTTTTTTTCTCGTTTTATTTTATTTTTGTTTTTTTTTTTATTTGTTGTATTTCATTGTCAATTTTACATAAACAATAAATCTTATCAGAGTCAAAATTGTTCGTAACCATAGAAATGTTCAATCTATGGCATTTTTCTTACTCAATTATCCTCTAAACAGTACCCCTTAGGGTCTAAAACCAAATCAATAATGTAAGATGAAAATTTGACAAGTATTCAACATGATATTATGTAGCATACATTCTGCGACAGTACTTAGTTGTGGATGTTTATGTCATTATTTTTATGTTATCAAAACATGAATCCAAGGTCTTATGACCTAAATTAGGATTTTATTTTATTTTTCGACAAAATTAAATTTTAAAGAAAACTACTCCATCTCTGACTGAATTTTTTTTTTTTTTTTTTGCTATATTACAATTTTGAATTTGACACAACATATACTTTACTAACATATTTACATATAAACATGTATGAAATAATATACAAATATATAATTTTAAAACTTATTTTTATTAAAATAAATAAATAAAGATCTCAAAGATATAAGGACCTTGTCAAAATTTCATTTAAAAGAAAATTTTCATGGAAATTTTATTGTTTTAAACATGATGGTTTTGAACTAAGTTAATTTGTGTATGTGTGCTTAAAAGGAATTGTATATTATTTTGACCTTTGTAATTTTTTTTCTCTGTTTTTTTTGTTTGTTTATTTTTTAAGAATATATATATATATATATTTTAAAATTTATAGGTATAATAAATTTAAATAAAAATTTATAATTTTAAAATTCTGTTCTTCTACTAGGAATATAATTGTCTTTTTTATTTTGACACAGATTTTCTCGACTGAAATATTCTTATTTAATTTTAATGTTATAATTCTATTATATAAAGTACAGTCAAATGATTTAGTTAGATCTGAAACTAAAGACAATACATTTTATTTTTCCAGCTAAGTTGTTCTATACAAGTAAGTATCTACATTATCTTCACTAAACGATAAACCCTATGTTTAATGTTGTAAGGCGAATGTGAGATGAATGATTTTTAAAAATATAATCTGCATTAATTTATTTTCGTTCGCTACGAATATGTATATATATATATATTTCGTTGTTAATTGTTAATTTTATTGCTGGTTGGTGGCAGCTGAATTTTGAAAATTGACACTTTGTTTTCCCTCTTTAGAACACCAATTTTGTAAAGAATTCTTTATTCATTTAATTTGAATTTAATTTTATAAAACGAAAAATTCAGATACACTTTTATCTACCATATTCTTGATTATTATTCAATCGTGATATTCTCTCATAGTTTTATTAGTGATTTTGTTCGGCTTAACAGAATTTGGACAAAATTTAAATAACAGTTTTTCAAAATAAGAAAATTAGAAATATATTGTGTGTATGTATATATATATATATAATATATATGTGTAAAAATATCGTACGCGATTTAACGCCCCAATACTTATAGCTCAAAAACAAAAATGATCCCACATTTATATGGAATTTGGAATAATTATTACTTAAATTAGAATTTTATCTCATTTTTTAATTTTAGGTCTTATTCCATTATGGATAAAGCTTAAATTTGTTTTTACTTTCGGTATAATTTATTTCATTTATTAATTTGGTGTATTATTATTAATTTTAGATCTTAATTTAATAGTTAAACTTTACCTGAATTATTTATTTATTTATTTTAAATACTAAAACTGGTGTGTACCCAAATTTTATTAAAAATATAAAACAAAAAACATGAAAGTGGCCTCGGTAGCCGAGTGGTAAAGCACTCGAGTGTAGTAATGGAACGATCGAAGGAGCACGGAAAAAATTTTCAAATGGTGAAAATTACTGAAAAATGTAATTTTCAATACAACCACATCGGTTCAAATATAATTTAATAATTAATAAAGATATAATATAAAATATAACTAATAAAAACAAATAATATAAATATATAATATCATACAAAAATATATTCCAAATAATTAATATAATTTAATAAAAAGGCCCACATTTCGAAAGGGAAAAGGACCTATAAAATTGGCCTACAGACTTAAATGTAGGACCAACTGTTAAAATAAATAAATAAAAAAACATGAAACATTGATTATGAAAAAAAAACATGAAATATGACTACACGTATTTTTTAATGGTTAATTAATACATATATTACAAGGTTAATATACAAAAAGAATCGGAACCAAGGATTCAAATAATAATACAATATAAAGTTTTACAACAAAACAAAAATAAAGTTGTATATATAAATATTTTAAAATAATTCAACATTTCTGAGTTGATTAAACCTAACACTCGACATTTTTTTTTTTGAATATCTCATAATCCCCTATTAGAGCATGAGGCTTTTTTTTTTAATATTCAAATTTTAACAAATTACATTTTGTTGTTGCTTTTTTACACAATATCTTTTCTACCCATTTCGTCTAATTTGATTTTATCTCCCGTGAACTTTTTAAAATTCGACATATTCCTTTCTTAGTAAAGCACACGTACACGGTTGATTTTTACTGGACCGAATTTTAACTACACAAAAATTAATTAGAAAATCATTATGAAAATGTACATATACTTTTTTTTGAAATATACTTTTAATAATAACGGTAATATAAATACAGGAAAACAATAAACAATTTAAAGCAATTAAAAATTGACTAAAATATATCAAATATACTCTTGGAGCACTTTGTCTTATATATTTCAATATTGTTCATTGTAGTCGATTAAAAACTGCCTAAACTGAAATAATCTATATCTTAATATTGACTTAGACAACTAATATTTACTTGTACGAATCCTTGAATGTTTATTTAATAAATTTAATTTAATTTATATGAAATTTTATATACAAGATTTATCTTCAAAATATGGGATTTAATTTGAAAGATAAAGCAAAAAAAAAAAAAAAACAAAAAAAATTAATCTGATGAAATTAATTTTAAATAAAAATATAAGTTTTAACTTGAACTTAAATAAAATTATTCGACCTGAATTTTAATTTTTTGTCATATTAAAGCAAAAAAACAAAAATTTTAAATTTTCAAGTTCACTACTTAAAATGAAAATTATAAGGATACCTATATTAAATTTTGTTTGTTTGTTCTCATTTCAAAAGTGTTAAAAAAAAAATGTACAAAACTATAAATGGAAAAATATTTAAAGAATTTTTGATAAGATTACAATATTATAAATCACACTCACACCTAATCAAAAGATTTTCTATATTAATTTATTTTGATAATTTTTTGTTTTTTTTATTTATTTAAAAAAACAACTCATAAACTCTGTACAACATAATATAAAAATGTCAACTTTAAAATTTAGTAGTTAACTCAATCAGGCTCTGTGTGTGTGTATCTGTGGATATCATGAATATAAATAAAAGTGCCTAACCAATTTTTTCTCATTTATGTGGAAACCAAACTATTACCACTGAAGCTATAGTCTACTGATGATCAGCGCTGTCGAAAAATGGAGCTTTGAAAAATTGTGTGGAGCTTTGAATTCTACTGGAGCCTAGTGGAGCTGAAAATTTAAAGAACATAAAATCCCTTTTCAATATTTCCTTTTTTTATAATATTTTATTTTGGGAACCAAAAAGTTTCAAGAATACAAAACTATTTAAAAACTAGTACAATTATTTTATTATAATATGCGAACAACTCACCAAAATTTGTACCTTGATAGAATAGGAGCCTATATGAAACAGGATTTTTATCTGAATAAATCTAACAAAGTTAATGTGATGCCTTTATGTCGGCTGAATGCTATTTTGCTCCAAACGTCCAAAAGTTGTTTTCGAGAAAAATGAAAAACAAAGTTTAGCTTCAAACAAAAAAGGACTAATATTTTATTATAAATATTTTTACCAATAATCATTGTCTAATTTTAATAATTTGATAAACCTGAAACGATAAAATTATAAATTAAAATTAATTTTTGTAAAAATTTTATAACTCAAATCTAGTTCCTAAAGTCATAAACAAAAAAACTAAATGGTTTTTTCATTCCTCAATAAAAAAAATCAACATTCCTTTGTTTAAATTCATTATGTTTTTCCAGTAATTTACTTAAAATTAAATTTTGTACTGAGCTATTAATTAAAATTTAAGTTTTTAGTGATAAATTAAAGTATTACAAAGTTTCTGGCCCAGCTCAAAGTTACATTTAAATACTTAAAAATTTATTATTACTATAGGATTGCGTTAAAGTATAATACCGAAAAATATTGGCAAAAAATGAATACAACTTCTTAAATCTTGTAATTAACACTTTTATTAAATGAAGAAGACTTTCTACATATCTAAATTTTGCAAAAAATTCACACAGTCTACTTCTTAGATCAGTGAATCTGAAAGTCCTAACTCTGAATATTTTTGAATTATTTGAGTTAGGCATCGGTCACTGAAATGAGAATACTGAAAATTTTTGTTTTCGATTTTACAACGCAAATTTTCATATAAAAGTTGCTCCGTTGACAAAAAATTGGCATTTGGAGCAGAATAGTGCAATAATAATAGTAAAACGTGGCTTATTGAGCAAAATGACAATTCTGTATATTTTAAACTACAACGGAAATAAATATTTTGAATACACCATTCCAAACATATGATAGTGCTCTTAAATATTATATTTTTACAAATTTAAGTTTTACTTGAAGTTTTAATGAATTAAACTACATAATTTTTATGAATGTTTTATTTTTTTTATAAAGTTGGAAAAAAGACTGTTAATTTCGTGAATTGTATTATATTCTTTTATTATTACAATGATTTTAGTTATTTTGTAACTAATGTCAGTATTTTATGGTTTTGGAGCCCATTGAAGCCAATTAGAGCCTATTTTAGATATTTTTGGAGTTTAACATTTTTTTCACACGACAGCGCTGCTGCAGCACGTAACTTGTTCACGTTCGTCAAAAAGACGTATTAGCCCTTTTGGTAGCATGCAAGCAACGTTGATTTAATTCCGAAAACGTAAAGTATACATTTTTTCGGTAGCATGTAAGCAAGTTGACGTTCGTTGATTTTAACGTATACGTTTATTTTTAAACGTCAATGATTTTCTTACCGTGTACTAAAATTTATACGGGAAAGATAGTTCTTTTTAATAATTTCGTGTTATTTTAATAATATAAAATTTAAATATTTATAATAAAATTTGAAATCTTAAGAACATTAAATTTTATAGTTTTTAATAATTATAGTAATGTAATTTTTATTTTCTTTTGATAACATTTTATTAAGTATTTTTGTTTGCAATAAAAAAATTATTTTATTTCTGTGATAATTCAAGCATTTTTTATGTGATAATAAAATAATTTTTTTTTAAATTTCTCAATAATTGCATGTTTTAATTTATTTAAATAAAATACTATATTTATTAGTTCATTGTAAATATTCTAATTCATTGAAAATATCATATAAAATATCAACTGAATTGGTTTGTTTAAATTTATTTTATTTGTTTTTTTTTTTTGATTTTAGTCTATAATAAATTCTATATCTATTAAAACGGGCACATCATTTTTATTATTTTTGCGATTTTTATATAACAATTTTGTTCTTCAAAATGAAAATAATAAGCCGAAATACAAGAATTCAAAAAAAAAAATTCTAAAAAATTTAAATTCATTTCTTTTTATTTCAAACCTCCATTAAATTTGAAAAACATATGTTTTTTGAAGTTTTAAATATGTTAGTTTGATTGTCAAAATAATTTTCGATCATTCGGAATATTTTTTCGAGTTTTCGGAATAAATTTTCAACGTGATGTTTTACATGCTACCAAAAAAAATCTTTGACGTTAAAATACTTCACGTTGATTTTTGAACGTAAACGTTTTACGTGCTGCCACTCCTGATGATCCGATTTTTTCAGTCATCTGACGATATTATACTACTACACTTGGTTCTACTTGGCTCTACAGTAAGCTGTAATGTAGAAGATTGTCCAAAACATCTTCTAACTAACCTTGAACAAATCTTACACTTTATATCAACATCCAAAAATACTATCTGTGAGGTATAAAAACAAGTTGAAAAATAATTTATTATTCCTCAGAAATGTTATAATAATATTCGATAACAAAAAATATTTTCTTTTATTTTTTTATTGGTTTTTATTTAATTTATAATTTATATATTTTTTTAACTTTCTTGTATAGTACATTCAATCTTAATTTGTTTGAAAGCCGATAACAGAAGCACGTACAACTCAATAAAAAAAGTAATTTACTAGCGTTTTAATGGTAACAAATAAATAAATAAATAATTTGTTTGAAAATACATGCCCATAAAGTATTATTGTCAAGAAAATAAAAAATGTATACAAATAAAATAAAAATGAACCAAAAAACAAAATAAATACAAATGTTGTGATATTATTTAAATTTATCGAAATACACAATTTTAAATTTATTATAATAAAAAAATTTAATAGAAAATTGTTTCAATATAGATTAAATTAATTTTTAAACTACATTAAATTACTTCATTCTCTGAGATAAAGTAGATGGAAGTATAATACGTAAAAATAACATTCCATTACTTATTAAAGTATTTTAAAGTACTAATTTACATGAATAGAAAATCCTGTATAGGTGTTTCATTTTTTTCATCATTCTAAATTTATTTATGTTTGTTAAATTTTATTCTTATTATTTTGATTTTATTTTCATTGAATCTAAAAAATTAAATTGTACAATGTTTTTTATATTTTGTTTATTTCTTTTAACTTTTTTATATGAAAAATGTATGCACCACTTATCATTATCAACACTGTTGTATTTTATAATTTTTTTTTTTATTATTTTATGTATCACTCTCACTGCTCTTAATTTAATTTTATTCTTCTTTTGATTTTATATATTGTTATTTGGTTTGTATTTATTCTATTTTTCTTGTATTATTTTCGTTCTAATGGAAATTAAAGTTAAATAATAAAAAACACATATCCTTTTCCATTAAAGTTTCCTTCCTATACATTTGAAAATATAAGTTTTACTAGATTTTTATGTATACGCATATATGTATAATCTATCTATTGCTATACTATCCGTATATGAATGGTATGAGTATATATAACTTAAATTTCTGCTAGTCACAATTTTATTTCATTTTTTATATATGCAATACATGGTTATTATTCATGAACTCCATTTCTGCTTTTTAGTTATTTTCTTGAATTATATTTGTTTCGTTTATTTCTAAAGTAATTTTTGATATCTTTTTTTTTTTATTATTACTGTTCTATACCGCTAAACACACCAAACACAAACATAAATGTGTCGCGTTGAATTCCGGTTTTTGTAAACTTAAAAAATCATAAAACCCCAACAAAAAGAATAGATATTTAAAAAAAAATTTAAAATATAATTTAAACAATTTACAAAATAGATAGATAATTGTTCAACGGAATAGTAAGATATCAGCTTGAATACAGGTGTAATCGGAAATGTCAAACTAAGATCAAATGCATTTGTAGTCGAATCGGTTATGTAGTTTGATTTTAGTCATGTAATTTCTAATGTCAAACTTTGATGACTGCTTTCGCAGTGTAGTCGATAATGTAGTAAGATAAAAATCATCTAATCGAATTTTAATACTATAACTTATGTGAACTTTAGTTTAAATTTATTTTTAATTACAAAAAACCAACAAACTGTAAATTTATTTTGCAATTTTACAGTGAAATTGACTTGAAGAGGAACATTTGGAGTCAAAGTATGACAAAACTATTGATGACTATTAGATTGCAATTCGAACCAGCACTCAATGATGGCAAGAAAGCAAAATCAACTGTTTGTAAACACATAGGCATTGTGAGATCTACCTGGCCAGCCAAAAAAAATACTTGTAAAAATCATTTCACTGTCACAGGTTGCCTAAAATACAGAAATTAGTACATAAAAAAATGATTCGAAATTGCAAACAAATAAATTATGTTCGTAGGATTTGTGAGTGATAAGATTTTCTATTTAAGTAACTATCAACATGTTCTTTTGGCTCATCTATTTCAATATATTTACAGTCTATACTACTAATTACATTAAGAAAACTTTTATTTCCCCTGAATTTGTTAAATTGCTCAACCGTATCATTCATTTCTTGGATGGTACTTGGGAATTTAACATACTCTTTCACCAAGTTACATATCATCTGACATGTTTTCAAAAATATACTTTGGCTGACGCTTTGGGATTTATTGAAACGATCTTCGATTTCTCTAAAGAAATTATTATTTCCTAACATCCATAATGTCAAATACAACCCTTCTCTTAAACTTGTCATTGGGCGACCTTTACGGATGTGAATGAAGTGTAAAATTGTTGTAATTGATATTCCAATTTCTAAAAAACAATTTTAATGAAAGTTCTGTTGTATGTATTTCAATTAATACTCTTTTGATGCATACCTACCATGAATATTTCTTTGTTCATACGAAAATGACATTCGAACTTAGAGTTACTAAATTTTTCAATTAAATCGGTATAATTTAAAACATGTGGGATTTCGCTTTTATAATTTTGTATTAAGTAATATTTTAATATTAACATTTTCTTTTTTTTAGCTTTAATTATTTTTTTACTGTTATTTATTTCTACCAATTCTTCAATTAATATTCTCTTCAAATCCATTTTGGTATTCTCCTTTTCAAAAATAATTGAGACAATAGTCAAATGACGTTTGCAGCAAAAATCAAGCAACAATCACTGCAGTAGAGACAAAAGCATTTTCATCAACATTGTCAAACTTTTGTTGCTTGATCGTCAAATGTTTTTGCATTTGATCTTAGTTTGACATTTCCGATTACACCTTACATTTGAGCCCACTGCAGACAAAATTGAAGAATTATAACAAAAAGGATTATATTAATTTCAGTTTTCTAATGAAAATTCTCATATGAAAATTCAAAAAAGCAAATTACAAAGTTTATCAAAAATGTTTAATTGTAAATATACGTCTATACGATTTTTCACCTTCTACTTTCAGATTGACCTATCTTATGCCATACGTGCTGACTTTATGGTAATTTTATCAGAAGTTATAAGTGGTTTGTACAACATGTATGACATGTCCCTTGGCCCTTCTTCTGCCGATTATATCTTCTACTACCAGCTTTCGATACTAAATTTACATTTGAATCATCATTTGTACAATAACAACTTAATTTTCATCATGAAAATTAGGACGTAAATTATTTCTTCTCTTTTATCTTCAAGGACAATATTTTTGAGAATCCTTGAAAACCAAATTACATTTTAATTTTTAATATAGTATCTAGCTTGAGTGAGGTATAGTACAAAAGACTTTTTTAATTTAAGTATACGGTAAAATCCACCCAAATCGAAAATTATAATACCATTTCAAAATTCCACTTACTTAAATAGTCATAAAAAACCGATAGCGGAACACAATAGCATTATAATAAATACTGAAAAAACAAAATAAAAATAAATAAATAAATAAAATTTCTTCGTAAATTACAATAAAATGTATAGAAAAAAAAAATACAACTTGAAAATATTGAAAGAAAGCTTATGGGAAATGAAAAAAAACAAAACAAAACAAAAAAAAAAGAATTACAATTTTATATGATTTTAATAACATAACAGTATTATACACTTAAAAAAAATATTTTTTTTTTTTTTTATTAAATAAGTTGCTGGAATTTTAGAAAACAAAAATCACAATAAAAAAAAGTTTAAACAAGAAAATTTTTGGTTTGTCAAAGATTATAAAAAGTTAAATCGCTTACTTATTTTCTTCTTCATTTTATATTATTACATTTTACATTATTCATTATTACATTCTGATCTGTTTTTTTTTTTCTTTTTAAATATATAAGAGTAAATAATATTTTTTTAAAAAGAATAAAAAGTGTATTCCTTTAACATTTTTTTTTTATACTTATTTTATAAATTTTGTACACAACAGAACACAAAATTTTAATACGTACAAAATCGTGTACAATAAAAAACAAATCATGTTAATGTTAAATTACACAATTGTCTCAATTAATAATTTTCTTTTATTTTTTCTTTATTTTTAAAATTTTAGAAAAAGAAAAATATAATAATAATATTTTTATAAAATTATGTAGGAGAAGAGAGAATAAATGATATTAAATAATATTTTTTTTCTCTCATAATTCTACCCAAAATCATTTAAAAATTGTATAGCTTTAATTTTGGTATCAAATCAGTTCCAAAACAAATGGGAATACAAAAATAACAAAAAAAAACATTTACACATACACAATGTAAAATATTAACCATTTATTAACGTATTAAGGTATTAGAACCCACATATCTTACTTGTGCTGTGAAAACTCTCTTAGTCGCATTTTTATTAGTTTACAAATTATTGAATTCTATAAATCATTTAGTAGAAATTAACTAACTAACGTGATATTAAGCTCTTTTTTTAGAAAAGCTGACGATATATAAATACATTTCAATATATACATAATATATATATATACATATATGTATATATATATTTATTTATTTATTTATAACCTTAATATTTTACATAATTGTTTTTTGACAGAGTTTGGAGTATATTTTACAGAGATTAGGTATTTTTATTTCTATTTAACTTTACAACTGAAACATGGTAGTTTTGAATATAATATTTAACTTTATTAATTCTATATACATATATATACAATACAATTAAAATCTATAAAATAAAAAAGTGTTTGAATTATCAAACTAATTTAGAAAACAAGGATGAATTAAACTTGAAACTACATCAAGTATTCACCATACCAACCACATTAAAACCTATCATTTTTAATTTTTATAGTTCTATTATATTTCCATATCTTTAATATTGCTTCATATTATTCAATTTAACACTACCTTACAAAATAGACAAATTAGAAAATAAAGAGTGTATTTTCAATATACACCCCAAATAATAGCAGACATATACGGATTCGTAGTAGCCATGGTTTATCTATGGCACACAAATTACAGATATATGTATATCTATATATTTGTGTAACTTGAAACAGACAACATATCTTAAAATGTCTTAAAATAACAATCAGAGAGTACAATTTTTGAAGGAGTGTAAAACTTTACTCATTGAACCAAAAAGGTACGTAAATACGATAAAAAAAATCGTTGAGACAATTAAAAATTTATTAATATTTGTCCGATGAACTTGTTCGTTGAGCCTATGAATAGCTATTTATTAATTTAATAACCTCGTCGTTAATACAATAAACAATTATTAAATGTGTTTATTAAAATAAATTTTAATTGTTTGTTGACATAATAAAATATTTCATCGAAAATTTCATTTCATTTTGTCTGGATTTTGTCGATTCCCACGTCTTCCACTTCTATCCTTTATTTGATCGTTGTCCCCACTTTCTGAACTCTCCTCTTACTTCCCACTCTCCGCCACTTATCACTTTTTTAATTAAAAAATACAAAGTTTTTTTTACTTTTTGTGTATTTGTATCTTAATTATTTGGATTTTATCTTTTTAAACAATTTTTATTTCATAGTAAATTTTTGTTGATAACTTATTTTCTTTTGTATCTCTTAGTCTTAGTTTTAACTTTTCATTAATTTTAAATATGAAATGATTATGTTTATTCATTTTTTAAATTATATGCTTAAGTAGTTTATAACATTTTATTTAATTATTATTTTCTTTACTTGTTATATTTATTTTGGATTTTTCGTTTATTCTCACAATAAATTTACTTCTTAATTGTTGTAAATAATTTTTTTTTTATATGGCGTTTAACACTATTTTTTAAATAAAAAATGTCACTAACTATTCTATTTTTTGCGCATTTGATTTTTAATTTTAATTTGTTATATTTTATTTTCAAATTAGATTTTAGTTTTGGGTATGATAGAACCATCTAATTATTGTAATTTTTTTTTTTTATTTATTTTTATATAATTCTTTGTAATTTTACTTTCTTCTATTTAAGACTATTTTGGAATTGACCGATAAGAAAATAAAGAATTTTAAACCTTTAAAAAAAAATAAGTTTAAAATTACGCAAATTTATAAGACCTTATAAATACAAATTCTTTTTTACACTGAAAAATTCTGTTAAAATACGAGTACATAAATTACAAATAACACGCGTCGCGTCATTAAGTAAACAAAAAAATTATTAGTTTTAATAAACTAGTTCGTTGAAATAAAGAAAAAGTTCCGAACATCTTATATTTGGTTGATATTATGCAAGTAACAAATATAAAAGTATAAATAGATATTAATGAACGCATTGCTAATCCAAGAGGAAATTATTGATTTTAACAAACAAATTAAAACAACGAACACTGTTATTAATCTAATTTTAATGAAAGTGTTCGTACTATTAATGAATTAATTGTTCAATTATTGTATTAAAAACTGCATATTTGTGTCAATAAATCCTAATTCGTTGAATCAATAAGCAGTTTATCAAGAAAAAAATAGGAGATGTTATATTTTCGTAATATTAATGGATAATTAATTGAGCCAACAAAAAATATGTTAATAATCGCTGTTCATTGATATTACGAACAATTTTTTTTTCAGTATACGTATTTCAAAGAAACAATAATAATTAAGAATAGTATATGCGGAGCTCAAAAATATATTAATATGTGCAAACAGAAAGGTTTTACAGTTAAATTTAATATTTCAATAAGCTAAAATGGCGATATATAAAACTCTCATCCGACCCATAGTGATCATCCGGCACATAGCCAATCCTAATTCCAAACAAAAATTCTTTGAAAAATAAATAATACAAAAAATTTTTAGAGAATGAGAATATGTAATTAGAAGCTCAATAGTCCGACTAAAAATAAAATGTAGTACATTTTTTTTTTTTTTTTTTTTTTACACGTTACCCAAACATTAGGAAAGATTCCTTGTGTAATTATGCAGGTGTGGGTAAGAAAAAAAAGGTTTGGAGGAAAAAAGGATGACAGAGAAGAATTGGACGGTAAGTTGGAGACGAACCTGAAGAGGTTATTTTTGAAAAGTGGCAAATTGTATAATGGAGCATTTTTATCGGAGGGGACCAAGTGAGATGGAAGCATGTTCCACATTTTAGCAGTTCTTACAACAAAAGAATTTCTAAAACGTTGTACGTTCCAAAACATTGTAATGTTGTACGGGTTTTCTCAAAGATAAATATAAAAGCCGACAGTAATTGTGGTAGAAGAAGGAAAAGAAGAAGAAGCAAATATGTAAACAATGTTAAAAGTAAAGCTAAAAACCCTAAAATTGGAAACAAGTGATGTAATATAAACTTTTTTGCCCAAAGCATCCCAAAGATGATGATTGTGATACATTTCTATGGTGCTACATAGGGAGACATTTCCAAAGCTTTGATATCGTTCAAAATTCTTTTCTAGATAACCGAATATTCAACAACTATATCTTCACTTTATAGCACTAATTTTTGCAATTGAAATTTAAATAAAATAAATCTAATTTCCTTTAACATGTCGCTATTGTCACTTAATATAAAAAGTCGAAATTGCAAAAACATTTATTTTATATTTGACGATTACAGTATAGTGTGCGTTGCTGTCGCTGTCGTTGTATTTCAAGTTGAATTTGAAAATTTCGCTCGTCGGGATTCTATAACGTTTCGAAATTAGTTATAATTAATGTCCGCATTTTGTTTTGTTGTAGAATAGGTATTATATATTAATTAAACAATGAAATAAAAATAGTTCTAAGTTGGAAGTCTATTGTATTTGTTATCTATGGTTATAAGATAATATTTAAAAAAAGTTAGAAAAACTGAAATTATTTGAAAATTAACAAATTAATTGGTTTTTTAAAAACAAAGAAGTGATTAGAAAAATATTTATATAAAGAAAAAATATTCAGCAATCGCAACGACAGCGCCAACATTATTAGCGAAAAACTCAATGAGAGTTTTTGTTTGTTACTATCTTCTAGAATATACATTAAACAAATTAAAACAGATGAAAAAACATTTGAATCGGTAAAAAAGTAAAGATTTTATAGTATTTTTTAATTTAGTTTATTTTGAAAATTCTTAGCGATGCTAGCATCACTAAAAAAATACGAAAATTTTTTTTTGTACACATTACCGAAACCCTGGAATAGGATAATTTTATTATAGGTTAATTTACAAGATTTATAGGTTATACAAAATTTTAGGTTAGGATAGGGGATTGGACTGGAGAGAAATAGGATGTTTGGAGATGATTGGATGGTAAGTCAACAGGTTCTGGATAGGTTCCAATATCAGAAAGCATTTGACATATTTTAACCATTCAATTTATGTAGATCATTTCCGACTTCAATCCCTTCCGGATTTCCACGGTGCAGAAATAATCACCTTTGCATCCCTTGTTTTGAACTGGATTGCTTTAAATGAGCCAAATACTGTAAATGAAAAATTTTTTACATACTACATAAATGAAAATTTAATTATTCAAATTAATTATTAATTTTACTTTATTTTCAAACTATTTATATTTCAAATTACTTTAGATTTATTTGATAACACAAATTTTATACTCATATCAAACATTCTATATATTGTTATTGACATCTCTTTTTCATCCTATTGTCACTTGATTAGATAAAATACCTTTTCCATATTACATAGACAGAATACCTTTTGCCACATTAAAAGTACGGTATTACAATTTATTTACATAATGTGGAATAAATAATATTTTTCGAGTAGTCATTAATTTTCTAATATATCAACAAATTAAATGTGGAAAACGAATTAGGTATCTGAAATAGTCTAATTCAATTTTATTTTAATTAGATACTGTCAAATTAATGCTTCAAACAAGCCCATTAGACATCTATTACAATACGAAAGCTTGTTTATTGTTGCAATATTGCAGCAATATTATTTATTTTTTATTTATTTTTATTTTTCAGTATCTCTATATCATAATAGATATATCAGGATATATTTGGATGATGATAATAGATATATCATCATCCACTTGCTGATTGTTTATATCAAATTTATGTCAGTGGTTTGATAATTGCAAGTTTTTACAAAAAAAAGGGTTCGCGTACTTTACTACTATGAAAATAAATAATAATTAAGTAAAAAATAAACAAAAATATAACATAAATAATTTAATTTAATATATAAATTGAAAAAATAAACAAAAAAATATATATTAAAATGAATTTGAAAGATTACATACCTACTTTTTAATATATTCAGGTATATAATACCAACTTTCAAATATTTAATTCAAATTATAAATTAATAAGAATTAATATGAAATATTAAAAATTATAATGAATTTCCTTATCCAAAAATTTAAAAATTTACTTAAGTATTTCATAATATTTTATATATATTAAATTTACAAGGACTTTAGTTCAACTAAAATTAAATTTGAATATTTTTTTAAGATTAATTAAATAATAAATACTTCAAAGTTTTCTATTCCGTTTTTTTTTTTTTTATTTTGTAATAAAAAGTTTTACTTAATAACAAACTTTAAAACAATTTTTAAAATTACTCTGAAGATTTTTAATTTAATAATTTCTTAAAAATTCATTATGAAAAAATTAAACAAAAACTCAATATAATTTTTTGAAGTTATTTTGAGATTTTTTTTATAATATGATTTTTTAAAATAAATCTTGATAGCTATATTCAAACATTCCGAAATATTTTCTAATAAAATTTTTGAATTTCATATTCAATAGCATTAAAATTCTAATACATATAAATTCTATACATATAATATTCGAACGTGTTTAAATAAAATTAAAAATTTATCAAAAAAAAAATTCCTTCAGCCTTGATTTACCTATAAAAATGTTCCATCTTCTTTACATTCACAAAATTTTCTCATGATCGTGATAATTTTAATTAACTTAAATTTGTAAATTCTAAATAATACCTACATATTATTTGAAAAATATTTTCCAAATTTCACAAATTTGTTGCTTTCAATGGAATTGCTTTTCAAAAGAATTCTTTATAATGTATTTAAATACATATGTATTTCGTCCTTTTTTATTTTTTGCATCCCTCTCAGATTATTGTATTCAAAAATCAAAGTATAATAACAAAAAAAAATATTTAATATACAAAAATTTTGTGTATAAAGATATGAGAGGTAAATTTAAAAATAATTTTGGATTTTTTAATAATTAATTCTCTTAAAGTAGTGATATTCAAATTTCAAAAAATAAACATTTTAATTATTTAGATTTTAGTAGTCTCGCCATTTTTATTTAGCAAGTTTATTTTTTTAATATTTTGA
Source organism: Argyra leucocephala (assembly GCA_963942445.1). NCBI lineage: Eukaryota > Metazoa > Arthropoda > Insecta > Diptera > Dolichopodidae > Argyra > Argyra leucocephala. The sequence continues at coordinate 129,338,932 of OZ012680.1, forward strand.
ATAAATAATAAAGGTGTTTCTTTTTTATATTATTAAGTATAAATATAAATAAATGATGTCCTGCCTGTCCTGATTCATAAATTTTTTGATTTACTAAAAATAAGCAAAGTGTTATCCTAAAACGACGATTTTGATTTGGTTACTGTATCAGTCTATTATTTAATATATATATATATATATATATGTATATATTAAACATATATTTTTCTAATTGTTTTAAATGCCATTGACACATCATATCATAAGCATGTAGAATTTCATTCTCTTCAATAATTGACGAATATTATTATCGACTAGCAGAGCTTAGCCAACTTCATATTCTTTACCGTTGCGAATTGTGGGTGTAATGTTTTAGTAAAAAACAACAACAAAAATTAAATTCTAACTTCTAAAAATGTAACAATATGTCAATTACTACTATTATCCTACCGCTGCAATTCAATTTCAAATGTTTATATCAATTTTTTTGTGCTATCAAGTGATTATATTAATAATATCCTTAAATGTATACCTCTGTATTGTGTCACTATTAAAAACTTGGTAATGTTATTTTTTTTTTTGTTTTGTCTAATGCCGAATGTTATGTAATCACTACATTTTATATTACCTTAGAACACAATCATATTAAATTTTTTTATTTATCGAATTTGTCATAATTTAATTTTCATTTAGTTACGCTGTAAATATATGGGGAAGAAATACACAACATAATAAAAATATAGAAACATTACAGATAATACAAAACAAAGCTATGAAAAATCTATTCCGCAAATCAATAGAATATATTAAAAATCGATCATCATCGAAACATGGTTCAAATTCTACCTATTCACAGTATACAAAATAAGAAAATTTAATATAATATGAATCTAGTTGCAAATCATCAAATACATAGTTACTAGCTATTCCCGTTGAAACATTTGCCAGCCTAGCATTAAAGAAATATTTTTTACTGTTAAAATTAATTGTGAGACAACAGTAACACTATCATAAAAGCTTACTCTAGACAAAACACACAATTAATTGCCCATGCCTGAACCCCAGCTTAGGAAGAAAGAAACATACACCCATATTCTTTTAGACCCATCGTTGACGAGAAGAAAATATTTAACTCGTCTCGTCTCGCTGAATATGAATTTCTGTTATACACTGTAAGCGGTGCGATAGAACATTTTATTTGTTGGTAGTACTTATCATTTTTTACTGTCAAAAGTTATGGGTATATAAGCAAAAATTTGGTTTATAAAGTTTTTGGAAAGGATTAGTGGGGTTTAGTTTTAAAATATTTTTTAAATTAAAAATAAATATTTTTTAGTTTAGTACATAAACGGTAGTAAAACAGTAATAGTGAAGATGTTTTTTTTTTCCAAAACAAAAACATAATTTTAATAATAATGCAAAAAAAATTATGAAAAATTGTTTATTAATCTTTACTTAACTATTTTATCTATTCAATTTATTTATTTAATTCAGTTTTTTGATACGATACTCTATCGTTTACAAATTTTGACGAGATAAAAAAGGTCTAACAGAAATTAATCCCGAGACTGTCTTGGCATTTGCCATCGCGGCAATTTGCTATCGCGTCTGCGGTGTCTCACAGAATACAAAACTATCTCTTCAGAGATATTTTGACGCGATCTCGAGAGATGGATCTAACAGAATATGGGTGATATTTTATCTCGACAGTATGGCTTTATAAATTATTAATCGTCATTGAGTATGCCAGTCGAATGTAAAATTGCTTCTATTTAAAAACAAAATGGAGATTTGTATCGGACAGAATTAGAAAATTATTATTTATTTGATATTTATTCCCTTAACTCTATTAACATCATGCTGATATTATTAACACAAAACATATAACTTAAGTATTAAATTAATACTATTAAATAATAATAATTGTAAAGTAAAATGTTTCCCACAATTTTGTGAAATTAAAAATAATATTAACAAGAAAAATAAATACATTAACACAGGTGGAGGTCAAACTGTTTCTAAAAACTAAATTCTATATTAAAAAATTCAATAAAATTTTGATTTATTTTCTTTTTTATTTATTTTATAAAAAACCAATTAAAACAACAAAAATACTTACATTTGTTTATATAGTAACATTCGTACCCCCACCCCCGATATTGATTAAATATATTCAACTACAAATTACAATTGTAAAAAATATTTTATAGCCTTCGTAAATTAAATCAGTTTTATCTCAATAAATTTTGTGAACAGAATATAAGTAATATTTAAAGAAATAATTCTATGGTATATGAACTCAGGACCTTCTGATTAGTAGTCAAACGACATAACAATCACACTATATCGGTTGGATAAAATATAAAGTAAATAAAATAATAGTTTTTACCAAAATAAAAAATCAGTTAATTTTATATTTAAAACAAAAACAATATTCGATAGTTGAAGATATAGAATAAAATAAATCAATCATTTTTAAGAATGTTGAGTTACTCCAAATTTTAAAGTATAAAAAAATATTTGAACTAAACAAAAGGGTATTGTTTTTGAAAAAAAAAAATATAAAATTTATATTCTCCTGAAATTCTTCACAATTTTATCCTTTTTAAAATTTATTTTAGAAATATATATGTAAATGTTTTGTTATCTCTATTCAACGGTGAATGTTTTTTATATGAAAAAAAAATTTATTGAAATCGAATATAAAACAAATAGATAATATAAAAACAAAAAATGATTTAAATAAATAAATAAATATGATAAAAATAGTTTTAACAGAAATAATAATAATTGCTGTTATGGCGGCAGAATAATAAAATATAATATTCTTAAAGATTGTCTTCTATCACTTATTATGGAGAAGATTATCTGAAAATAAAAGAAATAAAAAACTATTAAAACTCTCGAATTTTAATAAACATTCAGAACTGAATAACAATTAGATAACATATATAGAAAGCAATAAACGTTTTAGTTTTTTTAGAATTAAATTTGGAAAATAAATGTCGTAAACAAAAGTTCTTATGCATATATATATACATATTATATATATAATAATTTATTTCAAGTTTTTTTGTTCTTTTGATCCTTGAATTCACATTTCTGTATTATTTCCAAGTTCTTAAATAGAAAATATCTCAAATTTTTATTTTTGTATAAATCTAAACACCAATTGATTATCAAATTGAACATGGAATATTATAAATGAATTTGATAAATTGATTTAATTAATATTTATCTAATATTTCATAAAATCAAATATATTATTAAAAGAATTTTTTTTTTTTATTTTTACTTTGAGTACATATTAAAGTTCAATAGACTCATTAATAAAAGAAATTATAATTATATATAAATTAAGAGTTATTCGTCAATAATAAAATAAATAAGTTGAGTTGAGTTGATAAACAAAGAATATACAATATTATTGATTAGAGAGGAATATTTTTATTAATACCATTATCCTATATTTTTTCAACTGAACTTAAGTTGATTTTCTTATTCAATACTATTCAATAATATTAAAATTTACTAAAGAATGATCTCTCATCCTTTAGAAGTTAATTAATTATCTATATATATATACTATGAAATTTTATTTCTTATATACTTTCAATCTGCATGTGCGTACAGAATTATATAGAATTCTAATTTTGAATATAAAATAATTTTAATATTCAATTTTTTTTTAACAAATGAAAAGGACTTGTGAAAAAATTTAGTAAAAAAATTGTTTTTTGTTGATAACGAAAGTCGTTAAAATAGAATTAAATATTGTACAAAATGACATCAACAATTTGAATTGATTTATAATAAAAGTATATGTTAAGAATAATTTTATAAATAATTACAGTATCAACATATTTTCCGCTGTAGGCCCCACGGATGGGGTTACAAGACAATGATGATCAACATATCGTCGTTTTAAAGGTAAAACTCATTAAGTACACATTTTTCGAAAAGTGAGTTAAACATACCACAGTACATATTTTTTCATGCTCTATCAATTAGAAAAACAATTAATAGTATTTTACAGCATTCTACAGAGAAGTAAAATTCAGTAACTACAAAAAAATATTATTTTGACAATGGTAAAACACATTAAAGTGACTTAATGGATTTTTCCACTATAAAATATATTTTTTTTGTACTTAATGAATTTTTTTAAACACTATAATTGACAAGTCTGGACAAGAAAATATTGCCTGGAACCTTACAAATTCAAAATTTATTTATAAAAATTAAAAGCCATACATAAATGCACCAACTTTTCCTTAGGTAGTTATTATATTGCATTTATATTTGAAATAAGAAAAAAATATGAAAAAGAACCGTATTAAAAACTACAGTAAATGTTATACTAGTGAAGATAAGGTGACACTTGTAAGAAATCCCATTGAACATTTTTCTCGAATGCTTCCCCATTATATAAGACAATACAGCAGCAGGCAATACTTAGATACAAAATTAAGTACGCCTAAGATGTATTCCCTTTACTTGGATTTTTGTAAGGAGAAATATGTAATTTTGAAAATTCTTGCGACGCTAGCATCACAAAAAAATACGAAAATTTTGAAATTTTCAATTTTTCTAAAATGGTTTTATTTTGTTACTATCTTTTATAATATTCATTAAACAAAGTAAAACAGTTGAAAAAATTTAGAAATTGATCCAAAAATGAAGATTTTAGAGTATTTTAAACATTTTTTGTACAGAATATAATTTTTCTTTTTTTACGCCAAAAAAAAATCAGTGCAGTATAACTATGTAAAAAAACATATTTCAGCAAAAGAAGATCCACATCTAAGAAAAATTTATGAAAATCACATTTCCAGAAAAGAAGATTGCTATAGGGCGAAAGAAGAAGATAAATATAATGTTAGTGAAGACAAACACTTTCAAACAATTACCTTTGATTTGCAAAATATTTTTCAATTACCTTTAGCAGAAAATTATGTGTGTAAAACTTAACGATATATGAAGGAGGCAAACAGAGGCTCTTGTTATTGTTGGAATGAAATAAATGGAAAAATGGAGAATGGAGGCTCAAATGAAAAAGAATAGCACTTTTGAAGTACATTGATAGTATTGCCAACAAAATAAGGCGTTTATAGATATCAATGTCGATGTTAGATACATGTGGAGGCCAAAACCTAAAGCAATATGTAGCAGCAGCTCTTTTACACTGTGTTAAAAATCATCCAATAGTTAATGTAATAGAGCATAAAGTTTTGGAATCTGGTCATTCTTACATGGAATATAGAATCGCATTCAGCAATTGAACATGCAAGAAAAATAAATCGGTTTTCCTTATGAATAACTGCAAAGTAATTTTTAAAAAAGCAAGATAAAAAAAAGACAAATAAAAATCCATGTGTACTGTACTGTTATTATTTTCATTTACTGGCAAATAAACTGTTATAAAATAAAAACAATAATGAAGAAGGAAATCAATATGAATAGCTAAAAATAAAATGTCTGAAATATGACAAAATTAACCCAAACTTTATTTTCTATAAGTATAATCAGAAAGCAAACTTTAAAAAAATATTATTGAAAGCTAGAGGAAAACGCCGTAAGCAACCGATAACATTAACAAATGTATATTAAGATATAATGGTAATTGCCAACTGATATAACAAATGTATATTAATTATCAGTTGGCAATTATCTGTTGTAGAGTTAAGTGAAACATTTAACAGAACAATATGACTGATGATCAATCATCACCATTACTGGAATTTTATTCCGGCAAAAATGTTTTTATTACTGGTGTAATGTTTTTATTACTGGTTTTGTTGGAGTATGTTTAGTTGAAAAAATTTTACGTGATATTCCAAATATCGGTAAATTATATATACTTATGAGACCGAAAAAAAAAAAATTATAATTCGTCACCCCATCAAAATGAACTATAGAATACGTTAAAAACCAGATTTATCTTCCATATTAAAATGGTATCCTGCACTAATGGTATATTCTTCTGAATATTCCTGCTATTTTCAAAACTTTTTCAATTTGATTTATTTGTTTTTCCAGCTCAATTTATCATCTATTACGACTCTTAAATAATTATATTTGTTAGGTTTTTGAATTTTCATGTTATTGTAAACCTTTAAGGATTCAGAACAGATGTATTGATGTAATTGTATTGATTTAAGGACTCAGAATGTTTAATTTTAAAATATATATATATATATATATATATATTATTTTATTAATATTTATAGTCAATTTGTGTTTTTGCACATCCATTTATATATTGTGGTTAGATCATAATTTTATCTAGATAAAAATGGTTATATACCAAACCAAAACTATATCCCAATATTATTTCATTATAATAGACGAGCAACATGTAAAATTATTAATTTTGATCCTCAAAATTTAATTCAGGATCATTAAAATTTGATATATTCATCCCGGATAGGGCCAAAAGTTGATTACTGGTGGTTGGAGGAAGCTCCATTAAATAGATTAGAATAGTTTAACTATATAAAGTAGTCTTAAGTTTAGGTTAGGATAAGTTAAGTTTTATTTACTTTATAAGATTTTTTTTTTTTTTTTGTTTGAGATATAATTTAGGGTTTTAGTAAAATTTTATCAAAAATAAATAGTTAGTAAAGATTAAAAATATATAAGTTGTAACTTGCTATAGAGTACAAGAAAAATATTAAAAATACAAATCAGAACGAAAATCAATAAAAAAATTTATTTAAAATTAAGTTAGTTAAATAAGGAAATAGCCACCGTTTATGTAAATAATTTTTTTTTTCGGTGTAATATTTGATGTTAGAAAATGAATAAAAAAAAAAAAAAAAAGAAGATAAGTCATAATTCATGTTTATCTAGAAAATTTATACTACTATTAGCGTCATATACAATTAGAAGATGATCTGAATATAGAAACGGTAAAACTGTTTATGTAACAGTTAAAAAATGTACCTAAAGGGAGCTACCCTGTATTATGCCACAGATAATTTTTTTGATTGTGCTTATGTAGTGTTCTGTACATGTGAATTGTTTCCTTTTAGTTAGATATCTACTAAACCAGTTTTGTTCAACACCACTTATTCCATATTCATACAATTTGCGTGGGAGAATTTCCCTATCTATTCCTAATACTGAATGCTTTTGTTAGATCAAAAAATATCACTATTATCTTTTCATTATTCCCTACGGTATTTGAGTATTGGTTAACAAATGAAAAATAGCCAATTTTGGGCTGTTTATACAATCGATTCTTTCATCCGAAAGCCATTATTTTACATAAAAAACAAGCTGACTAGATTAGATTGCTAATTTTCGAGTTATAATATTACAATACAAAAACACATGCAATAACAATTTGATGAAATTAAAATTAAATTATTTACATTTATTTCTGTGCCAACTTGTAACATCGTTTTTACATCGTTTTTATATTCAAAATTAACTGTGAGTTGTGACAAATCAAAATTGTAAATATCATTGCAAAAAAATAGCAGTTTAAAAGACGATAATATAAATATTCTACGAAGTTTGTTATCAGTATCATCATCATCACCTGTTGGTTCTACAGCTCGGGGTGAGCCTTAACCTCGTCCACAACTTTCCGCCATTCTGCTCTATCTTGTGCAACTGTCCTCCATCCGTTAACTCCAATCTTTCGACAGTTGCCCTCCACTTCGTCCAGCCATCGTGATCTTGGTCTACCTCTTGCTCTTGTATTGTACGGTACTGCGTCTAATATTCTTTTTGGCATCCTTTGATCATTCATCCTCACCACATGACCTGCCCATCTTAGTCTTTGTTATCAGTATAAGCTAGATATTGATTTAAATTTCAAAGCTTTTTTAGTAATTATGCTAGGCTTTAATTTATTATTTAATATTTAATTTTTATATTTTACATTTTCTAATCCACTGAACAATTCTTATCAAATAAGAATAATTTTATCTACAGATTTTTTTTTTATTTCCTCTTGTAATTCTAACAATCATTCCAAAATCGATTTCAATGGCAAAATAATTTCGTGACTTAAAATAATCTGATCGCACTCACATTTCATTTTAATTCACTATAAATTCTCTGATTTAAAATAATTCAAAGTATTTTTCTATTATTCAGTTCCATATGGCGTCAGTATGATTTTAATTTTTTTTTTATCTTTTTTTTTTTTATTATTTTTATATCCTTATTTTTTTAATTTCATATTCTTTAATAACAATTTGAATTTTTTCTTTTATTTTATTGACTAATAATATGCTTTATACTTCATTAGATTTGAATTTTCTGGAAGGAATAATATTTTATTATTGAATTTCATATAATAAAATTTATTCGAATATTAAATTATGAAATAATAAACAATAAACAAAGATAACAAAAAAAAAAAAAAAATAATTGATAAAATATTAGTTATATTTGAAAATATAAACAAATTTTCATTATAATTTATATTATAGACTTAATTATTTGTCATGTTTTTTATTTAATTATATTATTATTATTCCAAACAGTTATTCATTACGTCTTATTCCACAAGAAAGACCTTCAAATAACGAATTAAAAATTATTGCAAATTATGTGTAGGTATATATAAGAAGTACCTAAGCTAATTTCAAATATTAGAAATCTAGGTCTAAGAAAGTCTAGGTATATGTTTTACCAATTTTAATTACTATACTGCAGGGTTAATAAGCGCCTTAATGTGATGATGAGCCCTTTACAAATATATCTAAAATGTATTGACCAATTTCGGTTGTTACACATCTTCGTTAGACCACTGACTAGTCTGATGACACATACCTAGAGTTTATAATTTTTGTTATTTAAAAATGTTTCACCTGGACCCTATACATCATATTGAATAAAATGTATTGGAATATCTAGTTTCAATTTAAAAATTTCTAAAAATATTAGAATAACTTTTATATACATAATACTTGAAAATGCAGAAGGTGTTAGATTAAATATATAAATTTATATAGATATACATGTACTAGTATAATGTCATTGCCAACAAACTATAATAAAGTTTGAATGTAATTTAAAAAAATATACTCCACTGTATTGTAGAGCTTACTCTATCTATGTACTACTCAAAAAGATTTCCATCCTAAATAAGATATGAATATTTAATAGAAGTAAAAATAATAATAAAAATAGATTTATAGTTTTGCCAATAAGGTTAGTTTAACTTATTGAGAATAAGAAAGTACTTTCAGATTATTAAATAAAATACCTAACTAATTTCTAGTTATATCGACAAAGATGATGTGTTATACTATTTATTATACTGTGAAACAAAAAGTTAGATTATTTAAGCTAACAATAATTTTTCCTTATCCCTTAATTATGCAATATGTCTCACACATTACTAATTTAATTATTAACTTAAAACACCAACAATAAATGTAAAGTAAATATGTATCATCTCTCATCATAATGCATTAATATTTCACACTACATTCAACATTCTACCTACTAAGTAGCATAGACTAAATACCTGTGCGATTTTTAGAAAACATAGCTCTCGTATGCCATCAACAAAACCAAACCCCTCTTAGCCAGGTTCCGATGTATCAAGAGTAGTAGTCATTAGTACGGACCATTCACCAATAGGAAGCCACGCTTCTAAGCTAGGTGTTCCGTTCAACCCCCATTTCATTTCATTTATTTATTCATTTTTTTCTCAAAGAGCTCATTCGCTCGTACAAAGTGTATAAAATTAATAATTCAGTCCAGTAGAAAAAATCAACTTAATAACTAAATGTATAATAACATAATCTAACTACACTTGGTTTACAACATATCCATTAACAATAATAAAGAAAAAAAAAAAAAAAATAGTAAGAAAAAAAGAAGAAAAACTAAAAAAAAAAAAAAAAACTTATCACTAGAAAAAAAACCCAAAAATCAACACTATTATTTTAAATACTTATTAACTACATTGATTTTTAAATTTTATTTAAATAGAATTCATTTAATTTTTTCTTAAATATGTCTAATCTACTTATTATTTTGATTTCATTTGGTAAATCTTTATAATTTCTATATCCTAAATTGTATACTGCATCAAGCCCATTAAACCTGATTTTTGATGACATTATTCTAATATTTGTAGCAGATCTTGTATTGTAACTGTGATATTCTCTATTAAATGTGAATGTTGTATTTGTATTAGTATTCTCCGTCAACATCATATGAATTTGAGTTGTTAATTTGTATTTTATATAAAGTAGTAGTGACAATATATTATGTGACTTGTGAATTGATTTAGTTGAAGTTCTTTGGTGATATCCAAACAAATTTTGTATGGCTTTGTTTTGTATTTTCTGTATTGAACTCAAATCTTTAATAAAAGAGTTTCCCCATATCTGTATTGCATATGCGATAGTACTATGGAACATGCATTATCGAAGCTACAAAAATAAAAATGGGACAGAAGCACTTGAACAATTTCTTTAAGTAGTCCAGTGTTAGCTATAGTCAGATTCCGGACTTTACGTAATGTTTTCCCTAACGAAATAGATATTATTGCGGAAAACAAAATCGATGATCTGATCAAACTTCTCAATAAGACAGAGGCTGACTCTAGTACTGAGTTCCTTGAGTGAGTAAAAATGGGAGAGTGATCCTCTAACATAACCAATAACAACAAATAGGTCACTCGAGTCGTGGTATCAAAAAGGCACAATTAAGTCGTAACTGGTTTTCTAGAAACAACTGAAATGGCCACTTCTACCCACCTACCGACCTATTAACTCTTTCATTCATAATGAACTATTTTTCATTATTATTGTTGTTGTTATAATATTGTAATATATACATGAATACGATTGTTACGAATATACATGCAAACTTAGTGCGGTAACATGTACGGTAAGGAATCATTTACAGTAACTAAGGCCTCAGACAGAAAAAAATATGATAAATATGATATAATTGGTACAAGAATGTCCCCATTCTCATCTCAGCCACAAATGGACTTATATTGATTACCCGTATCAATGCAATAATGCATCTTACTCCTTATGGATTTGATTTAGTGATTATAGTAAGGATATTTGTCAGTGGAATTCTGCGCAGATTCGACTGATAAGGTCACAGGCTTTGAAATATGACAAATCGTCAAATCAAAATTAAATCATAGTCTAAGCTTAAGACTTTCGATGGGTGGAATTTAATCTAATTGTTTCTATTTCATTTCATCATATATTCCGAATATTGCACATAAAAATCATATTTTCTACGTTTTTCCAACCATTTTTTCTATAGTGACAAGAATAAATCTTTATAAATATCCCATACAATTTATAAAAAAATAGACATCATTCGAAAATTAAAAATAATTATAATGGTATTAGAGATAGAGAAATATTGTGCAGCAGTCTCAAACCCACATCGAGCTGTGACATGTGATGATGATGATTAGATTTTTTTATAAATTTCTTTTTAAATGTGTGTTGTAAATCCTTCTACAAAACTAGCCCCCACAATAATTTCATTAATACACAACAAGAAATTAAAGATATAACTGACATTTGTCATTTAAAAGTGAAATTTTCATAAAAATTGTATAGATAAAAATTAATGAGAATGAATATTATTCGATTATTAAGTTGATATATTTTGCGTGTTTTATAAAATGTAAAAAACATGACGAATAAATAATACAAACAGAATAACCACAAACAAATGTTAACAATTTTTATATGTGTATATTTTTTTCTAATTTTCCAATGACATGAAATGCTTCTAATTTTTATTATTTTTATAATTTATAGATTTGCACAAGCAATAATAATAATTGATTCATTTAATTTTTTTTTCTCTTTACTTTTATATTTTCAATTATTGAAACTCATGAATTCTTATATTTTCAAAATATATTGAATACAAAAAAAAAATAAGTTAATAATAATTCAAATCAATTGTAATTTAAAATTTTTTTTTATTTGAAATGGTAATTCAGTTCTATCGTGCTATATTTTCGTATACATCCCCAAGGTACACAATTCAAAGCAAGCAAACGTGTATAGAAAAGTATAGAAATTTTCATGAAAATTTACTAAACTAAAACTACGTAAATCAGAAATTACAACGCATCAAATTGGAAAAATAAAAAATAATTCAAATAAAACAAAGTTGACGTTAATAGAGAAATATTTACTACTAACTTATTTCCTAGGACCTGCAAACCCAAAAACTTCTGTGTTTGTGAGCAATATTGTCTTCTACTGAATGCGATTGCAAGTAGATTCAATTCAGATTTTTCTTATTCGCAGACAATTCGTCTCCGTCTAAAGTATAGACCTAGAAGTTCTTGTGTCTTCACGCAATATTGTCTTCTACTGAATGCGATTGCAAGTAAATTCACTTCAGATTTTTCATATTCGCAGACAATTCGTCTCCACCCAAAGTACAGACTTAGAAGCTCTTGGTTCTTCACGCAATATAGTCCTCTACTAACTGCGATTACAACCCGAATTTTCTTCAGTTTGAAATATTAAGTTTAATTCATATACGCCTACACTTCGTCTCTGCAGCAAGGTATGATCTTTCTCGACGGTGCACGTTCTCTCCTATTTAGCTGAAATATTTTTCTCCATTTTCTCCATATGGCCTAGCTAACTTATTAATTCGACTTTTTTGAATTAGGTCCATTTCGTTATGTTGTTTAGTCGGATTTGTGTCTGACGAAGAAATTTGTAAATATATAGCATAAAATCTCAAATTATATCACCTGTTCAATCACATGGACACCTAGTCAAAACAAAATCAAACTAAGACGCCTTCACTGGCTAACGCATATAAACGGAATGGAAGAAAATGATCCAACTAAAAAACTATTCGAATTCTAAACCTGAGAAAATGTATTAGGGAATATTAAAGTGAAAATCTGCTTGTAACTGCAATCAGGGGATGGACATTATTGTGACAGGCCCAGTGGCTTCAAGTCTGAAGAAAACAGTAGGCAATGTTGTTAAGCATCTGATATAATTCGGTGTCAAAAAATTCCAATACCATATTAATTTAGTATGAAAGCAATGCAAAGATTTAGTTCCATATTTCCATATTTGTAAATTGAAAAAAAATTTTTAATCAACGTAAAAGTTTTAAATAATTTATTTGTGTTAGTTCCCATAAGTATATTGCATTCCAACTTCACAATATCGAAAAACCGTAAAAGTTTATAAGTTTTTGGTTATCATCTGGTAACTGATAGTTATAAAATTTTACATGGGAAATTTACACAATGGAGGCAAGCCAGTTTGAGACTGTAGTTTATATATAAAATATAACTGGAACGATGGATTACTTTTACCAAGCGTGTTTGTTTGAAAACTCAAGCAAATTTACATGGTACATAAGGGCTATTTTTGAACTATTGGAATGAAGCCAATTTATGTATAAATATTATACGTTAAATAATATAGTAAGTCCATTTTAATGTGTAAAATCCTTTAAGTAGTGATGTATTCAAGTATTTACCACAAGGTAGAGTGATTGGTTCAATATTGTATTTATTATACACTGCTGATATTCCTACGAGCGAAGACACGATGATGGCCACATTTGCAGATGATACAGCAATATTGTCATCAAATAAAGACCCAAAGCTGGCGTCACAGCACCTTCAAAGGGGATTAAGCTAAATTCAACAATGGTTAAAAATTTGTAGAATAAGAACTAACGAATCCAAATCGGTGCATTTTACATTTACCACCAGAAGGAGCGCATGTCCGCCAGTAACCCTAAGCAACAAAGTTTTACCGCAGGAAGATTCGATAAAGTACTTAGGCTTGCATCTGGACCGTAGACTAACGTGGCAAAAGCACATTCTCAATAAAAATAAGCAGTTAAAAACTAAGTTCAGGAATATGCATTGGCTTATGGGACGTCGTTCATGCGTTTCATTGGAGAGCAAGGTGCTTCTATATAAGATAATTTTAAAGCCCTTCTGGACATATGGAATTGAGCTATGCGGTACAGCTAGCAACTCTAACATCGAAATCCTTGAAAGGTTTCAAGCCAAAGCTCTTCGTACAATAATTGTCAAGTCCCCTTGGTACGTCAGCAATTCAAATATAAAAAAGGATTTAAACATATGCTCCGTGAAAGAGGTGGTGACAAAGAGCAGCAAAAGATAACACGAAAGATTGCAGCTCCATCTAAACCAACTGGCAGCTGACCTGCTGAATACCGGCCATATAAGAAGACTAAAACGCCTCAGGCCTCATGATCTTTTAAGTAGATTTTAAAACTAAGGTCCAATTCATATTATATTTCTTTTATTATTTTCTTTTTTTTTTCTGTAAGCAACTGTAGAGCCATAAATATTTAATATTAAAATTAGTATTAATTTTTGATATAAGGGGTCGATTCAGTGGAATCGTCACTCACAAGCCATTTGTACATTTTTACTTGTTATCTTTAATAAGCCTTTTGCATATTAGTAATTTATAAGATAGTTGTAATATAATCATAGAAATAAATAATAAAAAAAAAAGTATTTTAGGAAAAAATAGCTCTAGAGTCTAGACAGTGGTCTATTATGTACTGACCTACAGGATGTTAAAGAAAATCGGTTTGAAAAAACAATATCCAATAAATATAAACTACAGCTACCTAACCACAACCAACTAACTATCAACTATTCCGAAGATATAAAAAGTGGAGTAATGTAGGTCAGATCAAATTTAAAAATTAACTACCGCGCTAGACTGAAATAATTATTGTTTACCTAAAATAATCTAATTTACATCACCCCATTTCATAACTCAAACGGATGGGCTACCCTATATATGATAGATAATTAACTTAATTAGGCATACAAAGTAGGTTAAAGAACCGATGTTTGTAAAACCTTTTAAATATAGAGTTTTAGAAAACAAAATCTCTTCTCTTTGTTTTTTCTATATTAATTCAATGTTAAGCAATTTCGTTCTATAATATAAGATAAGTAACTTACAATTTGTATTTAATATTTTAATTTTACAAAATTGTAATTCATTCCACAACACAAAAAAAAATCTACAAAATCACCTAATTTACACATTATCAAGATGATTATTTTCTAACATAATCAAATCACCTCTACTTATTTTTTTTACTTCCTTTTTAATAATAATCAGTTATTCATTCCTTTTAGAATCCTTGTTTTATCCTGAAAACATATATATTAAAAGAAAATTCATTTAATTTCGATATTATATAACTTTAGTTAACCTACACATTCAAATAAAATTTTTGATTTTTAGTTTTTTTTTATTTTTTTTTTTTTTTGTTTTATTTGTTTGGTTACTGGGTTATAATCTAAAATGAGTTAATATATTATTATTATATATAAAGGTATATATCAAATAAAATTTTTTCAAATTAACAGGTATTGAATATAAAAACAAAAATAATATTTAATAAAGGAAGATTTATTACATGGATTTTCACGGCTTAAGCGATTTTAAGTTATATATGGATTTTGCCCTACGCACTTTGTATATATGTTTTGTATGTATTTTATTATTTCTGACATAATACTTTGGAATTAACTAATGGAATTAAAAAAATGTTTTTTGTTTTTCTTTTTTTTTATTTATAATCTGGGAATTTCTTTTAATTGTAATTAATATTATAAATAAATAATTAACTGGTTAAACATAGTTTTCCCAGGATATTTTAGTTATATTTACGTGTATTTTCCATCATATTTTTTTTCAGTATTACAGTTATTATTAAATGAAAATTTAAGGAAAAATAATAATATAGTTGTAGAGTTAATCAATAATCTAAATAATATAACTAATTTAAGGATTAAATTAGTTAATTGAAGCTGAAGTATAAATTTGGATCGAAAAAGTTGGTTGGAGTTTTAAAAGAATGTATATAAATAATTAAATCAGATTAGTCTAAATAAGTACATCAAAGGTGTATTTAGAATATAAGATTAAAAAAAAATGTATGTACAACAACTATAATATATGTATATGATGTATGGTATGTAATGTATATATATGTACGCTTATATTGATTATTTTATGTTTAGAATACATGCTTAGTTAAAGTATATTCGAAAAATATCCGATTTGATCAAATTTATTGTTTGATCAAACAGCTAAGGCTAAGATCACTTAGCAAAACTATTTTTGAAAAATTAATAAGCTTATATAAATAAAGAAAAAAAGATCTTAAAATGCAGAGTTAAAGTATATGAAATTAAACGTACAAATACATTAAACCAATAAAAATAAAATAATAAGAATAAGAATAATTCAAAAAGTGAATCAAAAAACATGATTCTACAAATTTTTCAGACTTCAAAACGAATTCAAAGAATGGTCAATACTATTCCGATATGTCAATAATTTTTCTATAAGAAAATATGTGAACACAGGATCGGTGATTCTGTTGTATGCTCCAGGATTGGTGATAGAAATAAACAAATAGTAAAAAAATATATTATACGAAAAATTACAGATGCAACTAAACTAACTGCAAGGTGATCTCCTGAAAATAGTTTATACCAAATTTCTAAAACAAACCGCAATATCTTTTAAGAACGATAAAAAACTTGAACTGAAACTATTAACTATATATTTTATTATATTTAATATAATATATAAACCAAATTATTATATTTCATTGTAAAATTAACCCAAATATTTTTTCTTTTTGTTTTTGTTTAAGTTCAACTAAATATTAGGTCTTAATGGATATCTTCATACATTCACAAATGAATAGATTGGACTATTAGAAGATTAATGGGGAAAGAAGAACGTTCCTATGATCAGTAGGGACATTTTTACTGGCATTTGTTAATATTTTTAAAGAATTTTTGAATATTATCAATTTGTATATTTTTACATTGTAGAAACATGTTAGCTGCAATATCAAGTTCTACATTCGTGAACATTTTACTACAAACATTTGACGATATACAGTTTTGAGCAACCTATAAATGTAAACTATCTAAATAAGTAAATCTATAAAATGTTCGTAGTGTTTGCTTCGGTTCTTTAATTAATGATTGTAACAGAGGTTTTCTAGTAGGATTTTTGTCAAGCTTAGACAGTTTTTTTTTTGTTTATCAGTTTTGAACAGCTAGTGTTAAATAAAAATTGGCCTTATTTTTAGTATTATAATTATGTATATCAACCATTCTATTCAAAATGAAATGATGTTTTATTAAATTATTCACAATTCTGAAAGCAGTAGTGTATAATTCCCGCTTACAGATATTTGCAAAACTTATATATTTCTCTGAATACAAAGATCTGGTTGGGAATAATCTTGGATAATAGTGTATAGTTTTAGTAGTATTTTTGTGCAGTACATCAATTCTGTTTAGCGCACTTTGTGGGCCTTTACACCAGATCGGATTAAGATATGTTATGTTGGACAAAATATATGAGGAATAATTAATATATAATACCGTTTTTGAGAAGTATTTCCGTAGTCGTCTTAAAATTAAAATGTAAGGGCTTATTTTCTTAACAGTATGATCAATATGCTCGTTCAACTTTATTTTGCTATCTAGTATTAATCCTAAATAATTAAAGTTTTTGACTATTTCTATTGAGGTGTTATTATGGAAAATACCAAAATTCTTTGAATACGTTTTATTTTCAAACAATAGAATTTTGTTTTTTTTTTATATTTAACAGGAGACAGTAGTTATTAAGCCATTTATCAATTATAGAGTAATCATATTGAATGTAATTTTTCAGATCTTCCTCACTACATTCCGAATATTTCAAAGCCGCGTCGTCAACAAATAGCTGTATTGACCCTTTAAGAGGTAATCGTGAAATATCATCGATATACAATTTGAAGAGAGTAGACCCCAGAGTAGACCCCTGAGGTACTCCTTTTTTAATTATTTTTGGTTTTTACATCCCAGGTTTTTTCCAATAGATTTATATAAGAACTTAAATTAAATTAAAACTGAATAATAACAATAATAATAAGAATAATTGTACAAAATAAATTAACATAAAAAGCACACTAATATTTTACATGTTAATAATAATATCACAAAAGCTATTTTTTGTAAACTTTATCTAGGTAAAGTAATTATAAGATTATAAAATGGGTAAAATAAACTTAAAAAAAAAAAAAAAAATCAATTCGAAAAACTTTGTAAATAATTAAATTTGCCTACTTCTAGGCTATCGTGACTGAAGAAACGTAGCCAAGCTTTGTTATGACCATTGATATAACTATATAGCCAATAAAATAACCAATTCTGGATTTTGTTTCAAAATAATATTAATTCGAATGGATGAGTTATCAATCCCTGGAACAATTTCTAGCTCGCTTGCCGTAGGAACTGTATATAATGTATTATTAGGAATTATAAATAGAAATCGAATCACTGAAAACGTATTTCATAAGGTATTTATTTATTAAGTATTCATAAAAATTAATAAATATTTTTAATATTCACTTAGAAAACCAATCAATTAGAACCTAATTTCTAATCAATTCAATTAAATAAATATAAGAAAAAATGATAAACAAACTACCATAACTAATGAGTACACTTTTGTGGGACTTGGACATACAGAATCGAAAACATTTTTTCTTTCTAAGTAAAGCTTTAATTTTAGTATAAAAACGAGTACTGTATCTTTGCTCCTTCCGAATAGTGAAGGATATCATCAACCAAAATTATCTTATCATATTATTATAACGCTTTGACACTTAAACAAAATAAATTAACCAAACCATTTCATTTATGTACATTACAACATAATAAGTCCATGCAAATTGATATATATATATATATATATATATAATATTATTGAATTACATATCACTTATTTAGTAAAAACTCTCTAACCATGAATATACAAAATAGAAATTGTTTACGTAAAAACAACGATAATAATACCAGTGACTTACTATCAAGATAATAACACAACAGTAATTTCAAAAGATTATTTTTTTTTGGTCAAAAAAACAAAAACATGTTATTATTAAAAAATCTTATTATCCTTATTTTTTATAATTTTAACAAATTTTTTATTACAAAAAACAATTCTCATAACTCATATTAAAACTATTACATTAACTTATATATTATTATATAAGAGAATGATGAAAATAAAATCAACTAACGTCTAGTAACCTTAAAATTGAAACAAAAAGCAAATATCTTTTCGTTAACATATAAAAATAAAACAAAAATGAAATAAATAAAAAAAAAAAGAAAATCCTTTTTATAAGGACCAATGAACGCAAAGCAATATAATAAAAATATGGCATTAAATGAATCCTTTTATAGTTTTTCTTTTTTCTTCAACAAAAACAAACAAAACAACAAAGGCAAAAAGACAAATACAACACATCAGCATCTAAATTCAACATTATTTTATATACATCTACAATGTTATAAATATATGTGTACATATATTGTTGTATATGAGTATAATTGCAAATACTTAAGGACATATAATGATGACTAGATGATGAGTCCTTTGGTGGATATATAACAAGGAAGATTTAAGATATATGTATATGATGTTGTAACAAATAAAAAAAAAAAAAAATAATAATAAAAAAACAAAAGGATTTTCATTTCAGTTTATGTTTATTCCACACATGAAGTCGCTGTTAACAACTTCATTATGTCCTTTTTTTTTATTTATATTTTTTTTTTTATATTATTTTTTTTTTTACTACCTTCATACACTATCATATCTAAAAGAGTAGAAGAATATTTTCAAAATACTTTTTTTTTATTATTATATTTTTTTTATTCTTATTGTTTTTTTACAAGAATTTTACTATACCAATAATTTTTGTGTTGTCCTTTCAAAATGAAGATTTTTTGTGTGACGAGAGTGTCGTAAAAATTCTTTTTGTATACACACATTTGGTGAAATCAAATCTCTGAATAGGTATTTTGAGTCTAGTAACTCTCAAATTTTATAAGAGTTATATAAGAAATTTAAAATTTATTATATTATGTACATATCATATGTATATATATATATATATATATATATAAATTATGTAATATGCATGTAGGTACAATGAAAAAAACACTGTGTAAAGTAAAAAAAAAAAAAAATTTTATGATTTAAAATTTTCTTTTGTTTTTCTTATTTTATAAAAAAATTACTGTAATAAAAAATATTTGATGGCACTTATATAAAAAACCAGAATTTCGTATAGAATATCATTTCTATTTCGTTTTTGGTTGATATTTTCATTTTGTTGTCTTATTTTATTTATGAGTACTAAATAAGGATGTACATATAAAATATACACCGTATGTATATGTAGGAAATAAAAATTAAATTAACCAAAGCAAAAAGAATGTAATATACAAAAAATGTCAATTTAATAGATAGATAGAATTTATGTGGAAATTTTTTTGATCAAAATAAATTTAATGAGAACACAATTTAAAATTTTGCTAATTAAAAATAATTTAATCGATAAATAAAAAACAAATAAACAATTAATAGACGTTTGTCAACAAAAAATTATTATGAAATGGAATGCGCACAAAAACAAAGCAAACCAATTTAGATGTCTAACTAACCTTTTCATTACTACAATCATTATGAATAATAACAAGAGTTAAGTAACCTGAAAAATCCTGTTGAAATTTAATTATTCTTTATTAATGAAATAATTTAATGGTATTAAATTTAACACTTTTTAAGCTATATATACTGTTTGATATTTTTGAATAGAATTAAATTTTTTTAATTAATTTTTTATAAGATACACTAAATCAAGCCATCAACTTTGGCTTACCTAATTAAATCGAAGCTGAATTATAGCTGTTACAAAAGCTTAATAAAGCTAGCACAAAACACAGAGTTAATTTTATGTGGACTCCTGGATATGGAAAAATGCAACGTAATGGTAGAAGGTTGCAAAAACGGGCTCGAAAAGTCAATTTTTTTTATACTCTTGTAAATAAGTACTTTAAAATTACTTTTTCATACAATTAAAAGTACGTTACTGCAATTTATGTTAAAATATGTTAAAAGTGGCTAAACTAATTGTGGTTGTTAATATTAGTGTTGTGAGTACTGAACACTGTTGAGTGTTTAAGTAAAAAACATACTATACCTTGCAAAATATATTCATTAACCCACTGATATTTAAACAAAAAAAAATAAAAACAATCAGGAAAATAATAGAAGAATGGTTGTTTTCATAAATGCAAACCTGCAGTCAATCTGCAAATTCTGAATTTATGAAAACACTTGTCAGATTTTTTGAATGGAAACTGAAAGTTTACTGGGCAAGTCAACTTTACAGAATAAATTTTTAGTATGCATAACATTTTTTAAAGTAGTTTCTTAGTTATTTTGAGTATTTTAGTTTTTATTTAATAGGTACTCTATTCGTTTATCTCGAATTTTAATTTTTTGTCTTTTTTCCTATTTTATTTTCTTTTCTTGTTTAATTATGTTTAATTAAATTTAATTATTTCTAATGTATATATTGATATTTAATAGCTATAAGTTTGTATTTTATTTTATAATTTTTAAATTCTTTGCGTTATGTTTTGCTTTACTTTATTACTTTAATATTGAATTTTTTATTTTTATTTTTGTATTCCTGTAACTGTACTACTTTTAGCTCTGAATTTTCAACCTAATATTGTTTAATTATATAATCTAATTATTTCTACTCTTGTTATTTCTTTAATCAAATAGTCTCAGGAATATCAGAATGATCTTACATTTATCTAATTTTACCATTACTGTTTTGCAAATTTTTTAATTTAATTTATGATAATGTACTAAGGTATGCTATATGTAATATGGTGTAATAAATAAATGAATTTTAAAAACTAAACTACACTAAAAAAAAATATTTTTCAATATATTACAAAAATATTAAATAAAAAATTTATTGTTTATGGGATTAGTGATTCCAAAGTAAGTCTGACTGACTACAAACAAATAGTCAACATATATTATTATTTATATATTTTCATATTTTTATTTTTATTTCATTGTTTAATTATATATATATAATTTTCTGCATTTATCTGGATGTTTGTGAGTCTGACGGAATACTCAAGCACATATACAAATTGCAATATGTATACAAATTGCTTTGGTGCTCTTTTTTTAACCCCTGTCTACCATACTGAACCATTGCAGAAAGAAATACCATTGTATATATTTTTTTAATTTAATGTTTGTCTTCTTTGCAAATAATAATGAAAAATAAAAAAAAAATAATAATAATATAAATAAAACAAACAATTTTTTTTATTTATAATAATAAGGACTAATAGAAATTTTATTAATAGTTTAATATGGTATAATAACCAAAAAGCAAACAGCATTTAACACAAAAAAAAACATAATGCACTTAAAGGTTATTCTTATTACTTAAAATTATACACAATATGCATATGTGTCTACATATTTTTTTTTTTTTTTTTTATTGTTATGATAATGATCATAGCATCATAGTTTTGCTACCGTATGCATAGCCTGTAAAGTACTATAGGTACATATATATACTCTAGCCAGAAATGTGATGCAATGAAGAGTTAAAATTGTTATTTATTTTTATTTTTTTTGTTTATTGTTTTTTTTTTTTAAATATATATTTATATATCTATATGATATATAAATTTATGATCATATATAATATTTAGTATGTATTATGGGGTTAGGTTTTGGTTCTGCTGATTTACACATAAAAACAATAACAACCTATACATTTTTAAAGAAATTAAATGAAATTTTGTACTATTATTTTTTATTTCTTATCTTTGTAAATTTATAATTTTTAGGTATATTAGTTTTCTTCAAGTGTTTCGAAATGTATGTTGTAGAGAGTGATGAATTTTTTTTCAATATAGTAGGTAGGTATATATAGGCATCGGGTAAACCATATTGATTGTTGTTCTTCTTTTTAATGTATGCTATAAATAATAATTATGTATGGATTTTAACATGGGTTCGATAATGAATTTTTTGAAATGAAATGAAATTTTAAATAACCGATCAATGGCTCACAAGTTATGAACAGTTTTGTAAATACCTATTTATTTGCAGTAAATTTTTTTTCTTTTAATTTTTTCTCCAACACGAGTTTTTGTTTTATTCATCAAAATAAATATTATGTGTACCTACAATATTATTGTTTTTTTATATTTACAATTTTTGTTTTTAAAATTGTTTTTAAATTGTTTTCGTTCAAAGTTGTGGCTCATTATAAAATATTATTTGTTCGCTATAAACTTTGACGCTAAGCTTACGCAGCGAATGTTATTGAATGTCAACAGGATTAACTTGATTCTGAATTAAATACGATAAATTTTAAATGTTGGCAAAAGGGTGTCGCCAAAATGATCAAGTAAATGACCCTTAGGGAATAGAAAATTTTGCACCTTAAACGAAGCTACAAATATTCGGTTTATATGGTAATTAAAAGCATTATAATACAAAAATAAAGGTATGATAAATTAGTAAGCAAATACGTATTTTTCTTAAACTTGAAATGAAAACTCTTATGAAGGAAAGAAATGCTAGAACTTATTTTCCTTCAGTCATTTATGGAACGTTACAAAGCTAGTTTTAAATAAACACACAAACTTATAGAAAAAAGTACAAAAACAAAAGCACAAACAAAAATTGAAAACAAAACAGAAAAACAAAAATCAGATCATACATAGTCATCAAAAACTATATATAATAAATGTTAGTTCATTTGCTTCTGGTATTATTAAAAAAAATATATACAGTAAAACACGGTTATAGTCATTCGCTAAATTTCCGTAATATTTCTGACTATAACCGTTTTGTGACTATAGGCGTAGTCAAACAAAAAATTGCATTTTTATAAACAAAATCAAATTCAATAAAATATCTTTCGTATAACAATTTTAAACTATATTTTATTCATAAATAGCAATTCTGTTATGTAATCACAAAGTATACATATTTGTAATAAACAACAGAAAAAAACTATATATATATATCAGTGTTTTAATAAAATAATTCACTGTTGACCTATTGCCATAACAGAATTGTGACTATAAACATTTTTGACTACAAACGAATTAAAATATATCGATCTACTAGGTTGAGAGTAATGAGATTTTGTTGTAATAAGTTATATTGAAATTAGTGTTAATTTCGTCATAAAGTATTAAGTACTTTAATTTCATTATATAGTTAATATATTCAATAATGAAGCGATTCAGAAAACAACTACAATTATACCAAAACAAATATTTCTTTTTACATAAAACTGTGTTTGAAAGAACTACTTCTGTGCAATTGCATAGGGTATCCACTAGTATTTTATATATTAAACAATTAAAAACACTAATTTTCAAATTTTTAATTTCTAAAATATAAAAAAAAAGTTGAAGTAAAAGACATATTAAAAGAACAGAAATTTTGTAGAATTGTCAAATAAATGTTGAATGTAGGTAGAGTTTGTTTTCATTATTGCACAGTACGTCAACTGGTAGTAAAACATTCCTAACACCCTATCTGTAGGTAGTAAAAGCTATTCCTAGTGTATTATCATTATCCTTTAATAATATCTATGGTGCATATACGGCGGATAATTATATACTTAACTATTATTACGAATAAAAATTAATATATTAAATTAAAGCAAATAAACTATAAATTAGATTTTTAAAATGTCATTCTTAAATACCAGAAAAACATCAAAAATAGCAATGATATTCAATTCAACTGAATATACTGTTATATAAATTTCAATTAGAATTCAATTGATCAATTGATTTTTGTCTCTGATTCAATTATAAATTTTCGAAAATAAATGATACTTTAATAATTTACATAGAAATAATTTTCCAATTTATTTCATAATAAAAATTTCAAAAAGACAATCTCTATTGTTACTAGCTATAACAACTGTTTTAATTTTTTTTTTTACTTTGCAGTTAAATGAAATACAAAACAAAAAAAATTAAAGAATTTTTTATGTTTTGTTTTTTTAAATATCAAAAATAACAAAAGATTTTTTTTTTTTTTTTTTTTATATACACAACTTTAGAAATTTAAGATATGTACTTTTTGAAAACATTTCATTTTACAAAACAATTTGTATATAATAAAGTAGAAAAGAGTATATATATATACATTACATCATTTTTCAAGGACTATAAAAATCGATTTTTTTTTTTTGTTTTTTAGTTAATCATAAAAAGTAGAATAATAAATATATATAAATATTTTGTAAGTTTATTTATTTATAAATCCAGCTCTTTCTTTCATTTAAATATGTACAAG
Source organism: Argyra leucocephala (assembly GCA_963942445.1). Lineage (NCBI taxonomy): Eukaryota > Metazoa > Arthropoda > Insecta > Diptera > Dolichopodidae > Argyra > Argyra leucocephala. The sequence continues at coordinate 129,364,158 of OZ012680.1, forward strand.
TAAAAGTGAATAATATCGCTGCTCTACAAATACAAAGTGAATTCCATGAAAATGAAAACTTTTTACCAAAGAAATTTGTTTTTCATTTTATTTGTTTTTTATTATAATTTTTTATTTTTTTATTTTTAAGAATAAACTTTCTTTAAAAAAAAAAAAAAAAAAGTAAATCACTGTTAAATTCCTTATCATCTTTTTTGAGTTTATATAACAAAAAGAAAAAATTCAATTAATTTAAAAACTTGATCTCTGAATCATTCTTGTAGTCAACTAAATACCTTATAGTTAGTTGATTATTCTAAATTTAATTCTTTTGAAATGTCAATAATAATTGTCAAATTATCAAAGTAAAAAAATAATATTGAATGTGTTTTTTTATCAACCATTTTTATTATTATCAGCCATTTGGAAAAGTAGTTGGCATGGTTTATGAAAAGAAAAAAAAAACAGAAGAAACAAAATTCAGGTAATAAATTATTGAGAAGTATAAAAGCAGTTTTAATTAATTTATATTTTTCAATTTAAAATTTAACTTTGATATAGAATGAGTATAATTTTAAGAAAAAATATAAATTATTGTTAAAAAATGAATTTGTTCTAGTTAATAGGAACTAAAACTACTGATGACAATTTATAGAAGACTACAATTAATTATAAGTAAAAAAGTTAAATATACGTAGATGGCAAATCCTCCTATCGGTAAGCGAGACTGTGGCAGAATTTATAAGGAAAATAATATCGGTTTTACTGACAACTTCATTTAGTATCTAGACCATGGTGATTTGTAATCAAAGTTCAAATCAGAAAACTGAAAGGGAGACTGTTATATGCGACATAAATTCCGAGATGAATTTTTGTATATAAAAAAAAATAAAACAAAATCTTTATTTAAATTTTCCTTATTATTCTTTTATCAATAATATATCTACTTATATATTTTGTTACTTATTCAATCCATTTGTTACTTATTCAATCCACTCCATTCTAGAACTGGACTGTACTTATTAATTTTTTGAAGAAAGCAATTGGTTCTTCGAACCGGTTTTTCATTTACAATCAAATTTCAAAATTAATTATTTAAGAAACTTACAAAAACATCTGCTTCAATATGACAAACAACTAATTTAAATTAAAATATTTCTTTTTAAATTTTTACATTCAAGTAATATGTATGTACATATGTATGTATAAAGCAATTTGATTAATTTTTTTTATTATTTATTATCAATAGTTTATTTGAGTAAACAAAAATTTTAGGGTTACCAGATATCCTTTTGCTTGTAACAAAACTAATTTTAATCAAAATAACTTGATATATGACTTGCGTGTATTTGATTTGTCTGTACTATACTTTGCCTTTATTTCTTTACAATTTGCCTATATTATCATTTGAGGGTATCTCATTTGTCTGTAGTATCATTTGGTTGAATTTCATTTGCCTATATTTCATTACGTAACCACTGTTACATTTAAAATAGGAAAAATCTCTTTTATCCAGAATATTTACATAAATCATTTTTCTGCGTAGCTGCCGTTAAATACAAAAAAGAGGATATCTTCTTTCTCCGGAATATTTACCTAAATAATTTGTATGTCTCATATTATGCCTTATTTTGCCTTATTTTAACTTATGCTGCATACAAACAAATAAAAAATACTAATTTTGATATTTTATGATTTTAAATTTTTGAATTTTGGTATTTTAGGATTTTGTATTTGGAATTTCGTAGCCAAGAACCCATGATCTATAATTATAATTGACAAGCATTTAAGGTCCTGCGCTGTAGACCCCTTTTTATTTTATTTCGATTCTCCTACTCCTTAATGAACTTCTAATATATATAATATATAAGATTGTATATAAAACAAAAATGCGCACACAGTTGAAAATTTTGTAACCATATGATTTTATTATTCAGCAAATACATTATGCATATGTTAGAACTTATTAAAATAATAAACAAAAGCAAACAAATCAGTTATTATAATTTACACTATGTACATATTCCAAAACAAAACAAAAAGACAAATTCATCTAAAATAAAAAATATAAAAACAACAAAAAAACAAATCACTTGAATTCTTCATTTTTATCTTTTTAAGTAACTGTTTCTGAATTTTGAATATTTGTAGTAATAATATAGTTTTTATTAAAATTATGTATTATGTAGGTATATTTATATACGTACCTCTTTAATGACAAAATTTTTTATTTTTAGTACTTTTATCACTAAATGCCACTTACTATAGGGAATATACCGGAAACAAAGCCGTATATGAGGGACGTGTATTTATGTGCCCTAAATAAAACTTACTAACCACAAAACTTTTTATTAAACACGAGTGGTTTCTGCTATATCGCGCGAAGTCTATGTCAGTACGTAAATTACTGTTTTTTTAAAAACTTTAAATTTGACTTCAACTTGAAATATAATTACTCAACAGGGGCAACTAGTGTATACATATAAGTAATAATTGTATATATAATTAATGTTCGGAACTGGCGCTCACTCATCAGGCATGGGAGTAATGCTGTTGAACTATAAATTAAATAATTTGAACTTAGCTATAATATTAATGAAAGTCAAATAATTCTACAAAATACAGGCAAATGGAATACAAGCTGGAATAGTAACCTATATATAGTGAAATATATATCAAATGAATAGGACAATTAAAAATTTGAGAAGAAGGAAGTAGGACAAGTATAATTAAATAAGATAAATACTTAAAAAGCATTATAATATGCCTTGATTACCAATTATATTATAATGCTGGAATATTATATTGTATTTATAATTGTTATGTTGGTTCTCATTCGATATAAAAATAAAAAACTATTTTTATTAAACCTTTATTAACTTTATTTTTAATATCTTTATTAAATTTTCATTTATTTTACTTTACTTTGGATTCTTTACTTATCTTCAAATTTCAGCTAAACAGCCCATATATTAAAGTGGATTCCGTAAAACTATTCTCACCAAATGTGGGAATATATTTAATAGAAATTTTAATACAATTACAGGCAGTTGAAGTATACAAGCGTGGGCCAATATCTTTACTCAGAAAAAATTAATTCCCAATATATACATTTTTATAGCAAGGTTTTTCTGAGGTTTTTATATGGTAAATTTAATAAAAAATTATTTTACATACATGTCATATTTTAATAGGAATCATGTAAAATTTGTTATTATTCTACTTAGTCAAATCAAATTTAAATGCATTACAGTTTTTAATTATTGTTATACTATACATTACATTATACATTATTGCATTATATTACATTACATAACTAATATTAATGTTTAATATTAAACTTCAAATAATTCCCGATACAATAGAAATAATCACTCTAAAGATTCTAAAACTAGAAACTACAGAACATTCTATAACTATGACTTTCCAAAGACTTCTGCCTATTATTTATTATTTCAATTTACGAATAAAAACTCCTTAATTGAACAAATTTCTAGGATTGTTAACTTTATAAGTGAAAATTTCCATAAAAGAAGGTTTTGTATGACAATTATATAAATCAAACGTATTACAAAGTGTAGCATGAAGGTCTATTTAACAAGTTGAAAGTCTACCATAATATTATTACGAAGATGCTCAAAAACAATACTGCGAACTGTTACTATACTTTGTCAAGCAACCAAATTTAATTTTAAATTTTCATAAAATTAAATGAAACATACCTCAGAACAGTATTAATATTATACAACGTTTTCGAAACGAAGTAGTACGAACAATAGTACGAACATTATGGCTCATGTTAAACCATTTAATTCATAGAGATTAACAAATTATGATAGTTTTTGATCGTGACATATTGAAATCCACATATAATGGGAGATATGCATATGACAAGTTCTATATCACAAACCAGGTTGCTTAAGTTATCTAATCTGATCTAATATAAGTTTATCTAATATGATAAATATTATTTTTTTAGTTCGACAAATGAACATGTTATTGACTTACCAGTAAAGAACAGTATATAACTATATCAACTGTCTATTAAACAAATAACTATTATTTTGAATTTAAAAATTTATTGTATTTTCTTTTGCTCCATTTATGTTCATATTCTGTCCTTAGATTAGATATATACAGACTCTGTTCTTACTTAAGTATTAAATTAAATTTTTGATAATTTTTTTTGTGTTTTTGGTTTCAACTTGATAGATCTTAAATAATGTTAAGATCTCTTCTTACATTTAATTATATTACTGTCTATTGAAATCTATTGATTAGATCGAAAGGATAACATGTTTTTTTTAGCTTTAAATGCAAAATACATAAATAATATATTTGTTTTTATATTGAGTAAATTAAAATTGATTTATATGTTATGAAATATCTATACATTTTATAATTTCATATTATTGAACTTTTAAGAGCAGTTTTGATTTATTAGTACATGAATATACAAATGCTTGTATATATACAATAATATATCGGTCAATATTTGCAAAAATTCAATTAAAACTGAAATTTATCAAAGGAAAATTGTATGATATAATTAATTAAAAATGTTTAATTATATCCTTGTAAAAATTTTAAAGAATTCTCATTCAAGTGTATTTAAAAATTGTGAAATTGTGAAATAATACATTAACAACATTATTTTGTTTTATTTTTAAATTAAATTTTAAATTTTGTATTTATATATTTTTTTTTTTCAATTTGTTAAAAAATTAAAAATATCCTTTTTTTATAAGCTTCAAAATTTAGAATAGTATGTTTTCTTTAATGAACATATATGATAACTACCTATTATTTAATATTTAATAAATTATCGTATTAAAGTATTTATTACATGATATAACATAATTACTTATATCATTTTAATAAATACTTAATAATGTATTATTTTTAAGTATGCTATTTTAAATTAGAAAATATTTCAATTAAATAAAACAATATAAGGTTCCAACAAAATCCGGGGGGTTGATTGGCCCATTATAAAACCCTATAAATTAAATTAAATTAAAACGATATAATTTAAATTTACACACTCAATTATTACAATTTGAACTTCGAAATTAATTTTATTTTTATTTTTCATCAAATTTATGACACTTAATTTATTTGTGCCCTGAACTAATTTAAATTGACAAGGTTTTTAACATTTAAACAAAAATTTGAAATATATTTTGACATTACACGAAAATTTCACAAAATATTCAATTCTACTTGACATATAAATATTCTATTCTAGTATCTAGTAATACCGTTTTTTTTTTTTGTTCATATTAAATTATCCATAAAATTCTATAAATTTATCCTTTAGCGTATTATAAAATTTGATCCTTTTTTTTTGTATTAATTTTTCTATCATTCTCATTTCCAACTTTAATTTACTCTCCAATCTACAATCTACATAATATATATACGAGTAGTATCATACACACTGTGTGTACAATACACACTACAATATATTTTGTTTACGATGTCATAAAATATGAATATATTTAGTATCCTCAAAGGACATCATTTCCCTAATATTCAATATTATATTACTATATATAGTTTTATATATAGTTTTTTGTATTAGGCATACATAACATATATTTATGTATATGTATATACATATTATACTATTATTGTTAATAAATCAAATTCAAAATTTATTTGATGTTTTATACCTAATTTTTGATAAACATTTACAACCCTTAAATCATAAATTTTCATGTATATATATAAATTATATATATACATATATTGTATATATACATCATTATAATATATTAATATAAAATAAACTAAAATATTATTTGACGTATAATAAAAGACAAAAAAAAATATCTGCATACAAAACGTGTGATTTTAAGAATTCTAAATTGGGAGTTCATTAAAGTTAAAAGTTTCTATATGGTTATATTGAATAGTTATTATATGATGCAATTAATTTTCTTTTATAGATATACATATATTATATATATATGTATATAATATCATAATCATGTATCATGAGAGTATATTATTAAATATTACTGCAATACATAATAAAAAAAATTGATAAAATTTAAATGAGATCAGTTGATATGGATGTGTAATATAAATTGGAAGATATAACAATAATAATTGTAGTTATAAAAGAAGATATTATAACCCTATATTGCGTTGATAGGTAAAAATTACTATTTCAGTTGTGTCTGCAATAGACAATTAGTACTATTTTGGGCCTTTTTTTTGTGCCACGATGTTAGTTATACGTCTGATGTTTGTTCCGTTTGCTTTCAGAATAGACTTGACAAGCTTAAGTTTAAGTTTAAAATTCTTTATTCTCAATAAATACAACAAAACAAAAATATTAAAATTTATAATCGAATATACAAATTGAGCTATATGACACTTGATCTAATCTACGTTTAAGGTATGATGCATCACTGTATTACTTATATGTCAATATTTTTTATCAAATTATTCCAAGCTTCTATTATAATATTTTTATATTCAATTTAGTAACAAATGTCGCTTAAATAGATAATTTTGAATAGACGTATTGTCTTACAGTTCATTCTGGTAATATAGGCTTTAATCTTAAAATGATGAAAGACCCATCGTAAATATTAACAAAATTAAAATTTATATACGTAATGAAAGGTTAATATAACCTAGTATAAATTAGAAATATGGTTACAAAAATTAATTGTTGTTAAATAAATGAATTTAATGTGAAATTATAAATAGCAACACTAAACAAAAAAAAAATTACAATACCTACAATATGTGTTGACAGATAATGGATACGTAATACATAAAAAAAAACATAATTTGAAGATTAAAATATTTTCTTGTTTGTAGAAAACTCTTTGAACTGTTTTTAAGCTTATATGACACCCATATCAGTATGTAAAGAGCTCACTATCACTATTAGTAGCTGAGTTGCATGTAAAATTATTGATTACAATTCAGGCTTTATAAATATATATATATATATATATATATATATTTAATTATTTATACAGTCTATCTCAAAATGAGCTTAGTAGCTCGCGTAGAGTGTATATTAAAATTCATATCTTATTCTAACTAATCAAACGTTAAAAATGGAGATAAGTTAAAATAAAACAAGTCAATACCAGATAGATACAAAAAAATTAAAGATAGTTTTAAGTTTGTATTTTAAAGGCGAATAATAAAAGTTTACATTAAAAAAACCCCCTATTTGCATGTATAAATTATTTAATAAATAAATTTAAGCTTAGACAACAACCACCATTCTTCTTTCACCACTTAATTTTGTGTTCATCGCTATTTGTTCGTTATTGGTTGTAAGACAAACGTATTTAATCGTACAAAATCGATTTTCTCACCAATTTAGATATCGGATAGATTATAAACTTAATTTACTATTAAAATATCTACTTCCACTAATTTTAAACCAGTTTTGATCTTTAACAAGTTAAAAAAATTTTTAACAGAATACTCTGTAAAATTATCATTCTTTTGTATTCAGTGTATATAAACTTTTGTTAGTAAATGTATTTTCAAAATTTTTAATTTATATTAATCTAAATTAAAAGCTAAAGGATAATTAGAACATAAAATCAAAAATAATATTCAACTTAATATAATTGGGTAATTCTTTACATAGCTAAACAGTTAATGAAATTCGTAATTGAGTATCATTTTCAATTTTACTCAAAAATGTTTTTGAAAAATTTATCATTTGTGCATTTTATGATTTGTGAATGCATTTGACATAAGTGGAACAATATAATATTAATATAAAAATGTAATAATATAAGTGAAATATTTTTTGCGAAACGAAATGTGTATATTCTCCAAAATTGAAAAAAAAGCTTGGGATTTCCATTTGACATCTCAATCTTGCTGTCAGTTCAACTTAGATACTATTTGATTTTCAAATATTTAAAAAATTAAAATTTTAAAAAATTATAAAATTTTCTTAGAATTATCCAAAGGTATCTGTTCTGATATTAGTATTATTATTATTATTATTATTATTATTATTATTATTGAAATACTTCAGTTGATTAAATTATCATTTAAAATATTATGTATAATTTTATACAATAGAATAACTATAAATTTGATATTTTAACAATTTTAAGAAATGTGTATAAACAATATAAAATAATTCAATTTATATGATGGTAATAAATGGATCACAATATAATTTTATACTACATAATTAAAATAAAAGAAATTAACCCAATATAAATTTATTTTCAATTAAACTTTCTACAAAAATAAATTAATAATTGACAAAGTACATAATACTTATACAAAGTACATAATACATACATAGCTAAAGTTAATAATTGATATAATTAAATAAAATTCAGAACATAATTAAAAATTCCATTAGAAGTTGGCACATTATTATTAGAATTAGATGTAGACATATTCAGAATCTGCATTGAAAGAAATATGAAACTAAAAATGTATATGAAAAATCATGAAAAATTATACAGATAAAAAGTCTGAAATGTTATCAAGTTCTACATCTGAAATGACTCAAGGTTAGAAAATTGAAATAAATCGCAATTTGTCTAAAGATATATCTTCTATATAATAAGCCTACCCATCATGAAGACTGAACTATTTTTAATACTCAAAATGTATTACCATCATCTCTGCAGTATCGTTTTTTGATCAAGAAATGCAAATGGAAAGAATATTTGGATTACGATAAATTTTTTCACTCAATTCTAACAGTTGTCATTCTTTGTACATTTAACATTAAAATTTGACTAAATTTGTAGCACTGCACAAGTAATATGTGGTTGAAATAAAAATAATGGTTATTATAGAAAAAATTTATTGGCCAACAAAGAAAGGACTTACTGCTCACGCACAATGAGAACGACAACGACAATTTGTTATTTTTTTCTGTAGAAGTTGGAGTTGCACTGAAAAAAGAAATAGGAATGGTTGTCGCTTTTTTTATACAACTTTTCCTATTTTTATAACAACATTTATATAGTGGACATTTTTAACAATTATTCCTATATTTTTTTTTGTAAATTACCACCCGTTTTTAGAACAATAGCTATATTTGTTTTTATAATAATTCCCAATTTTATAGTAGTTTTTCTTATTTTTTTAATAACATTTCATAAAAATATACGACTTTATTGGAAAACGTATAAAAAATGTAAGAATTAGACCCAGAAAATTTAGAATAGTTTTCAAAAATTGTTAAAAAATATTGAAAATATACTAATAAAATAAGAGTTATTGTTTTAGTTGTAGAATGTTTCTTACAAAATTACGAATATTGTTTTAAAAAATGAGAAAAACTGATCACAAATATGAGAAACATTACTAAAATAATATTAATGTTTCCTAAAAAATAGGAAAATTGAGTGAAAAAAATGAGAAAAACTGATCATAAGCATGAGAAACGTTATTATAATTATAGCCATGTTTCCTAAAAAATTGGCTGAATATTGACTGAAAAAAAATATAGAAAGTTCCTATAATTTCAGGAAGTTTTACTATACCTTAATGCCATTATTGCTCTCATATTTATAGGAACTTTTCAATAAGAACGTACTAAATAAAAACACAAAAAATATTATTTTCAAGAAAAAAAATTTATTTTATGATTTTTTTAGTTATTTAATTTTTATTTATTTAAATATACTAATGAACTAATAATATAAATGATTCAATATTTTTATAATTATTTATAATTTTTTCTTTAATTTTTGCTTTAACATAATTCTTCTTTTCACTTCTAACATGTTGATGTAACTTTCAAATACAGTGGTAGGCAAAATTAATTACACACTCATAAAATTTTTACATTTTTTTTTTTGTTTTTCTTTTCTAAGGACGGAATTTACAAATGTGTTAAAAAAAACTTTGGGAATCAATTTCACAAAGTGTTCTTAATTTAAATTTAAATTTTTTGGCTGAAAAATATCTCAAATGACTCAGGTAGTAACAGGTTTCTTTTGCTGTGTCATCCGGCAAAAGTAATTACCCATTTTTTTAATACGGCATAATTGATTACACTTCAGGTAAAACTAAAGAACTATTGCTAATTTTTAAATAAAAAAGTTGTTTACAGTTAAATAGTTTTGTGTTAGTATTTTTACATTATTAGTGTTTAGTTATTCCACCTTGTGCATTAATAACAGCTTGCAATTACTTTCATATTGAAGTTCTTAAATTTTTAATTAATTCTGTTGGTATTTTTATCTAAATATTCAGTATTTCCTCAATTCTTTCAGCTTTTTTCTGCTTTTATCGATTTGTTTCCTTTTCATTGTAATGCAAATAAATACGATTTGTTTCATAAATGCGCAGATATTCTGTATAACATTTAAGTCAGGGCTCTTCGTTGGCCAAGTTAGAATGTTCAGTCCGACACTTTCAAGAAATCATTTTACAACGCAACCTCTATTAAATGAAGCATTATCTTGCTGGAAACAGCAGTTATCATCAGGAAATATTCTGCCTCCTTAAATGAAAGCATGTTTATTTAATATTTTAATATATCCACATTAAAATAATGTTGCATCTGTTGGAAACAAAGCTCCACATCCATAGTAGTAAATGCATCCCCAAGACATAACACTTCCATCGCCTTGGGAATCAAATTATTAAACCACTTTATACTTTAACTCTTTTGAAAGATGAATGTATTTTTTTCCAAGAGCTTCCGTGGAATGTAAATTAACTTTCCTCTGTCCACAATACGTTATATCAGTACTCCAATGACTCATTAACATATTCATGAGCAAAAGCCTCACGTTTTGAAAAATTTGCTGGTAAAATATTTACTACTTTACGCACCCCATAATTTTGAATATTAAAATATTTACATATTCTTCATATTGTTCGTTCACTCCCACTTGTTTTCCAATAATTTTTGCTGACCCAAAAGCAATTTTAACTGGGCTTATATCAGGATTTTCTTTTTAATTACTTAACAATTTGTAATAGCCTTCTTTCGGTCTCTTAGTAAAAACTTCATTCCTACTAGATCTTTCCCTGTTTTTCAAGCTACCGTATTCCTCTTTTTTCTTTACAAGGTTCTACAGTTTTAAATGAAATTTCATATATCTCTGCTATCAACCGAGCTAGTGTTAAGCAACAACTTCTGCGCGATTTTCAATATTTAATTCGTTTGTTTTACGCCTTATGAATGAAAAATGAATCAGTAATTTTAACAGAATAAAATTATTTGAAACACCATTAAGAGCTGCTTTTCGTCACTTTTAAATATTAGAATACAAATTGAAAAATAAAAATTAAATAAACGCTATCAAAAAATGCACTTTATTTACTTCAATAGATCAAAATGAAATAATGTGTAATTAATTATGCCGTATTAAAAAAATATGTAATTACTTTGGCCGGATGACATAGCAAAAGAAACCTGTTACTACCTAAGTCATTTGAGATTTTTTTCAGCCGAAAAATTTAAATTTAAATTAAGAACACTTTGTGAAATTGATTCCCAAAGTTTTTTTTAACACATTTGTAAATTCCGTCCTTAGAAAAGAAAAACAAAAAAAAAATGTAAAAATTTATTGAGTGTGTAATTAATTCTGCCTACCACTGTATTTTTATTTAATTTTTTTTACATCTAAGTTATTTATTATATTATATTAAAAACACTTACGAAAATTTTGTGCGACAAAATCAGATGTGGATCGAGAGTTTTTTTTTCATTAAATATCTTGTCAGTAAATTTCCGTATTTACTCTTTTCCACAAGATAGTCAAGCTATAATTATTCAAATTATAAAATTATATTTTTTAAGCAAATATATATAATAATACTATAGTATTATTAATCAATGTTTATATTTACATTAATAAACATAAAAAATGATTGTTGGACTTCGGTTCTGCTTAATTTATAACGATTTCACTTCGCACTTTCTGATTTTTCCTGTACTATTTTGTATACCGATGAAGCTGATAAGAATGGAAGAACAGCAAAACCCGCTAGTGGTCCTTCTTATATTCTTATATACAAATACAGCAAGTATATGGATAAAAAAATATTTCTTTGATCCGAATAAGTTGATTCAACCTACAGAATAATAAAGTGGATAAAATTTGAAATAAAATTTCTTATAAACTTGTGTGTTAATATTGCACAGTTTCACTGACTTAAATTTAAAAACCTATGAATATAATTTTTTTAAATTGCTTACCATGAAAATCATGCACAAGTTCGATCATGTTCCACTCAATTAATTTAAAAAAAAAATCACTTACATAATGACAAATCAATCACTATAAAATGTACTTCACAAATAAAACGACGCCCAGCCTATAAGGCTACGTGAAACTAAATTTTCTGCAACAAATTTCTTATTTATTATATTTTTAACATTATTTGTCCAAAATATAAGACCTACTACAATATTTATTAGAAATTTTACTTTTGAGAGAAAAATTTTCCTTATTATGATAAATAACTTCTTTTAATATTTTGAGAAAAATAGCAGTTTAGCTCAGATATTCTACAAATAGTTTGTAGTAAATTTTCTTATATAAAATATAATAATTATTATAATTGTTTTTACATTTTCATAAAAAAGTATGTGATATTGCTATTTATTTTGTAAAAATTCCTATAATTTATTAGGAATTTATCTCACATATTTGCATTTTATCTTTTGAAAATATCTCAATAAAATAATAAGTTATCTAAATGAAACTGGAGATATCACAATAAAAAAACGTAAAGAATCCTATATAAATAACAACTACTATTATTTTTATAACAAAATTATTGTAAATTTTCCTATTAACTTGGTATTATTTTTTTTGTAAAATTTATTATTTAAACTGGAATAATTACAAGATACAATAATAAAATTTATTATTTTTCTAGTGAAATACCCAACAGATATAAGGAAAATTACCAAGCGATTAAATTGTTAATGGCTTTGTAAACCTTACTAAAAAAAATAGATAATTATCTAAAAATAATAAGAACTTGAATCAAAAAAATTGTAAAATTTACAAAAAAATCGGTTCTTATTAACCATTTTTTTTTCAGTGTGTCATTGCCATTATACGTTAGCAGTTAAAATAATTAATTAATAATACGTGATTACAAAATGATTATCTAAAACCAAAAATAAAACCATCTAAGTGAACTGAAATGAATATTATTAAGATATTTTAGAATAAAGGAAACATAACAAAATGAAAGCAAACGGAACTATGTTTTAAAAAAAAACTAACAATTTTCATAATATTTCCTTTATTAAATACATTTCAAGTATTTTAAAATATATTCTAAAAAAAAGTTTTTTTCTAATTTAAAAATAAAATTCATTTGAAAATTTAATATCTATTTGAATTTTAAAATTGAATATTTAATTTTCTCTTTAAATTCATTCATTTCCGTACGCAATTTAATTAAAAACATAATTGTAAAACCTTGATTTCAATATAATGAACCTGTCTAAATAAAGATTTGTCCAAAAAAGCGAATAACGAAAAAAAAATGTATAAAAATTCAATTATATATTATAATATTGAATCCATTTGAGGTTATATAATATAATCCTTTAATTTGTATTTTAAACCGGCTATATTTATATATATGTATATATGTGTTGGTATATATGAATGTATACAGGATAAAAAAAAAATGTAAATTGTTCTTTTTATTAACATTTAGATTGTAGTGAAAGTATACGCGAATAATCAAATCTTTAAAACTTCAAAAAAAAAAATTTAATTTGGTTCTAAATTTAGAAAAATTTAAGTTAGCCTTGACAACTTTAAGATAATCAATTTTTAATAAAAACAAATGTTTAATAAATATTTTTATCCTTATTTACTTTTTTTTGCAATTTAATTTGTTGTTATTTTGGAATTTATAATTATAAAAAAATGGAAGTTTTATTCATAATTCATATTATTTTCTAAAATAACTTTAATTAACTATTATCATATATAAAAGTACTCTAATTAACTTATATTGTTGTACAATCAACCAGCAAGTAAAATAGTATTGAATTATAGCATGTTCGCATTTTGTTTAAATTACAATTGTTAACTATGGTTAACAAAACTTGTTCACAATATACTTAATCTTAGTTATTTTTGACGTTTTTTTTTTTACTTTACTTTCGGTGTCGCAACAAAAAATATGGAGAAAATATTTGTGAAAAGAAAATAACAATATGAATCCAAAAATTAATTAATGAATAAATTTAGAATCATTTTTTATTGTAAATGTTAGCAAATGTATTTTTTTAATATTAAATAGGTACGAATTTATTTTAATAGATTTTATTCACATTTTTATTTGTTTGAAACTTCAAAAATTCCATTAGCTGTGTTCTTTTCATCCGGTTCAAGGTCCAGATCAATCGTTTAATATTAAAATACAATAACAACTCAAAGCCCGCATATTTATTTGGTTTTTATACAGGTCTCAAATATTTAGTGATGCAATTTGTCACCAGTGGCGTTTGCATAGTTTTTTAATAGAGTTTTTTGATAATTCAATTAATTTCAGGTCATTAACTTACATCGTTCTATTGAATTTAATAAAACCTAGACCTTGAACCATATGAAAAGAACACAGATATTGTTAGGATTGCACAAAAATACGGTAAAAACTAAGATATAACATAAAAGCAGGGTTGTAACGGTAAATTTAACATAATTTAAGTGTGATTTATTTTTAACTAAGGCATAATTTGTTTTATATGAAAAAAAGGACTTGAAGGATATAGGGATTTAATCATAGTTAGCTCGGTAAATACAAATATAGCATTGAATTTTTTTTTTCAAAGTAACCTAAATATATTTGATTGTACGCCTATATAAACGATAAACGATAAAAAATAACTCCTCAATCAAACACAAATTAACATTTTCATTTCTACAATAACAAAATGTATTTTTTCTTTAAAGCTTATTCTATAAATCCCTATTTTCATATGATTTTGCAAAAACTTAAGGTTAAAAAATCGAAAATATGTACTCAGTCCAATTATTTATTTTGATTATTTTTAATAACTATAAAAGTGTGTATTCAGTTTCAACGGAGTTGCTATCGAAATGGTAAGGGAAACAAACCACCTAGGAATAATACTTGACAGCAAACTATCATGGAATCCTCACACAGATCCTCGCATAAACAAAAAAGCTAACGGAAAAAGCAATATTATCTCCACAGATGACTGTTGGGTATGTAAGACCTATGATATCTTAAGCGACATTTGTATGGTGGCCAAAAACAGAACAGATGAAAACATGTGCCAAGTTCACTAAAATACAAAGGATAGCATGCCTTGGGGCCGCTGGAGCACTCAAAACATGCCCTACTCTAGCCCTAAAAAAAAATTCTGAAATTCCCACCGATTCATCTATACATGGATGAAGACGGCAGGAATGATAGCAACAAGGCTGCATCTAACAAATAACCTCAAATACAAAAGACCGGACACATTATGATCCTGCAGTAAATGAAACTAGGAACCGAAGCAATTGCAATGTCAAACTATATGATAAAAGCAATTGATTACCACATGAACTTCACTGTACTAATAGCTATAAGGGAAAAAGGAGAAGTTTAATAACAACCTTACCTCCAAGAGTTCAGTATTGATGGCTAAAAAATCGGTGAGAAACCGGTACGAGAATATTTGGACTCAGGTTCAATTATAGTGCAGCAGTTGGCACCCACTGTTTTTCAAGCTGAAACCTATCCCATCGAGGTATCCGCATTACAATGCAGCAAAAAAGGGGACATAGGTGCCAACCTATACATAACTTCAGATAGCCAAGCTACCTTAAAAGATCTGGCTTAACCAATTTAAATCAAAGCTTATCTATAGCTCGAACAAAAGTTTAATAAAGCCAGCGGAAGCAAACAGAGTTACTCTTATGAGGACTCCTAGATGAACGAATAGACGGCAATGAAGAAGCAGATTTCCTTGCAAAAAATGGTGCCAATAGTCAATTCTTAGGACCATAGGCAAGTATTGCTCGCTCAAACGCCTACTTACAAAGAATTGTTTCCAAGTGGGAAACTACAGAAACGCAAAACACATGGGACAGCTGCCAGGGACTTACGCAGTCTAAAGCCTTTTTAAAACTAAGTATCCAAAGACTGAATCAGGTAATCAGGGAGACTGAATCCAATGTCAGAATGCTGGTGTAAGTGTAAAAAATTGTTGAAAATCTTTGGCATCCAGCTTCATGCATGCAGAGCTGGATAAAACCAAAAAAATAAAATCCCCAAAGATAGAATTCTCAAAAGCGAAATGTCCTAAAGCAAAATAGTCAGTAAGGCAAAATCACAAATACGAAATGTTCAAAACAAAATCCACACTAAGACAAAATCCTCGAAGATAAAATCCCCAAATACGAAATGTTCAAAAATAAAGTCCTCAGTAAGCCCAAACAAATTATCCCCAAAATCCAAATCTAGAAGAAAACAAATAAACTATCTACTAGATGTGTAATTATATTTGTAATAATTTTCTCAAAACTCGTTCAGTTGGTTTAAAACAAAAACTTTGCTGAAAAAGAATAGAAAAAGATAAACCAAAAATACAATAGAAAACAAAATCAAAATTCATCATAGCGTTAGGCAATGATATTCAAAATTAAAATATTTTTTTATTTTTTTCACAAAACAAAACAAAAACTTAAAAGAATGTAACCCGAAAAAAAAATATTTTGTGATTATTCGTATATTTTCATTCCTTTGAATTCAAACAGGATTAAAAATGGAATTTAGTATTTGTTATTTTTCTTTTTCTTTTTTTTTACCAAATTTTGCTATAGACATGGAAGTTAACACAATTTTTCCAAACCTTGTGAAGGTTTTTCAAATACATTTAAAAATTTTATATAATACTTTTGAGCTTTAAGCTCCTGATTTAAATCTATTACAGAACTCATATACATTAATTTATGTTACTCTTTCTATAGTATTTTCTCTCTCTTTCTCTTCATCTACTCCCTTCCATCCTTTATTCAATTTTCTTTCTTTTTAATTTTGTTTATTTTTCGCCACTATATGACGAAAAGTGAATTAAATTTTTTCAATGAATTTTTAGGATAAAATGATGTCAGGATCAAAAAAAAAAAAAAAAGGGAAAAGGAAAAAAAAACACATAACTGATAATAAAAAATAATTGGAATTTTTACAATAACAAAAAAAAAACGAATTTTAACTGAAAAGAGATAATTTTTACTTTGGACACTATATGTTAGGTTCTCATTGGCGTATCCTCTGTATTTTAAATGGATCTATGAAAAATGTGTTAGTTACACTAAAAAAAAAAAGGTAAAATAAAAATGAATACAAAAATACATAGAGAAAATCGTATTATTGCTTCAAAATTGTGAAAATACAGATTAAAGTAAATGTACAGAGAAATTTTCTAATATAATAAGGTAGAATTTACAAATACAAAAAAATAACATAGGATATAGAATTAAGTTTGCGTTTATTTAATTTTTACTTTCTCTTCTTTAACTTTTCTTTTTACACATTCCGAAATTTTCTTTTCTCTTCATTTTCTTTTGTAATCTAAAGATTTTCTTTTAGAGCCTTTTTTTTTATTGATTGGTAAATAAATTGTCTCTATTTATATCTAAGTCAAATAAAGTTCAAAATATATACATAAATATATTTAAAAATATGTTCGAATCTATTATATAAGTATATATATATATATAAAATAAAAAAAATAAAATAATAACAATTTTAAAATACAAATATATTATTTTATATACCGAATTCTTATGAACAAGGAAGTATATACAGAATCTAAAGGAGGTCGTTAAGCGCGAATTTACTCAGTTCTTAAGAAATATTATATGTCAATGTCGCGATTGCCATCATTTCGATAACAATTTCAATTTTTAAATGAGTCAATTCAAATCTAAAAAACAGAAGTTGTTAAACATATAGGTAATACACAAGGTAAAAGGAAAAATAAATGTAAAATAGGAAAACTGTAGTTTTTAGCTAAATAAAAATGAGCTGCGAAAATTTTTTTATTACCTCAGTATTAACCAAAAATGGTAATTAAATAAAACAATAAAAATTATTTATTTAATTATCGGTATACTGCATCTCCCTATCCAAACCGAATATTTTATTTTTGATATATAGTAAAGTTTATCTACAGCAAGCTTGTTTTTCACAATACTTTAGATTGTGGTAACCCCTCGATTTTAAAATTACTATAATTGACAACTTTACTTCAAAAATTAAGTAATAAAACCCAAAACATCGGTTTACTTTTTATACCTCAGCCTCCTGCACTGCTCTAAGTAAATTTAAAAAATTATTTAAATTTATATAACGACTGCCTTTTGCAGTCTTGTTGACCAATATAGTGTAGTGGTTATGTAATTTATTTATTTATATTTTATTTAAATCAAACAAATTACAATTAATTTTTAATCCAAATAAAGTGGTTAACAACTGGACAATTTATTAATATAATTTACAAAAAGAAAGAAAGAAACATGAAAACTAGAACTACGCATTGGCATTGAAGGTTATAAGTTATTTGAGTTAAAGCGATTGCAAAACTTATGAAAACTGTTGGTATGTGTTACCAAACTATACTAATAAAAATATAATTTCAAGAAAACTGTAGCAGTAGAGTTTTTATTAAATTATCTTTCTACGTACTCAGCCATTGAGTGTTAAGCGACGAATAAAAAAATTACATTGCACTTTTCTTTATTAGTGTTAAATTATTAATTTAGCACCAATTCATGAAGTCATTCAAATCGTTTTGGAATATGATAGTGAAATTCGGTGTGAAAGCTTCTTTAAAATGTTTTCATATCATACTTATGAATAATAACGCTGCTACTCTTAATTAGCAAAACTATATCATTGAGGGGAAATGACAAAAATTAATGGACCCAAATAGCGGTCATGACGGACACGAGATTTTGCATGTGTAAAAAGATTGTAAGAAATTTAGGTAAAATAGGTTTTCAATAGGTAAGAATTTATCTATTTAAACAAGATAGTTGGTAAACCTAGTTTGATAGGCTTTTAGTAATATATCACTATGAGGTAAAAGATTAAATGCCGCACCCTCAGTATAGACGATAACAAAAATTTAAAAAATAAATAAATTGATTATGTACGATTGTTATGAGACCAAGATTTTTTCATATTGTCAGATTAATCCTTAGAGCAATTACAAGACAAAAGCCTGCTACATTTGAATCTGCTCATTATGTATTAGGGTTAATAAGACACCGGTCAGCAAAACGTTAGACCGGAATAGTAAATATCAAAGGAAAAAAAAACAACAGTTGTTAGTTAGTCTCAGATATACGTATTTCATAATCTAATCGCTTTTCAACAGTTAAAACACTTAGTTGTCGATCAAATCAGAATTAGAATTATAAATTACTGCACGGAGCATTCTAGTGATTTGTTCGAATCTACTATATTCAGTAGGTTTTGTATCGAGCAGCTTAGGTGTTCTAATTTGCAATTATAAAAAAAATAAAGACTATAAAATTGTCCGATAACCCTGTTGTGGAAAATCAGGTCAGAAAATAATTTCCGTTATCCAAATCCGATTTACTATTATAAATTTCTGATTTTAAATAGAACTTCACAATTTTACTACATTTGAATAAAATTTCTTGAAAATTGTCATCAGATCACCAGCAGGATATTCAACCAGAAATTAGCATTTTTTTTAATTTAGTTTTTAGCTATTTCATTTCCTTCTTTCCCCCAAACAAAATATAAAAAAATCCAAGGTCAAATAAATCGTTTAAATATGTTGTACTCAATACTTACCTTTTTTTTTTACTTTTTGTTTGGTAAGTTACCTTTTGATTTTATCATGATGATGTTTTGTATTTTATTTTATTTTCATTTTATGAAAAAAAAAAAAATCTATAGAATTTTCTTTTTAAAATTCCAATCACGTATTAATTGTATTTTATGGGGACAAAAAAAAAGCTGTTTATCTTAACTTTATACCATTGACTTAAAAAAAAAAAAAACATACACACAAAATGAACAAAACACAATGCTTAGAACAAATCATCTGAATTGATGTTTAAACAGCAACATCATTACAAAAACAAAATCAATGAAATTAAAATTACAAAGTAAAAGTTAATTTGCAGGTTAATTTTTGATCGATACGTCATGTTTTCGAATAACTTCAGATCCTTAATAATAATATGTTCAATACCCATAAAGTGATGTAATTTTCATGAGATGAAATAAAAATTTTCATAGATTTGAAATTGTTTTGCTTTTTACTTTAATAAACAAAAAAAAAAATCTGCCGTCACTTTTTGTTAAGGAAGAGAAAATTATTTGAAAAAGGACTAAATTTATAGAATAGTTGCAAGAGATAATGAATAAAAAACAATAAATTATTAAAATATTAGTTTTCTTATTACTTATTTACACAACTTCTGATTTGGTTAAATATCGTTATTTAGCACAATTATATCAGTTTGCCTAATAAAAAGTTGTTGAGAGAAATATTGGAAAAAGATCATAAATCACTTTGGTATACATTTGTACAAAAAGTTACTCTTCAAAAATTATATAACTAAGACTTAATATATAAAACTGTTATACCCACTTATAACAATCAACCATAACTGTGAAAAATAAGCTTTTAATATTTAAAGCCATTTTCACAGAATTTTTTGTACGGCTTTTTCGCATTGAAGATCGGTTCTAGAAAAAACTTTAACGTACATCACAATTCGATTCTAAAATTCATATTGACATAACTCCTCTTCTTCCTATAACTTTTCCGTCCTATGTCTAATATTTAATAACTTCTAAGCCAATAAAAATAGGATTGAATGAGTTTTTTTATCTAAATTTTAAACTATCCATATTTCTATAACGTATTGCATAAAAAGGACTTAGTGAGTTTTCACAGAATGACGTTATAGTCTGATGAAGTGCAGTAATTTTCGTCAACTGAAGCTCTTTACGTTCTAAAGTTCTTGTTAAGTCGAAATTTTATATTTAAAAAACTGTGAAAATATATAAACACATACTATATAAATGAACTTCATCGAGTAATACTCTTACCTTATTTGCACAGACTTTTAAATTTTCAATTGCAATTTAAAAAAAACTTTCGAACGTGTAGACCTTCAATCGACTAAAATCACTTCTCTTCTTCCGACTACAACGTCATTCTACGAAAACTCACTAAGTCCTTTTTATACAAAAAATTAGTTTATTATGTTATAAAATATGGATAGCTTAAAACTTACATATAAAAGCTAGTTAGAAATATTTTCATTAGTTTACAAGTTACTGAATGCAATAAATTACGTTAATTCATGTACTCACAATTTCTTTATGAATTGAAAGCACAATTATTATATCAGTTTAATTTCATTCCATTAGTTCCTTGTTTTTGTCATCTCGTAATTAGCATAACCATTTTCACAGCATTTTTGTCATTAACACAATCTCGCATGGTACAACGTTTACCTTGTGGATTCTATTTTAAAACCTGTAAAACAAATTTCAGAAAGAATTTTGCTTATGGTTATGGAAATCCAATTTTTCTTTTTATTCTATTCTGTAATACTCTTACCTTATTTTCACAACCTTTTACATTTTCAATTTCGATTTAAAATGATCTTTCGAACGTGTAGAGCTTCAATCGATTAAAATTACTTCTCCTATTCGGTCTACAACATCATTCTGCGAAAACTCACTAAGTCCTTTTTATCCAAAAATCAGCTTAATATGTTATCAAATTGTGGGTATAGTTTAAAACATATATATGAAAATTCCTTTAGTCCAATTTTCATTAGTTTAGAAGTTATTGAATGATATAAATTATTTTAGTTCATTTTCACACAATTTTTTTATGAATGCAAAGTAAATAACTTGATTTTGAACTATTTATTGCAAAAAAAGGACTAAGCAAGTTTTCACAGAACGACATTGTAGTCGGAATATGAAAAGTAATTTTATTCGAAAATACCTAGATGACTTCTATCTGGCTCATCTACTACTACAAACTCTATTAAGTTCAGCAGTATTCAACAAGGAATGATGGTGAGAATAAACTATTTCCAAATAATATTTAATAATCACGACATAATTTAATGCACCCAAACAGTACTACCAGCTACAGAGTGAATTAAAGAATGTGGAAAATATAAGCTAAACCAATATTTTATTGATAGGACTTAGAAAGAATAATATAACAATTTAGATTTTAGAATTAAATAGTTTTTTGGTTCGCAAATTAAATTTTATCTAGAACATAAGCGATATATTGTTAGATATTTTATTTTTTTAATAAATATTAGTATACCTTTTTGTTGATTGTAATATATATTTTTTTCGTTATTTTTAGTTATTCACTTTATTGTTCTGGTAATTTTCTTACACTGAATATCCTTTGTTTATTTCCTGAAATTAAATTGAATATGAAATATATGCATACAAAACAACAAAATTGAATTAATAAACTTTGTACGAGCTTTTAAAATTCTTTGAGATGTAAATAAATAAATAATAGTTTTTTTTTATTTATTTTACAAATGTACAATGAAATTTTATTTAACAAAATATAAATAAAGAGAAAAATATTCTATAAAGATACAGTAAAATTGTGTAATTTTAAAAAGTTTAATTTTCATAGAAATTTTCAATTTAAAACTAAAAAAAAAATTTCCATTTTTATTTTTTAGAAATCAATTAATCTCATCACAAATATTTTCAATATTAAATTCTATTTTTATTATAACTATATACACATTTTTTGTTTTCATTTTGTCACTCCACTACAAGCAATTTTCTTTTTATTGGATACATAAGACACATATTATTTAAGTTATCAACACAATATAATATAAAGTGAACCCTTGTCATAACAAATTTCTTCTCAGCTCAATAAATAGATATTTTTCCACTTCATCAATTTATGAGTAACTATAATAACTATTGTAAGGTTCATAAATTTTTTTTTACTTAAAAATCTCGTAATAAAATCATTATTGCTTCAGAATTTCATTTTTTGAATCAAAATATCTTTAACATAAAGAACAAAAAAAAAAAAAAAGTTTTCCAAAATTTTCTTTTCTATTGCAATATAGATTCATATTCATATAGAAAATATTCGAAAAATTTCTATTTTGATCATAATCTATGAATTCCATTGAAATATTCTTCAATAAACTAACCTCACAAAATAATAATAATAATAATATTTCCATATATGAATCGGATAACAAAAGAATTTTTATTAAACAACAACAAACGACAACAAACAAAAAAATCTATACTTATATTCAAGCAAACTTGTCTACCACTACACTATATTCTAAAACTACAAATAATGTATCTTTTATCGAAATTATATATTGAAAAAACTTTTTGTTTTTCGTATAGTTTTATAAAACAAAATATATATATATATATATATAAATATTAAACCTATATGGAATACTTCAATTCAATATTCATATGATTCCTAAAAAAAAATATAAAAAAAATGATGATGATACTGTTGAATACTTTGAACTCAAAATAATTTTAAATATCGCTTTTGTACATCAGGGAAAAATTACTTTCAACATAACTAACGTAAAAGCTGAAAGAAAGTGTTATTAAAAAGTTTATTCCACACACTTGGCAACTTTTTTTTTTCCTTACCTTTTTTCTATCGATTTTGTATGCAGCCACACTGATACTGTTAAACAAATTATTATAACACAAATTTTCAAAATAATAAAAATATCAAAAACATTTTAAGTCGTTAAAACTTTACAGACACTTACATAAATTCGTAAAATAAGACAGTTTTGAAAAAAGGATTAAGATTTTAACTATATTTTATCCTTAGATCATACTTACCTTATCAGCATTTTAATTAAAAAAATTCCTAATTAGATTTTGTCAAAATTCCTGTAATTCCAAAATATATTCAAAAATTTCAAAGATGAGCAACAAAATTAATGCGATATATTTTAACAAAAGTGTTGCATTCACTCACACTTTTTTTTAAAGTTTTTAATAGTTTAGTGTAATATTAATTAAGTTTTTTTTTTTTGTTAAATAGTAGAATATTTTTAACACGTTACTTTTATAACATTGAATAAATTCTTTCAAAATTGCGAAGATTTAAGGAAAAAAAATAAAACTGCTAACATTTTTATTAAAATTATCTAAGTAGAAACAAAAAAACATAATGAATACTACTAGATTGAAAATTTGGTATTTTTATATTAAAGTTTTTGTACAAAGTTATTGTTAAAACTGGATGTGGATTTACATGTTTTTTAATACAATATAATAGTTTTCTACTTTCAAATTAATGAATACAAAATTTTTCGGTTCGAAAGGGATTAGCACAGTCGAACAAAATAAATGTTTCAGTAAGAGTCTTACTTTCTCCCATATTATACGTACATAGCCATACCAGTTTTGCTGATTTTTCAAAATTACTATACATGTTTATATACAATCGATACTGTTCTATTATCTTCATTCAAATATTTCAAAACAAAATTATATATAATTTTATTCTTCTTCTTCCTATGCCTTTTCCTTCCTATGTTTAATATTTAATAACTTCTAAGCTAATAAAAATAATATTGAATAAGTTTTTTTATATAAATTTTAAACTATCCATATTTCTATAACGTATTGCATAAAAAGGACTTAGTGAGTTTTCACAGAATGACGTTGTAGTTTGATGAAGGGCAGTAATTTTCGTCGACAGAAGCTCTTTACGTTCTAAAGTTCTTGTTAAGTCGAAATTTTATATTTAAAAAACTGTGAAAACATATAAACACATACTATATAAATGAACTTCATCGAGTAATACTCTTATCTTATTTGCACAGCCTCTTAAATTTTTCAAGTGCGTTTTAACAAGAACTTTCGAACGTGTGGAGCTTCAATTGACTTAAATCACCTCTCTTTTCCCGACTACAACTTCATTCTGCGAAAACTCACCAAGTCCTTTTTATACAAAAAATCAGTTTAATATGTTATAAAATATGAGTAGCTTAAAACTTTCATATGAAAACTATTTAATAATATTTTCATTAGTTTAGAAAATATTGAATGCTATAAATTACATTAATTCATGTATTCACAATTTTTTTTTTAATTGAAAAGAAATAACGTGATATTAAAATTTATTTTTGCAAAAAAAGGACTTAGTGAGTTTTCGTTGAATGATGTTATAGTAAGATGAAGTTCTTTGAGAAGATATTGAATGCCATAAATTACGTTAATTCATGTACTCACATTTTTTTTTTAATTGAAAAGAAATAACGTGATATTAAAATTTATTTTTGCAAAAAAAGGACTTAGTGAGTTTTCGCTGAATGATGTTATAGTAAGATGAAGTTCTTTGAGAAGATATTGAATGCCATAAATTACGTTAATTCATGTACTCACATTTTTTTTTTAATTGAAAAGAAATAACGTGATATTAAAATTTATTTTTGCAAAAAAAGGACTTAGTGAGTTTTCGCTGAATGATGTTATAGTAAGATGAAGTGAAGTAAATTTAGTCTATTAAAGCTCTACACGTTCGAAAGTTATTTTTGATTCGGTATTCAAAAGTTAAAAAGCTTTGAAAATAAAGTTAAACTTTTTTAATTTGAGACATGACTTTGAAAATTTTTACCATAACTGTACCTTGGCTTTTGGTTTTGGTTTAATTTAATTTAAGATAATTTAAGAGCTTTTTAGAAGAGGAACAGCCTGAATAATTTAAGCAAGACTGTATTTTGCAAATATAATAATTCAAGTATCTTTCTTCTTTAATAAGTTTTTTGAAAAGATGTTGCTACAAAAATCTCTTCATGTCTCAGTACAACCTGATTTGTGAGAATGCAAAAAAAAACGAAATCCAATGGCTTGAACTGCAAATTTATCTCTTCTACTAGATAATAGTTGATGGAAACGATACTAGATAGAATAGTAACCGTCGATTAACAAATTACTTTATGACAAAATACTGATTTAAAAAACACAGAATTATAGCTTCGAAACATGTATATAAAAACCCTTTAAAAGGACATAAATAAAACCAAAAATTCAGAAATAGTCTCTAGAACGTGAAAGTGTGGTGTAATTTACAAAAATTATTTAATCAATTTATCGATTACCAGCTTTTTAATAAATAAATAATTCTATTAAACATTTTTCAATCTACAAATTTATTGACACTACTACACTCACACGTCAACAGTCAACAATCTTTAAAATATATTATATTATCTGAAATTCTCGATATAAAACTAACAAATATAAAAAATAAACAAAAACAAATTCTTACTTCATGAAAATGCATTTCTTTTGGTTCAATGACTTTTTTAAAATTGTTTTCTTTAAAATATCAGATTTCTATGTACTTACCTATATGCATATATACATATTTAGTTAGAGTTTTAAAAGTACATAAACAATGTTGCATATTATATTTTAGTATCCCTGACACAGGATATTGAATATTTTTTTTATATTTTGTTTTTTGTTCTTGAAAAAATGAAAAGGTCAATTTTCTTATTAATATTAAATATTAGTTTTATTCTTGGAGACATGATCATGTTCTCATAATAATTTGTCTGAAAAATATTTTTTTATGAACTTATAAATTTGTCATACAAAAGAAATTAAATTAAATATATATGTATACATTATATAAAAAAATATAATTTATAATATTAAAGTCTGTTCAGTAAATTGAAATAAGATAAAAGATAAGAATTATATATAATAAAATAGTTTGATGAACTCTTTTGGCTTAAAAATGTGGTAAAAAAGTTCATTAAATATTTTATAATAATTGTTATTAAAATTATTTAAATTTAAATATATTTACATAAATTATTTAAATCACTGAGAAAATTAATCGATTAATTGTCTGGTTTAAATAATAGTAGTCAAGTAGTAATAGAATAGTATAAGCTCATAAAAAATGTAAACTTAACTAAACTAAAATATTTGGCATTAAATTGAAACATAGATTTACAGAAAAAAATTTTAAATGTGAAAAAATTATTAACAAATTGAAGTTGAAATTATTCGCTTTACATCAGTCTCAGATAAATCAATATTAGTTTTATTTATAATCAATCGTAATTGTGACCAATAATATTATTTCTGCTCTCTGATCTAAATTAATAATTTCAGTATAACTGATATATGTTTCGCTGTTTAGTAATTTTGCCTGCAGATTCATATTTTCCTATTTTTTTTATGGTCACAAATGCGATTTATTATTTCTGATTTAATTGTTTTCATAACCAAACAATTGTTTCTATCAGTTTTTATTTGGACTATGGGCAGTAGTTTACATTGAATGTATTACTGACTGACCTAAAAATTCATGGAAAAAATGTACTCCATTTTTTAGATTTGGTTGTCAAATCTGGTATTGAGGTCATCTTTAACTAGAATTTGAAGCAATAACCTCTTATGTAACTGTATGCTTAAATTAGTTTGATAAACTAATAATTTGTTGCCTAATGACAGAGATATATGTTTTTCCATCAACCTATGGTACGATGGTTATACGACAGATACTTATCCCAATTGACCTCATTAGTCTAAGTGTGCCGATGAATTGCCGACAGTCACTACTACTATAGTACATTAACTTCATTTATTTTTCATATTATGCTACCATCAACTTTCAATCGAAGTGTAGCCCAAAGCATTAAAAATATTTAAATGCGTTAAAAAGTTTTCTTCCCAACATTTCTAATCATCTTTACTTAAAGTAAATGGGATATGAATTGATTTATTTTGAATTACATTTTATTTTCTAATGAATTCAATAGTCAATCTGTACTTAAAGTATGTTTGTATTATCTTGGATATTTCGATATAATTTTTAATATTATTTATAGCACGGTATAATTAATCTGCTATAAATAATGAGCAAAGAAATTAGCCCATAATAAAATAATGTAAATTTAATTTATTTTTGAATCCTCATCGTACAAGTCATCAAAAAATTTCAATGATGTAAATATAACTTCAATGTCTGACCAATATTGTGTAGAGATTTTATAATCTAACCAATAATTTCAAATTCGAATCCTTCACAAAATATTTTTTTTTCTACACGATTCTTTGAAATTGATTGAAATAAAAATTATTATCACAAAAATAAAAGTTAAATTACGCTATTATAAAATCGAAGTTACCCTACACTAAATCTTCCTAGCCTTCCATATTTGTCAATACACCAATATTTCAAATAAAAACTTATTGTGTGTGTGTTGTTTAAATATTTATATAATAATATATATTATTGTGTGTATTTCAAAGATCTAAACAAGGAATTAGAACATTAATGCTACTGCAAAAATGTGTTATAGTTCGAAAGGACATTTTTTTGTTTTATAATAAGCCACTAATTGCAAATTTCGTTGAAAGACTGTCGTGTATATCTAAAAACACCATTTCGCAATACTCTTTACTCTCCGGGGCTTCCTTGATTTCATGTAAGACTGGACTATTATAAACCAACAAATATTTATTTGATTTAAAACATCCTTGAACTTTATTTTATTATCCTTGAACTCATATTGAAAACATCCTTGAACTGATATTTTATTTATTTATTTCATTTTAATTACATATTTTAATGATTAATCACTTAAATATATTATTTAATATTCAAACATAAATCGAAAAACCGTTATTCCATCCAATATATCCTAAATAACATTCGAAACGAAAAACTGAATTTGAAATTATTTTACATACTTTTTGTTAAACATTATGACTATATATCAATACTATCCACAAACAATGTTAATATCAACCCAAATGATTACTGTTCTTCTTACCTACGAACAAAAACTAACAATAGGAATTACAATCACCTTTAACCGTATTTGCAACGTAACTAAAAACATAAAAAACAACGCTAGCAAAATAAAAAACAAAAAAAAAATTTTAAATGACATTCAAAATTACAACACATTATCAACATTCTTATATTTATATGTGCATATATATATATAATATATATATATATATATTATATATATATTCTATATATTGATAAAACAACTCGGACACAAAAGATAATTACATATCAGGAAATACTGTTGTTTTTAGCTATTTTAAACACAAAATAGGTATACGGATAACATTAATGTCCCTGAAATGGTGTTGTACTGATAAAATAAAACAAAACAAAACAAAAAAAACTTGAAGTAGAAAATTAAACACAACAAAATTGTCATATTGAAACAATGAAAAATTGAAAAAAAAAAAAAATTATAACATTAAAAAACAAAAAGAACACCAGGAAAATTTAGTGTATTGGTAAAAAAGAGAAACAGAGAGGTAAGAACAAATCAAAAACATTACTAACAAAAGTCTGTAGAAAAATCCATCTGATTTTGAACCTAAATAATAATATTATATTGTATATTGTAGTTCAGTAAATATGTACTTAAATAAAGTCTATTCTTTGGCAACATACAACATTACAAGGTAAGTTTTACAATATAAAACAACGACGTTGGGTATATAACGAAATAACGAAAATAACAATTTTATTTTATAATCTTCTTGTTTTCTATCTCTATATCACACTCTATGTTTTTATCATACACACATACTAATATTTTTTTTTTGTTAAGTTTTTTAATTGAACTGAGTGGCATAATTATAGGCACTACAATAGTTTGATAGCAACAAAAATGTAACCGCTATTAAATACAAAAGAAGGTCACTTTCGAATAGAAAAATAAGGCGATAACATTACTAAATTTTTATTAACTATAATATAATAGGTATTGAACAACCAAAACAAAAGAATTTTGTTGTTGTTTTTTTTTTATTTTATTTTTTTCAAAAACAAGGATTCGAATACCTTGTCCAACGATTGAAATTTGACATGACAAGATATTGGGTTTATGTTTAAAACTATATTTTATATCAATAACAGTAAAAAAACGAACAACAACAAAAAAAAAATATTACATAGGAAGGACATTCATAGGTGATTTTTTTTTTATTTTTATTCTTTTTATTGTAATTATTGTTTCTATTAAAGTTGTTATTATTATCTTTACATACATTTACATTTTAGTATTTTGAAAAATGTAACGATTTTACTTTCGACATCATATGCTAATCAATTAATATATATATATTTTTTTTTATTCTTTGAATATCCTTTTTATTTTATTTTTATGTTTTGGTATGTTTTTTTGTAATTTGATAATAATTTGAGTTGAAATGAATATAATGTAACGTTGTGTAATCAAGGTTAAGCAAAATAAAAAATAAAAATATTAAAACAGAACTAAAGAAATTAAGTTTAACATATAAATTATTTATTTATAAAATATATAAGTACTTAAATGTATGTACAATGGAAGCACGATGAATGTTTATTAATTTTTGTTGTTTTTGTTGCATATATAATAAACTTTACAGTAAGAAATTTTATTGTTATTTAAAACTTGGCGGGCTATAGAATAACAAATTTTTGGTAGGATAAATTAATTTTTAATTCACAATTAGTTAACAATAATGCAAAAAAATAGTTCAGTGATGTTGAATGTGATTTAGATTATAACTGTTTTTGATTTTTCTTTTTTGATATATTATCACAAGTTGTTATTATAGGTATGGCACAATCACTAATTTTCAATAATTTTTCATTTACTTATTGTTTTATAAATTCGATCAAATTGTTTAAGCAAATCATTATAAGTTTATTTGCTTTTTAATTTCACTTCGCACTGCAGTATCTGAAAGCTTATTACATTTTAATTTAATGAAAATAAAAATTATAAAAAATTTATGTTATATTTGACTTTTGTTATTAAAATTAAAAGCAATTAAATCACTAAATTACTCTCTAATTCTAATACAATACTTAATATACAGGGTGATCCAGCCTAACCTGAAAATACTTCAAGAGGTTATTCCTGGTAGTATTTTTTTGGAAAAGATTGTATATTTTTAAATTTAATTTGGTTTGCAAATAGTAAAATAAAATCACATTAGAAAAATAAATATCCACTACAACTCTGAATATATGCAAGTTGCTTGAACGAGATACCTCAATGATAATGATTTTGTTGAAAGTCAAAACTTAAGCAAATTTTTCTGATACAATCAACGTCTTTCACAAAAACATAAATTTTAAAAACCGAAATTTCAATGTTAGGCAGCTATTACTCGAAAATGTCAAGTCTGATATCCAGCTAATATAAAGTACATTTACGTAGTTATATTAGTAGTTAACGTAGTTATATATTTTAATTTAACCAAAAAAAAACACATTGTTCTAGTTTAGATATAATGCAAATATATATATATATATATATAATGCTTCGGATTATAGTGCATATTTATTAGACATTAATTTTCCCGTTTTTTTAATCCTCTGCAGCCAGGATAAAATTCAAAAATACAACACTATCGAGAACATTTTGCATTCCAATTACTCCAAATAATCACCCCTTAAAGAATTTTCGGGTCAAACCAAATCACCTTGTATATGTATTATATACATATATTCTTTTTGAAAATATTGAAAATACAATTTTACATAATATCTTAAAAATATGAAATATTTTATTTTATATGTTTACATAATACATACATACTTTATACAATAATATAATAAATCTATTAAACCAAGTATAAAAGTAATTAAATTTATATCGTAAATATTAATAATAACCAATATCCTGTATAGAAACAAAAACCTCATCGTAAATATAATTTATCCTAAATATTGGCAAATATATACATACATGAACATACATATAAATGAATATATCTATTTACATACAGTGGTAGAATTTAATTGATTATATTTGAGAGAAAATTATTTTCCAAAAATATTGTTTTAAATGGTCCGAATTTCATTTGTTAATTGAAAATGAATTATTCAAATTATTTATATATAGAATATTATGTAACTATGACAGTTTTAATAAATTAGTGTTAAAAGAAATAAAATTCATGAATTCTGAAATATTATTCTTAATATTATTATTGAAATTCTGAATATTATATTCGGCTTATTTTTTGATGAATCAAACAACAGTCCAGCAGTGAAATAATTTTTTTGCCGGTAACAATATTACCTACTGATTACTCCAAACTAAAATATTACATAAAAAACGATTGGAAAAATTTAGACTGACAAAATATATCTAACAACATTTAACAATATAATTTTTAAAAAATACAACAGTCTGTTCAAAAAATATATCTACATGGTTTGAATACATTTGGTGAAACTACTATAATCGATACATTACCCATGAAGACCCGCATGTAAATGCTTTTGAATCTCACCACTGTTTACAAACAAATCTACAGATATGTATATATGGAAAATTAAATAAAATAAATTTCACAATAAAATTTATCTTATAAATTGAAAGGAAATATAATAAAATTGAAAATTATAAAAAAAAATGAATAAATTACATTATTTCCACCTGGCTAATAATAACGAAATATTACCTTTCATTCGTTTTTTCTTTTTTTTTTTTTAGAATTTAAGTACCTAAACGAAAGTGTACTATCTCAAAAACCAGACATACACTAATACACCATCAGATTCTTGTAACTACATTTGTCATATAAATTACATTTTTTTTTTTTTGTTATTAGATTAGAAGAGAAAAATTTATACCAAAATGATTTTGGATTATATTACAGAATTTATCTTATTTAAAGTATTTTTCCTCTATTTTAAGCTTGAATAGTTGTTATGGTAGGAAACAAAATAAAATTCAAATGGGCAGTAAGTGTAAATGCAAACAGGAAACTGTCTATGCAATCAAAACTGTTATATATCAAATTTACTATTTATACATCTATTATATGCCCAGTAGCTACAGCAGGCTGTGAGATTTGGTCAATGACAATGGGTGATGAAAAAGCGCTTCAAACTTTCGAGCAAAAAATACTAAGAAAAATTTTTATTGCAAGAAAGCTAGAGGGTGGTGGTGAATATGAAACAAAGACAAACAGTGAGCTTGATAGCAGCTTGAATGAAGGTGAAAATATTGTTCGTTTTATTAAAGCACAAAGACTAAGATGGGGGCTGGCCACGGCGTTAGAATGGAAGATGAAATTATGATGCAAATTACAGTATCTTATTATTTTTTTTTTTTTTTAACGGTTTAAGTATTTATTGAATCTTTCAATTAGAAATTGACAATAATTTAGCATTTTGACTTATTCAGAAAGAACAAGTTTATTTAAATCCTACATACTAAAGTTGAAGACGTATAATCCAGTGATTAGACATCAATTCAGATTAACCACACCTACACTGCTAAGGTGCTCCTTTTTAATCTGCTCGCTAAAGGTATGCATAAAAGATTCCGCGCTAGATAGTTTGGAGGGTTTGTTAATCTGCCAGCATAGTTCCTTGTTAGTCTTTGGAGCTCATTCCGTACCATAGGTATGTTTAGATCGTTGTGTATATTGCAATTTTTTACGTACCAAGAACCTTTTGTAATAATTCTTAGTATTTTTGATTATAGTCTTTGTATAATTTTCACATTACTTTTAGAGGTACTTTGCCATAATTGACAGCCATATGACCAGATTTGACTTTTATCATTTGTTCACGTTTTGTTTCTATATGCTTTTTCCAAGTGAAACATCTATCAATATCGATTCCTAGATACTTTACTTCTTTTGCCTGTGGGATGGTGA
The DNA here is from genome assembly GCA_963942445.1 of Argyra leucocephala. Lineage (NCBI taxonomy): Eukaryota > Metazoa > Arthropoda > Insecta > Diptera > Dolichopodidae > Argyra > Argyra leucocephala. The sequence continues at coordinate 129,397,824 of OZ012680.1, forward strand.
TTCCATTTATTTTTACTGAGGGACATGTGTCTTTATTTAGAATGAAGGTGACATGAACACTTTTATTTTCATTTATTTATATTTTCCATTTACTATGCCAATTTTCAATAAGTTTAATATGGACCTGGAGATTTTTGGAAGCAACATAAGCGTTTATGTGTGAGCTCAAGATAGCCGTATCATCTGCAAATGTGGATGTTAGTATTTGCTTACTATCTGGTAGATCGGCAGTGTAGATTAGATATACAAGCGGACCAAGCACACTACCTTGCGGTACACCAGCTTCGATAACATGTTCTTCAGTTAAATAATCATTGTATTTTACTTTAAATCGCCTATCAGTTAGGTACGATTTGATAATTTGATGAAATTCAAACGGTAGATTAGTTTGAATTTTAAAGTTTAGACCATGATGCCAAACTTTATCAAAAGCCTGTGCGACATCGAGGAAGACGGCTGAACAAAATTTTTTCTCTTCGAAGACTTTTCTAATTTGTGTAGCTATTCTGTCTACCTGCTCTATTGTACTGTGTTCGGCTTGAAATTCTAATTGATGTAGTGGGATTACACCCTTATTTTTTATTTTGGGCATTAGTTTATGTACTAGGACTTTTTCAAATACTTTAGCTAGTGTTGGTAAAAGACTATTAGGTCTATATGAATCTATTTTTGTTGGGTCTTTACCTGGTTTAGGAATCATTATGATGCTTGAAAGCTTCCATAATGAGGGAAATAGCTTTTTCTAAAGATAGCATTGACAAATTTGGGTAATATGAATGAAAGCTATACCACGTAATTCCTTAAACATTTTTCCATTAATTTTGTCATATCGTGGTGACTTTTTGTCGTCAATTTTTTGAGTTATTATAAATTGCACTGTTTTATTCTTAATTTTAATTGGATTTATTAAATTATTTTGGTTTCTTATTATTGGTAATTTATCGTTTCTATTGATGTTATGTGGCTTGAAAGTTTCTGCTAGATGTAGTGCGAATGCTTCTGCTTTTTCACTGTCGCTTTTGGCCAATCTTCATTGTGCAATCTGATTGGTGGCACTGGTTTTTGTGGTCTTTTTAGATTTTTTGCAGCTTTCCACAGTGAATAATTTGTTTCTAGTTGGAGTTAAGTTGACAAGGTAGTTTTTGAAATTGTCTCGGGTCTTTTGTTTCAGAAGTCGATTCAACTTTTTTTGTGCTAATTCAAAGAGCTATTATTTTTGTTTACATTACATTTGCTATTTTGTTTAATATAGTCAAAATACCAGAGACCTTAGAAATATTTGAAATATATCCGGTAGAATAATTAACAGTTGTACTTAGTTTTTAAAAATCATGGTAAAACTCACTAACTCTATTATTTTTAATTTTCATTACAGTTTCGGTTCGGTTCGGTTTCGGTCATTACTCTCTTTCAGTATTCATTTCCGAGTAATTCTATATTGTTTGTTTTGACTTCATTCACAAAAAAAAATTATTTATATTATCCATTACTACTTCTTTTCATAACATTTTCATAATTATCTGTTTTACAGTTAATTTATAATAATTTTCTATATAAAACCGAAAATAAAAATAAATAAAAAATAAAAATGAATAACCACACCTCTTGCATTGTATTGAATTCTTTTGTAAATATTTCAAACCCGAAGTAAATAGAATAAAAAACAGGAACTTCATCTTCTTTTATCTTATTTACTTATTTGAATATGAATAAAATCTAAATAATGAAGTAAAATAAGCGAAAAAAATAAATATACAAAATATTAAAATATCCCAATTTGTAATGAATTGTTCAAAATAAATACAGAAGCACAGTTTATCTTTGCAGAATATAGAATTTATTAAAAACAAAAGAAATTTAAAAAAAAAAATAAATTTCCTTTTATTATTAAATATGAAAATTAACACAATAATACTAAAATATTTTTCATAACGGCAAATTTAATTTAAAACAAAAAAAAGCCACAAAGAAATTACAAGGAAATTATAATAATAATATAATTAATTAAAATATTTTGAATAAATAAAAATTAAAAAATTTTATTACAACACCAATTCAAAAATTTTACTTTGTAAAACCTTGTTTTTGTAATGGCAGAAAAAAAATGAGTTGATACCATACAGATATTTTACTCTGATGTTTCCGAACCCAAAATTATATGCAGATACTCAAAACACATTTGGGCAGATAAAAGTCGAGTTTATTTTGCAAATATCGATATTTCAGAAGCAACTTATTTCCTTCATCAGTACTTGCGACTAATCCGACAAACGATTTGCGACAAAATTTTGTGTTCATAAACATCAGAAAAGTTTTTAGCTTCAAAGACAGTGTTTGGCACTTGTTTGTAGAAAGGCACACTGTAAAGGTAAAATGTATATACATTTATATTCAGCTAAAGTAAAAATTATAGTTCAATTTTAATTTTAGAAATTTAGAAAGTCAAAAACAATAGTAGCCCAAAAATAAATTTAAAAAAGGAATTTACTTAACTATATATACAAATTATAAACTCTGTACGAGCTTACCTATAGCTCTTTTTGAGATATGTTTGAAATAAAAAAAAAAAAAACAATGATGGCATGTTTCATATACTTCATTGAACATTTTGAAATAGTCCCAAGTTATGGTATCTCTTCCAGTGGAACCATTTTCAATTTATTTTTTTTGTTTGTATGTTGTTTTTAGGTTGTCGAATTTTTTTTAATCTCATTTCAGACTACATTTGAATTCTTACACGAAATTAATAATTGTATTTCAGCGTCCATCGAATATTTTTAGCCTTATGTTTGTCTAGATATTTAAAATATTTTCACTTTATCACTATTAAAATATTTTATGTAATCTTATTTAATTTTACAATTTGTTTATTTATTTACATTTACATTTCCAAAATAAAATAATATAATTCATATTTATTCATTCTTATGCATTAACAAATAAAAAAGTTATGAGCAGAAAAAAAAATATTTTGCCTGCAAAATATTTCCTATGCTGACGCAATACTGACGATTATGAACTCTAGTGCATGGTTTTTAACTTCAGCAGATTTATCGCATACTGGCTTTGTTTATTAACACAAAATATGCAATTCTACACTTGTTCTGCTTTTACGAACTCGCCTGAACTTAAATTGCATTCAATTTTCTAATTACAAATTTTTTAATCAATATATTCTACTCGAACTTAATTTTTTAAAGTTTCGAAATAAAAAAAAAATTTATTTTAAATAAACTATTCAATAAAATGTGCCCAAATAAAATAAATTTTCCAAATTACAGATGATACTAAATAGTTACTACGAATGACATAAAATTATGATCAAATCAAAATTTGAACACTGACAAAGTCTTGGATTATAGGTATTCTATAAATATTAAAGTAATTAAAAAATGCATTGTTATCAACTTTAAAAAATTTATAATATGTAGATTTAGATATGTAGTGATGGCCCACACCAAATAGGACAAGGGTTCTACATTTCATTGTGCATTTATGTATAGCAGAAAAAAATAATTTAAATTAAATTAAATTAACCTTTAAAATGCAATTTATCTGTTATTTCCATAGACTGTAACTGTTATAAGTTTTATTAAAAAAATCACATTAAAAGAGTTTTATACTTTAAAATTTGCATCGAAGTAGCATTAAGTATCTATTCCATGTTAATAGGTTATGTAGTTTTCGAGAAATGAGTACTTTAATTCTAATAACTTCGGGTGGCCAAATAGCCCTTTTTTAGTAGATTAGAGTTCTGGGACTTGATTTGTATCAAAATAGATACTTTGAGCAACTTCGATGCGAATTCAAGTAGATATGGTTTGAAATAGCTTCAGGAATTAGGAAATGATTTTTATTTCAATTGAAAAAAAATAAAAATTGCTCATAAGAATTATTTTTAATCGAAAAAAATAAAAATTGCTATGTAACTATTATCGGTAATAGAAAAAATAAAAATTATTTCGTAACTATTAAAAATAAATGCGAATTAACTATTTTATATGAGCGAAAAATTTTTTGATTAAGAATAATTATTATTTTTAAGTTTTTTTTATATAAATTGAAAATTTATGGATCTTTTGTGAGATCGATAAAAGACCTCTTACCGATCACATACATATACTTAATTCGATATTACGATAACTCCTTATGAATGATTTTTTTCATTAAAAAATTTATCGATAATAGTTATTTGCAGTCACTGGTTATTTCTACTCACACATAAAGCCACACTCTACTACTTAAATTAATTCTTCAAAAATATTCCGAATTATGTATGTAATCCCAATAACATTTGATATAAAATCTATAATATGGATTACCATTATATTGAGGTAAATCTATTAAACCAATTTGTTACAACAAAATTCCTTATAATAAATACCATTATGAAAAATTTATAACAAAATTTAAAAAATGATATTATCAATAAGAAATTAAAATTCTATATATAAATATTTATCATTAATATAATTTCAACGAATACATTCTACAATTTTATCTTATTGTTATACTTCGACTGCATAAAAATAGAGAAACACAATGAAATTTAAAAATAAAAAAAAAAACTAGGTAAAATTTTCAATCAAAATTATATCATGTGGAATTTTTATAGATAAAAGAAGATTTTCCATATCCGGCAAATAATTTCAATATTTATTTTTTTCTTTTTTGTGTTAAATCAGCAAACATAACTCTTCAATCCGAAATCACAAAATGATAAGAATTTGTCAAAAATAAATTTTATTTTTTTAATGACAACAAAAAAAATATTATTCAACTAAATCGTGAGCAAAATCATATGCACACGTAAATATAATATAACCTATATGAGCGATTATGCTCCACTTGAGAATTGAATAAACTTGAAATAAGTAAAAAATAATTAAAAAATTTAAAATAAGAAAGTAATTTTCACATTGTTTTAGGACTTTTAATACTAAAATATGAAATTACTTTTCAAAAAAAATTTATAATATTGATTTTAACACGAATTTTTAATTTTTCTATTCTAGTCGTTGAATCTATTGGATATGTTAAATACTAGGTGTATATTTTTGAAAAAGTTAAAATATTTAATTTAAAAAAGTGCAATTTGCAAATCCAGTTTCGGGTAAGTTAATAGTTAAATAACTATAAGAACTACATTAACCCTTTGATTGATTGTGCAATGTAAATAAATGCTTCAGTTCTCCGTCAAAATTGATATTTTGATTTTAAATCCAAAAGCATGAATCCCATAGCTTTGGTTTATGTACATTATGTGGATAGATTGTAATGTGATACAAAGATTATATAGAGTTGTGTAGAGCCAAATGAAGAAAAAATTTGTTGCTTGGGTCTGAAAGGGTTAAATAATATTTTTTTTTCAAATTCACAACGAAGAAAAAATCAACCAAAAAACCTTAAAATTTTTCGGGCAACACCTTCGGCTAACTCTGCTAGTGTTGAATATTACAGAATAAAATTTAGAATTATGTTTTGTAATCTAAAAAATCCAATAAACAATTTAATCGGGGGTAGTACATGATATTAAAACAAATTAATTATAATTGAACCATTTTACATTGTTCGGTTTTGTGAGCTTATACTCCCTTTTTTTTAAAGAAAGAAATTATAAACAAATGTAAAAGAAAAGAAAAAAAGTATAGCAGATGAATATTTATTTTTGCAGTAAATATACAAAATGGCTCTTAAATCACTAATCACTAATTATCAAAAGTTAATACACACTAATACTAACCCAAAAAAAATTAACAAATTCCCAAAAAAATAACCCCAAAGTGTATTAAATGCCAAAAAAACTTAACTAATCCCCAAAAAAACTTAATTAATAGTTAACACCATATTTGGGGGAGATTTTAAAGTTGGTTTGAAAATCAGTATATTTAATACAAAATTAATTAAGCTCTCAAATCTCCTTCTAATTCAGAACCTTATATCATACTTATATAGTCATTAATATATCTATATTATAATACACAAGAGCATGATTAGTGAAGGCACACTTTTCGTACTTTTTCGTGTGCTTCGTTTTTTTTTCATTCAATCAATCAGTGATGATGCAGGTCGTGGCGATCGAAATCAATATTCATTTTATCTATGTTATAATACATAAGAACACGATTTTGAAGGCACACTTTTCGTGGTTTTTTGTGTGGCTCGTTTTTTTTCATTCAATCAATCAGTGATGATGCAGGTCGTGGCGATCAAAATCAATTTTTATTTTATGTGTATATTTTGGGTAAAAAATTTTTATAAGATATATTATCTGAGTTGGTTAAAGCATCATTTAATACCAGAAACTTTTGTGGATTCTCTTTTGAGTCAAATTCTTTTTTTTTTCTATAGCATTTGGCATTTTGCACTTTTAGTAGCAAAAAAATTAATTAGTAGGATAATATTAATAATATAGGTTTTAATATCACAAATTTTAGTGAGTTCGATTCTCTAATTAAATTTTTTTTTTATATTAAAAAACTATTTTTTTTATTATTATGTATTATAATATTATTTTTTATAATATAATATAATTTAATAAAAAAAAAAGTAATTTTTCATTATTCTTCTCTTCTCAATGATTTCAACAAAATACGAAACCGTTTAGTTTTAAAAAAAATCTAAGCATACAAATTATTATACAGTTGACAGTTTTGACTTGGTTTTGACACTATGATGTATCATGTGTGAAGGTTATTTCCAAGTTGAGCGCCATCTATACCTTAAAAGAAATTTCAATTACAGGAAATTTTTAAAAATGCTTAATAAATCATTTTAAATAAACACACAAACTTTTAGAAAAAAGTACAAAAACAAAAACAAAAATTGAAAACAAAACAGAAAAACAAAAATCAGATCAGATCATACTCTTCAAAAATGATACAATAAATGTTAGCTCATTTGCTTCTGTTATCATTATAAAAAATATACACAGTAAAACACGGTTAAAGTCATTCGCTAAATTTCAGTAATATTTCTGACTATAACCGTTTTGTGACTATAGGTGTAGTCAAAAAAAATTGCATCTTTATAAACAAAATCAAATTCAATAAAATATCTTTCGTATAACAATTTTAAACTTTATTTTATTCATAAATAGCAATTCTATTATGTAATCACAAAATATACATATTTGTAATAAAAAACAGAAAAAAACTATATATAAATCAGTGTTTTACCAAAACAAATATTTCTTTTTGCATAAAATTGTGTTTGAAAGAACTACTTCTATGCAATTGCACAGGGGATCCACTAGTATATATATATTCTGGAAAATAGTATAAATTGGATATTATAACCTACCATGAAATTGCTCTTAATAATTTGTTTTGATATATTACAAACACGTAGCTTTCTATTAAGAATCTTAACCCTTTTAGACCCCCATTAAACGATTATTAGATGTGATAAAATGCTTCTATACGGCGTAACAATTGATATTTCGATCTAAAACTCTAAGGTATCGACCCAATAGCTTATGTTTATTTACTTACTTACTTTTATGGCCAACAAGTTATGTAAGTCCTGATCCCGACTCATGAACGTTCTCAATTTTTGCCAGCTACCCGTGGCTTCTCTCCAGTTGAAGATACGAAATTCTTTAGTGTCTTCAGATATTTCATCTTTCCAACAAAGGTTGGTTTCCGACGTATTGTACCTTCGGATCTGAATTTGAAAATTCTTTTGATACCATTCCCACTATGTGTCAATAAAATAATCTCAATTTATATTAGAAAAATTAATTTTTTTAAAAGCAAAAAAAAAAAGTCATTGTAGTATCTCGATTTTAACTTCCATTTAAATGGAAATGGCTACATCCATTTCGTTATACAACTCATAAAGTTCGGCATCATATCTTCTGCTCCAGACCCATTATCTCTATTACTTCTTGTTTAGTAAACAAAAAATTGTTAAGTACACAGGTTACATATGTTATATAAAACGAATCGAAGTGAAAACCCTGTTGATTGAAATTTTCCAAAATTAACATAAGTTTTGAAAACGCCCCTGTGTCAAATCAATTTTCAATATCTACTTTTAATTTTTTATTTTTTTTTTTTAAATAAATTTAAAATATTATCTTAACATTTTTTTGCTTATTTAAAGCAGTTCAAAACTTCCTTATTTTTCCCTTTTTCTAACATGTCTGACTAAAAATATTCAAATTATATTCTTTTGTTTAAATTTAAACTGCAGAATTCCTTATTTATTGAAAGATTATTCTCTTTTACCTGGATACACAAATTACAAAGAATGACATTTTTTTTTTTTAACTTATAAATCTACAAAAAACAATACAAACTTAACATTTACATCCTAACATGAAGAGGAATAAAAATAAAAATTTACATTTTTCATTTTAACTGAAAATGCCACACACACAAATTCATACGAATTATCAACCAGCTACGAAAGTATACTACGATTATTTATTATGTAAAGTGAACAGAAGAACTAGTGAATAAAAACGAATTCACGCTGCATTTATTTTTCTACTTTCACAACACAAAATTTTCCCTTCACTGTCATAATAAGCAATTCCAATAAGAACCAAAGACAAAACAAAAATTTATTAGTATTTTAACCTGATATTGAGAAGTTGTTGTTGTTGTTGTTTTTATCGTTTCTGGTCGTATATGTTATAAGCAGAGTTATAAGCAATATTTTTTTTTTGGTTTTGTTTTTTCTGATGTTTTGCAAATTAATTCGCAAAGTAAGTAAGTATCACCGTTATGTTTTTACTTAAAATATTATACAAAGAAACAAACCTATGCATTATTTTACTAAAAAAAAATCTATCATAAAATTTTGTTTTGTTACGAGTATTTTCAAATGTATGCGTTGAATGCAGTAAATAATTTAGAAGCGATTTAAATGAAAAATATTCAATTGTAGACCTGATTTGAATATTTTTCTATTTTTAATTTTTTTTTTCGTTTTGTTTAAAAATGCCATAATGTTATCTTTGTTTTACAGAATAACAATTAGAATTTATATGATTAAATACATTTGAAATTTTAACATTTTCCAAAAATAATTATCATTTTACATAATCTACGTTGAATCCTTGAAAAAAGTATCTCAGTTCTAAAATTAAAAAAGAAAAACAATAAAATGTTTGATTGTTTTTTGTTGGTTAAATTAATCGTATGTATATACGAATAAATGTACTTAATTTAGGATCCTGCACCATTTGGATTTGTGAAACAATGAAATGATGAGATGATTATTGTTATAAATTTGTTTTCATAATAATAATTTTTAATTAATGTTTTCGAAAATACATCCAAATAAATTTATTTTGAAAAAATAACAAAAATTGAGTCAAAATGAGATGAGTAATTGTGGAAACAAGTATACAGTGAGCATTTTATGCGAATAAAAATGTACGAATGTCGATTGCTATTTAATAAAATGTAGTGTAGCTTTACGTATCTGTAGATTAAATCTATGCAAAAAAAAATTATCTCTAACTTGACTTTAAAATAAAATACACACTTTAAATTTCAACTTAAATTTAATGCAATCTGTTATATTAACTTGCAGTATGCGAATTATTTATTAAATGTAGGTGTTGTACATCTGACTGAATACAACCCTGTATTAAATATAATTAAAATAGATTTTACATATATATGCAAAAAAATTTATCTCACTCGTATCTAAATTGACTTTAAAATAAAATACCCACTTTAAATTTCAACTTAAATTTAATGCAATCTGTTATATTAACTTGAAGGATGCGAATTATTTATTAAATGTAGGTGTTGTATATCTGACTGAATACAACCCTGTATTAAATATAATTAATTGTAATAGATTTTACATATATATGCAAAAAAAAATTATCTCACTCGTATCTAAATTAACTTTAAAATAAAATACATACTTTAAATTTCAACTTAAATTTAATGCAATCTGTTATATTAACTTGAAGTATGCGAATTATGTATTAAATGTAGGTGTTGTATATCTGACTGAATACAACCCTGTATTACATATAATTAATTGTAATAGATTTTACATATATATGCAAAAAAAATTTATCTCACTCGTATCTAAATTGACTTTAAAAGAAAATACCCACTTTAAATTTCAACTTAAATTTAATGCAATCTGTTATATTAACTTGAAGGATGCGAATTATTTATTAAATGTAGGTGTTGTATATCTGACTGAATACAACCCAGCATTAAATATAATTAATTGTAATAGATTTTACATATATATGCAAAAAAAAATTATTTCACTCGTATCTAAATTAACTTTAAAATAAAATACCCACTTTAAATTTCAACTTAAATTTAATGCAATCTGTTATATTAACTTGAAGTATGCAAATTATTTATTAAATATAGGTGTTGTATATCTGACTGAATACAACCCTGTATTAAATATAATTAATTGTAATAGATTTTACATATATATGCAAAAAAAATTTATCTCACTCGTATCTAAATTAACTTTAAAATAAAATACCCACTTTAAATTTCAACTTAAATTTAATGCAATCTGTTATATTAACTTGAAGGATGCGAATTATTTATTAAATATAGGTGTTGTATATCTGACTGAATACAACCCTACATTAAATATAATTAATTGTAATAGATTTTACATATATATGCAAAAAAAAAATATCTCACTCGTATCTAAATTGACTTTAAAATAAAATACCCACTTTAAATTTCAACTTAAATTTAATGCAATCTGTTATATTAACTTGAAGTATGCAAATTATTTATTAAATATAGGTGTTGTATATCTGACTGAATACAACCCTGTATTAAATATAATTAATTGTAATAGATTTTACATATATATGCAAAAAAAAAAAATATCTCACTCGTATCTAAATTGACTTTAAAATAAAATACCCACTTTAAGTTTCAACTTAAATTTAATGCAATCTGTTATATTAACTTGAAGTATGCGAATTATTTATTAAATGTAGGTGTTGTATATCTGACTGAATACGACCCTGCATTAAATATAATTAATTTTTTTAATAGATTTTACATATAACAGTAATAATAATATAATCATACATAGCTTAATAAAAATTAAATTGATTTAAGTCAGTCTAAGTGCAACCTTGAAACAAATACGATCACAATAAAGAAAAGAACTATATAACATTGACGACGAGGTAAAAACAAAAAAATATTAAATTAAGGACCACGTGTAAAACAAAAAACAAATTAGAGAAACTTAAAAATTTTATTCTTTGTTTTTCTTTAGATTGTTTCTAAAGACCGAAAGAATATTTTAAATAAAAATTTAAAAATACTGTTTTAATTTTTTAAATAAAATATAATAACGAATATAATAAAAAGCATTATGGCGAAAATGATAGTTAATATAGAAGCTTTCATATTTGGTAGCAATTTTAAAGCTTATGAAGATTGGGTACGATAATTTATTAAGATGAATGCTGTACAAGAAGAACTACTAATGCAAATCTTTTCAACCATTTGTGGAACGGATGGTTAAAAAGAGTTACTAATGTCTGTAACCGTACCAGATATGCCGAAAGCAATGCAATTGGACGAGATTATGAGCTTGTTAATGCACCATTTCGCTCCAAAGTTAAACAAAAGACCAGAAAGGTACAAATTTAATAAAATTATTCAGAAAGACGGTGAGGCAATAAATGAATTTATTGTACGTCTTAAAATATGTGCTCAAGCATATGACTTTGATGATATAATATCCGATATGAAAACAGCGGCTGTACAAAAGTACAAGTTAAAAATTGTAAATTATGTGTTAAGTGATCGTTTAATAGTTGGGGTTAACTAACGAAAAAATACAACAGTTTAAGTGGTAAACACAATTGCGATCACCGACTACCAACGAATTCGCTTCGCTCAACTATTTTTCGTCAAATGAAACACAATTGTAGCGAAGCGAAAAATTAAAACAAACAAACAAAACAGAAAAGCAAATGTCAATAAATAATGATATAACCTAAACTTTAAAAAAAAAACAAAACAATAATTATTATTCTAATTTTAGTTTTATTATTAGCACTAATATTATTTATTATTAAGTTATTCGCTATTATTGAATTATTTTTTATATTATAAAACTACTTTTTTTAAATAAAACAACATAACCTAAACTTTAGAAAAAAATAAAACAATTATTTATTTCTAATTTTATATTTGTTGTTATTTTTTGATTATTAAAAAGGTTGTCAGAAATGTGAAAACCGACTACCCTACCAGCGAAAAAAATAGAAAATAGCCTTATTTCGACGACAACGAAAATGTGGTTGAGCGATTGTGAACATATATATTGAAATTGTGAACATATATATATTGAGCGTATGTATTTTAATTTTTTCGTCGCGAATTTGTCGTCGGTAGTCGCAATTGTGTTTACTGCTTTATTATTAAATGAAAATAATTCAAAATTTGAAGTATGAATAACTATTGTAAAAGGCATCAAAATCATTAAATTTTCAACCACACCAATCGGTTTATTATGATCATATTAATTATAAAAGAAAATATAATAGTCAAGGTCAGTCAAAGTCATTCAAGGTTGATCAGTAAAGATCAATAATATCAAAACCAAGATGAAAATAATTTTAGTAATAAAATATAACAGTAGGTATTTAGGTACATTCAATTAACCCAAATATTTTAGGTAGTATAACAGATTATTTATAAAATTAGATTAAATCGAAGAAGCTTTAAATGTTATTATTTAAAATAAATAAAAAATTAAAAAAACAAATTCTACTGTAATTTAAAATAAAATAATTATTACATTAATTTCGCAAAAACCAACATCAAAAAATTGAAAATTTTTCACGAAATTTAATTTACATGAGATATCTCACCAATAGCAATAATGTGCATCTTTTCATGTCTGATTTAAATACCTTGCTAGCTGAATCGTTCAAATATTATTATTATTTTGTTTACTACCTTAATCTATTTGTACAATATGTTATTTTCATATATTTTAATTCTATATTTCAAGAGCTTGTATTACTAGAATATTTAATCATTCAAATCATTCAAATGGTAGTTATATGAAATAAATTAATATGCATAAATATATATATACATATATACATAGATATAATTCGAAATATTTTCCAGCTAATTTAATTTTAAAATTTTATATTTAAAAAATAAATTTTTCTACTTATTAAAATAATATATAATACATATGTAGTATATAAAGGTAGTATTAAAATCACATAATATTATGATTTTCATATTCTTTATAATAATTTTCATTTTTCTATATTATATCTACCTTAATTCTTATAAATGATTATCTGAAACCCAGATACACAATTATTAATGTAATAATAATTTTACCAGTGGTTTAAACACAAATATATAAAAATTTATTTCATTTTTTTTTTTATAAGTATTCTATTTTTCTTTCATTGTCAACACAATCCAACATCATTAAATTAAATCGCCGGAAGGAAATAAATATAATTCAGTTTATAAAACACAAAAATAAGAAAATTTAAATGCAAATGAAAAAAAAAAAAACAAAAAAAAACAAAATTAAAAAAATAACCATTTCCCTACCTATTTTATTACAATAAAAAAAAATACTGTATACCAGAGACAAGGTTGCATACTATATTATAGTAAACATCTTTTTCCACATCTACAATTCTTTCGATTGAATGAATTAGCTTTTAGTGAGAACTCAATTTTTTGTTTTTGTTCCACTTCCATTTATTTTTGATTTTTTATTTCTGACTTTTTCTTTTTTTACTTATCTTCAGCCCATTTCTTCATACTATTGCTGATCATTTATTACAATTTTTTTTACATTATTCATAGCAAAAACCTAAAATAGGATAATATAGAAAAAAAAAAAAAACAAACAAACGAAAAAAAGGAAAGTTAAAATTAAAAAAAATATATATATATATATGTATATATTCCCACACAAAATTGTTGTTATTGTTACAGTAAATCAAAACATTGGTTATAGGAATACAGTATACCAATATATAATTATAGTGACCATTTGTCTTGTATTATAATTTAAGAGTGAATTTGAATAATTATTAATAATTAAACGTGGTTCAAATGCCTAAGGCAGTGGGCCTAAATATTGGTGTAATAAATTTTAAATTAAATGAAATATAATTAAATATTAACCTTTCAATTTAAATTAAATTAAATTAATTAGAGCTTGTAACAAAACTTAACAAATAACACCAAATTATCGATTTTGATGTGATGAAATATGGAGAAACAAATAGTTAGGTAGGAACGAATAGCTGCCTGAGTCCGACACTTAGACTAAAGAGATTAATTGTGATAATGCAGAATTACGATATTCCGCGTGAATCCTGCTTTTCGATAACAATATGAACTTTTTACAAAGAGATTGAGTCAATTAATTTTCGATCTTGCAAGTAAAGTAGCTGTTTTAAGATTAATATGTAAAAAAAAAATATAAACAAAAAAGTCTAAAGTCTAGAAAGTAAACTTTTCTATAAAGTTTTTCTATTGTTACCTAATGCGAGGCAGATGCAAAGAAAAGATAAAATTATTTCTTCCCCTTCTTCATCTTTGCAAACTCTGCAAAAATCATTTGAATAGAGTCCAGACCTTCTGGAAATATGAAGACTTTTTCACAAATTTTTCAGTTTTAATAAATGTAACAAACGATTTATAGAACTAAAATTTTAGTCCCTACGTATCATTTTATTGTTATAAAAATAAAATTAGTGTTATAAGACTCCTATATGACTTCCGATAAACACTAAATGTGTAATAATGATGTTTTTATGGGAAAAATGTGATTAATATTGTTATAAGAATGTTCTTATAGCAATTGCGGGGATTTCTCATAATAATACTTCTATAAGAGTGTTTATAATAGTGTTATAAGAGTGCACAAGAGTATTATAGCAAAAAAATTGTTTTCGACATTTAAATATTTTGTTTATCTACTTACGTTAATAGAGTTAAACTTACATAAACTTACTTTACTTACTTTTACTAAGGAAAGGTGTTGTAAGACTACAAGTTATAGAAAATAATGTTTACAGGGAAGTTGAAGAGAAAGTAAAAAAAATATTTCTTCATATAATTTTCGTCTGTCCAACACAAAGGACAACAAGAGCAATAATCCTGAAAGGTTGAAAATTTTTCTAAAATAAACTTTAAAAAAAAAAGATTAAAACAGTTTCATTCATCAAAGTGTTAGCTGGCTCGATGATGCAGTCTTGTAAAAATTAGAATGTGTAAAACGGGTCGATAGGCTTAAATAAGACTTATTCTACCTATCAGACCATTTTCTTTTACCTTCTTCTTAACAATTCATATTAAATTTAACCGATCGTCAATGAAGATTGTATTAGCTGGCAACTGATAACCAAAATTATATAAATTGTATTAAAGTTGTCCCTTTTTATCGCTACATAATATGGTCACACCCTCAATTTTTTTTTTTTTGTTTTTACTAACTTGAATAAATAACTGATGCGATCTAATCTAGCTTCCAATACTTAACTTTTTATTCTAAGTTGAAAACAGAAAAAACAAATTAACAAATTTGTTCATAATGATTTCCATTTAAAACGATCTCATAAAAATTGTGTAATTTTAATTAAAGTTGATTGTAAATATTTCAAAAAGATACAAAAAAAAAAAAAAAAAAAAATTATAATACTTTGTGAAAATGAATAATTTATACAGAAATGATTATTAATTATTTGTTGTATAAAAATAAATTTAAATATTTTTTTGCTTGTTTTGATACCAGTATATATGGAATGGAGTAAAATATAAATGAAGGATTTGTTTTTTTTTTTAATGCGACCATATTTGTTGAAAATTAATTTTTTTTCTTTTGTTTTGTTCCGAAATTCTAACACAGAAATTTGAATTATTTTCAACAATAAATAGAAAGGACAATAAAATTCGATTCCTGGATTAAATCATTTCTCTTTTAGTATCATGCAGGTATCTGTAGATAAACAAATATCGCCGGATAATATGTATGGTATTCTGACTAAGAAGAATCACTCATAGAGAAATTCGAGTCACAACAAAACAACACAATTCTATGGAAATACAAAGAAAATATAACACCATCAAATTGTATACCACTAAAAAATTATATTGTCATTCAGAATATGAATAAAAATTTAATTTTAAATAATTTTTAGTAAAATTTTAATAAAAAATTCATTAGAATGAAAATTAATTATTAATAATTGTGTTTGTTTTATTAGAATATATTTTAAAAAGTTTAAATTTAAACTTAAAATCAACATTAGAATTCACAGTAATAACTTTACAAAAATAACTTAAATTTAAATTCAACATTATAATTCACAGATATAATTCTTTAGACTTTGTAAAAATGTTTTGAAACCATAAATAATAGGTAGATATGGAAAAAGTTAGCTTCCAGGTATCCAATATTGTTTTTCTTGTTTTAATGATTATTCTAAAAGTTAGCAATGAAATAAGGTCAATTTAAGAAATTTAAAAAATTTTCGTATTTTTTTGTGATGCTAGCATCGTTACAAATTTCCAAATAACAAAAATTAAAAAAAAAAAAAAAAAAAACAACCTAAAAACATCATTTTTGGACCGGTTTTAAAAAATTTTCAACCGATTTGCTTGTTTTAATGAACGTTCTAAGCTTTAACAATAAAATAAAGTCAATTTAAAGAATTTGAAAATTTGAAATTTGTTGTAGTTTTTTGCAATACTAGCATCGTTACAAATTTCAAAATCACAAAAATTAAAAAAACATAATTTTTGGACCGATTTTAAAAAATTTTCAACCGATTTGCTTGTTTTAATGAATATTCTAAAAGTTAGAAATAAAATAAGGTCAATTTAAGAATTTTAAAAATTTGAAAAAATTGTAGTTTTTTGCGATGCTAGCATCGTGACAAATTTCATAATAACAAAAATTAAAAAAAAAAAAAAACACCTTAAAAACATCATTTTTCGATTGATTTTAAAAAAATTTCAACCGATTTTCTTGTTTTAATGAATATTCTAAAAGTTAGCAATGAAATAAAGTCAATTTAAGAAATTTGAAAATCTGAAATTTTTTGTAGTTTTTTACGATGCTAGCATCGTGACAAATTTCATAATAACAAAAATTTAAAAAAACAAAACACCCTAAAAACATCATTTTTAGATTTAGACTTGTTTAAATGAAAGTTTTAAGCTTTAGCAATAAAATAAGGTCAATTTAAGAAATTTGAAATTTTGAAATTTTCCATATTTTTTTATGATATTAGAATCGTTACTAGTTTCATATTAACAAAAATTTAAAAAAACACCCTAAAAACATCATTTTTGGACCGATTTTAAAAAATTTTTAAACGATTTGCTTATTTTAATGTAAATTCTAAAAACTAGCAATAAAATAAGGTCAATTTAACAAATTTGAAAATTTGAAATTTTTCGTATTTTTTTGATATGTTAGCATTGTTACAAATTTCATAATAATAAAAATTAAAAAAAAAAAAACACCCTAAAACATCATTTTTGGACCGATTTTAAAAAATTTTAACTGATTCACTTGTTTTGAATGATTATTCTAAAAGTTAGAAATATAATAAAGTCAATTTGAAAATTTTGAAAAATTCAATTTTTTTTCATTTTTTTGCATAGGCATAATAAAAAATTTCCAAATTACGAAAATCAAGTTTTTGAACTATTTTTAAAAGACAAAGACCTGCAATAAATTTTTTTAAATGCTTGAAGATTTTATTTTAGCACAGTTCAAACTATTTTGTCTGTTTGAGGGACATAGTTTTAATGCTGTTAGATTAATACTTAAGTGAAGCATATCAGACACCTATTAATATATGAAATCTTGCTACATTGATTGAGCAATAATATCATTAGGGTTAGTAAAATAACACTGTGATTTTCAAATAAACGCACAGCTTGGATATTGACATGTTTAGATAGATGACCGATCTTATGCCGAGCATTGCATTTTTTAATTTCGTCTGATATGTATGATACTTTATAATATCAGTATGTATTGTGAAAACATGTTGGCATAACAAGTAGAATTGACAATATTACATTAACGATAAATGTTTGAATGCTTTGATTATCGAATTACTTACTACAATCCCATAATTGAATACCGTAAGCCTAGACTGGCTTCAACATTTAATTATATATCAAAAATTTGTTATATGTTGATAATTTCAACTTGAGATCGATCAGCCAAAGCAACTCTCTTATTTATGTTTATTTACATGAATTGGGAATAAATTAGAATAAAACTATTATTTATATTTAATTCCAATACTTGATGTAACTCTGATTAAAAAGTAAATATTTATTATTTTATTTTATATACTTATATATATTTTATTATCTATTATATACATATATATATATATATGCATATAAATAAAATATATAAAATATATAAAATATAATAATTAAATATTAATAAAAATTTTAAAACCATGTGAATAGTGAACAGTGTCCGCTTAAGAGTTTTATTTTCAAATAAAATTAAACCCGATGTTAAAAAAAGGTTAAAAATAAACTGATATTAGAATCTATTATAAAACTAAATTTAAACTATATTGTCAACTACAAATTCGTATACCATTAACCTCTGTAACGATTTTTTTAGCAACATAAGTTGTTTGGCTTATAATTGTGTTCAGTAACATTTAAAAAAATTAATAATTCTTTTTTTCAAATTTATTTCTTTGAGTAGAGTTTAAACTACATTTGAATTAAATTTAAATTAATTTCTTATTACATCTAAATAAAATTTATTTTATACTAATTTTTAGATTTTTAGATTCTAAAATTCATTTTAAAGTATTTTAGTCTATATTAAATATAATTATGTACCTATATTATAACTCTTATGTACAATTTGTTAGTCTCAAATTAAAACGACGTCTTTTTCTATATTATCTCATTATAATCTTATTGCCGATTAGGTCTATATCAACAAACCTTTCTGTTTTTTGTCCTTTTTATTAGAATTAATTTTGAATATATAAAGAATATGAAGTTAGTAAAATATGTAAATATATGTAAATATAAAAATGTACGAGCATCATTGCTCTTTTTAGAAAAAAAAAATAAAAGAAATATAGCTTCAGTCACAAACGCAGTACCGTAAGATAGCTGATTCACTCTGTATAATATTGGAAGCTATAATATACAAAAAAAAATATTTTTGAATTACAAAGAAAAATTAAAAAAATTAAATTAATTTGTGTTAAATTTACTATTACAAAATATAAGTCTGAAAACACTATGTAATGGTCGAACTACATTTTTATTTTCTAATAAATTTTTTAAACTACTTCCATTGCGCGCTGTACTTTTATAATTTTTTTGAAAATATTAATAAATTTAATTACGAATTACCAAATTACAAAAAAAAGTTTACTATAAATAGTAAAACATTTTTCCAATAAAAAATCCCTTTGTTCACAGTAACATCTACAAAAAAAAATTCAGTCTTTTTATTTTAAAGACTAATAATGAACTCTGGAAAATTGCTCAAACTTTTCATTTTATATTATTCATTAACAAAAATCTAACAAAGTTTTTGTAACGTAACAGTAAAAAAACTTTTTGCGAAACAAATTTATTCTAATCTCTAGAAATTTATTTAAAACAATAAAAAAAAATAAAGACAACATGATTTTCTTTTCATATAGAATTTTTTTTTTGCTTTTTTTGGTTTTATCCAGGGTTTAAAAAACTACAGCAGAAATAGTAAAAGCACTTAAATTATTGCTGTTGCTGACTATCACAGCATTTCAAATTAAAAAAAAAAACTATTACTGCGCTTTGCTGTTACAACTTAACCGAAGTAAAGTAATAGTTTTATGCTTTTTACACATACAAATACTACGCATGTGCTTTTGCTTTTCAAAACATAATAGCAATAGTAGAATTTTGCTGAATGCTTTTTAATATTTTAAGTCAAAGTAAAAAAAAAGCTATTTGCTGTGCTGATTTTGCTGTGAAGACATTGCTGTGCATTTAGAAAGAAATTTTATTTCGAAGAAAAAAGTGAAGTAAAAGAAAAAAAAATATGTCCAAAAGGTTTGTTCAATATGCAAATTAATATTGAATAGAGTAGAGCCAATGTGTATGTATTCAACGGGACCTTGTCATATGAACTACATCTTCTAGGTGGTGACTGGTGGAAAGAGCCAAGTTCAAGAGATTGAGCAGCCTCTAGCAAAAATAGGTCAGGGTCCCACCTCACAAAGCCCTCGAAAATTTTTTTTATTTTTTTTTTAACTTGTCTTCAGTAAAATCGCTCCTAGGCTCGATGCAAACAAGCGGTCCCAAGAGTCGGGACCGAAGACCTCAAAAAAAATTTTTTTTTTTTTAATTTTTTTTTGTCATCAGTACAATGACCCTTAAATGTGATGAAGACAATAGGTCCGAGGTCCTAGGAATTGGGGCCGAAACTCTATTTCACCAGTTTAAATTTTATATTTCTGGGAAAAGGTTATTAATAATTATTATAAATAATTTCTAAAAAACTTTCAGATTGTTCCGCGGTTCAGAAGTCGGGACCGTAGACCTTGAACAAAAAAATTGTCCAAAAACCAAAATGTCAATAATGTTCATTACGTATCAAGATAAGTATAAAAAAAAAAGTTTTTTTTTTTTTTTGTTCAAGGTTCTTTGGTTCCGACTTCCGGACTGTCGGACCAATCTGAAATTTTTTTAAAAATTATTTATAATAATTATTAATAAACTTTTCTCAGAAAAATAAAATTTAAACTGGTGAAATAGAGTTTCGGCCCCAATTCCTGGGACCTCGGACCTATTGTCTTCATCACATTTAAGGGTCATTGTACTGATGACAAAAAAAATTAAAAAAAAAAAAAAAAATTTTGAGGTCTTCGGTCCCGACTCTTGGGACCGCTTGTTTGCATCGTGCCTAGGAGCGATTTTACTAAAGACAAGTTGAAAAAAAAAAAAAAAAAAATTTTCGAGGGCTCTGTGAGGTGGGACCCTGACCTATTTTTGCTAGAGGCTGCTCAATTTCTTGAACTTGGCTCTTTCCACCAGTCACCACCTCGAAGAATTCTTAACTTTTTTCATGTCCACTTATAAATTTAAAATAAAATACTTACCATTTTTTTGTAAATCCATTTTTTAAATTTTAAACAACAAAAGTTTTCAAACAAACATAAGCCGTCACAAGGAACAAAAAATCACAGTAACTCTAAGTAAAACAAAAGTGTATTATAAAGTGCTGTAAATGCTGAATAGTAATTCAAAGCAACAGCAAATGCTGTTTAGCTGTTTTCAACTCATTTTGCTGTAGCTATTTAAAAAAATAATGAAAAAGCTTTTTTTGCATATTACTTTTTGAAATAAAAATGCGCAGCAAAGCGGAAGCAAAACAACTACAAAAAAAATGCTTTTGCTATGCCTTTGCTGAATTGATGTTAGAAAGCAATAGTAAAAAAATAGTAAAAGCTTGAAATAACTACGAAGTTTTTTAAACCCTGGTTTTATCATAGAAAATATAGAAAAAGCTTTTGTAGAAAAAAAAAATGTTTAACAATTATTCATTTTGGAAATCTATCGTAATAAAATTATTCACGATAACTTGTATATTATCTATTTATTGCCTTAGTGTTTTTCCTCTAAGGTTGATTAAATATACAAGATTTTAGGTTCATTATACATTCATGAATGGTTCAGTTATATTTATGACAAAGAAATAATAGTATACAAAATTTGTATATATATAAAAATAATAGGTATGCTATGCTATATGTATGTAGATATTTATAAATTTGTCCCTTAAGCAATTTACTCCAACATGTGTTCTTATTTGGAAAAAAAAATCCAAGGATTCTATAATAGTAAAATACGTACACAGTATATATTATATTGTAATAGCATAATATTTAGAATTATAATTTTTTGAATTTTGATCATTTTAAACTTAAGGGCTTATACTATTGACATGTATTATAGTATGTATTATCTATTATGCAGGTCGATTATAGTATTTGATATGCAGAAAAGTGTTATTTTTAAAAAATGATTTACAGATACTATCTATTACTGCTACTTTTACAGTAACAGTAGAAAACAATCATGTTCCTAAAATAACAATTGCTACTTTTCACTACTCAATATTTTAATAAAAAGCATGCTAAATAAGCCATAAATAAGCCGATAGCCGATAGTTAGAGCAAAAAAATAAGCCCAAATAAGCCCAAGCAGCTAGAGTTAAATAAAAAAATAATTTATTACAGTCTCAATTGCAATAAATGTTAATATAAAAAAATTAAATAAATAAAAGACATGCTAAAAGGCAGTTGCCATTTTTAAATGAAACTTGAACAAATAAAGAACAATGTTATTAATAATAGTAAAGCCGAATTCAAATAATATGGATTTCAAATTTTTATTAATTTTTGCTTTAAATATACTAAAACTTAATTTAGCTAAGACTTAATTTAAATGAAGTAGGTACTTTATTAAGTATCACAAGTTACGAAATTCACTGAAATTTATTAAAAAAATTAAATTAAAATTATATAAAAAAAAAAGTTTTTAAATACTCAAATATTCACGAATATTTTCAACGTAAAACAATATTACCTAATGACAAAGTCAATATTATTACGTACCATTATTCATTTTCTAAAATTTTGCATTTCCAAAATTTGGCTAATTTTAAATATATAATAATATATTTAAAGAGAAAGCAATTCCAAATCACTGTTCCTAAAAAGAACAGTTTTGATCTTAAAAATAACATTTTTGCTCTTAAAAATAACAACTAGTATTTTAAAATTACAACTATTATTTTTTTCAATGTCAGTATATCAACTTACATATTTATTTATTTTATTAACGTTCCTATTTCTAAAGATTTGTTTTAATTGTCTCTGATTTTATTAGTTTTTGTATGTTAACCAAATGCAGCTCTAGTTTATTATATATATAATTTTCTGCATTTATATGGATGTTTGTAAGTTCGACGGAATACTCCAACACAAATTACAATATATATATATACAAATTGTAACATCATGTAATTGTCATAAACATAGTATCTGTTTCTTATTGCTTATATATGCCATCTGTCATTTGTCATCTGTCATCTGTCATCTGTCATTCGTCATTCGTCATTTATCAGCTGCCATCTGTTATATGTGTCATTTGCCCATCATTTCATAATGATTGTCATGTCATTCAAGTGTTAAATTTAGATGGCGCCATAGAACTTTTTACTTTTATTAGTATTTAATTAATTTCATTTTACAGTAGAACGCTGCTATGATTGTAAAAATATAAAATTATTGTAAGTTTATATTACATAGTTAGATTTTGTTTTCATTAAAAATATAATTTGAATTTAGTATTTCTATATTAATTTAAATTGAAATTATCTTTTTGACTAGCTTATATTACTTATAATTAATTGAATACAATAGAATGTCTACGAATATTGATTATTTAGAATTATTGAGGTCTTAGGATAATATATGTTTAAATTTCCAATTATGGCAAATAAGATGTCGTTAAAATGATCGAGTAAATAACCCTTAGGAAATTGAAAATTTTGCACCTTACTACAAATATTCTGTTTATATGGTAATTAAAAGCGTTATAATACAAAAATAAAGGTATGATAAATTAGTAAGCAAATACGTATTTTTCTTAAACTTGAAATGAGAACTCTAATGAAGGAAGAAATGCTAGAATTTATTTTGCTTCCGTCATTTATGGCGGGTTACAAAACTAGTAATAAAATAAATGCCGGCAGCCAAAGCCAAAGCATAAACAATAGTATTTCTTAATTTGACCAATTAATCATTTCGATACCATTCGCCATAACTCGAGCGGCTAGTATTGCAACTATCAGTATTCCGAACGAATATTCTCAACTAGAACCTCCTGTTAGAGCGTAAAATAAATATGAAAATGTCCTATTGAAATTAATTGGTAAGATATTATATTACCATTATTATATTATATTATATTTTTTGCAATTTTATTTTTAGGAAAATGCAGAAAACTATAATTTGCATGAATTGCGAACAGAACTGCCAAACACAACAGTAACTATTATATTTTTTTCACTGTTTCCAAAAAGAAAAATTGTAAATAGGAATCAATTTGTTTTTAAATTAATACTAAGGTTGAAATTGTAGGTATTGTTGACAGAGGTCGATAGTATGTTGACTTTAAATGGAATACCATTTTAAGTCCACGAAGAAATTATTAGATTAGATAAGATTTATTTTTCAAGATTAGATTGTGAATTTCGGAAGAGAATCTATATCACCGCAGCCGCAAATGGGTTTGTTGTGTTAACACGTGTTTGTTAGTTAGTCTCTGTGTCCTTAAGTATACCAAATTTGATGATCACACTCACAATATTCCTGAAAGGTATGCTGGATTTCTCCCATTGTTCGAGGAAGGCTGTTCCTAAGTGGTGAAGTCTGCTAGAAGTGAACATTTCGCATTCACATAGCAAAAAAAATGATTAACTTCTTCTACTTTTGGATTATCTTGACTTTAAGAATAATAGCTAAACTATGTCAAAAATCTATATTCTCAAGAAAGTGAAAAAAATTCCGACGATTTAGGTGTTAATCAAATTCAAGATTTTTTATTTAAATACACTCAATTGGAAATTAAATCTACTAAATATCATTAATATATACTATTAATAATAATTCCCATACTAAATCACAATTTATTTTTAATATTATTTTTTTCCTAATAATTAACTACACAATCTTATCATCACTTTAAACAAAAAAAATCACTTTTTTCACTTTATCAGATTAATTTTACTCAATGTTATCTCAAAAGACCACACATTTTTTTTTTATCATGATTTTTCTATTTTTAAACAAACTTACCAGTTTTTCCAAAAAAAACAAAAATTATCAAAGGAAAATTAAATCATTTTGAAAAAGGTCCATTTTCTCATTCAAATACAAAATTGAATGGATGGTGGTATTAAAAAACCAGTTAACATCAAATGTTTACCATAAATTCAACTTTAACTTATACCTAAAAGTTTTTTTTATTAATTTTTTGTTTTTTTTTCCGTTTTAAAATCAAACCACGTTCACACAACATTTCCTAATCATTCAGTGCTAGTCCAGTTTGAATTTTATAAAAACATAATCTATCTATACATATTATACATATATTGTATGTGTGTAAACACACTTACTTAAGTTCCTCTACTGATGAATTTGTGCATGCATACTTTATTCAAACAAAACTTAAATTAGTTGGTCTTTACAAAAATTTTTGTTTTCTAGTAAGTAAAATTTTTCTAAAGAGATAAATTGTTATGATGTTCCTAGCAATGAATATACATGTGTATATATATATATATATATATCTGTTATATAATAGAAGAGTACAAATTACTGCAATCGGATCGGTAGAGTTCTAGAGAAACAAAGAAAAAAGGATGATTTGTATTTTTTTTTATTAAACCTTAAGCTTATAAAACCTTTTAAAATATACACACGATATTTTGAAAACAAAAACAAAAATTATTTTTTTAATTTAATTTAAAAATTTTTAAAAAAATGTTTCTGGAATGCATCTGAATATATAGACTGGTATTTATTTGAAAATTTTTTATTATTATTTTTTTTTGTTTTTTTTTTCGAGTTAACAATTTTCCAACTTATAATTAAATAAATTAAAATGTTTCAATAAGTATTTACAGATTAAAAGTGAAGTATTGTTAATGTATGTTTTTGTATTGAGTCTCGTCTACTTCTAAATTCTTATATAACCAATAGACACTTTAGAGTTAGATTTAAATCTTATTTAACTGAAAAACATGAAGTCAATGCTGGCGTCCCACAAGGTAGTGTGTGTGCCAAAACAATTTGTATTCCTTGTGTATACGTCTGATACATCGTAAGACAAGACCACATTTACATCCACCTTCGCAGAAGATACTGCAGAGAGAAGAAATAATATTTTTGTATAATTATGTTATCATTAAATGTATAACTATTGTATATGAATATAGTAACACTGTACAGTTTATATTATTTATAATTAAAAGTTAAATTATTTCATTGCAAAACGATTTTTTGTTGTAATAAAATAAAACCTGAAAAAAACTTCATCCAATGGTATAATAGACTTAAGACAATTAAATATGTATAACGAATCAGCTCAAGGCCATTAAAATTAAAAGAAATATTAACTAAGGTATATCTTCTATAAGTTCAAATATAAAAAAATTAATTTTCTTATCAAGGAATCTGTTAGTCCTTTTCAACATGGTCTTATGGCTGGTGATAAGTTTGCAGTTTACTCTAATTTTATATTAAATGCAATTGAAAATCGTTAACAGATTGATGAGAAGTCACGATTCATTTCAAAGTCATAAACGATGGATGGCGTAGTAGCTAGAGCACTTTGCCTTTCAAGCGAATGGGATTTCGACCCGGTTCTAGTAAGAAGAATTGCTTGGGAGATCATCTTCCATTTCGATATCAATTTGATCATCGGCAATTGAAGTTTGTTCATTCTTGTTTTGTGACTGTGCTGTTGATGGCCATTGCTCTAATTGTTGAGCGAATTGTAGAGGTAATCCTAACATATTAATATTAGCCAAGAAATAGAGTGAGGGAGCTTGATGTGCTGTATTTGCAACATCAAGTTTTATCTAATGTTTGTGAAAGAGCTCCAACGCCTGGTGGTGGTATCATACTACGTGGTAACATTATTAGTGGCATGCCAGTCATCATATTTCGTGGGATATTGGGTGGAATATCCGGAATAGGTACACCCATTGATTCCATTAATTTCGGTGGTGATCCCATTTGACATTGTGGTACAGCAGGTGGTGAAGCCAACAATGTTGTAGCATAGGTGGCGGTTGAGAAGTAACAACTTTTGGTATAACATCACCAATACTACCAAATAATGCAGTTGCACTAGATATAGCTATTGTTGATACAACTTTATCTTTATTATTCTATTTTTCATCTAACCCGGCATTGTATCTTCATCAAACATTTCACCCTCTTCCAGAGCATCTAAGATTAGACTGATATCTTTACTTAATTTATAACATGGTATAAATGTAACACCTAAATCTAAATCCCAATAATCTTTCCATTCTTAACTTTTAACACCTTTACCAGCTGCTCAAGATATTGTGATAGCACGACCTTGTAATTTATGATTTTTTAAATTTTTCATAACCTTGTGAGCGCCTTGATGTCGATTCATTACATATAAATACTGACAATGTGACAAAATTTACCAAATATATCAGATAATTCTTCTTGATGGACAAGCTTTGATAAATGTCCAATCCATAAAGTTATTGTGCATATATTTAAATGTTCCATTTCAGCTTCTTGTATTTCTTTTTTACGTTTTTCTCGGTCATATTCTCTATATCTTTCTTTATCACGTTCCTAATCCTTGTTCCGTATCCACGTTCCGTGATTAACACGTCTCGATGATTTTGGTGACAAACATCTTAAATAACTATGTAGTGATCTAGATTTTGAATTTCGTGCACCACGACCTCCGCCAGTACGACCATCAGTACAACGACCTTTTGAGCGACTACGACTACAACGACGTTTATAACATATATTAGTTGGTGTTGGACTTCTTGAATTGTTGTAATGTTTGAAGTTGCCACAATACATTAGGAGCATCTTTTAATAAATGTGATAAGTTATTACCATTTAACTCTGGGATTCCATAACCGTCATCTTGCAAATTTAAAACTGATGTTCCACTTTCTTGAATCAATTAATTTCATTCATAGAACCCACAAAATTAGCGACAAATTCCATCTCCAACGAGGCTGGCACTCCTTTTTACATTGATGTAAAATTAACAATCTAACCTTAAATATTAACAAATGTGCTTTAATGACTTTTTTCCGCTGTTTTGAATCAGTACTGGTTGATTATAGTTTTGAAATAAATCTATTGAACGACTTTAACACTTTATAAACCTTGATATCGTCTTTGACAATAAATTGTGTTTCAAACAAGATTTAAATGTCCTAATTATTAATAAATCTAACTCCGAGGTAGGCTAATTTCAACGATCCATATGTCTTTAAATCAATTTTTACCTCTCCTGTTCGCCCTAATCTTAAATATGCCAGTCAAGTGTAACCGCCTCATTGCCTTAATCGTATAACAAAAATTGAAGCAACACAAAAAAGAGATTCATGCTGGGTACTGGTCAAATCCAGTTATTCTGCCACCTTATAAGAACCGCTTAAAGTTATTGGACCTCAAATCTGAAATGATGAAAATTAATGAACCCAGATGACTGCCTTGCGGGATACCAGAATTAGCATGGAACGTACTGAAAATGGCATATCTAAAGAGAATATTGTAGAACCTATTCGATAGGTAAGATTCTATACATTTTAATAGGAATGTTGGGAATCCTAGTTTGTGAAGTTTTAGCAAAATAACACTATGAAGAAGGAGATCAAATGCCTTACTTAAATCAGTATAGACGACATCAGTCTGGAAACCAGCTTCCATTGATTTAAGAAACATGAAACATGATTCAACTAAATTTGTTGCGGTTGGTCTTCCCTTCATAAAACCATGCTAATTAGGCACAAGTAGAGCAGAACATTCGCTATATATAGCATCATACACCATAAGTTCAAAAACCTTTGTTATACAATGACAGTTTAGCTATTGGACGATAGTTTGCGATGTCATTTTTTTTACCCTTCTTGTGAATCGGTTTGATATAGGCATATTTCCAAGATTGAGGAAATATTCCGTGTTCAAGAGACTTATTAAATAAAATTATACAAAGGATAAGCGAGTGATTCAGAGCAATTTTTTAAAACTATTTCCGGAATATTAACTTACTTAAATAGACTTTTATTTGAGACACATCAAACTGGATCAAAGGTATGGGCATTGAAGGGAGTTGTGCTAAATGTGGAAGTTTAAGTGGATATACTTCAAAAATGTTATCCTGATAAGAGTGCTACAATTCAAGGAATACTATCTATTATTAAATTATTAAATAATGAAGTTGATTCTCCTTATCCACTTACATATTAAAAGAAACCGCTTCACATCGGAAAATATAAAATAAATTAAATTAAATTTCGAAAATGTTACAAAAATGTAAACCATTTGAATTGTAAAAATCTTTCACAAATGCATTTACTTATGAAATTTATCATATTTCAACATGTTATGACCAGGACGGCTATACGTTAACTAACTACATACACCCACATTCCCATTGATTAATATGATTTCAATTTAATATAATTTTTTTATTTCAATATTAAAAAAAAATAGTTTCCAAAAATATTTTTATATCAAAATTTAAATTTAATTTTTTATTTTTAAAGTCAAACTGACATAACCGCAAATTTTCTTAAAAGGTTTTATAGAAAATTCATGCACATTTACATTTCAAGTTCATATTCAAAAATATAAATTATTATTTTTTTTTGTTCTATTTTTTTTTCTATAAAATACTTCATTCACAAAGAAACTAAGTAATAAATATAAGAAAAAAAAATTATATTTTCCTCTTTGAAATTATAAAATTTTACTTTTACCATTCCAATGCACTTGAAAAATTATGAAAAACCAAGAAGAAAAAAAAACGAAACAAAAAAAAAATGCAAAGAAAATTGGAATAAAAAAATTCAGTCATCTCTTATCGTTCCACTTTATAATTGAAAAATTTAACAAACTTTTATTTTCTTTTCAAGCCCATTCATAACGCCTTTTACTTCTTATAAAAAAAAAAAAACAAAAACAATATTAGAAAAATTTAAAGAAAAAAGAAAATCAGAAATTCTTTTAAAGGATTTTCTATTTATTTCCAACTCCACTTTATAGGTACCTTCAGCTACATTAACCCATACACAATAATACATTCTTACTAACCTATTCCAAGAAAATGAAAATATCTTGTAGTTGAATTACAATTTGGAATACAGTTACGACACTAAACTACGACAAAAACTATTTGTATATATACATAAATATATACATATTATATTATATACAAAATAACATGCTATTAAAATAAAATATCTTTATGTCTAAAAAAAAAAAAAAAAAAAAAAATGCCTGAGCATAGAAAAATTTTTTTTTTTTTTATATTCAATTGCACATTATGTCATTTGTATGTGTTGAAGATTCCAGAGAACAAAATGAAATTCCATTAATCACATAAGTCTTAGATTGAATATAAATTAAGCAATTTGATTCAAAACCAAGTTGCAACTTGAACGCTTTTTATACATTTTTTTTATTCCTACATTATGCATATATATATGTATGTATGTACACATGCTATTATCTGTAAGTATGTAAATAGAATTATATATAAAAATTAGATCCTTTAGTTAGAATCAACTATGCATAGACCACAAAATGCAATTGATATTGATTTCTTTTAGAAGAGTTCAATTTATATTCTCAGTTACAGAATTTTATTTCAACAATTTTTATTTTCCTTAAGTTTTTCTTCTCTTTTAAACTTTATAACACAGAGTTGTGTGAAATAAAAAGAAAATTGAATAAAAAAATAATATTTTTCAGAATGCTTTTTTTTACAGTCGTTCTATAGTGTGGAAATAACGTTTAGAATATTTTTAAAACAAATTAAATAAAAATTTAAATTTGAAGAAAAGCTGTCCCCTGCTTTCCTGGAAAGTTGCTACAACTCAAATAATCCGCTCATATTTTAGAATAGATTTTAATTCAGGTTTATTTCTTAGTATGTAAGTAGTGATAAGTTTTATGAAAAAAACATAAAAATTCAAAAAGGTTTTTCGTCGCCATTTTTCCTTTAAATAATAAATTAATTAATAAATAAATTAGTCAGCTAGCCTAAGTAATAATTAAGAATAGTCATAGGTGTAAATAGTATAAGCTCTAAAAAATTTAATATTGTTAAAAAATTATGAATATGTATCATAGCAATAAATAAATAAATAAATAAATAAAAATAAATAAATTTAAATATTTAATTTTAGAATACTTATGTAAGAAAATTCATATTTTGAGTGCACATCTTCAATAGATCAAAAAATTGTAGGTAATCACAAATTGGCTTGAAAAATTTAATCTATAATATCGACTTAGTATAAACATTTTTCTGACTTTAATTAAATTTTACATTTACAAAAACTATTGATAGTATAATAATTATTGTATATAACTATATGTAACACAAACACACATTTTTGTCACTACGCCTTGAATACTGTAAATTGAATCAAAAAAACATACTAACATAAGAGATGTAGATTGCAATCCCATTTGAGACATGAGTTTTTATAACTAAACTTTTTACTTAAATATATAAGATTTATCATATTTAAACTTGTTATGACCAGTGGCATATTTCATAAAAATTGAAATGGTGACAATTTTCGTAAATTACAAGTCGACAATTGTCAAATTTTTGATTTAAAATAAAATTAACAAAATTGTAAATTGTCAATTCCTGTTTCATAAACAAAGGTAAAATCTACAAAATTTGTCAAGGTTTGTCCACACTAATTTTTATGTCAATTTTGTTATGAAACCAAAAATAAAATTGTATTTTACAAAATTGTTATAATTGTCGGACAATTCATGACACACGATTTCAAATATGTAAAATTGTAAATTTCATTTTTCATTACATTTTAAAGGCGTTACAAATTTTATCGATTGATATAAATTCGATAAAATTTGATTTTTTTTCGACTTTATTTCATTTTTAATTTATTTATTTTAATTTCATAATGAAATAAGTTCGAGAAATTTATTAAAATTGAAAATGACATAACTTCAACAAAATATTGTTAATTTTAATATCGAAGTTATTTCAATGGAACTTATTTCGTGGCGCCAATATAAATTCATATTACTTTTTTTTTTTTTTTTATAACATTGGTAGTAATTTAAGAAGAATTACCTTTTCGTACATCAAGTACTGCAATTTCACAAGTGCACAATCACACAAAGTGAATGTTTGAGTATGTATTATTTTAATAATTATTTTATATTATTAAATATTATATATATATTATTCTGCATTTATCTGGATGTTTGTAAGTTCGACGGAACGCTCCAACATATATACAAATTGCATATGTATACAAATGCATATATATACAAATTGCTTTGGTGCTTTTTTTTAACCCCTGTCTACCATGCTGAACCTTTGCAGGAAAAATTGATTGCATGAACTATATTTTTTTAATTTAATGTTAGTCTTCTTCGCAAATAATAAGGAAAAATAATAAATAATAATAATAATATAAATAAAACAAACAATTTTTTGATTTATAATAATAAGGACTAATAGAAATTTAATCAATAGTTTAATATGGTATAATAACCAAAAGGCAAACAGCATTTAACACAAAAAAAAAAACATAATTCACTCAAAGGTTATTCTTATTACTTAAAATTATACATAATAATACACATGTGTATCAGCATATTTGTATTGTATAATATTATACATTATACTACTTTATTGCTTCTACCTTTTATTTTTGTCATTATTGTGTGCGTAAGTCACTTCACTCAAAAAAAATTATTTTTGTTTTTTTTTTGTTTTTTTTTTTATTATTTGCTGTATCTGTATTCTGTATGTTCTATATGCTCCATCCCAAAAATATTATTTTATTTTCAGTGTTAAGTGCTCACTTTTCACTTCACTGTTCAGGTTCACTGTTCAATCAATAGAACTTGATAGACGTAGAGTAGGATAATTAACTCTACTTCTACGCCGGATAATAAAACATTGTTTTTTTAAATTGAAAATTATTGATGAAAATGTTTTTGTATTTTTTGTAAATTTTACCAATTTAGATACAAAATTTTGAATATTTTTTTAAAAATAACACAATACCATAATAACAGTTTATTCATATAGCAAAATAAGATCCCTATACAGTATACAAAAGATAAAATTTATATGAAAATAAGATCCCATTTCTAAATTTGCTCTCCCAGAGGCCACAATAACGCTAATACGGTATAATTTATATTAAATGGAACCCAACTAACGAATTATAACTAAATGGAAGTGAGTACGAGTATACCATACAAAAATACAAACATTTTATACAAATTTGTTGGTATGGTACATCTTTTTCTGTTATATAAAAAAAAACGAGATTAGTGTTAGGCCAATATAAACATAAATAAAAATAAATAAAAAGTGATATAAACATAAGTATGTATAAAAAAATGTCGGATAATCGCGACAATTTTGTAAGATTGTCACCTGTCAATTTTTATGAATTAGGCCACTGGCCCTTTGATATGGAAATTTCTATAGTTTTGTCGAACGTCCTTATTGCATTTATCTAATGATGGCCGAAATAAAATAACCTCACACTTTCTAAAATTAACTCTCATTTTCCAAGAGTTAGCATAGCTAAACACTTGGTAAAACATTGTAGCAATTTGCCCTTTTCACAGCTGATGGTTGTTTACCTTTCAATATTGTAGTGTACTGTAAAAAAAATACGATGAAATCGTAAATTAATGTTAATTAATTATGATGAAAAATATTGAGGAAAATTATGATGAAAAATTTTGTAATTTCATGTAAATTTATGTATAAAAAAATGTCGGACAATCGCGACAATTTTGTAAAATTGTCACCTGTCAATTTTTATGAAATAGGCCACAGGATATACGTAACTATCTGCAATTTACATACATACATTCATTTCTCATTGATTGATATGATTTCAATTTAATAAAAATTTTGAATTTAAAAAAAATGTTTACATTAAAATTTAATTTTATATATAAATTTAGTTAGTGTAATACAATTTAATATTATCAGTATTAACAAAATAAAACTATGCTATTATGAAAGTAAATTGACTCTATAATTAAAGATATAATTTTCCAAATATAAATTAGTTAATATATTTATCATTCCTCGGCGATATATCTATCATTCAGTCTACTGAAAGGCAGATGTAAAATCTCTGAATTAGTATACAATGGCCCATTAAACCCAAATGCGTAGGATAAGACTAACTGATCTCGTTTTGTTTTATTCACTTTATAGATGAACCAACCGAATATTATCTACGTAAAATTTAAGTAAAAACTTATTTTGTGTATATGCCAAGAATAACAAGCAGTTAGGAAACTCATATCTCACTGTCTCATATTTTAAAAAAATAATAATTTCCAAATCAAATACAGTACTCTTTTCAGCGACCTAATATCAAAATTCAATTAGATTACACTGACTGACTTTCTATTGATGCAAATTATATCTATTTTCTAATTTTCAACTGACTTACTTTTTTTTTACAATTTTCATTTGTATTCTTTTAATTTGAATACTAGTATAATAACATTGCTAATTTAGTAAAGTTTCACTGCAGTTTAAAAAAGTATGCACTTTACAACTGAAAACACCAACAACCATGTAAAGTAAGTATGTATCATCTCTCATCATAATACATTAATATTATGTAAGATTTTTATTTAATTAAGAGAAACCAGACCGATCTGCTTCAGTGTTTAAACTCAACTCTTTATTAATTTCTTACAGGAAATATAATTGGCAATCACAATATATTTTTGGTACCATACGTCGTTAATGTGAATCTCTACTACGCTATCCGCAATTGATATTATTAAACTTTAAACTATGTTTACATAATCTTCTTACAATTATTTTCTCACTATACATTTTACTTCTACCTATACTACCTACTTCCATAATACGTTAAAAAAAATTAATTTATTTTCTTAATTCTCTCATTCTTCATAATGAACTGTTTTTTCATTATTATTGTTGTTGTTATAAAAGGCTTCAGACAAAAACAAAATTAATATATTACACTCTATTTTTAGTTCAATTTAAGATTAAAAATTAACGATAGTAAAATCAAATAAGTATGCGAAGATGGTGCGGCACGCAGAGAAACAAGACGATTCGTTTAAAATATAACCACAATTTTGAATGAATAAACAGTTTTATATATCTAGGTGCCTTGATAAATAATAAAAAATTATATTGGCAAATTAATAATAGGATCCAAGTAGCACAAAAATATTTCTTCAAAGCCTTTTCAAATCTAAAATGTTGAACAGAACAATTTAATTAAGAATATACAAGACAATAATACAACCCATTTTAACCTATAGTTTACGAATGTTGGACAATGACAATTATTAGTAATGAAAATAAAATAAAAGTATTCGAAAGCATAATATACTGAGAAAAACATTTGGTTCTAAAATAAATGACGATGGTGAGTACCAAATAAGATCAAATAAGAAGCCAAGAAGCATTAATTGATGACAACAATCAATTAATGCTTCTTGATGCTTCTTAGCTTCTAAATGAAACAATATATTAAAATTTATTAAGACACAAAGCCTAAGATGGACTAGGGACATATGATGATGACTAATAAACAAATGATGCCAAAAAATATTATTAAATGCAGTACCTTACATTAACAGAGTAAACGGTAGATCAAGATCCAGATGGCTGGTCGAAATCATAGAGAACTGACGAAAGCTTGTAGTTAACGGGTTGAGGACATTTGCACATGATAGAGCAGAATGGAGGAAAGTTGTAAACGAGGTTAAGGTTCACCATGAGCAGTAGAAGAAATAGAAAATTAAAATGATTTTTAGTTCTATCAATTGTGTTTGTCAGTGATTTTTTAGAGTCAATGAAATCAATTTTTGTTATGTTCTCGGCTAATAATAATAAATTAGTCAGCAGTCGTCAACACAGTGAATTCATATCGTACAAAATATTGATTCAACTTTAGTTAGCTTCAATTATCATCCAGAGTACGGTACGATAATTAATACGAGTACGGTTATTAAAATTGTATTTTCAAAAGGAACATTGGGATGTGCTAATAATTATATATATAGTAGTATTTTGTTTTTATTGAAATTAGACCTTTGAACATCGTCAGTCTGTATCCATAATACAGACAAATATATACAGATAATATTAAATAAATTTAACATAAAAATATACATTAAGACAATACTGGTACTTAATTTTTTCCTTCTTCTTCTCCATTGCACTATAGTTAATCGTGAGTCTTGGTTTCAGTTCATCGAGACTTCTAATTGAAGATTCTTCTTCAGATAACACGATCTTTAGCCCCCAATCACAATACTGTTTAATCAAAATTTATCAATTGTCATTAATTTCTTTAAAAAAATCTAGTGCAATAATCTAATATTTTTTGGAATTAGAAATTTGAATTGCTAGTGTGAAGTGCAACAGATTAAGATACGTCCTTAATTTTTCGAATTTAATTATAATTTTTTTTTTTAAATTTATTTATTTTTTTCAATTGATAATTGCAAAATTATTATGTATTTCAATAAACATATATTTACAACTATAAAAATTTGTTTTTCATTTAATCATATTTTTACTATTGTTCATTAAATTATTCACATATTCATCACTTCAGTTCTATTACATGAAATATTTTTTTTCTTTCTTTCTTAATTTGATATTTTTTTGCATTATATATTATTTTATATTACTTAAATTTGTATAAACTTGACTAAGCACTTTAAAATGAATTGTAAACACTCTATACGAGCTTCGTTAGCTTTTTTTGAGAAATTAAATGAATAAATAAATAAAATAAATAAAAAAAAAAATTTTAAACATCTCACGATAAATATAAGTAATAATTATAGATAAAATAGGGATATAACTCTATATCTATGTATCAATTTAAATAAATAAATAAATAGTTTGTTCCTTTTATTTACTATAAAGTGAACTCCGATAGAAATTTTAATAATTTCTAATTAAATTTATAATCACATAAATTTATTTTTATAATTATAATCGATTTTACATTGAAATTTCGGTTCATTTTTATAACTTACAGATGTATTAGCAACATCTTTTAATAAGTTATAAAATCAATAAAAATAAAAATTAGAAGCTGTATCACTATAAATACCTACTGATGGGGTCAAGTAATAGTATAACGATGAACTAAACAACTTCTAAAAATATATTATTAGCTATTATATGTTTAATTATAAAATATTTTATATTTTATCAAAAATTTTACAATTAAAGTTTAATTAAATTTATTTAAATTATTAATTAAATATTCAT
This sequence comes from Argyra leucocephala, assembly GCA_963942445.1. NCBI lineage: Eukaryota > Metazoa > Arthropoda > Insecta > Diptera > Dolichopodidae > Argyra > Argyra leucocephala. Next base: position 129,434,960 of record OZ012680.1, read on the forward strand.
TTAAATTTTAAATGTAAGATATAGCTAGTTATATCTATAGATGTTTATTTTTCTAAATAATCTTCTTTTTAATATTTCGCATGATTAAATCTAATAGAATCTGTAATTAAAGTGAAATAAATAAAATAATAATAATTAATCTACAAAGGAATTTGTGTTTAAATTCCAATGAATATATTATGTAAAAACATATATATATATCATTATGTATACATCCTTTATGATTTAATATTTCAACTTTAAAATCTTATTTTTTTTTTTTTAAATTACTAAATACCCCTTACCTTAATTAATCAGTTGGTTTCTACTTGAAAAAGTATTAAACTAATTTTGTTATGGACATCAGTAGCCTTCCTTATTCGTTTCAATTTACTTTTTTTTTATTTTTTATTTCCTACTAGAGTTAAATAGTAAGGATGTTTTGCAAGATTATCTTGTTGTCATCGTAATTAAGGAGTGCCAACCCAATACATTTTCATTTTTAATGCTTTTTTATATTTTTAATGCATTTTTCTAAACCCATTCTACAGTATCTATATTTGTACAATTAATTTCATTTTATTCTTAATTTACTTGCATTGATAATATTCTATATATGAATTATTTTATAAACACAAAATAGAACATCAAAAACATTATATTGAATTATACTTTAGGGTACAGAATGTTCCAATTTGCAAATATTTGTTATTTATATTAATATTCAAAAAAATTCACATTCATGATGACCATATAGAGGATAATTTGATAATTGAGAGAAAATTTAAAATTATACCAAATGAATAAATAAAATTATTATTTTTAAATATTTTAAGTTAAACAATATTTACTCTATTGTATGCAAGAAATCAGTTAAAACTCTTTAAATGAAATATTTTTTTATTTCAAATATACTGATGCTAACTATGAAAATACCTATCTACTATACTACTTGGATTTAAAATATATATAATTTAAAATTTAGCCCGATACAAACTTATATAATATTATGCAATTGAAATGCTATTCAATATTTTCGCCTTAGGGTTTCTAAAGAACAATAACTGTCTTCTGGAAGAGAAATTTATGACGCCGATAAAATTTAAAGATCTTATACAGAAACTTAGTTTATTAGTATATAGGTATATTTTGTTTATTTTGTAAAATATTTTATTCTATTTTTGTTAAATTCATGTGTACTTATAGGTAAAAATAAATACAAACAAATAATAAGTATTAAGCTTTTCAAGAAAATAGTCACATTATTTTTAAAAGAAAAAAAATTATAATGTATCAAATAAATTTGAATTTTGATTAGAAATATAATTTAATAAAATTTTATTAATATTACCAATATATGCAATATAAAAAAATATATATAACTTTTATGAAAGCCAGTATTTTATAATAATTTATTTTAGATCACATTTAAAAATTTCAAAAATTTTCTTTGTTTTCTTATTAAATTTGAAGTTTAAATATACCTTTTTTTCTCCACTCTATAGCATATTACATGAGTACAATAATAATCGACTGGCCGAATGATTTATTCAATTGTTTGCTGGCTATCAAATATTAAAATTACCTAGAAATTTAAAACTACATCAAAATTATCTCGGGTCAATGATATCGAACCAAGGAAGCTGCACCGACGAAATCAAAACAAGATTGATAATAGCAGAAATGCAAACAAAGATAAATAAATTTATTAGTAAAAGTTAAAAATTCAGATTAGTATAAATGCCCTTTTATTCCTCCCAATAGCCACGTATGCTCCAGAAACAACACACTAGTGGACAATGTACTAGTCAGATAGGAGAAAATTTTCAAAAACTTGGAGCTATGAGTATATAAAATAATAATGGCAGTTTTGCAGACCCGACATCGTACGAACATTTGAATATTAAACAATTTGAACGGGAAATACAGTTTGGGAAATGGTTTGAAATAATATCATTGAATAAAATCCTATTATTCTTATTATTCTTAATCAATGAAACTATCTACCAATTAATTAACTACTTTTTTGTATTTACTTTGTATTTTATTTTATGAACTTTTCAATTGTATTATTGTTTTTTTTCTATCGTAATTATTTATTTATACATACCCACATTTAGAATAATTATAATGGTTCAATTCAGTAGAGAGAATTTTTCAACGGGAAATGCAGACTCCTAACAAATTTCAGCTAGTTTTATTTGACATATTTTGGGCATATTAGACATATTGTATGTAGGTACAGTAGGCATTTTCGAAAAATGGCAAAACTGATTTTTAATAATTTTTTTTATTTTTATACTTAAAATAGATTTTACGATGAAATTTTGGTTGATTTTTATAACTCACAGATGTTTTATTAACATCTTTTAATAAGTTATAAAATCAAGTAAAATAAAAATCTGGTGTTTCAGGTAGTCTAACAAACCAAATACAGCTCCTGACTAATAATTCAACACTAATACACCTACTATTGAGTTCCAGTACTGTTACTGTGCCAAGACACTCCTTTACTTGTGACTAATAATAGTTCAATTACATTTGAATAATTGGAAGTGAGCTATCACTTGATTAATAATTTATGTCAGAACGAATGTACTACAAATGATACCATCTACTGAATTTCACATAAAAAGCAAAGATTGTTCAATTTGAAAACAAAAAATCTGCAATAATATTTCATCAAAAAAATTTATAATTTCACTATCAATCTGAAAGATAGATTCTACAAAAAATACGTAATTTATACATTACTGTACGACTACGTAATTAAAAAGATTAGCATTTTTTATTTTTGTTTTAACTTTATGATGACTGCTACAAAAAAACAAAAAAAAAGGCCAAAATATATCTAAAAAAATGTTTGCTGATTGAATTACAGAATTTTTATTCCAAAGCTTTCTGTTCCGTATCGTGGACTCATACTAACAAAATGTAAATATTATTAAAAAAAAAAAATGATCTATATTTTTTTGCCTCTACATATTTATATATAAACATACTACTGATGCAAAAACTAGTTAAGCCTATTAGGTCAAAGACCAAAAAAGATTTTTCTACGAAAATAACAAAATATGTTTTTCCATCATAAATACAAATAGAGAAAATTTAAAAAAATTTGTAATTAAATATTTTTTTTAGGTTCAAAGATATTAAAATTTATAAATATTATAAATTACTTTAAAAAAAAAATTATATTCATTTTTTTTTCTTAATAATCATCTACCCTTGACGATAGGTTTTATTATTTTAAAAGCATAAAATTATCCTTTTACAGATTTTCCGAAAAAAAAGGGATTCATAAGAAAATTAAAATAATAGTGTTGTACCTATATCCATAATTACATATACAGGTAAATTAATCAAATATTAATTATTATTATTCGATTAATTAATTTTAATTACACTTCGTTTTAACACAATTTCACCTTTAATTATGATATTATTATGGTAATCAAGTTTTTTTTTTCGAAATAAAAAGGATTGAATAGGTGAATCTAATAGAAAAATTCTAAAATTAGAATACTAAAATTTTATATAACCCTTATTTAAATTTTTGTTTATGATATTTTTTTTCTCTCTCTTTTTAGTACCTTAATTTATATTTTAAAGCCATTTTGTACGATATAATTTTTTGTTTTTACTATACAAGTATTTTAGAAATATTTTCATATTTTAAATAAAATTTTGATTTTTAAACTAAATATATATAGATATAATGTTTAAATAATTATTCTATGTGTCATTGTTTGGATGATTTTAGCAAGCAAAATTTTTATGGAAGATTATCGCATTCATTTCAACGTTTTTGCAGACATTTCTTCATCAAGCGGAAATAGAACTGGATAGTGGATACAAGTAATTACAAATAAAAACATATAAAAAAAACAATATATAGTATTATAATATTATATACAATATATATATATTATATATATATAATATTTCTATAATATATATCTATGTATATTATATTTAAAACGTCACTACTTCACTTCTTCATCAACTAGCAATAAAACTGGATGGAAGTAATTAAACAATTTGAATAAATCAGTAAATAATTGTAAAAATTATGATTAGCTTAGCAATAACAATTAAATTGAAATCTATTTTCAATTATGTATACTGACTGATACTAGTAGCTCCCTGTGCAAATTTTTTTTTTTTTTTTATGGTCAAAATAATGGGATGGAAACACCCTAGCTGCTTTCGCAGAATTTTAACCAGTTAGTATAGCAATAGAATAAAAGAAAGTATAAAGGAAATAAATAAATAACATAAACGGAAAATAAGAAGAGAATAGATGAGAATTAGAAATAGAAAAGAAATAGTAATTGATTCACTCGTTTTTTTAAAACTTCCAAGTTGTATGTTTTGGGTGAACACATGAGGTGGTAGAGTGTTCCATAGTTTAGAGGTTCGGTTGACGAAAGAATTTATGTATTTCACAGTTCTGGTTCGAAGGGGCTCGACTACAAATTTGTGGGAAAGGGCTGCTCTGCGAGTATTTCGTTGGAATGGTTTTATTTTTGGCATAATACTTTTAATTTCGTCAGAACAATTACCCAATAGATATTTATAAAACAGAGTGGCTGCTCCTACATTTTGACGGTGACTCAGCGATGTTAGATGCTGTGTAACATGTCCATCATTAATAATTTTGATGGCTCGCTTTTGTACTTTATCTAAGTACTGGAGGGTACTATTGGGTGCACCGCCCCAAATATGTGAGTTATACTCAAGTCGTGGTCGAATGTATGCCTTATATATTAGAAGAAGGTTGGATGGTGTAAAATATTTTTTACTTCTGCTTAAGAATCCCAAACATTTCGCGACATCTTTTGCAATTGCAAAAATGTGGTCCTGCCACGAAAGTTTGTTGTTTATCTCCATTCCAATAATTCTTAAGGTTTCGGAGTTTTAAATATTTACATTATCGAAAAGGATATTTGGTAATGAAGGCCTTTGCTTTGTTGATATTAGGCAGCTTTGGGTTTTTGAAGCGTTAAATTTTACCCTATTTACACTTCCCCAGGCTTGAATTTTTTGGAGATCGCTGTTTAGAGCTCGAGAGATGTTATTTCATTCTCTATTTACCGAAGTCACTTCAGCAGCTTTCTCAAAAAAATACAAAGAATCAAGGGTGCTGTCATCAGCAAAGCTATGTATATGATTTGAAGACGTGGATAGGAGATCATTTATAAAGATTATAAATAATGTTGGAGAAAGAACTGAGCCTTGAGGGACACCAGCATTGATATTGAATTTTTGGGACATAAACCCATCCAAAACAATTTGTATTGAACGTTTTGAAAGGAAACTTTCAATCCACGTAATGAGTAAGTTTCCTAGACCAATTGCTTCTAGTTTTTTTAGTAATGCTGCATGCGAAACGCGATCAAAAGCTTTGGAGATATCTAGAGCGACAACTTTAGCTTCACCGTATTTTTCTATGCATTGGTGCCAACAGGAATTGTTTTATTTGAAAATTTCCTTTGCGAATGACAATTGAATGCATTACTATAGCAGGATAGTTTATATGGTTATTGCATTTTTCGAAATTTACTTTTCTACAATCATTTCTTTGACTGATTTGTGATTTATTTATTTATTAATGTTAGTATACATAAGACGATGAGGCTTTTAAAATGAGTATTGAGCATAATATACAATACATCACATTTCCGTCGCTTTTATTCTTATTTAACTCCCAAAATTTTCAATACGTTACAATCGGATAGAACTTCGTGTTATTTTAATCAAAAATCTTAGATCTTTTTTATTGAATCTTGATCACTTTCAAATTGAATTGTTGTTTAACTTAACACTTAATTCAATTATATCTTTTAAGAATTTTTTGTCTCTCAGACTTTTATTATTTTGTTGTAATAATATTTTTGTTATATTGCATATTAATTTATATTGTTATATTGCATATTATTTTATATTGTATATTAATTTTTGTCTTTCATTAATTTTTTTTTTCTTTCCTTTTTGAATTAATTAATTATTTCTGATGTATATATTAATATTAATTAGCTATAAATTTGTATTATGTTTTATCTTCTAGTTATTTTTTACTTTTTATTCTTGTTATAATTTTAAATTTAATTCTGCTTACTCTCCCTTATTATTTAAATTTTGCTTTAAATTTTATTAAATTTTATTTTAAATTTTATTTTTTTATTATATAATTTTAATTTTAAGCTATATTAGTTTTTTCCATATTTAGCTTTAATTTTCCTATGTACCCAACAATATTTCATATTTTTATGCCTGTATTCATCACATATTCTATAATAAATTTCCGAATGATCCTTTATTCTTATTATTTTTTTATTTAGTAAATGCATATTTTAAGTATTGTATTTTACTATAATATGAATAAATGAATTAAAAAAAAAAAAAAAAAAATATTTAATAAAATTGTTTTATATTCTTTTCACTTACTTAATTTTAAATTTTTTACGGTACATTTTATTTTACTTTATTACTAATAATATTGATTTTTATACTTAATTAATTTATTTTTATTTTTGTATTTTTTACTTTTGTGTTGTAACTGTATTAGTTTTAGTAGTTTAGAAGTATAACAATTCTATTCAGTTCTATTATAATATAGTATTGTTATTTCTACTCTATTATTTCGTTCGTCACATATTCGCAAGAATATCAGTATGATCTTACATTTATCTAATTTTACCATTACTTATTGTATATTTAGATAAATTTAATTGCAATTGTAAATGTAATAAAATTAATTTTACCAAATTTACTTATGATATAATGAACTAAGGTAATGATAAATATGTAACATAATGATGAACATATGAAACATTCTAGTAATTAATAAATACTTATAGCTAGAAAAAAAAACATTAGATAAGTTCTGATCACATATTAAAATCCATATTTTTCATAAATTCGGAATAAAGAAAATAAACCTAAGATTTTTTTCCATTATTTTACTTCCGACATTTATGCAAAACAAGATTAAAATCTATTAAAGCTTAAATAATTTATTTTTATTTTTAAAGCTTTTAAAATTAATTTAATTTAATTTCAAGTACATTTTCTTAATTTAAAAATAAAAACTCTACACAATAGATTTACAACAACAAAAACTTAGGTTACAATTTACATATTACAAACAAAAAGTTTATTTATATTTTTCAACTTTAAACCCAATTATTTCTCTTGAAAACATTATTCCTTCCTATATACTTTTCTTTTATCCATTTTTAATCTTAAAATACTAGTAGAATATTTTAAAAAAAAAACAAAATAAAAATTCAGAGTATCCTTACAAGTTTTTATTTATCATGTAGAATCATTTCAATTTGGACTATTAGGTCCAACCATTAATTTTATTTATTTATTTAACTTACATACATAGAAAAAATAAAGTAAAAATGTTTTTTTTAAAAAAAAATATCACTTAACCTAAAATGCATTTGTTGAGCACATTACTACAAATAAAATAGTGAATATATAGATCATATAACATACACAGAGAAATTTGTATGGGCATTCATACTCTACCCGTATATAAAAACATTAAACAAAATAAACATAAAAAATATTTTTATATATATTTTTTTTTTTTTTTGATACAAAGAGTGAAAATGAAAATAAATTTTCATAGTCAGATATAAATTTTTCTCGTGTTATTTTTTTTTTTTTGTTATTCCATTCTGGTGCAGATTTCTAAAAAGTTTTTTTTGGACTGTGTCCGGTAGTTATGTTTAAAATAAAAAATTTCTTTTTGCTTTCCAAATTATTTTATAATTTTCCTTTTGTTTGTTTTTGACTATTTTACTTTTAATTTTAATAGTAAATAGTACATAAATTAGAAAGAAAGTCTCAGACACCTTTTTAACCGCAGGACTTTATTTACCTGCATTGTACACCGGTATACTGTTTATTTTTTATTTTTTTTACTAAGATAAAACAGATAAATTAAATTATATTTTATATTGTCCTGTATGACTATAAGGATATTTTTTTTAACTTTTTTGTTTTATTTTTAAATTTAAAAAATTGTATATTATTATTTAATTTAATAAGTAAAATAAAATAGTCAACCTTGAGGCCACAAATAACACACGATATTTTATGTTTTTTTTTCTGTTTGCAGATCTGCAAAAAAATTTGAAAAAATAGTTCTGAACCATTGTGCTTGCTTTGTAATCACATGGTGGATACCATGAAAATGATATTTATAATCGCTTATAATTAACATATAGCTTTTAAAACCACAAAGGGCAGAACAAATCTTGGAGAGTATTTTGAAGGATATTTGATGTTTAGAATAAAGTTAGTAGCCTAATCTAGAGTCGAAAACCAATTAATCGTTTAAAAAAGGTCGTGTATAAAATGAAATATTTTTAATTGAATTGTGGCTCCACCCTATGCCGGACCCACGGATGTAGTTAACGGATAATGATGATAAATTATGGGATCTTTTTCTTCTTGTTTCATCTCGTTTTACTTTGACTTATATCGAATGCCGCTTATGTATTTATTACAGAATGAATAATTTCAAAATCAATATTCTAGTACTAGAGTACTAGAGTACCAGACCAAAAAGCAATTTATTTATTTTTCCATTTTATTTTAGAATTATTGGGCTCCTGTAAATATAATTTGTCCTTTGTGCTATGCCAATTCAATAATCGTTGTTTTTGATATTCAGATTTATTTTTGGTTAAGTTGTAGTACTTGTTTGTAATTTACAGTATAAATATTGGATATTCCCGAAGTAAAATACTTCCTTCATCAATACTTGCTCGTTTTGTTGTTATTTTGGCAGGAAAGCATTACTATAAAAGCATTATTGAAAATTTGATTGTTTTGACGAGCTATATAATATGTAAATGCAAAGTTGTAATAAAAGAAAATTTAAAGAGTTAAACTACATACTTCTTCCAAAAGATTATGCCAAAACGCTTAAATCACAACTGACCGAATTCTTAGAGTCAAAGAAAAGTACGAATACTCTATTTTTAATGAAATTAAAATGGTAGTTTGAAACAAGAAAATGTTCTTAGTGTTAGCCACTTCCAATGAATATTCCATGTACACATAAAAAAAATGTGTCACCTTCGGAGACGAAAGTGATATATTAACTTAAGGTAAAACCACAGATGAATAATCAATAAAAGTGCAGAAGACTATCAATGTAATTTTTTATTGAAAATAAATGGTGAATAAATGAGACCAAGTCAGTGTACAACAATTAACACAAACACAAACCTATATTTATAGAAGAAACCAGAATTCAACGTGCTAACATAACATCAATCTGTCTGAACGCTAAATTAAAATATTAAAATGAAAGAAGCATATGAAAATAAAACGATCACAAATAGAAATAAAATACAGAGAGCTGCCTAAATATCTAAGGATCGTCGAATAGTTGACGTAAACAATAAAAGATGGATACGCTATAAATCACGAATTCAGGTTTCAGTATACAATAATATTGAAACTTCGGACACTATTCAGAAAAGACTGCAATCATTCAAGTTGGTTTACATGACGTAGAAAATATATCAAAATAAAAAGAACTGTGCCATCGTTAGTCCACTTACTTGAATCTAAAAAAAAAAATTTGTATAGAAAAATTGCTTGTTGGCCAAAAACAAATAGGTGCAATAAAAAAAAACAGATTTTAACCTTTTCGCGGACAATGACGCTTTTATTTTATTGAAAAAGTACTACCGTCTTCAACCCAAATGAATTACATAAGCTTGTATGGATTATGTGTATTTAGTGCCCCTTATACACTGCAAAATATCGTTTTACTGTCCGTTTAAATTCAAAAATGATCACTGTATAATTTGAGAATTTCCCAGAAAAACGATAATTTGTTATACTGTCAATCTTATATGTAAATTTCTTCAGTATAGAAATAAGCGACTCTCGAAATAGACATGTATGGGTGTACATTTAATTTTTTATTTGTATAACTATAATAATTATTTAATTTACATAACTTTTAATAAATGGCATACATTTATATAGTAATTAATTAAATATTGACACTGTGTTAATAAATTAAAAATATTTAAAGATTTTTTTGAGCAAATAACAAAATGTTGTTGTTGAAGAGGTTAGAAAAAAGGTAGAAAAATTATGATGAAGATAATTGTGATTGAAGTCGCAATCCAAATTATGAGCCATCCGATTCTGATAGCTAAAAAAAATCATTACGTAAAAATGTATCTGAAAATGAAAGTGAAGCTGAAAATTACGATCAATATTATAATGTGAAAGTGAAACTGATAACGGCTATAAACGTCTCTGACCCAAAATATCTCCGATATGATATTGAAATAGACGTCAAAATAGAAATATTATTTTTAAGAATAGAAAAATTATCTTATTAAATTTCCGAATTTTTCTACCATCTCAAATGAGAAAAACGCGGCAAGTGCCCCACAGTGAACCAGCCAAAAATAAAAGAAAAAAGCAAGGGGTTAATGAAAAAAAAAATTGCGTAAATACGAAAATTTTACCAGTCCATTTTTCATTTAATACTACAAATGTATTAATACAAAAAAATATTGTTTTTACAATACAACATCAAAAATTAATGTTTCGAACCCTATTCAAAGACTTTGGGCGAATATTTTAACAAAAAAAAAAATGTCCTTATTCCTTGAAGTTAATCGAGAGTATGAGATTTTAACTTTTCGAAATCTTTTACCGATTTTGAAAGTAAAATTGAAATTAATCGTGATGTTCAGCTTTCCCTCATCACTTTTTTCTTTATTTTGAAATGCAAAATTTTAGAGCAAACTTGAAAGAAACCCACTCATTTATTAAAAATAGTAAAACTAGAACAAATTTTAATAATTTATTCATTTAATTAATTAATAACAGTTTCTACATTAAAAAAATGTTGATTGATTCATATATGTAGCGTTCCGATGTATTGCCGTTTAAAGGTTTCACATCCCTTAATTGTGAATCCTCTTTTCATTCTCTACTAAGTTTTAAAACAAATGAAAATAATAAATACTATAACTCACAGATATTGTATAATATTTTGATATTTTGATTGATTCTTATAGCTCACAGTTATTTTATAATATTTTGATATTTTGTAAATTTTGATTTATTCTTATAACTCACAGATATTTTATAATATTTTGATATTTTGATTGATTCTTATAACTCACAAATATTTTATAATATTTTGATATTTTGATTGATTCTTATAACTCACAGTTGTTTTATAATATTTTGATATTTTGTAAATTTTGATTGATTCTTATAACTCACAGATGTTTTATAATATTTTGATATCTTGATTGATTTTTATAACTCACAGTTATTTTATAATATTTTGATATTTTGTAAATTTTGATTTATTCTTATAACTCACAGATATTTTATAATATTTTGATATTTTGATTGATTCTTATAACTCACAAATATTTTATAATATTTTGATATTTTGATTGATTCTTATAACTCACAGTTGTTTTATAATATTTTGATATTTTGTAAATTTTGATTGATTCTTATAACTCACAGATGTTTTATAATATTTTGATATCTTGATTGATTCTTATAACTCACTATTATTTTATAATATTTTGATATTTTGTAAATTTTGACTGATTCTTATAACTCACAGATGTTTTGTGACATTTTGATATTTTCATTTATTCTTATAACTCACAACTATTTTATAATATTTTGATATTTTGTAAATTTTGATTGATTCTTATAACTCACAGATGTTTTGCAATATTTTGATATTTTTATTGATTCTTATAACTCACAGTTATTTTATAATATTATGATATTTGGTAAATTTTGATTGATTCTTACAACTCACAGATATTTTATAATATTTTGATATTTTGATTGATTCTTATAACTTACAATTATTTTATAATATTTTTATGTTTTGTAAATTTTAATTGATTCTTATAACTCACTGATGTTTTCTGATATTTTGATTGAATCTTATAACTCACAGTTATTTTATAATATTTTGATATTTAGTAAATTTTGATTGATTCTTATAACTCACAGATGTTTTGCAATATTTGGATATTATCATTGTCCTGCAACCCTATCTGTTGGGCATATTGCAAAATATTTTGATATAAATTATAGAATCAATCAGAGTTAAAAACCAGTTAGTTCTGTACATCAATTTAACACTACAATGAATATAGAATTTTAGCTCTACGAAATCTTCTGAAGAGTTTCAGTAGGTTGATTTAAGATGTACCAAACTTTCCTTTAGTAATTGTTCAAAAATTCATCAAAAATAATTATAGTTTTTGACTGCACACTTTTTCCATCCTTCTATTAACAAATAAATTTTAATTTTTAATATTTCAATTATAAAAAAAAAGGATATCCTACTTCGGAAACGGAAGTTTTTGTAATAATTATCTTTAATTAAATAAATTATTCAACTCATTAAAAAAAAATTTTTTTTTGCTAATTGGTTCAGATCATCGCGATAACTTTTTTTTACAACTTATATTTCACCTTTAAAAGTTTATTTTCTCATCTTTAAATTTAATTATTACTTAAAAAAATTTTTTTTATCTCTTACTCATTTCAATTATACCAAAAATATTTAATTTTTATTTCCTTTAGAAATGGATTATTAATTTTTCTTTTCTTTTTATTTTAATTCTAATTGATTTAATAAGTTTTTTTTTATTTAATTGTTCAATATTAAAACAAGCCCTATTGAGTTGAAATGTTTTTTAAGTAGAGAAACTATAAAATTGTAAATATGTACTTAAAAATTGTAATAATATGTATAAGTACTACAATTTATATTTTATTATACAAATAATATATTTTTAAATAATATCAGATGTTACAAAATTTTATAAATTAAATTAATTATTTTAAATCATAAATTGATATTTTGAAATATGCCAATATTCATAAAAATGTTATTAACAAATAAAAAAGCACAGCTTATAATTACTACAACAAATTATTTAATAAATAATTTAAAATTGAATATTAGTATAAATGTATATATATTTTATTATTTCTTTTTCAAATAACATTTTTTATTAAATATTTTCATATTTATTTTAATGAATTGTTCTGTTTTTAATTCTATAACAATAATAACAATAATTAAAAAATTTCAATTAATTTTTGCAATTTTAATGTATATATATATATATATATATATATATATATATACTAAAAAAGAATACCTTAGAGAAAAAGAATATCCTGCAGGAATGTTAAGACAGAAATGCTTTATAATTTTATATATGATATTTATTTATTTTTATTTTATTTATTAAATTATATATAACAATGTCTAGGGTTTTAATATGATAGACAAATAAAAATAATTTTTAAATACAATTTAATAACAAGCTATATATAGATTAAATACATCAGAATGATACTTCAATTTCAACATAATACAAGTAGTATGCATATTCCATAGCTAGTTTGTTGACGAAGTATAAGAATTTGCATTGAAAAATATTTCTTCCGATTTAAAAATCTCGATTTCGGTGAATTTCCGTTTTGAAAAGGACATTTCCTGTCCTTTTCGAAAGTTGAAAATATCATCAATCGATAGAGCATCTTCGGTTTACTTATTCAAATTTATTTTCTTCCCCTTCTTAAGAAACTAATACGCACGCTTTGGAGCATTCGGTATAATAAAAAATTGCATTACCGTACTTCAGAATCTTTATAGTACATTACGTACGTTAATTCTACTTAAATTAATGACAGCAATATACAAAAAAAAATATTTTATATTATTTTACATTCATTTATTTGGATTTTCTAAACAAAACGTTTTTACATCAAATAAGATATTGCCTTCTAATTAAAAACAAAATTACTAAAACAATTACCAAGTAGGAATCTGATTTAATTTTTATAACTCACATATTGGTTTCTTTGAAATTGAATATATGTGTGAGTTTCGAAACTATTTAAATTCAAACTAGCAGCAGTGTGTGGGTAAACTTTTTCCAAGGGTATTAAATTCGTTGCAAATTTGATACTAGATTAGAAAAAAAGCGTTTTAAAACAATAATTTGTAAAAAAAAATAAAAAAAGATTACTTACAGCCCAACCTAAATAAGAGCGTACGGCGTCGGTCAAAATTAGCTCATGATAATACATTTTATATGAAGGTGACCGAAATACGCAACGCCAACACGCTATATATTTTAATTTTCAATTTTGACAAGCGTATGTTTTAATTTTTGTGATACATACGTGATTGTGATTTTTATGATTTTGCCATTTTGAAGTGCTTATTTAATTTTTGGTAAATTTGATATTTTTTTCAGCATTAATATCTTAATTGAATATATTTTTAATATAAATTATTATAATATTTTAATATTCTAATATAATTTAGATGTTGTTAGATGTTAAAAGTTTTCAGTTTATTTTTCTCAGAAAAGTGAAAACATGTGAAATTGACATGTTAAATTGACAAACGCCGCGTTTGATTTCGGTGAGCCCCATTTGTTACAACGTACGGCGCTTATACGTCGTACGTCGTACGCTTTTATTTAGGTTGAGCAGTTAGATAATACATATTTATTTAATCATATAAACAAATTAATAAAATATTACACAAATATCAACATATTTACTAATAAGTATTTATTAATATTAGGATTGAACAATTTATTTTATAAATAATTATATTTCAATCAAATAAATTATATTATTAGACAAATTCTGTTAAATTTTTTTAATATAAATTTTAATACAATTAAACTAAGTCTAATTACTTAAGTGTAATTTCAAATGAATTGTACAATGGCAGTACGACATCTGACGCCCAGGGCGATTATCTCGCGAGTCGAAAATATTATTTATTGTTTTCAAATAGTTGAAATGTGAATATGGGTAGGACATAAGAATAGGGATAAAACAAAAGAACATTTGATCGATAGAATTGTACCTCAACAAAAAAATATTGATTTTTATAATTTTTTTTTTTTTTTTTTCTCCTATTATCCCGCGTGGTAGCATAGGGCTTCGATAGGGAACCTCCATTCTAGATAATTTACACTTACTAATTAATTCCAATAGTGATGGTGAATGGTGATGACACTCCTTTAATTTCTAATTTTATAAGTCAAGGTGAAAATTCAATATAGTCTTGCTTCAATTTGACAATCTCAGAAGCTTTGTCATTAAAATTAAATATTAAGATTTATGTGGAAGCCTAACTACATGACAAAGCGTAAAATGCAAACAAAACACAAAGTTAGTAAACCTTCTACTTTTTTTGAATTTTCACGCTTTTTACATTAAAAAACAACAACAAAAACAAAAATTGTGTTAACGAGTTAACGTCGTACTTGAAATTTAATTTTTGAGTTTGAATTGAATTTTGTTAAGATTTTATTTTTGTAAAAATAAAAAATATCCTTTGAAGAAAAATAGATAATAGATGTTTAAACGCTCTAAGGTATATATGTACAACAAATCATGCTTACAATGTAGGAAAAAATGTCTGAACAGAAAGTTTGGGAGACACCATCAATTTAACAATTTTTGTTTTCAACACTCAAAGTTGATGTCAAAACGGACATTACCTTTCAAAAGCCACACTACAAAATCAAAAAAAACCCAGAAAGCCAAAAAAGCATACAAGCATAGCCAGCCATTTGAGAACATTAAAACCATTTTTGAACCATTTGAGAACATTAGATTTTCATTTGCATTTTCATCACATATTCACGTCCTCTCAAACATACCATCATCTCATTAAATTTTTTGAAAAAAAAATTAAATAAAATTTCTTTGAAAATATTACATACAATATAGAAAATCTTTACAATAACAGAATAATCACAATAAATTATCTTTACGAATGATATAATTTTAAATTTACTTAATTTGAATACAACAATAAAAATAAAATTAAATTAAATAAAAACAAAAAAACGATGTATTTTTAAATTTTTCATTTCGGTTCAAATGTTACACCACTAAAACCAAACTTTAAATGACATACTATTTAAATATTCTGAAAACTGAAATTAAACCACTCTATCAAAAAAAAAAAAAAAAAAACAAGATGAACAACATCACCATTTTAAAAGACTGAATGGATGATAAATCAAATAATAATTTTTGTTTCAAATTATTATCATAATATTTTCAATTTTTTTTTTTACTGCGTTCTATAATATACATATACAAATGCTACTCGTATGTAGTATATTGAATGCAATGACTAATGATTTTGTAAAATATTCAGTCTGATATGCAAATTATTAAATACAAATGACAGAAAAAAACCCAAAAAAGATTGAGTCTGTCGTCACCAATGATAGGATGTTTTTTTTATTATTTTTTTTTTTTTTTTTAATATCAGTTGTAATTTCAAATATAACTGAAATGTGACAGATTTAAAAAAAAAACGATATATAGGTACTATATATATATTATATTTTCTTAAACTGATATATATATATACATACAATGACCTTATCATCGAGTATATCAAGCGTGTAAAAAATTTGAAATGTTTTTTTAATATACGAATTTTTTATAACAAAAATTCACATTTTTTTTTTAAATTAAATATTTTTTTGGAATTCATGTTTTAACAGTTTTATTGATACCAATTTTAAATTTAGATTCATTTTAATAAATTGGCAATTTTAATAAAAAAAAAATTTTTTTAATTAAAAAATGTAGAATGCATTTTAAAAATATATTTTAAATTTAATTTCAAATGTCAGTTTGTTAACCATGAGAAATTATTTTTTTTTGTTATGCTTGTTGTTTTTGTTTTTAGATTTCCAAACATTCAAAATACTTTTGAAAACTGTACTAAGATGACTCTAGTGAATCTAACTTATTTCAAACGTACTTACATTGTTTATTACACTTAGTCTGAATGGAGCTTGACAAGGTGATAACGTGATAACTCAAGCAAATTCTAACATTTAAATCATTAAATTGGTTTGTTCAGTAAGCGGTTCTAGAACGATCTACAGTAAAAAAGAACACTTTTTTGTTTTTAATAGTTTTCGTTAATTTAACTTTTATACAAAAGTGTTGTGTGTGGTGTTCAGTAGATTGTCCAAAACAGTTCTAAATTGATCTTTGTTGTTTTAAATTTTTTTCAGAACAATTTTGGACAACTGTTTTATAAAACAGAATTCAATTCAATTCATTTATTTACCCACATATTTACATTTACATACAAGTACTTTTAATTTTACTGAGATCAGATCTTATACTAATTAATCTACACGACTGAAATGTGATTTTTTTGTTTCTTAATTCTGATTTGAAAAGATTATTTGACTTAATAAAGATTTATTGTACTTATTAATATTTCATTTCGAGAGGAAAATGGGAAAAACCTCGTTAAAATTTATGGTTTAAAAAAAACTTACAGCTAATTATCTTACACAACTTACGGCTACTTACGACTACATAGACTAATTATTATTATTTAGAACTAACTATATGTTTAAAATTTATTGGTATAAATTTTTTTTTAAAACATTTTCAGCTAATAGGCACTTGTCCATAAGCTTTCTAGTTTTTAATCAACAGTACAGAACCGGACAGAGCTGTTTTGGACAATGACAATTTAATGTTAAACACTTTTTTGTTTATAGTAGTTTCCCTTAATTGAACTTTTTTGTCCTAAAGTGTTCTGATCGGTGTTCAGTAGATTGTCCAAAATAGTTCTAAATTGATCTTTGTTGTTTTAAATTTTTTTTAGAACAGTTTTGGCCAACTTTCTTATTGTTATTTTTCCTTTAAATTTTGACAATTAAACAAAAAAAATTTTACAGTATACAAAAATTAGAACAGAAAAAGTGTTTGACATTTAATTATCATTATCCAAAACAGTTCTGTCCGATTCTGTTCTAAATCTACTGAACAAACTTAATATCAATCGTAAGCCGAAACAAGGCAATATAACTTCTGTACTTATTCATATTGACATACATTTGGCTATTTCGTTGTCGACAACCACCACCCGACATTATGTCATTAGTCATCAATCACTCTCTTAGTAATAATTACAAATTATTCTTAAAATAAGTAAATTATTTTTTAAAACATTTCATAAGGTCCTTTAATTCTTTCTGATAGTCAAAAAATTTGTTGTTTTTTATTTTAAGGAAAAGTGTTTAGTAATTAAAGGCAATTGAAGAAAATTGTGAGCTTGATGGCAAATAATATAGAAATTGAAAATGGGTTCGTTCAGTAGCATTAACCGGTAGATCTGGAATCCATTTTGAATCCATGTATCATATATCTGGCCACTAAACACAATTCACCACAAAAATTAAACGCAATACTAGCGCCATCACCGGTAAATATAATGAGTACTTTTAAAAATAAATTAAATTTGAATGGAATAATATTTATTATCATACATATAATTTATTTTTTATAACTCTTAATTTAAGTTTTATGTACATAAATCTTCCTTAAAAATTTAAATTTTCACACTAATTCAAAAAATAATGGCGATTTAAATTTGACAACTTTCATAAAAAAATATAAACATTTAATTTTTCTTACAGTAGATGTCACAACACTCAACATAAAAATTGTTGTTATTGTTTTTACATATAAAAAGTAAGATCCATGAAATGGAACTCAAATCTAGCATTTTTTCAGATTCATTTTCATTAACCGCGATACATTAACCGGTACATTTACCACACCGTTCAGTAAACAGATCCAATGAATCATCGGTTAATTTCACTGAACGCTACTAATGTCGGTCTGCAAACATTTTTTTTTTTGGAACAACATAACTAAAAACTATTGAACTTCAGAATCAATAACTAAACTAGTCAATATCATATCAACTCTCATTTCAAATTACTAAATTGATTCGATAGTAAAAATCAATCACTTACTATAACTATCGATAGCCAAAATCATTTAATCAAGATTTAATCAAAATTATTTTCAATAGTGTTCATCACTGTAGCATATAGGTCTTCCAACTAAATTCAACTAAAACTTGTGACAAATGGGCGAAGGCAAGTAGTTATTGTATTTGTAAAATATTCCAAACTGAAAAATTTATATTTTTAACTGGAAATATTTTGAGCTACATGCAGCAACCTTTTTGAAAAGTCTATTATCTAGTAGTAGTATCAATATGCTTCCACGATACCAGATAATTTTTTGATAGACTTTTATAAAATCTATTCTATAGAATATCAACATAATTTCTGCCTATTGACCCCATTATTTTTTTCAAAAACAAATTAAAATTTAATTAATATTACACAACACTATTTTTTCTTTAAATTTCTAAATTTTAAATATTATTATTAAATTATTTTACAGTAAAATAAACATCAAATAAAAATTTAAAATGTGATTTAAATCTGATAGAGATAGTAATAATAATAATAACTAAAAATATCTTAAATATGTATCTGTACTGTATAATAATCTTTGTATTTCAAATAGAAAATTCTTGGCAAAAAAATCAACAAAAAAAACCCAAATTAACACAAAAATATATATATTTTTTTTTGTAATAAAGCAACAAATCTACTGCACCACAATTAAGAAAAAAAAAACAACAAAATATGAAACGAAAGGATTTTATAAATGAAAAACAAAAACTTTGTAATATGAAATGAAAACATTTTATTAAGGAATATCTTCAGGACATTTAAACTGTTTTAGAACAACCAAGAAGGATATATATTTATATATATATGTATATAAACGAAACATAATATAAGTAGCTAGTGCAAAAATAGAATAACCAAAACTCATTATTATAGTAAGAACATAAGGTTAACAATAATAAGCAAGGAACATAATAATCATTATAAGGTTTAGGAGACTAAAATTATTATATATAGGTTAGTTACTTATATAGACTAATATAGTTTAAATGTATGTGAACTGTAAATTTAATGTGGATAAGAAACCCACATGCAATGTTAAACTATACGCGGGTTCATTGTAAATAAAAAACAAAAATGTAAAAAATCATAGTAAAATCCGTAAAGTAATAGAAAAATTCTAATAAATTGACGGTATTAAAAATTAAATTCAACAAAAGCGATATAATTTGTATTTAAGTTGAATTTATAAATTTTTTAATATAAGTAATATGAATTATCGAATTATTTTATTTTATGTAAATGATATTATATTGCTTTCGGCAATGATTTAACTGATTATGTTGGTGCTAAATCTTTCAATGAAGTCCAAGATAATTTAAAAGAATCACTTAAAACTATTTTTCTTCATAACAGTACAAGATTAATTATAATTAATGATATTTATAAACAAAAACCATATTATTTAAAAATTAATATTTTTTTTATAAATATAAATTTATTGTTTTCAATATAAATTATAATAATTTATTAATACTTAATCTTTTATTTCATTTATTGTTTTTTCTTAGAAATTTAATTTTCAATTCAAAATAACATTTTACTATTTAATAGGTTAACAAAAATTTTTTAATTATCATTTAAAAAACGATTACAATAAAAATTTAATTTTTCTAATTTTTTAATATTTTATCCTATTTTCTATTATTGTATAATTTTAATACACACACACATGTATATAATAAAAATTATTTACAAAAAAAAAAAAATTAAATATCCTTAAACATAAAATCACAATAAAAAATAAATTTATATTCGTTATATTTTCATTATTATGTATATGAGTAAATTATATAGAAAAATATTTCAAACATTACCACATACTTATATTATACGTATACGTACTTGTACAATATAATGATGTCCTCGAAAAAACATATACATAATATGAAAGTAGCTATTATAATACAAATATATATATACAAAAAGCAAAAAAAAAAATAGTCAACTAAAACAAGTTGATATATTTAAGTATTTAGTATACATATATTGTATCATAGGATATAATTTTACTGAAATTTAAAATTAATTAAGATTTTAAAATCTCTAAAAATCCATTTTCTTGTGTAAATCCAAAATCTTTAATTGTTTTAATAAAAAATTTAAATAGCTACTAATAAAGTAATGAAAACTGTAAAACAAATTAAAATCCAAATTTATTTATTTAAAAAAAAAAA
The DNA here is from genome assembly GCA_963942445.1 of Argyra leucocephala. NCBI lineage: Eukaryota > Metazoa > Arthropoda > Insecta > Diptera > Dolichopodidae > Argyra > Argyra leucocephala. The sequence continues at coordinate 129,456,024 of OZ012680.1, forward strand.
CAATAAAAAAAATAAAAATAGAGATTTTATAAATTTATTTGGGTTTCAAATTTACCAGAAAATATCCCTAAATTGGGCATTGTTTGAAAATGTAATAATAGCAATTTTCACAAAGTCTTTGAAACATTAGACACGTCTATATTTCATCAAAAACTCAAATGTAACAATACAAAGATCTACAATTAACAGTTAATTATCTGGAAGCTCCACATGTCACTCGTATACGTTATACAATATTGGACAATAGAAATTGACCTGGTAGTGCCACAAGCTTCAATTTTGGGTTACATTGTTGACCATTTGAATTGTTCTTGTAATATTATTTGATGAATAATTAAATACTGTAGAATATCAATGTTTGTACATAACATACCTAACTTATACAAGTGGTAAAAAATTATCAGAATTATCAATAAACATTTACTCAGGTTTGAAAGATATTATAATTATGTGGCCAAAAATTAATAAATTAAAGCTACAGTGTGACCAAAACAAAATCTATACATAAATGTATATACATAAGACCTGCTCAAACAAATAATTATTCTAATATTTATGTAAATAATGAAAATGTCGAAGCTTTTAAGAATATTAAATAATTAAGGGTACTAGTAGACAATAAATAGAAATTTCAAGAACATTTAAATATGGTATGCATCAAAATTTAAAAAAAAATTGATTTTCTAAACCGAATTAGAGAAGTGATTTCAATTGCAACAACAAAAATATTATACAACATTATTGTCCTACACCACAATTCGATTATTATAATTGTTTTACATTTGTATTTTGGTGTTTATTAGAATCAGTCGGAAGAATGCAATTTCTGCAAAACAAAGTAATGCGTATTGATAATAAAATGTGGTATACGTGCTGTTGTTCGTGAAATGTTAATAAGCCTATTAAACTGGATGGATGTCAACCAAAGATTTAAGTACTATATAACTGTGTTAAAATTTTAAATTTTTAAATTAAACAAAGCATAACGGTAATAAATTACAAAAACAAAAAAAAAAAATTAAGCTGCACTTACATAATATATCTTAGAGTTAGTATAAATTTATAATTTTCTAACATTCTTTGGTAATAAATTACAAAATTGTATAAATGTCAATTTTAATATTAAGATCTAGAATTAAGCTTAAAATTATATTTTGTTTGTTTAATTTTGTACACTTATTTATATTGTAATATGTTTGTATTAAGCATAAATAATAAAATAAATAATGCTTGTCAATAATCATGCCGTTTGTCAGTAATTGTTTGTTATACAACTTACAACTTTTAAAGCACACCCTTTCAGTTCGATATACCTTTTCAAACCACTGTGAAATCAAACAAAACATATTTTTACATAGAATTAGTATAAAGAGTTGATAAATGGTCAGTATTTCAAATAACAGAGTAATTTTGTTATTCTTATTAATAAATCGATTGATGCTATGAATATGATGAATGTTTTAATTTCTCTGAGTAGTAATCGTTAAAAAACAACTAACATATATCAAGTGTATAATCAATGCTGATGGAAAATATTAATTATATTTATTTTTTAAATGGCTTATCAGCCAAATGATGAAGTGTTATATTATCGTATATGATTATATATACACACAACTATAGTATTATTACCGATATAAATAAAAATAAATGGTTTATCATACCATTGGTATAAACAAAAGATTTAAATTAATATATATCCTATAGTATTTGCTCTGGACAAATAAACTGTCGTCACAACATCATATGAAACACAACAATTCTGTAGGCTCATATTATTTTGAGATAATCCAAGAGTTGGTCTACCTTGAAACTAACATTAACTGCAAAAATAACATCGATGTTGAAATAAAACAAAATATTACCTTTGCAAACCGCTGCTACTCCAGTTTGTCGAAACAACTGGGTTAAAAGCTCCTATATCGAAATACAAAATCACAATTGTATACATAATCTATTCCAAATTTTTGAATGTATTAATCACAAAAGGCATATCGAATGAGTTCTAATAATATCTCTGTAAAATTTTAAGAAACTTAAAATTATTCCTTTAACAATCATGAATATAGATTTTTCATTTCTCTGGGTGTACAAAACGATTATTCTTCCGGTACTGCTATATATGGTTCTGAATCGTGCACCTTATCAAAAGTAAGCATATATTTGGTATATTTGAAAAAAAAAAGTCTTTATCAAATTTATGGTACTGTGTCAAATGAAGGGGTTTGGAGGAAAAGCTATTTGATGACATGGACCTAGCCAAAAAAAGTAGAACTAGGTCATTCAGAGTGAATGAAAGAAAATAATCCAGCTAAAAAAACTCTTCGAATCCAAACCCATTAACGCACCATCGGGACAGGTAACGCCATCATCCAGACAGATCATACCTTCATTGGGGAAATAAAGTATCGATGAAAACACTTTATATTTTTAACTTAGTAGATCTACTTTTATTCTTAGTAGACGGCTTCACGTCTGAAAAACTTAATATAAATGCTGGTGTTCCGCAAGGATCCGTTCTCTCACCCACTCTCTTTTTGATTTTCATCAACGATTTACTCCAAGCAACCTTCAATCCTATCCACAGTTTTGTTGATGATAATACTCTGGTGGCATCCTTCGATTTTCTTCGGAAATCTAATGCTACAACTACAGAAGTTGGCAATAGAAGACAGATAATGGTTAACATGGTTAGCCACGATCTGACCAAAATTGCTGACTGGGGCAAAAAAAACAGAGTTGAGTTTAACTCGTCTAAAACTCAAAGCTGTCTTATTTCACGCAAGCTTCCAGGATTTCAACCTAATCTCTCCTTTCAAGGTGTTACTTTACAAAACACTAATAATCTAAATATTTTAGGCATGCGCGTGAATCAAAAACTTATTTGGAATGACCATATTTTTGATATCGCGAAAGGAGCTGCCAAGTGTTTAGGCTATCTAAGCAGATGTAAAGCTGTCCTTTCACCTTTGGAACCCCTTAATATCTATAAATCATTTATACGTCCCAAGATGGAATATAACTCACATATTTGGGCTTCCATTACAGCCTTAGGCTACCTTGACCGCGTTCAAAATCGCGCCATTCGTCTAATTGGCGACCCAAACATAACTTCATCCCTAACTTCTCTTGGACATCGACGTGTAGTCGGAGCACTTTCTCTGTTTTATAGATACTTCGTAGGTGTGATCACATACTCAGCAGAAATCAAAGCGCTACTTCCTCCTCTTAAACAATTCCAACGCGAAACAAGAGGAGCTGCAACTGCTCACCCCTACACTGTGGATATCCCAAGATGGCATAAAGTAGGTTATGGAGGTTCGTTTATAGTTCGCACTTCAAGAATGTGGAATCATATTCCTCTCAACATGTTTCCACATCCAATTTACAATTTGCAAAAGTTTAAAGAAAATATTAATACCTTCATTCTTCAACTTCCAATTACTAATCTATCCCCCTTTTTTTCTTCCTAATTTATTCTATCCTACCCTATCCCAACCAAGCGTCACAAAGGCATTTTCATACCTAACGCTTTGGCTGTTTATAAAAAAAAAAAAAAAAAACAAACTGCAGTAAAGAATATGCTTGTAATGGCAGTTAACGGAAAACAAAATTGTACTAGCTATGTATCGTCAAGGTCTGTAACGCCAAGAAATAAATAAACAAAGTAATATAAAATTTAAACTAATCTAAATATTATTGTTTAAAATATGTTTTAAGCTGCAGTAACAACGACACGTATATAGCAAATAAGCAATCAGTGTAGGTGAGAATCAAAGTGAAACTATTCCACTTTTCAAAAAAAAAAAGTTAAGTACGCAAAATTGTTCTCCAAAGAAAAAAGAATATTTTGCTATTGTCAATTTGTTTCTAACTGTAACTATTCCTGAGAAAATTAGTTTTAAAATATGCGTTTTTTTTTAAAGTTGACCTATTCCACTCACGTGATGTAAACAAAACAAATCTATTTATTATTATCTTTTATTAGCACTTAATAAACACTTCATGTATTAATCAAAATAGAACTAAGTATGCTAATTGCAAATTTTTATATTATTTTTTTGGCGGGAAAACTTTAAACTGTTAGAATTATATTATTTATTCTCAGTTGCAAATTAGAAATCGCAAGGTAAAGACCTGTTTTTGGAAGTAAGTATTTTTGTTTATTTTAATTATGTTTAATGATTATTGATTTATTTTTTATTATTAATTTAAACTGTTTGCTTATCTAAAATAAGAACTTATTTATGAAAATGGAATCTTCGGAATCTCCTGCCGTTACTGATTATCCACGTAAAAGAAAATTTAATATTTTGTTTGAGCCATAAAAAGCATATCAGTAAATTAAATAGATACAAAAGATAAGAATTACCCGTAATTCCTAAATGTCAACATGAGGAAAGTAGTGGTTTCAAATGTGAAAAATTAAATTGTCGCGATGCATTAAAATTTTCAGATGCATTTTACATGGTTCCAAGTAAAATTGCTCAAGACGCATTTATATTAACGTATTGTCAAATAAGTGCTCCAAAAAGAACTAATCGTGGTTCAAAAAGAGGTAGTAAGAAAAAGTTTTCAGTAAAATATACAGTTCGTAATATCAAGGGATCAATTTTGACATCAATTGTTAGAATATAAACAAAAAGTGTATCTATTACGTTGAAAACACAATCACAACGAATGACGAATGACCAAAATTCGACATTAGAGACACAATCACGACGAATATTCGTGATGAACAAATTTTTGTGTTTTGAAATTTCAAAATTTGTTTATAAAAAAATTAAAAAAATGGAGGAAAAATTTTAAAAAAATTAATTTAAAAAAATTTTTATTTGAATTTGAATTTTAAAAATGTTTTATTAAAGCTATTTTGACCAATTTATGTTGGTAACAATGAATGTCATTTGCATTCGTCGACGAGTAAAATAGAAATAGATCTATTTTTTGAACGCGAAATTTTGGTCATTCGTCATTCGTCACGATTTACATATAATCTCATGTATTTGGAAGCGAAAAATTCGTCATTCGTCGTGATTGTGTTTTCGACATTATATTTTGGTTATTTTATTTATTTAGGTATGTCAGAAAGCTTTTTTAAATTTACTTGGGGTTTCAAAAGGAAGAGTGACTCGTGTTTGTTCTCAACATTTTGAAACGGGCTCTGTACCAATCGAAAAACGAGGTGGAAATAGAAGGAGTAGAAAATATGATGACAAAAGAAATACCGTTATTAATTTTATAAAATTATTTAAAACTATCGAAGTTCACTACTGATGTCGCAGCCAAATTGCGAAACACCAATATTTGCCAAGCGAACTATCAATAAAAAGAATGTGGATACAGTATAATGATATAGAATGCCAGATAAGAAAGTAAAATATAGCTTTTTTAGAACAATATTTACTTCAAAGTTTAACATAGGATTTAAGAGCCCTACAACTGATATGTGCTCTACTTGTCTAATTTTAAGGGAAAGAATGAAATATGAACAAGATTCGAAGAAAAAGAACGAGTTAAAATCACAATTGGTCATTCATCAACGTCGGGTTAAGTAATTTTTTCAAATGTTAAGAGAAGAAAGAGATGGTTTGCTTTTGATTTCTTTTGACTGTCAAAAAAATATGCTATTACCAAAACTGCCAGACCAAGCACCTTAGTATAGCCGACAACTTTACGTGTATCTGTTTGAAATTGTAAAAGGAACCTCTAAAAGTGCTATTACAACAGATAACACATTCTTATATCAATGGACAGAGAATTAACACGGAAAAGGATCAAATCAAATTGTCTCATCTGTTTTCAAATATTTGACTAATAAAAATATGGCAGTTATAAACACGATTCGTTTAATGGCCGACGGATTTGCAGGCGAAAATAAAAATTCAACAATGGTTGGTATATGCCAATTTTGGCTAGCTATAAAAGCTCCACCACAAGTAAAACAAATAGAGCTTATTTTTCCGGTAGCAGGACACTCATATTTGCCTGCAGACAGAATCTTTTCCCAAATTGAAAAAAAAGATAGAGGGAACAGTAAAATTTTATATTATGAAATATTGAACATAAATTGTTAAAATTTGGAAATAAATTTGCTTTTTAGAATATAATCATGTTACCATTCCTACAATTTTAATATTCAATAGTATTACAAACGTCACCATTTTTCTATTATTAATTTTAAAAATGTAATTATAACAGAATTACATAAAATACCAAAACAAAAAACAAAATGAAAAAAAAAACAGTTAACAAGTTAAATTATGAATTTAGATTTAAATTATTACAATTATAATATTTACATCAAACTTGAATAAAAAAAAAAAAAAAATTCACCAACTATGCACACACAAACAAAATACTCACCTTCAATAACAAGAAATTCAATTTTATTTATGAAAGTTAATGAATACTATATACAATAAAAAAAAAAAAAAAACCATAAAGTATAATAACATTATAGTAGAGAAGGACACTTTATTACTTTGTTATTATATTTTTCATTTTCTACTCTTTATTACCTCTCCTATTTTATTTTTTTTTTGGTTTTTTGTGCTTTTCAATGACATGAAAATTTATGTATTGAAATTAAATTAGGGAGCAAAACAAAAAAATTATTGTCCTTTGACATGCGAAGCTTAGTGTTTTTTTTTTTTTTTGATTTACATAATATATACGAAAAAAAAAATAGAGCATTAAATAAAAATTACGTATGATGGATGATGGTATGTATGTATATTTAAATAAATCCGTGAGGAAAGTAAATTAGCAAGTTATTTTATCTTTGAAGTACACAAATTATTAAAATAGAGTGTCTTTAGTTCAAATAGTATGTACATAGTATGAATGACGTACGTTAGGAGTTTTTTTAAGGATTTATATATATATATATATAATTATAGACATATATATATGTATATATAATTATATTATTATATTTTTAAATATATACATATCAAGTTTAAGGACTTTTTTTTTTTGATTTGAAGATGTCAAGACAAGTAATTTATGTGTTGAAAAGTAGCAAAAAAATGAGAAGAATATAAAATCAATTAACACTTGGACTTATAAGTATAAATAAATTTTTAATGAATATTTAAAACGAACATTTTTTAAATAATTTTAAAATTTAATTTGCATTTAATGTGTATACTACTTATAATGTACATAATTAAAAGTAATTATTATTCATAAATTTAAAATTAGTATGAAAAATGTATTTGAACAAAAAAGAAGGCATATGATGAGATCGATACAAATGGTAGGCGATATTTATTCAAGTCTAAGTTTAAAAAATTATAAAATGGCTTGATCAGCACTACATAAAGTAGGTCTTTTCTATCTTTAACTGAAGATAACCAACACGTGATCAGCGCTAAGACAGAGTATACGTTGATAATTCAGGCTCAAGAGCTACACATGGTCTGTAGGCCTCCACCTAAGTAAGTAAATATTTCTTTTAATTTAAATAAATAAAGTATATACAATATATTATATATACAAAATGATTATCATTTAAATTGGTAAAAGTACGGTACAAACATCTGAACTTGCAAAATAACCGATTTTCATTAATATTCTTTTAAATGGTAGATATTAAAGAGCGGAGCGAGCCTAAAATTTTTAACCACACAATCTAGAACCACCCGCAATTAGCTCATATTCTTGGGTTCCTTCAGGAATTACCTTCTAATCTTACCTTCAAAAACTATTCATTAAAATAAAAAAAAAAACATATACATTGTAAATTTGAAGCTAATTACACTTACAATATCATATTACATTTTTTCTGGACTTTGTAACTTTAATTAAAAATTCAAGAAAAACTAAAAGAAAGTATAATTTTTATAAAATTACAAACGTTTTAGTATTCAATTAACTCAATTTAATTTTTAACCTTTCCAAATATATAACATTTTTTTTTTTAACAGCAAAATTTGCACTTTTTTGCCAAAAAAAACAAAAACAGCAAAAAATTAACTTAAAATTATTCAACCAGCTTTTATTTTTTAGAAATCTGTCATGTTTACTCTTTTATTTCTCTCTATACAACTAAGTTTTATTTATTTCACTAAGGAAAATTTGACATCACCTTCCCCTTCTTCGAATTTCTATATATATAACATTTTGACAACAAAAAAAAAAAACTGTAAAATAGAAAATTCTTTTATTATTTAATTTCCTTCAGGATTTTACTAACTTTCAACCTATCTCATTAGAATCTTTTTTAATGTCAGTAACAATATAAAAGGTAAAATGTTCATTGTCAGTAATTCATCTGATGACAGATTAAATCATTGTGTAGTGCTTCCGCAAACACATAAAAAATAACAACAACAACAACAAAATATCATTAAATAACAAAAATGAAAAAATAACTAAAATTTTGGTAAGTATACCATCACAAAAACTTTTAAACATTAATTCATCTCAAGTCACCTGCATTCACCTGGATATAGCATAAAAAAAAGGGGGTCGTAAAATTTCAATATTGCGGAACGTATTTAATTTTATTTGTAAAATAATATATTCGTGTCTTCTGATATTTGAATTCTTAATGTTTTCTATTGCACTTTTGTAACGTATGATGTATGGGTAATTAATTGAATTTCTACCACCGAACTAGATTTTGGTTAATACCGTGAAACACATCCCAGAACTTTATCTTTTACTTTTCTACATACTGCTGTTCGGTGCTATGTTATTTGAAGTCATTTACGCTTTTTCATTAAAATTATTTTTGGCGGATTTTTTGCGGATCTGCGAAATGTGTGACTGATTAAATTCTATTTTCTACGTTTGATCAGCATCATCAACATCTATTGTTTTTACAGCTTAGAGTAAGTCTTAACCTCATTTACAACTCAATCTGTGCTATCTTGTGCAACTGTCCTCCATTTGTTAACTGCAGTTATCTCTCGATTTTGTCTAGCCATCTTGATTTTGGTTTATCTCTTCCTCTATCATTGTATGCTATCAATTGTGTCCATCAATTGTCGCTTCTAGCTTTTCGTTTGATCTTATTTGATACTCACCATCATCATTTATTTTTCGACCAAATATTTTTGTATTCTTCTTTCCAATGTTTTCAATTTTTTTTTCTTCTTTAATTGTCATTGTCTAGGCTTCGCAACTGTAGTGAAAACCGATTGTATTATGGTCTTTTACATTCTTAATTTAATTGTCATAATAAAGTTTTTAGACTAATAGAAGGCATTTATATGGGCAGAAGTATTTTCACTTGATCATTATACTGAAATTTTTTATTCTTGTTCGATGCCAAAATTTCTTCTTAGACAAATGCTTGTATGTGTGTATGTCGGTTTTTACTTCTAATACAACGCTACTTATTAATTTTTTTATGTGATGGGGAATTGTAGACATGACCTTTTAGATCTAATGCATTTTCCCATTTCTAATATTAGAACTGCAGATCTGTGCCCTTGATGATGTCCTTTGTCCTTGATTAATTTAAAAAGATTTAATACTTTTAAAACAAAAAAAAAAATTTTCTACAATTCTTTTACGAATGCGAATTATATTTTTTTTTTCCAATTTATGTTTACACAGAGAAATATCATGGTTCGTGAATATACATGTGCGTTTAAATGTTATCATTGAATTTGTTTTATAATTGAAAAATTCAATACTATTGAAAAAAATATTGCACTGAATTCAGGGACATGGAAAAGAAAATACTGAAATAAAAATATTCCATTGAATTTGTTAAGCTTACAAAAAGGCAATGTAAAATTTGTCCGATCAAAAGACATAATGTAACAAATTAGTAAATCTTAAATTTTGTTAAAACATATTTGAAGAGAAAATATCTAATAAATTTGGGTCGATGATCGGATAACTACAAACGTTTTATGCACCAGATACTCTCAGGCAAAACATTAGTCCCTGTAATTTCAAATTTACAAAATATGGCTGATTTGAGCCAATTACTAGAATGCTTCATGAAATTCTAATTAAAGCTCTTTTGACCGTCACGTAAGCGTTTGGACAGTTAAAATTAGACCGCGTTATAATGCATATAATACTAACTAGTTAAATGATTTTTTTTTGTTTCTCTTTTCTTTCTCGTCCATTGATTATTTTTTTGTTTTTATTTTTTTTTTATTTTATTTATTTTTAAATTTTATAATTATTTATAAATATTCATAACTATTTTATATTTATAAATATTTATTAATTTTATAATAAATTTTTGCAATCTACTAACAATATGTTTTATTTACAATTTACTCTACACTAGCAATGTGATATAACTATACTCTATTAATAGCATGTCTTTTTTTATCTAACGATATCGGGTTCTATTAACCTCACTGAATAATAGCAAGCTTTTGTCTCTATTAGACGTCTGATGTGCTTGTTCTAACCATTAAATCTGACAGTGAAAAAAGGAATTTGACAAATTCTAATTTCATAGTATTTTCTTCAGCCCTATGCCCCACCCTTTGACTTGCATTACAATGATAATGATGATAAAATAGTCTTGACGTATGAAAAAAATTCGAACAGGAATGAGAACAGAGTATAATATATAGAACCTGATAAGTCTATAATAATGGATAGATTTCCTAATCATTTTTTAATTCTAGTTGATTGACCCCAACAAATTTTTTGCTTTGTAATAGATTATTCTAAGAGCACTCACATTAAAAGTAAAATATATTTTTTTTATTATTTGCCCGCTCCCCGATATTCTAGGAAGTTAAATAACAATGTCATACTCAATTTCATTATAAATTAATTGTTTTCCACTATTTCAATTTAATCACATTTTTTTTATTGATTTATCTTAGACAACAACCGCATACGTAATGATTGATTTTTAAAAAAAATTTTTATTCAAATTTAGTTCTAGGAATGGGTAAGTTGTGGCAATTTGATAAATTAAAATTTTTGTATGTTGAAATGACTTATAACTGAGGGTGAAATGTTAAATTGAAATTTTTTAATTTAAAATTTAAAAAAAATATTTAATTTCGATACGTCTCTTTTTAAATACTAATCATTCAAAATTGATTGTGAAATAATTCAGATATTTGTACCATACGAAAGATATTTTTTTCGCACAAAAGACTTAAACTTACTATTAATCAAAAATTTTTAATTTGAAATCATGTGAAAAAAAAATGTTTTGCGAGCCATGATTTAAAAATTTGCGACCGATGAAAAATTAAAAATATAGGATTAAAAAATACATCCTTTTTGGTTTTATTTATTTGTTTTTTATATACTTTATTTTTATACACATATGCAATATAGGCGTTGCATAGAAATTTCATTTTAAAATGATTTAACGTTTATAAAATGGCCATCTGCTGAATGTAAAATACAGGAATTTTTATCCTGAATGAAAATCATTTTGAAAAACCCAATTTTTTTTTAAAAAATGCATGCAATTTTACAAAAAAAAAATTTAAAATGTTTTTTTTTTCATTTTTATTTGTTTCTATTTTATACACTTTAAATGACGTCATCATGACCGTAAGCAATTTTGAATATAACGATTAAATGACAATGCTATTGTACAATATATGGAAAAAAAGAGAGATGAGAATAGAAAAAGAATTGATAAAAGGGAAGCAAGGTTGGAAAGTTGGTCTATTCTATGTCAAGATTTTTTTTAATAGAAATTTTATCTTATTCAACTAAATTAGAAAAAAACCAAAATGTTTGGTAAAATAAAATTACATGCTTCTAATATCTTATATAGGTACTTATATTTACAGTTGAATAGTTAAAAATTTCCAATATTCATGTTTATACTGATGTATATGAGAAAAGTTTATTAATACAAGAGAAAACTAAGAGATGGTTGACCACATGTGCTTTCATTTTATAATAAACATGTTTAACTTTTCTAACAAAACAGTTTAGACAAAAGTTCCTGATTTCATTAAAAACACAAAATATTTTATTTACTTTAAACAATTTCGAAGAACAACAAATTAAAATTCGGTAAAGATAAACTTCTGAAAAATTTTAAATAAAGCAAAATTGGTTTTTAAAAATTTTAAATGTTATCATCATTACTTGAAGGAAATTGGAAAAATAAAATTCGAAGAAAAAAGTTTCAAGAAACCCAATAAAATATAGAAAAGTTATTGAATTAAATTTTAAAAACATCGTTATATATATATATTTTCCTAAAAGTATTAAAATTTCGAAATCCAAATATTATTTTGCTAACAAGAACAACATAAAGTGGTAGAAAGTTATTTAATTTAAAATTTTAATAAATATATATGTATATATATATAACATAATATGTTGTAAAATTAATTTTTTACAATGTATTTTCTGCGCATTTTGAATTTCAAAAAAAAAAATATTAAATAAATTAAATATAATAGTCATAATATATCCTGAAACTAATACAATACTAAAATTTTAAAAGGTAGCAAAGCACAAACTCGATTATAATAAATTAACATAATGGTAAAAAAAAATGTATTTGCTTTTATATCCTAAATTGCAAATATGTTCGGCATATATTATTTATTTATTTATTTATTTATTAAATTCTTAATGTTAGTATACATAAGACGATTAGTCTTTATAAGAGTATACAAATAAAAATTATTAAAAGAAAATATTAATTTAAATACATACTTAACTTACAACTAAACCAGCAAAATAATTTACAGATATTAAAGCGATTAATTCAATTAGACTAAATTAAACAAACTTAAAAAGAACAACAAAAAAAAATAAAAAGAAAAACAATAAAAATATTTAATTCAATTAAAGTAAATTCAATTCAAAGTAACTTATTAAAAACATGTAAGTAAAAACAAATAAAAAAAATAAGACAATATATTGTTGCTATAATAAATATTATCTAAGGTTTTAGCTTAACGTATTCCCAAGACAGCTCACTAAACTTGTTAAGAGATAATTGCACAGCTAATAGTACTTGGCAGTGCATTCCATAATATTGCAACTCTTACAAAGAACGATATATGTCTAAGTCTGTCATTGTGACGCGGAACAATTAAATTCACACCCCTGGGTAATATACCAAATATTAACTTATTGTGTAAGTATATAGGTGTGGCTTTAGAAATTATTTTCTTCATGTAGTAGATATATCTGTGATTCAAGAAATTTGCGAATGAGCAGTCAAGTATCAATTTAGATACATCACTAATTCTATCAAATCTACGACGATTGGTAACAAAACAGGTACATGCATTAAAGATAACATTTAATCTAGACAACTCACATACACTCATACCCACATAGACCACATCACAGTAAGTAAAAAATATAATAAATTATACCGGATGGTCCAGAGCATGCGTATCAGCTTTTTAAGAAGGGAAGGAGCCGTTATTTCAAAATTTAAACAAGAGTTTGTTAACTAAATCGAGGGTGCTCTATCGATTGGTGGCATTTTCAACTTCCGAAAAGAGCTGAAAAAGGGTTTATTAAGCCCAAAAATCGCCGGAATTGGCCGAAATCGAGATTTTCAAATGGGAAGGGTATTTTTTTTTGCAAATTCACATTCTACGACAATAAGGAAATTATGTTAAATGATTTTTTTTTGTTTTCTTAGTCTTTAAAATTAATAACAATAAAACAAAAATGCTCAATATTTTCCTTTGGTGAACTGAAACTAGTGATAATCATTTTATTAAATAAATTTGTTTTTCATGTTATCATATTTTTTTATCTCAGTTTTGGGTTCCTACAAATTTAAAAAAAAAAAAAAAAAAAAAAAAAAATTTACTTTACAAAAGTTTCTTATTTTTTGACGTAGAATCCGAATTTGCAAAAAAAAGTACCCCTTACCATTTGAAAATCTCGATTTCGGCCAATTTCGGGGATTTTTGGGCTTAATAAACCCTTTTTCAGCTATTTTTCGGAAGTTGAAAATACCACCAATCGATAGAGCACCCTTGATTTATTTATTTATTTATTTAACAGTGGACCTGCAGATAAATCTACAGGCCAACTATAGACCCTTTTCCCTTTCGGGATGTGGGCCTTTAGAATATAAAGGTAAAGTAAAAACTTAGTATCTAAGGAATATTGTAAATGATTCAAATAAAGAATTAACAATTCAGCAAATTAACAATTATTTAAAAATTAAAATTTAGAAATTAACATTTAAGTAAATTAACGATTTAGAAATTAAGTTCAAAAATTTAAAATTTTAGTAAATTAACAAATTATCAATTGACAATTTAACATATTAAAAACAAAGATAAATGTAAATTTATAAAAAATAAAGCTCTACTCATTTATACCTACCCTTAATTTAGTTAGCAAACTTTTTTTTTAAATTTGAAAATAACGGCTCCTTCCCCTCTTAAAAAGCTGATACGCATGCTCTGGAGCACCCGGTATATGTCTACAATTTTAATGACTTCTTGAATTTTCTACTATTATTTATGATTAAAAAAGATCATAACTAACGCGGTACTTTACAATTCTATCAAATGACTAGCTTGGATTGGATAGCTACTATATATAATTCCTAGTACACCCATTAGTAATATTTCAAAAATAGATAAATAGTTGAAAAGTTGTACTCTATCAAAAATGAAAAATTGTCTTTTTTCATACAAATTCCAGAACCCATCAAAAATATTTAAAAAAGCAATGGTATTACAGAAATATGTAAATTAGTACTTAGGTAGTACCACCAAAATAATTGTTTACTTATCATATCTTTTACATTGTTTTAAAATTCTAATTGTTCAAAAAATTTAACATTTTTATCAAATTCAAGCATATTTTGATCTTGACTGACAATACAACATTAAAATTTTGAAACTTCAAATTAATATTCGACCAAGAATTTGTATTAAAAATAATTTTTATCTATTAATTCAGAACTTATACTGTATACAGCTTGTTGAAGCAAAATTTCTGAAAACGTAAATGATGGTAAATTGAAATAGTGATGATGAAAATACAACTAAATTTCTAAATTTGTTGAAATTGACAGCTAATTTTTGATATTGTTCTTCACTAGCATAGATATTTCAACCTTGCTTCTCTGAAATTTCAGTCAGTCTGCGTATAGAGATTAATAATAAAAATATTGCATTGCCATACTATTATTCAAACATAGGTTCAAAATATATTCAAATTTAATACAGTTTTTTTAAATTGGACCCAAATATAATGTTCAAATGTTTGTTATACAACTGCTAGAATATTTTTCAAAAACCATTTTGTTTTTAATTCGATCCATAATTAAAAAAAAAAAACTTGATTAA
The DNA here is from genome assembly GCA_963942445.1 of Argyra leucocephala. Taxonomy (NCBI): domain Eukaryota; kingdom Metazoa; phylum Arthropoda; class Insecta; order Diptera; family Dolichopodidae; genus Argyra; species Argyra leucocephala. The sequence continues at coordinate 129,471,272 of OZ012680.1, forward strand.
AGTATATTTTACACATTTTGTATTCGATCCAGTTATTACCAAATTATATCCTGCATTATTTTCTGTTATTTATTTTATGTCAAAAAGATACTGATACCAGGTCGAAAAACACATAAAGCAATTTTTTGCTGGCATCGGAATCGAACCTGCAATCTTTTGGGTTGAAAAACAGAGACTCTACGTATTGCAAACACTCAGCATGTATTTGATTAAATTTTAATTGAGTTGTTATACCTATAGTACCAATGTCCCTGTAACCGTTAGATCTATTGTAACATCCTTTCATAGCTCTAGTCTACATTATCTCTAGAATCATCTTGAAGAAATTTTATGTCCAGACGAGACAGATTCGGATGATCTCACTGAAGAAAATAATAATTGGCAAGAAAATGTCATATCACCATTTTCACAGAGAGAAATAGTTGAACAAATTAAAAAACTCAGAGATAAAAAAGCTCCAGGTTTTGATCTACTTACATCGGAAGTCCTGAAAGAACTTCCGAAAAAAGCTATAACAATGCTAACACGCATTATAAACGCTGCTATAAAAATAAGGTATGTGCCGAATATGTGGAAAATAGCAGAGATAATTATGATACCAAAGCCAGGTAAGCCCATAAATGAGGTCAAATCCTACAGACCAATATCATTACTACCAATAGTATCAAAATTATTTGAAAAACTATTATTGATTCGAATGAGACCGATCATAGAAAATAGTAATCTGATTCCAAATTATCAATTTGGCTTTAATTCTAAGCACTCGATAATCGATCAAATTCATAGAATAACAGACATAAAAGAAAAAGCTTTAGAGGAAAAGAAAGTATGTTCCACCATATTTCTAGATGTAGCCCAAGCTTTTGATAAAGTATGGCATCGAGGCTTAATAAATAAACTAAACAATATGTTACCTAAACAATACGTAGATATACTCTCATCATATCTAGAAAACAGACTATTCAGAATAAAACAAGACGAAGAGTATTCTACTATTAGAGATATTAAAACGGGTGTGCCTCAAGGTAGTATTCTGGGTCCCATACTGTATTTGCTCTACACCAATGATTTACCAGAAATGGAAAATATAACTGTAGCTACATTCGCTGACGATACTGCGTTGATGGCAGTAGGATTAAATATTGACGAGGTTACAATTAAATTGCAAAGAGCAAGCGACAAGCTATACCTCTGGACAAAGAAATGGAAAATTAAACTCAATGAGTTAAAATCAGTACATGTAAATTTTACAAATAAAAAATTAGAAAATCAACCATTGGTAAATCTGAATGGGGTCAATATACCCCAAGAAAACAATGCTAAATACCTAGGAATGACATTAGATGTCAAACTTAGATGGAAAGAGCACATCAAAAAGAAAAAATTTGAGCTTGAAAATAAATATAGAGAAATGTACTGGCTCTTAGGTCGTAATTCTAAATTACCTATACATAACAAGATTTTGTTATATAATCAGATAATCAAACCGATATGGTTGTACGGCATACAAATATGGGGATGTGCCAAACAAACACATGTACTTTGTATACAAAAATTCCAAAATAAAGTCTTGCGCAACATGGTAAATGCCCCTTGGTATGTTCGCAACAGTGATTTGCACAGAGATCTAAAAATTCCTTGCATAGAAAATGAAATAAAAAGATATGCAACAAAGCATATAGCTCGTCTGGAGGGTCATGTTAACAATGAGGCCACTCAACTGCTAGATAATCAAAATGATGTCAGAAGGCTTAAAAGAACTAAGCCACTAGATTTAATACGATAGAATTTCGTAAACTTTTTCTTTAAGAAAATCAAAATAGCAATAAATTAACGGTTAGTCCGTTGGACTAGTATTAATGGGAGGGGTGTGGTTTAGTCAGTAAAAATCTGACAAACAATGGAAGCTACGGGGCTCATTGTGTCTATGAAGATTCCCACCAATCAAAAAAAAAAAAAAAAAAAATATCTCTATAATCTTTCAATGAAACTGGATACAATTTTCGGTGAATTATATATCAGTCAAAATGTAGAGATGAAGGTGGGTTGAAGTGCCATTTTATGCAATTTTTAGACAAGTGTTCAGCTGTGAGTTGATTGTGTTCTTGTGATAATATTAATTTGTATATTTCATTTAATTTACGATTGGCACAATTTGTGACATTGTCAGAGAAGATATCATTTGGTTTTCCTCTACGAGCTAATTCTTTTACTAATTCCTCTTCTTTACTAATTGTCTGCAGCCGATGATCAAAAATGTTTGTTTTAGCAATGACATCAATAATGTTACTCCTGCGTGTAAATAGAGTTTGTGAAAATAATTACAAATTACTTGTGTAATGTGGCTTGATCTATGTAGTATAACTGGATATTTAGTTTTTAACGGCAAATCAGCTTCCTTTAACCGTCCACCTACTCTTAAAATTTGATTGTCATCCAAATACGGACTTTTCCATTAAATTTAAGCCATTTTTCAAAATTTTTATTTGTTGACAAAAGGTTTCTTCTTGTGTGATTTTGGCACGCTCAATTTCAGTGACGGTTAACCAAGATTTATTTCTGCTGTTTCTATCGAGTTTACAATTATGTATGAAGCGCATACAGTAAGCTGTAACCCGATACATTTTTGTTCAAGATGAACAATTGTTAAAAAATTTGTTGATGGTATTGTCACATTCCACATTCGCATGATGAACTTTGATTGGTTTGATTTCTCTTTCTTCTTTTTTAATGTTAGAATTTTGAACAGTGGATAATTCCAATGTACTGTTAAATAGATGTTTTGCAAGCTTCAAGAAATTAGGTCCATTTCATTATTTTCGATTTTACTTTTATGACTCAGCACCATAATGGTTAGTGGTCTGAACGGAACCATAAATGCTAGAATAAATGTTCACAAATTCGCTTAGTCAGTTACGAAAAATAAAATAACGGTGCAGAAACATTGTATTTCAGTAATTTTATATTCTAAAAGAAGATGAAAGTGATTTAATGAGATTTGTATCATCAAGAGTTATTACTATTTATTTTAACAGTGAATCTGCAGATAAATATGCAGGTAAGCTTACAGGTCCTTTTCCCTTTCGAAATGTGTTCCTATAGAAATATATATATATATATAGTAATTATTTTGTATATTATAATTATATTATATTATTTTTATTGATTTTTTTAATTACTATTTGAGTGTAGTAGAATCAAAACCGATACATTTGCGTTAAAGTCAATTTTGAGTAAAATACAAAAAACCTTTTCTTTGTTATTTTAATTAATTTCTACTATATTTTTAAGTTATTTTATCAAAGAATAATTAATTTAAATATTATTTATATTGAAAAATTAAAAACAAAATTAATATTGAAGCTTAAGTATATTAATTTAGCAAATGATTCACTTTGTTGCAACTGTTTGCAAATGTTTGATTTTGTTACCACTACATATGCATTATGGCTTATTTTGTTATTTTGTTGCAACTATTGTCATGTTTGATAAAATAAAAAAAATAGGAATAAAATGTAAAATAATTCATTCAATTTGTTAAAAATTATTTTTTTAATTTATATTCTAAAAAACAGAAATGCTCCGTAATTCAATTTGAACGAATATGTAACACATTGTTGGTTTTAATTCAAATACTTATATCAAGAAAAATAATAAAAATAAAATTAATCGTCCTTCTAGAGAGCTAAATTATTAAATCTATATTACCTTGAAAAAAAGTATCACATTGATCGTCGTCAGCAATGTTATCATTATTTAAATAATTAATATTCACGGCAAAAATCCCTTTTGTAAACTTTTAACTAGTTTTTGTCGGTCCAAGATTGTTCAAAATGCTGTAAACATTTCTTTACACTGTAAACATTTAGAGCACTGATCTGTTGAAGGCGTTTTTAAAACTAATGTTGAAATTAGTCCGAAAAATATTTTGAAAGAACCACTTTTCTTTATGATCCTCATTATCTTTGTACATAGAATACATGCGATTTCAGGACAATTCCCTGGAAGATATTGTCTATTAGTAGAGTTAGAGCGGCAGTAGTGTGCATCATGAACATAAAATTTTTTTATTAAGTTTTTAACAGCCTCTTTTCTAGGTGCAAAAAAAAATCCAATTTTCGATTTCCGCCTCGGGTTTCCTTTGGTATTGTCCCAGTTGTAATGAAACGTTTGCATATTTCACGAACTCGATTTTTTCCTATTCGCAAAATATTTATGAAAGCTGGTAAACAAACCCGAACAAATGATAGTGACACAATTTTTTGGTGCTTTTTCTGACCCAGAAGTTCTTCTAGGTGTACAGGTTTGTATGTAGGCAATAATAAACGCGTCTTGAGAAATTTTAGGGTCATACAAATCAATTTTTTTCTGAAACTTAAACATCTATTTACTTTGATATTACTTTTAAACTAAAATTTGCGCCAAAACTAAATTTCAGATAGCTAAGCAGTAAAAGAATTAATGTGATATTGGTACCTATGGTTTTATATGTATTTAGTACTGCAAAAGACTGATTTTGTTGCAATATTTTGTTTACATGCAAAATGTTATACGTTTTGCTTCAACTAAAAATTGTAAATGTACTTTAGTTTTGATTCAACTATCGTTTTTAAAATTCATTTTTCTAATTGAAAAATGGATTTTGAAACAATTTTTATAATAAATAACATTAAAGTTCAGTCAAAAGAATGTTATTCAATCATTAATTACATTTTTTTTTTTAAATGCAAATGTATCGGTTTTGATTCTACTATACACTCATTTGTTTATTAATTATTATATTATATTAGAACCGATGTGGTTGTATTGAACATTACTTTTACGGGTTTAAACCCATGCTCCTTGGTCGTTACATCACTATACTAGAGTGGTTTACCACTCGGCTACCAAGCTCACCATCTTCACGATTTTCTCTATTACATATTATTATTCGCATACATTATTTAATCAAGTGTTCAACTTAGCTATCAAAACCCCCACTGTAATTCAATTTTCTAAAAAAACATCATTGAAGAATTTTTAACATTAATAAAAATAAACATTTTATAATAATCAAACTTTCATAAAACAAACCCAAATTTCAATTATTATTCCTATAAACATCTCAAATTTTCTAGAATCTAAAAGATGACATTGTGTTAATATTTTAAAATTTAATTCACTAAAAGGAAGAAAAAAAAAATTAAAAATCACCTTAATAATAACCTAAATTAGTAAAACACTTTAAATATTGAAATAATTTTAAAAATTTAACTTTCTAACCTCTTCTATTTTGTTTTTTTTTTTTTTTTTGCAATGTCATTTTTGTAAAGTAAATTTTCAAAATAAGAACAAGGACACTTGATGAAGGAAAAAAATATTTTCTAATGAACTCCTTACATTTTATTTATTCCTAATAAATTTACTATATTGGTTGTTTGTATTCTATTTGAACACTTTTTTGTTCACAAAAATTAAATATCTGCACGACATTATATCGAAAATTTCATTGGTTACAAAAAAAAAATGTTGTTTTTAAAGCTATAATTTAATAATTTAAATCTTATCGGTTTTTCAATATGGATTTATATAGCAAGGATATACTATAATGTTAATTATTTTTATATTCTATCATTTAACGTTCAATGTCGAATGGACAATTTAAAAAAAAAAATTGCATTTATTATTAAAGAACAAATTCAAATGAGGATATTTCGATTTTGTTATTATTTCCATTTTTTTTTATGCTCGAATTTTCGCTCTATATACAATAATGAAAAGGGTTGCGGAACAATAATGTTGATGATAATAATTTTAAATTCTAATTTCTTATGTTATTTCAAATACAAATTTCAAATGTGTTTTTTATTTACTCAAAAATAATTCAGATTTTAATAGAATTCAATAAATTTTTTAGACAAACTTAAACGTTAGATTTGTCATTTTTTTGCCTTATGTTTTTTAGGAGTAAAAAGGTTCCAAAGTGCCGACACTCCTATATCATACTCGATTGATAGCTGCTGTTTTTATTTGTTCCCATATTATGTTAGCTTTTTCTAGTTCATGCTTTATATAGTGCTCCGCCAGGTATTTTTTGGACGACCAAGTCTTCTTGTATCTACCTTTTGAGTTCCATTCTAGGCTCATTCGAACGATGTTGTTTGACGGTTTTTAGCGTTGTAGTAAAATTTGCATAATTGTTGAAAATATTCGAATATTTTCATTTAAAATTTACTAAGTATGATTATCAGACAGATACACGTACTTCGTCTTCTACTTGCAAACTTGTTCAGTGTTTGTTGTACTTACATTTTGTACTATAAATAATAATTTTTAGTTTTAAAGTGCATTCATTGAACATAATGTGTGTGTGTGTGTGTGCGAATATAAGACATTTTATTGTATATTAAAAATTATTATATTCTTTCATCACATACTGTATAATGTCGAGAACCGATTACAGTGCGGCTATCCAAATATTATATTATATTATTTGGAAGCAGTACAGAATCTTGTATTACAAAAGACTGTATTGACAGAATACAGATTTCTTTTTTAAATACTATATTACAAAATAGATTATTATTTATTTACTAGGGGCCCCTGTTGAGTAATTATAATTCAAGTTGAGGCCAAATTTAAAGTTTTACTGTATGTAACTAATAATAATAACTGATTTGTTTGTTTTTGTTTTTTATTTTAATAAGAACTCACATATATAATATGCATAATATATATTTGCTGAATAATAAAACCATATGAGTAAAAATTTTACAGTTGTGTGCGCATTATTGTTTTATATATAACTTATTTATATATTAGGAATAGAAACGAAATAAAATAAGATTAAATAGAAGCGAAATAAAATGAAGAGGTGTCTACTGCGCAGGTCCTTAAATGCTTGTTAATTATAATTATAGATTTATATTATTTAACAGTGGGATTTGCATATAAATCTGCAGTCCAACTAACTACATGTTCCTTTCAGTTCATTTTTTATCAAATATTTTATATCATTCAATTAATCTCAAGAAGAGCTATATGATCATCTCAAGACAGACTGTATAGTGAAATTGAAATTGGTTTAGGTTACTATCCCATGCCTGTTTTTCATTTACTTGCCTGTATGTCATTTGCTTGTATTTTCATTTAACTGTATTATTATTTGCCTGGATTTCAATTACCTGTATTTATATGTACAATTTATGTGTTGGTTAAGAAATCCCAAATCCGAAATAATAAACACCAAAATTCAATTCACTTATAGTTATCGAGTTCAATCATTTTGTTTGTCCAACAGCGGCTACGCATAAAAATGAATTAGGTAAATATTCTAGAAAAAGGAGATATCATCTTTTTGTATCCAACAAATATTCTGTAAAAAGCGTAGAATTTTGATTTTGAATCCAACTCTAATATCCCTTGTAACTATGAATCTCCCATATACATACATATATATTATGTATATAAGTATATGTGTATATGTATAATATTTGTCATATTCAGTATCCAGTATAGCCAGTTAATCCAGATACAGGACATTCAGGCAAATTAAATACAGGCAATTTGCAAGAAATACAGTCAGATGACACATTCCTATTGTTTTTGAATAGCTTCTATTCTTTGTATGTGTAAATTACAAAATGGAAACCAAACCTGACATGCAAGATGAGATATTCAAGATGGGACCTAACAGTAGCAAATATATAATGGTTTAAGAATCTAAAGATCGTTAAACTCTGTTGTCTAACGTCTTAAGAAGCCCAACATAGCTTTACTAAATATGTATTTTCGCAATGAAGCCTTAATGATAATTTATCATCAAAATAAACTCCTAGATTCTTAATTCATTTAACCTTTTTTAAATATTCACCTTTAAAATTATATGTAAAGATAAATGGTAGAGTTTGACGTGTATAGCACATGAATATATTTACTAATGTTTAGAAAAAGATTGTTGTTAGTACAACCATATATAAAATTTGTTTAGGTCATCTTTCAAAGCGTATGAACATCTTGCACCGACGTTATTTTTTTTAAAATCTTTACCAGCGTAAATTTTCAGATCGCTATTACAAATTATTGCAGCCACATCATTATTTGCAATATTGAACAAAAGTGGTCCTAAATGGATAGCCTGTCGAACAACAGAATTTTATATGAATAGTGATGAAAATGTAGAACGAAATAAAACAGAATATCTTCTATTTGTATGGTATGAGTTGACCAATTTTATACAAATGTTTCAGGAAATCCTATTTTTTTTTGCTTTAATTATAATAATATTTAATTGACCCGATTTCCGGTGATTGTAAAAAATTAACATGAATGTCCGTGATCGGAAAAAAAATGGACGACGTTGATGAGTCAGTATTGTCTGTTGGCCACCAAAATAAGTAGGTAAGCAATTATAATAATACGGTGTGATAAAATATGCAATGACTGAAATCGATGTAAATTATACTTTTGTGTTTGGACTTCGCTTCCATATTCATTAAAAAATTTGATGTGAGCTATATATAAAATCGGTCACTGCAGACTATTTTTCAATAAAGGCGTGTTTTATTAAAAAAAAGTTAAATTAAAAAAAAATTAAATCATTTAAACTAATTAAAAAACGATTCCTGCTAATGAGTTTTAAAAATGAACTTACATCAACTTTAAGAAACCTAAGTTAAATTATTTACATGCATATATTTAATAAATCTATAATAATTTATTTTGAAACTAAATTTATTATTAAAAATAACGTTTTGCATTTAAAATTAATTTTAAAATCATTTTTCTGAATAATATCAACCATATTTTTTCAGATTCAATCCAGATGTTTTAAAATAAACGAAAATGAAATAACAAAAAACAAAAAAAAAATTACAAAGAAACAAATTTATTCCACCATTGAATCATAAAAAAAAACCAACAAAAACTACAACATTGGCGACATCATGTCTTGTCCTTTAACTCTTTATTTAAAAAGAAAAAGATGAAAAAACAAAAACAAAAAAAAAAATATTGCTTTCGCGAAAATTCTGTTCTCGTACTCACTAACCAAAAAAGGATTTGCATTTGAATTAAAAATCTGAATAAAATTTGCATAATATTTTCTCAAAGTCGATTCATTTAAAAAAAAAACAAAAAAAAAACAATTCAATTTTTCTGCAATCAAAAAATCTTGAAGTTTTTATTTTTAATTCTACTTTTTTTTTTTTGTTTTTTGTCTTTTTATTTTTCTTTGATTTTTCAATTCATTTTTAAATATTTGTTGAATAATAGAATTACAAGAGTTTAAAAACACACAAAAATGACAAAATGAACATTTTATCAGTTATTGAATATAATAATATAGTATCTATAGTATCTACTCTATCTACTGAATAATTTTTTTTTCTACTACAAACAATAACATTTTTTTTTTTTTCAATTTTGATGAAATTTAAATTTTATATGGTAAATCCAATGCCCCTATATCTTCTAACCAAGTTACACGATGATTTTTCCGGAATATATCGAATTACGATTTTTTTTTTTTAATTTTGTTTTTGTTTTGTGTATACACTTTTTTAAATAAAAGTAAAATTTGAGGAAAATACAACTAACACAAACAAGAATATTTTGAAAAATTTAATACCAAAAATTAAATACAAACACCATCAAAGGTTTTGCTCAGATAAAAAAATAAACAACAACAGTTTTACTTACTTTCAGTGTTCATTAGAGCTTGTTAGAAGTAAGTAGGTTTCATGTCGGATAACAAAATTTTTTTTTTTTTTTATTGAAAATTATGAATGAAAATGTTTTTGTATATTTTGTAAATTTTACCAATTTAAATACAAAATATTGTATATTTTTTCAAAAATAAAACTATACCATAATTACAGGTTATTCATATACATAGTCAAATAAGATCCTTATACAAAAGACAAAATTTATATGAAAATAAAATCCCATTATTAAAGTTGCTTTTCCGGAGGCCAGGCTAGAAGATATAGAGGGCATTGAAAAATCTAATCGTACACACACATATACATGGTCCAACATACATTTTTATTTTTTATATATCAATTCAATATTAATTATTATATTATTACATTTATATATGAGTGCTTGCCAAAACAATACACAGCTATCTAACTATATTTAGACCTTCATAAATAGTCAAAAAAATTTCTCTGAAACTTGAGTTAATGCTGAAACAGATTGGAGGCTTAAAGGGCTCATTAAGTTTTTTCAAAAAAATGTTTAAATTGAATTATATTCCTGTGTTTACATTTTGTTTCTATATTTTTACTACACTTATGTTTTAGACTTTGATTGCCTAGCCTTCGTAAATAGAATAGGTGAATTTTACTAAAGTTGTTATCAGGTTTTAATCTCAATTATTCTTATGACAAAGGGTATTGAACTAGATCAAAAAAACCCGTAAAACATTTTTTTTTGCTTCATCGAGTTTTCGGCAACATATCAATATTTTTTGACCATAAATCATTGTTGAATGTTAAATTCACATAACATTCTAGTTAACAGGCTCAAGCTTACCGTAGTCAGTACTATATGATTAGCAATATGATTAAACAAGTCAATGGAACGTAAATTACGCGAATTCTCTCTAAAAGTTATTAAATCCCTAATTTTAGGTGTCTGAATATTCCCAGTAATAATTTGGTGGATAAACGTAATATCAGCTACCAATCGACGTTGTTGGAGAGATTTCAAGGCTATCGAAATCAACCTATATTCGTAAGAAGAAAGTTGAAAAGGGTCAGACCCTGAAAAATCACGTAATGCAATGTGTAAAAATTTACGCTGAACTTCTTCAATACATGAAATATCAATATTACGAATGTGGAGACCAAACTTGCGAAGCATATTCAAGTTGCAGTCGAACATATCTGATATATAAGTGCTTTGTAAATTTTGTCCAATGCATTATAAATCCTAGCATATTAAGCTTTATTAATTTTTTTTTTTTTATTTTTTTTTTTTATACGCAGGCTCGTGGGAATCTTCAAAAGACACAATGAACAGCTTGACATTGTGTGTGGGATTCTTACCCACTAAACCACACCCTTCCTATATTGCGATCTAGTTCTACAGGACTAATGAGCAATTTTTTCTTGGCTTTATTTTATTTTTCAATGTAGACTACATCCAGCGATGTCTATGTCGGCGTATTCATCCACAGCGTTGAAGACCCATCGCATCAGCGATGAAAAGCCAACCAGCTCTCCGAACAAATTTATAGCAGCCAACTTAACGAAATTCTTCACAAATCCCGTAAAAACAAATCTTTCTAAACGTGGGAGCGGGTCAACCTCCGATCACCAGCCCGACGAGTCCTCAAGAATGTGGGTGATTATTGCTGCAGTAACACAAAGGTTTTACTCTTTTGAGTCGTCTGACTATATTTCTATTATCCAGGAGCTCGACTACCTCCACATTTACATGGTGCTGAAGCCTTTTTTCGTGACTTCTTGCAAATTTCTGTATTTCCTTATCGACAGATTCTATTTACAAATCTCTATGTAGGTAATAGTTTCTTATGAACCAGGGCGCGTTCACAATGTTTCTTAGGACCTTATTCTGGAACCTCTGAATAATATCTCTATTACTTTTTTTGCTGCATCTCTCATAGCTGGATGCCATATGACCATACTGGTTTCAGTATTTCTTTATAGAGCAGAAGTCTGTTTTGTATTGTTAAGGTAGAATTCTTACCTATGAGCCAGTTCATTTTTCTATAGCGGATTTGTAATTCTTCTTTCTTGTTTTTTATGTGAGCTTTCCAGCGAAGTTTCGCATCTAACGTCATACCAAGATATTTGGCAGTATTCGAATGGGGTATTTCTTGACTATTTATATATACTGGTTTATGGTAAATTTTATTATTTGTGAAATCCACATGTACTGACTTAACTTCATTTAATTTTAGCCTCGATCTTTTTGTATAATTTTGGATTTTTGTAATAGCTCTTTGCAGCTTTTCTGTGGATTCTTTATTATTTTCTCCAACAGCCAGAACCGCTGTATCATCTGCAAACTTCGCAATAATATTATTTTCTAGTGCAGGAAAATCACAAGTGTACAGTGTTAAAATAAAATTAAAATATGCTTTGAAATTGTGTCTGTTATCCAGAATACCACCTATATCACGAGTCAACTCAGAACGATTTAAAGTTTTATTCCCAAGATGGTAATCAAATTCAATAATAGAGCTTTAAAGCTTCCTCGTAAAGCTAACAATCTGACATTTAGAAGCATTTAATACGAAGTTGTTGGTGAAGCACCATTCGATAAAATTGTTAAGATCAATTTGAAGTAGTGTGCAATCAAACATAATGATTTTGCTAATTTAACTTAGCTGATAGACCCAAGATGACGTAACAAAGGGGTGAGAAAGTGAAGAACGACAGCAGACCAGACCTGATATTGCCAACTAGATAACTATGACTCCTTCCATTTAAGACTGAGATCAGAAAAACCTATTGCGTCAATATAACAATATTATTTTACTTCAATACTCTCAACAAAAAAAAAACAATAACAACAACAACAAAAATTTACGTGTAAATTTCCTATACAAACCATAATACAATGCACATCAAAATTAAAACAAAAATATCTTTTTTTCATGTTTGTAAATATATAGTAATAATGTAAATACAAGTATGTTGTTTGTATCTATATTCATCAGGTGTTGTGAATGGAAATTTATAAAGTACATATTATTATTATCTGTAGGATCTAAATCAAAATCAACTTTACAATCAAAAACATAAAACAAATCTTTACTTCAATATATACTCATTCATTGTATATATAATATGTACATTTAAAACCTTTCAATCTTCCTTAAAATTTATATATGCATATATGTGTATAGAATATTATATATAATGTATTCTGATTTACGGGAAAATCGTTTCTATTATGTACCTATATATTATATGTATGTATATTTTAAACAAAAATAGATAATTTATCTGTTCTCTTAGACGACAAATAACTGAAGTTAGAAAAAATTGATTCCATTCTCTCTATATTATTTATACATATTTCATCTTCTTATTTTAGTATATAGAATACATTAAATCTGATTGTAATAATATAAATATAGAAATTTTCTATGACAAAACAAAAGGTTTGGCTAAATTAAAGAACTTAAGCTATACTTAATATGTTTATATGAATATACAATATCCTGATATTATAAAACATGGATATATGGTTTTGTTTTTGTTTTTTTTTTCTTTTATGTCAACAGTATTCCCTGCTATTATTTACATATTTTTTTTTTATCACCTTTTAAAGGTTCTACTGTCATCAAGGTAAAAAAAAAAAAAAAAAAACAAAAAAAAAACATAAGTGATAATAGATTAAATGTCATTGTATTATCGTATTTGAGACTTTATAACACATTATTTATTTAGATGTGTGGTATGTATGATTGTGTACTTAAGTTATAAATATACAAAGATGATTATATTTATGAAAAATTACTAAAGACATCAGGTGTAATTATTGATATTATGTAATTCGTCAAAAAAAATAAGAAAAAAAAATACAATCAAATTTTTATCACTCATAAAAAAAAAAATACAAAAAAATTTATGATAAATCGGTAATATATTGATTTTATTTTTTATATATATATATATAATTTTTTTTCTAATACAGATGTATATTATGGATATGGGATATAAGAGAAAAACGATTATCAAGGTATTTGTATAAGGATATTCACTAAAGATATTTGGGTAAAATCTAAATATAAAAATTAAGTAATAATTTGTATTCATGTAACATTACATACTTTTAAATTTTATTTTTTCTTTTTTTTTTTTTATTATGAAAATATGGCGGATATGATCATAAAATTATGTTATAAAATATTAACCCATAACATCGTAAATAGGTTTTAGGTTATAAAAAAAAAAAACATTTTTTTTATAATAACATAACAATAATGAGAAGAAATAATATATAAATGTAACATAATTTAGCAGCTGAAACATAATATTTTCAAATTAATTAGTCTTTATAAATATTAATTTTAAATTAATAAATTTTTTTTATTAATCAATTAATTAATTAAATTATTTAAAATTGAAATTTTCACCGTTAATCAATAAAATATGTATTTCACTATTTCATTATAGGTACTCTCATATAATATGTTACGGTTAAAATAATGAATTGGTTATTATTAATAATAACCGGACATTAAAAAGTAAAGTCAAAACAAAGTGTTTTATTAAATAAAATTAATGGAAGAAATTTCTTTTAAAATTAAATTAATTCAGACTTTACGCTTAAACATATTTTCCAATAGTTATAATTCTGGAATTATAATTTTTAATAATTTTATTATTAATACTAACCAAAAAGAAAGGTGAAAGTGATTAATTTGGACAGAATCTATATATAATTCTTCGCCGGTGTCAGCATGTACCGTTATAATTTTTTGTTTGAAAGAGAAATATTGTTTCTGTTTTATGCATACATTATGTTTTTAACATAAATGAAGAAGAGAATTTATTTGCAATCAAATTGCAAGAAATTTTTTTCTTTCTTTCTTACACCTCATCAAGAATGCCTTTAATATAGGAGAAAAAAAAATCAAACTTTACTCAAATTGATTTAAATGAAACGGAATATACTGTACACATTTTTTGTTAGTTTCTTTTGTTGTTTTTCTTCTTAATACATCATAGTAGAAAAGAATATTCTTTAATAAGAAGATATGCACTGGGGAAATCAAGATTCCATTTACAAAAAAATTCCATTAGTTAAAGAAGCAAAAAACTATTGTTTTTCTTATGTAATAAGTTGTGAGAAAGAAAGAGTGCGATATAAATGATTTAAAAAACCATTTAATTTTTGAAATTTAATTTTAAATAGCCCACGAGCCACGGAAGAAGATATTTCTAATGTATATGGTCGTCTGAAATCAATGTATTAAATTTATTAGGGTATGAGAATAAAGAACTTTTGAATGATTGATTTTTTACAGGTACCTACATAACATAATATTGGTTTCAAAAACATATCTTATTTCTTAAACAACATATTATTTTCTTTTATTGTCTTATAAGGGAAGTAAAATTTTTTATTAACAGATTATAATTGATGTATTTTCAATATATAAAATTTTCAGGTATTGAAACAGGTACTTAAAAAGAATACCAAGAACCAATCGTTTTTTTTTTATGAATGACTCGATGCATTTTTATTTCCTTCAAAATTAAATTTTGCCATGTAATAATCAATGATAATTTATTAATTATTAATAATATTAGAATTTATAAATAGGAAGGAAATTTGAATATTAATAATGTGAATAAATAATGTTTCTTATTACTATGCATTTTTAAATGTAACATATCTCAATATTTGTTCGATAATTTTTTTCCCACTTTGTGTTTTGAATTTTTCTCTCTCTCTCACAAATTAAATTCTTATTACTTTCTATTTCTTACAATTTTGGAAATCGACTAGAAAAATGGTAACCAATCATTAACAAATTATAAAATTTTATTCCAGTCCATTTTCTTATTAATGGATCCTTTACCTACTATCCTTTGATAGTAGATGCGTGTGCGGCTTTATATTATATAATAATTTATGTACATAATCTTTCCCCTTTTCATTTCAATCTACTGAGAATTGTTTTTGTTTTATGGATACATTTCTTTAACACAAACGAAAGAGAAAAGAAAAAATAACAACAACAAAAACAAATAAATGCCGAATGAGCACGTAATTCTTTCTGTTTCCTCCTCGTCTAAAACAAAATGGATTAAAAATATTTAGAATAATAATTTCAAAGCTATTGAACACATTCTTATTTACTTGAAAAATATATTTTAAAATAATTTTTTGACTACATTGATTATCGTAAGTTATTACATATTTTTTTATGAAAAATAATCAAAAAAACTTTAATCAATTTATATAATCAACTACATAAGTGTTGGCATAAGTGTTAGCATTTAGAGCAACGTTTACACATAAGATTCTATTTGATAAAAGTTACTTATTTATTTATTTAAGGTTTGTTTAGCTCAAATAAAAAACATTGATTTTAAATATAGAAATAAAATAAAAAATAAAAAATACAACAAAATGACAAAAAAAAAATGCAAAAATACAATTAAGAAAAATTTGAAAAAATCTTATAAATGTAGGTAGTTTATTATCTACTAATTGTTATTATCAATAACAATCAATAACAAGTAAAAATATATAGTTTAAGAATTTTAATAATTTAATTTTTAATTTTTATTTTTTATTATTATTATTATTATTATATATTAAAACACAACAAACATTAAACAAAAAGTTTAACAAATGACAGGAGTCGATTTCGATTTGAAGGAAAAAATTAGTTTCCAGCATTTTTTGTTTCAAAAATGTTTGATGATAATAGGATAATATTCCATTTTTTTCATTAAACAAAGTCGGATGTCAAAATTTGTGGAACAACGTTTACAGGACAGTCAAACTTTCAATAGTACAAACTAAATCTTGATGTCAAAACGGTACCTAATAGTGAGTACCTAATTTTTTAAATAAAAAACAATAGCTATATTAGTTTACTTTAGTTTTAATATTTTAGTGTTTTTTATTTAAAAAAAAAATAAACAATAGGTATAGATAAATAATAAATGTACCTATGTAATATATGAATATATCCTATATCTATTTATTGATATTTTGATATTGTAGTATTTTGTATTTTAAAATAAAAAAACAGTAGTTTTTAATTTTTTGGTTTTCCTAATTTCTAAAAAAAATAAACAGTAAGAAGCCAGTTTCCCGTCCGAGCTGCCTTTGCAATGACCATCAACAAAGCCAAACTCTCAATAAGGTTGGTATTTTAATTGATACACCAGGTTTTTCACATGGACAACTACATGTCGGGATGTCGCGCACTGGGAATAGAAATCATTTGAAAATTGTCACCGAAGAGAATGGAACTGTTAGAAATATAGTTTTTAATGAAATATTAGTTGATTAAATATTTCAATCTATATCAATCCAATAGTCTGTCTGCTATAATCTGCTAATTTAACTAAAGTATTACATATTACTAAAATATTGTTGATAGGGGAATTTTTGATTTCGATAATTTATAATGTAGTACAACCTAGAATGCTCTAATTTTGATTTTTCACTATATATAATGGTAGCAAAAGGTTACGTAGTAACGGGTATTTAACTAGTTTATTTAATTTATCACATAAAGTGGGAAATTCATGTGCAGAATTCTCATGCATCGCTGCATGCAGATATGCATGCATACCTGCGTGCCAGACACATGTGCATATTTTATCTGTCAAAAATATTTTTGTTTTGAAATAATGTAGATAATTGCCGTGTTTAATAAAAGTTTTAATTTAAAAATTTTTGAAAAAATTCTAATCACATATTTTGTTATCTGTCATTATCATGATTGTAAAAAATATAATTATATGAATAAATTAATGCTAGTTTGTTGTGCATATATTTTGTTATATCTAAATATTTTAAAAATTTATTATGAATATTGCAACAAAAAAGAAAGAAAATCTATACTATGGACTAGGGAAATTTTCATTCATTTCAAATTAATTAGTTTTTCTGCTATTAACTAATTTAAAATAAATTTTTTTAAAATTGGTTATAACCATAAAAAACCACACAAAACAATAATAAATATGTAAATATTAAATAACTTTTATAACATTTGTCATTATTTTTTTATTAGTATGAGTAAAATAGCAATTTTTACAATCTTTCGTGTTGGTAGCTCTTCCGCTGCGCAGCAAAACTTAGAAATAGAGATATCTTGCATCAAAATTCACTGCGTGCAGAATTACATGTAATCAGTTCCATATAAAACCATATATTCTAATTTATTTTTGCTGCGATGCATGCATAGTTCTGCACATGTATTTCAGGCATTAGCCGGTAATTATCAATAATCCCAGCCATCTTAGGTAAATGTAATATTTTATTTAAAAAATTATACATTATTCATTTGTATGTACATACTGATTCACTGATTCTGATTCACAAGCAAAATCTCGATTTACTCATTGATGCTAATTCTAATCATTTTTGACAAGAAAAAAGTATAAAAGTCAGTTAAATATTTCTAAAGAAAAAATATAGCTAAATATTGCAAAATGATTTTATATAAAAATCGGGGAATCCCGTTTTTCACATTGATAATTTGCGATAGTAACAAAATCCCGGATTTTAAAATCCTGAAGTAACATAATCCCGGGTTTTAAAAAATGTCCTGGAAATCTTAATCCCGGACTTTAAAGCACATGTAAATTCCTGGAATTCTCCGTACGAAAAATCCCAAATTTTTTTTTAAAACTACCTGCATTCTACTGCAGTGCTGTAACTTATTTTTTAACTTATTAAATGTGGTTATTTTTGAGCAAAGCTATAGTAAAACAAACTTTAAAAATAAAATTGTCGTTTTTTTTTTAATATTTTTTGCGAAAACAGGTTTTAATAAATAATTAGCGAGGATTTGGGGATGGCCCACAACTTTAAAAATAAAATTTGTGTTTTCTTTATATTTTACTTTTCAGAATCTGATATTATGATTTGGGGGTTTGACGGAATTTTAGCTATTTAGTGTAGAACGAAAAAAAAGTGTAGTAAATTTTAAATCTGCATTAAATTTTTTTTTAAAGCTGAAACTGATAATACTGAGATTTAATATAACAATAATAATTACAAATAGTTTTAATTATATTCACCATATAGGTAATTATTAATACTTACTAATTTCTACTTATATTATTCATATTTACCAAAATACGAGCATATTATTAATAATAACCGGTTATTATTAAAAATATCCGAAATTATTATATTAACCGTAACATATACACTGCTGTGAAAAAATAAATGCAATTATTCCGAAATTTATTAACAGATTGACTTCATTGTTCTTCTAATATGTTTATCTATTCAATATCTATCTGTATTGGACTTATAATGGACCAAAATTTGAAGTATTGATTAGCTGTGAATAAAAATTGTGAAGTGTAATACTAATTAAAATAATAATGGATAAAATAAGTAACGAGTTGAAGATTAACATGATTGTACGCGAAAATTTGTCAGCAAGGCAAATTGCCAAAGGATTGTATTGCTCTAAAGGCAAAGTGGCTTATATGTTGAAAAAAATATCGTGAAATCGGGGGTATTCATAGGACTAAAACATCAGGACAACCTTTGTAAGACAGTGCAGGTCGGGGACTACTTTATAAAAATTTACACTTTGAGAAACTATTTCTAAACGTCTACAGATTATGGAAACGATCTGTATAGAGCAAGCGAACCACGATTTTATCCAGTGCACGATAGTGATGGGCGATAGCTGATTCGACGAAGAGTAGAAAAACAATTAAGTAATGAATACATGCAAATGTTGTCACAAAATCTGAAGGGGTAGTGGTATGAGAAATAGGAAGATTATACTTTTCTTCCTCGGAAAATTAATGCGGATGATTATATAAACAATTTTGGAAAACGAATTGGAACCTTCTGTTCATATGCTCGACTTTGGACACTATTGTGATTTCATTTTGCAACTAGACATTGCTGCTTGCCACACTACTGCTAGAAATGGTTAGATATTGTAGGTTAGATATTGCAATTTCGTCTCTCTGAATATTTTTTTTTGTGTTATAACATAGCTACTTTTTTTTAAATTTTATTTTCAAATTCAAGATCAAATGAACAACAAAAATATCACAGTAATGGAATTAATGGTCTCCATCTATACGAGATCTAAATCCTATTGAAAATATTTGAACAAAAGCTACAGATTGCAAATAAAACATCAACCCTAAACAATGGACAATCAAACCTTTAATTAGAAAATTAGAACCACATGGAGTTCAATATCATCTTCATTCTATTGAGAAACTTGTCCGACTCTATGAAAATAAGATGGTGAAGCAGAGTAATTGCAACTAATGGAATACCTATACCTATATAAACTATTAATTTTTATAAATATTTTAAATCATTCTTGTTATAATAAAAAAAAAATTGTAAAAAATGTCTCATCGGTCCAAAAATTTAGAAATAAATAAAATTTTGTTAATTTTGAAAATTTTGTAACGATGCTAGCATCACATAAAAAATACGAAAATTTTTAATTTTTTGAACAAAAATTATTCAAAAACTAAATCGAAAATTTAATGATGATTAATGATTAATTTTTTCTAGATGTGTCTAAATTTTTTCTAGGTGTTTAAATGGTATTTATGTTGATGTCAATTTCTGAATCAGATTATGAGTGTACCCGAAAATATTTATGACTTTTGCGTGCTATTACATCGCTTTCAAATAGAAGATGGACGTTAAGAATCCTCTTCCCGTAAGTAGATTTTGCATCTATCTAAGCTTATCAGTTTTGAATAGATATTTGTTAAATGAGCCGTGCCCTGTAACAAGCTATGCCAGTTTTAGTTTTTTTAATTTGCCTAAAAATTTTTTGTACAGGTAAACGTTTGAATATTTATTTATTTTTTGTTCAAGAAACCCAAAAGTGCCTAATTGCTCGTATTATAAATAGGGTGTATTATAAATTTAAAATTTAAACCATTTGTTTGAACGTGCATTGCTTGTCTCTGGTCCTAAGATTTGACTTATCGCGCCTGTTTTTACAAGGATATCTATTTCCTCATTACCTTTTATTTCGGAATGTTCAGGAGTTCACATAAAAATGACCCCATCTTCTTCTGTCAACTTTATTAGGCTTTACAAGCCTTAACTTTCAAGGCGTAATCTGACTGTTTAAAATTATGTATATGCTAGCACTCTTGTACCCCTTTTTAATGTATTTCAATGTTCATACTTCGATGGCATAGGTTTCGATTTGAAACACAAAACTCGGGGTTATTCGCTTTTCCCATAAACAAAGGATATCAAACAAAAATTTGTTTACAGAAGCATTATAGTGCGTTACCATCAGAGTTTGAGTACAAAAGCGGAGTTATCTGGTTTTTCAAAAATTTATAAAATTAAAGTTTATTCGAAGTTAACTTAGAGCTAAGTTTATTATTGTTTATCTACCTATACTTCAACACGATTTTGATTTTTCTTTTAATAATTTCCGAAAAAAATAGATTAAACGAGATTTTGGTAAAAAAAAATTTAAAAATGACATTTTAATAAAAATAGATTATAAGAAACGAACATTCGTAAATGACTCTATATATACAAGTCTATTTATTCGATTCCTCCTGCAATAGGTATTTGGTTCATCAAAGTTACTGATATAAATGTGTTTATTCTGCTGTTAAATGTAAATGTCATCATCATCATCACTGTCCTACAACCCCATCAGTGATCAGCTGGTATTATTGATTGGGTGCATGTAATATGCATCTATTTTGATTTATTTGTATTTATACTGTCATTTACAGAAACATTCAATCATTTTTTTTTTTTAGTATCCTTATTCTGTACAACTATCTTAACCATAAACAAAGAAATTGAGTACAATATTTGAGAGTAATTGACATATGTTTTGAAGGAAAAAGTCCAAAGATTCTTAGCCTAAATTAAATTTTGGTTTTTGAATCCATTGGTCTGAAACGTTTCTATCTACACTCGCTTGCTCTGCTTCGTTATTGCCTAGTTAAGGTGCAAATGAATTTCGGTGAATTTCTAGGTCGATATTTACATATTTGAGTACAGTCCTACCACGCTGTATAAATTATTGGAAGCAAGGTAGGTAGGTAGGTAGTAATGACTGCCGACACTACATCGACACACTTAGACCGGTGAAGTACCCTATTCGTTGAACCAATTTCAGCTTTTAACAAAGGGGCGGAGGTTTTTGATACCAGCGTTTTCAAGATCACCCAGCGAGTCCAGAAAGAAGGCTCCTAAATGGGTTTACCTTTTATGGTAGACACCAGGGCAGAAACAGAGTAGATGTTGGACAGTTTCATCCTCCTCCACCTCTCTACAAGTTCTGCAGAAGTCGTTTGAGGAGAGTCCCAGTCTTCTGGCATGTTTACCAATCAGACAATGACCCGTAATGACCCCTACCATAGTGCTAATGTCCTTACAGCTTTTCATGGTTAGTAGGTTAAGGGATCGCTTCAGGGTCAACATAGGCCAGATCTGCTTGGTGATATTGCAGTCTGGTCTAATTGACCATCTAAAGTTTGAAGCTTTTATTGCATCATTTCGAAGCAATAAATTACAGGTGGCAAGAGGTGCACCTAGATTGCTCAGATTTCCGGAAGGAGTTCTAATATAGTGCCCTCTCTAGCAAGTAGATTTGCCATGCAGTTACCCGGAATATCACTGTGTCCTGGCACCCATCGTAATAATATGTTGAGCATATCCTCTAGTTCGTTCAAAGAACTGCGACAGGCTAACACGGTTTTTGAGTTGATGGCTACCGACTCCCGTGCTTTAATTGCGGCCTGACTGTCTGTAAGTATACAGATATTTCTAACAGATATTACGCTGGATCTCAGCCAGTCTGAGGCTTCTTTTATTGCCATCACCTCCGCCTGAAACACACTACAATGTCTTGGTAGGCTGAAGGATAGACTAATATTCAGGTTTTCCGAGTAGACTCCACCCCTCACTCTGTCATTAGGTGTACGTGTTCCTTATTTAGAACCGTGCTACTCTTCCAACTTTTCCTAGATGGAATATCGATTTGATATGATCTCTCAAATAAGTACCCTATAAGAGTCAGATCTAGGTTCTCTGGAATAAATTTCTTGTATTCCATAATAGAAGAGTGGCCAATTAATTGTGGTTTCCACTGGAAAGAATATTGGAAGCCAAAGAATAAGAGAAATCCGGGAAAGCAGTCAACTTACCTTCAAAATTTTGCTGAAACAAAGTATTTATAAAAATAAGGATCAGAAGAGGGTCGAAGATTGAACCACACGAAATAAAATAAAATTATATTTGAATTCACCACGGAAGTAATTTTTATTATCCTAGAAACTTATTTTATTTTTTATTTTTTTTAATAAATTAATGTAAACCTAAACAATTCAAATAAAGAAAGCTCAATTTACAAAACAAAAGATAATAAAAAAAATTAAAAATAAAAATAAAGGATTAAACGTGATCTTTAAATTTAAGGATTATACGTGAAATTTGAAAACTGCAAATCACTTCAGAAAAATAAAGTTTTCTTAATAAAAAAAAAAAATAAAAATAAATTTAAAGTTTTGTACCCTCATTATAGTAACTTTATTATTGTCAATTAGTATCCCTAAAGTACCATAAAAACTTCATAGAAAATTTTATTCTGTTACGACATTTTTTTATATTTTGCCCCTTTTTTTTATATTCTTATTCATACAATAAAATTTGACCAAAATCATTAAATAAGTTTAAATGAGAATAACCGAAAAGAAAGAGTTTAATTATGTATAATTAAAATGGTTAAGGTGCTCATAAATATAGATACAGTTACACAGTTTCAAAATGTTAGGATAATAAGATTTGATTTAATTAAACAATATCCAACCATACTAAGATAAATTATGTTAACCGCAATAACACGTAAAATAAAATTAATACACACACATATATCAATTACTTCTCTTGTTAAAATAGGAAATTATTTTTTATTTACTTTATATATATATAAATACATGCCAGGCACGAAGCGTCCATATATTGAGTTGAATGAGTACTTCTCCAAATAAAATATTATTTATTATTTTTTACAACTTAATATAAAATATATATTTAATTTAATATAAAAATTACTTAACAACAAAAATTCAAATCGAATCGAATCATCATTATTTTCTATTATTCTTTCAATCATACAAGACAACAAGATATATTCAACAACCACAAATTTAAAATATTTGAAAATAATGCCTATTAAAAATCATTATTCTCTTACCAACCAATATAGCTATAAATTGCAAAAAAAAATGTAATGACAAATTAAATATCATTCTCCTCATTTACAATATACATACACTCAAACACACTGTCTCTATTTAGTTTCCTAAAGCAACAGCAACAAAAAAATAAAATCTTAGAAGGAAAAAAAATTGAATGAGTCGCTGATATTCATTCCAAATCTACCTGATATAATTAGAAAATATCTGATAGAAAATAGATTATCTAGGGAAACAACAACAAAATATCACATTACACAAAATGAATTTACAAACAAAAAAAGTAACAAGGAATGAATTAATTTTGTGCATTATTGTGGTTGTTGACTTAAATGAGAATTAATATTTATATAAATAATGTACAATTTAGTTTTGGGGTTTTTTAGAGAGTGGTATTGATTTGTGTTAAGTAATTATGTAGTTTTTTGTTATTTAATGCTACATTGTTTATTTTCAGCCATAATTTTATTTTATGCAGTTTTGAAACAATTAATTTGTTAATAAATTTAAAAATTTAAAACATTTTGTTTATTATTTATTTATTTATTTTAACAGCTGATCCTACAGATAAGTCTGTAGGCCAGCTTTATAGGTCCTTTTCCCTTTCGAAATGTGGGCCTTTTATTAAATTATATTAATTATTTCGTATATATTTTTATATATTATATTACTATATATTTATATTATTTTTATTAATGATATTTTTATCTTTATTAATTATTAAATTATATTTGAACTGATGTGGTTGTATTGAAAAATACAGTTTCAGTAATATTCGCCATTTGAAAAAAATTTAGGTTCTGACGGTATTTTTTTTTTTTTTTAGTTAACTTTTATTTTATTCTCTTGTTTCATTCTGTTTACAATTAGAACAAAAGTTTTATAAAACTAATATTATTTCTTAATTTACTTAAAACTAAAGCCTTAACAATTATTTAATTTGTTTAGTTTTTTTCACAGTATTATTTATACACCATCAATATTTTGTTATTTTTATTAGCAAAAAATTTATTAAGATTTTTTTATTATTCTGGAAAATTTCGATAAAAACCAGAATTTCTTTAGTTTTTTTCTTTATAAAATAAAGCTTAAAACTAAACTAGAACTACGCTTAATCTAACCCTAACTAATTAACCCTAATCTAACTTATTCTACTGATATATTTAACTATTATATTCATTTTCATGAACTATGTAACCACCAATAGTTTGTTGATAATTGTTTATCCTTTTCAGGAATAAACATGTCATATTTTAGTATATTAGTCTCAATATTCTGTGGGTTATATTCTATACACTTGCATGTAGCCCTTCTATTATAGTGATATAATAGAGGGACATACTCGTGGTTTTGAATATACCCTTTAGAGTCAAGATATATAAAGTGTTGGGGCGCAATGAAACCCGTTTTTAAAGTATTTTTAATGTACGCCTCATATTGGATATAAGACCATTTTCTAACGTATTAAAAGATCTTTCAAAGTGATTGCGAATAATTTTTATTAAAAAATTATCGAATCTTATAATGTTTGCTTTTCGGTACAAACATTTATTAGAGTAAAAATGTTTGTAGTCCATTTCTGGTTTTCTATGTAGATTTACGCAGGCTCTTATGCATTTCCTTTCAAATTTCCTGATTTTTTCCATTTGGCTTGCACTAATATTGAACCAAATTGGTCCAGCATACGAAACAGTTGGTCTAATAAGGCCCTGATAAGCTAAAATTTTTACTCTATTATTTATAATTTTATTGTAAAATAATTTTTGACAAGCCATGAAAGCTTTTGTGCCTTTTTGCACTGCTCTGTCTACGTGGGAAATAAAATTCAAATTTTGATGAAGATATACACCTCAATATTTGACAATTTGTTTTTACTAATATTTATATTATTTGGTGCCTTAATTTCAAATTCTTTCCAGTGTTTTTTAATATTATTATTAACTTTGTCCACTGTATTGCGGAATAATATCGCTTCACATTTGTGTATGTTAATTTTCAGTAACCATACTTTACAATAGTCTACGGTAAGGTTAAATTGTTTTTGAACATTAGTTTGCACCTCTTTTATATTATTTGTTGCGGAGTATATGATGAGATCGTCGGCAAAGGCGATAGCAAAATTATCGCCCTTGATATCATTGAGCATATTGAGAAGATCTGTTGTGTACAGAGAAAATAATATTGGTGAATTTACAGTACCTTGTTGTAAGCCACTCTTAATTTGGAATAAATTCTCTGAATTCGATTTATTTGCTATTACGAAACTATTTCCAGTAATCATATCTAATATTAATCTAATTAGATTGTTTGGGAACATTCGCTTTATTAATTTATATATTAAACCTTCTATCCATACGCTATTAAGGGGAAGTATTTCGAGGTCTATAAGGCAAGCACCAACGCATTCTTTTTTATTAATATACCAACAAATATCAGATGTAAGTTTATTAATAGCATAATAGGTTTTGACGGTCGTTACATTACGAATTGTTATTATTTTTTTTTTTTATTATTTATAAATAATTATAATAGAAAATTGTAATTGTGTAATTGAAAGCTACTAATAACAACAATAATAAAACGGTGTAATCAGCATTTTTCAATAAAATCTTATAATTCGTATACGTTGTATTTTCCAACATTAATATGGATTCTGATTTGGATATTGATTTCTTAAAATCAGAACTTAAATTAAAGTTATATTTTCAGATTAAAATTTTAATAACAAAAACAAACAGTATTTGCGAAATATTAACATTTTTAATTGAAACAGAATTAAACAACTCTTTTAATGAATAGTCTAAACTTTGTTGATAATAACACTTCCTCTATAACAACTATTTCAGTTGAGCCATCATTTTTCTGCCTAAACAGAATTAAAACTACTTTGAGAAATAGATGTGAACAATTTTAACTGTCGAATTTAGCAAAAATTTCAATAGAAAAGGAAAGCCAAAGCAAACTGATGTTTCCTTTTATAGTGCTTCCCCAGTTGAAAATTTCACGCCCCGTCACTGATACATGCATATACATGTAATGAAACTCTAAGGTCTACAGAAATAGGGTATATAAATTCATAGAAGACAATTTATTTCAATAGAAGTCACTTTCTTAGGCAGAATTGACCATTCCAATTGCTTTAGTCACTTTCTTAAGTATAAAATTTTCTTTCAGGATCATTTCGTATTGTCTTTCATCCTTTTTTATTCATACGCACACATGTACATAAATATTTTTTTTTATACATCACAATATAATTTTAAATAATATCGTGTCGTTTTTTATTTTTATTTAAATTAGAGGTCCTTAAAATTTAAAAAAAATATATATTCATATAACAAGACATGTTTTCTTTATTATAATATACAAAATAAAAAATAAAATGTGAAAAAATATATCATAAGAAATTAAAAAAAAAAAATTATTATTGTTTTTATTCTTGAGTAGGATAATCTTTTTTATTTCATATTTTTTTAATTTTTCGAGAAAGGAAAACAAAAAGTCGTCAAAAAGTCAAATGTCCTTGCTTCGAGCAATATCAAATCAATGTCACATATAGCATATAATATAATTATATATACAATAGTATATAGATATGTATATTCACATTTTCTTATACATATGCCTATTTGCTCATATATCCTAATCCTAATCTATGTTTTTTAAAGGCAATGTCCTCTATTTGAAAAAAAAAAATTTGTACCAGTACAACCCAGGAATGGAAACCGGTTTCGAACTCGAACCAAACTCATGCGAATCATGTTAGCACCATCTAGGAGCCAAAACTACGAATCATTATTAATTTGTTTTTTAAAGCAAAACCAATGACACAAACCATTATTAATTTTACAAAAACCATGAATCATTAATTTTTACCATTATAAATTTTTGTCAATTTTTTAGTTATTAATATTAGTTTTTCAGTTATACATATTTAGTTATATATAAATATATAATTCCTGATTTCATATAGAAATTGTTCAAATTCTGAAAAAAATACATAATGTTAAATTCAGAAATTTGTTCCCAACAAACACGAGCCAAAACCTGGTTTTCTTAATTACCAGAATCCAGAATTGAACTAAAATCATTTTCGTAAAATAGCAAAAACAATTTAAAATTTATTGGAAACTTCACTGATCCAAACCAACATATTTTTTCAATTGGGATAACCATCCCTAAGAACATTAATTTCGAAAAAACATTTAAAATAAGCCTAATCATATGCAAATTTATTGAAAAAGAAATCAAAGATATTTTTTGTAACAACAAAAATGATATGATACCAATGAAAACACACACACATGTGTGCATGACAACCAAGTATTAATTTCATACTATATTTTGTATAATATGTACACTATTTTTTATAACAGTTAAAAATCTTAATATTTCTTTCTAAGCTATTACGAAGACAATATAGAGGGATAGAGACTTTAATCTACTTATGAAAATTTTCCATAATAAGTAGATATAAAACAATAACAGATGGTGGCACGAAGACTTTTTCACTAAGAAAAATTATGAAATCTATCAATGTGCATTGATCAAATGGAATTAGATCAAAGATATTAATAACATTAAGATGTGTCATACATATTGCAAAACAATGAAATGAACATTAAAATTTCAAATTGTGTTATAGAATTAGAATAACAACAATTATGTGCATACAACAGGGGTGGGTAACAATAATGTATAATTTTGCTGTTGTAAATTTACATCGTACGTTTATTTAAAAGACGTGAGCGCACCTATTGAGTTCAAATCATTTTTATAAATGCCTTTATAGAACAATACAGCGGTACAATATCTAAATTGTTTATTTAGCAAACATATACTGTAGCAAAGAACATAGTAGGTAAATACAGATAAGTACCGAAAAAAATTTAAGTTAACTAACAGAATTATTAAAATCAATTCCAATTCAGAATTGTCAAAACAAAAAATGTTATTATTTCACTGCTGTTGAATAGCGATATAATATTCACAACAACCATAATCATAATCCAAAAGTATCAATTCAAATCTTTAATTGTCATCCGCAAAGCCGAATTAAATCCCAGATTTTGAATCCAGAAATGTCAATCGTCAAGTCTTCAAATGTGTAATTGACAATTCTAAATTATCAAAAATCGCAACGTTTGTCGCTACGCGCTAGATGCAACGAGAATTATTTGATAATACGGATCATCATTGTCAATTCTGCAGAAATATTAACATCAAAATCATTTTTTTTTTTATTATTCTTATAATTAATAACAAAAATTAAATTTTACAGAATTACACAAATCATCTACTGTTTAAAATTAAGTCAAAAGTAGCATTTATGAAAAAAAAAACAACCTGAAACATGAGGTTATAAAAACATGAAATTATTTAAACGAAAACCACCATATTTTTAAATAAAAAATCCAACAAGTCTCCAACAAAACATAAATACAAATCAAATTTACAATGGCAGTACTGTAGACATACAAAGTGAAATGACATTTACTTACATACAAAAGTGATATACACTACCAAGTACATCAACATAAACTCAACAAACGTGCTATATATGACATTTGTCATTTACCTTAGATAAAAAAATATAAACTAAAAGTTATTCTTCATAAAGATAATTAATTAAAATATAAATAAAATATTGTAATACAAAAATGTCTTTATTAAGAATAAGGTAAATTTATTTTAATTAAAAAAGAATTATATTTATTAATAAAGTAAAACATTTATATATATTTTTTTTAGAAAACCTAAAACACGTAAAGGAAAACGAGTACTGATTGCTCGTGAACCTCAAGTTCAGGAATCGGCTAAAAATGTTTTATTTCTAGAAGGTAGAAAATGTTCAGGAGCAATAAAAGGTTTATTAAAAGATATATTTCAATTAAAAAAACCTTTATGTAAAATGCTAACAAGAAATAATGACATATCTCCTTTCGAAGATTCTGCATCTTTAGAATTGTAAGTAAAATACTTTTTACATCATACTCTATAAAAAATAACTATTTAATATTTATTTGTAGTTTAACATCAAAAAATGATTGTGGAATATTTTTGATGGGTTCAACTTCAAAAAAACGTCCTCACAATTTAATATTTGGAAGAATATTTGAAAATGAAATTTTAGATATGGTAGAATTAGGAATAAAATATTATCAGGGATTAAGTGATTTTCCAAATGAAAAAATTGGTACATGTGTAAAACCATGTTTAATATTTAATGGTCCTAAATGGAGTCAAACTGAGGAATTAAGACGATTAAAAAATCTCTTCATAGATTTATTTTATCGAGAAAAAGTTGATGCAATTCGTTTACAGGGCATTGAACATGTCTTATCATTTACTGTAACTGAAGATATGAATATATGTGTAAGATCATATAAAATTTTATTAAAAAAATCTGGACAAAAAACACCTAGAATTGAATTAACAGAAATTGGTCCATCAGTTGATTTTGCTATACGTAGAACAAAAATTGCATCAGATGATTTGTATAAACAATCTAGAAGACAACCAAAATTATTAATATCTAAAAAGAAGAAGAATCTTAGTACAGATGCCCTGGGTACAACGCATGGTCGTGTACATGTTGGAAAACAAAATATACAGAAAATACAAACAAGAAAAGTTAAGGGTCTAAAGAAAACACCTGAAGAAAGAAAAGAAGAACGAAAAAGAAAGAAAGCCGAAATAAAAGCAACTAAATTGAATTTATAAAAATCAAATTGCACGCATAAAAACTAAAATTGGTTTTTTTTATTTTTTTTTATTATTATTTGATAATCTATAAAGAAAAATTTTATTTTATAAATTAAATAAATGAAAAAATTAAAAAAAAAAAAAAGGTTTAATACATTCTTTTAAAAATGTACCTAGGTAGGTATATTAATAGAAAATAAAACTATTTTCCAGAAATTGACATAATTATTTAGTTTTTCATTATAAAAAGAAAAAAAAAATGATCTTGCACAATGAATTTTTCAATTTGAATGTGGATTCGAAAATCAAATCTCTTGAATACGATTTTACAAAAGCTAAAAATAATTCAGTCTGATATAGTTAAAATACAACTTTTTATTTGTAATATTTCATAAGAATTTTATTTTCTTTTTATGAATTTTTCTTTTTATTGTAATTCTATTTCATATTACACACAATAGAAAAACGTTGCATATATATTATTTTTAATATATAATTTTCTAGCCTATATTTTTATATAAATATTTTAGTACATATTTTATTCTATGATAATTTAATTTTTGTATTCTTAAGTTTTAAAAGTTTGTTTTCAATTTTCAATAGTACAACATGCAGCATACCATTTTATAATATTTACATAATATAAGTATGTATGCATTTCTGTATTACTATTTGTTATATAAAAAAAAATAACTAATTTGTATGACAAATATAGAATTCATTATTTTTTTCTATTTACAAATCGAAATTCAAACTCAAATTAATGAACTGAAATAGAAAATCTTAAAATTTACATGTATGAAAATATTATTAATTTAATTATGTAGGTATTTAAAATATAAATTAAAATTATACCTATATTATATTTTATTTTATGATTTTAACATATTAATATTTGATAACTGGACATTCAATTTTTAGAAGGTATTACATATGGTACATATTTCTAATTGACTAAAGCAATTAATTTATATTTTGTAGTTTTCAGAAAATTATGTAATTAGTACAATATATTTTTTAGACAAAGCTTCGGATACTGCTTTTATTATCAAGAATTTTTGCTTAAATAAAAAATCAGATATTTTTTGGGCTTTTTCTAAAATTTTGTAAATAATTTGTTTTATAACAGACATTAATTTGTTTTCTATGATTCAATCTTAATTGGTTTTATCGACCCGACTCGTCTTTAACTATCAATATTAATTAAAAATTTAATAAATTCGTATTTTATTATTAAAATAAAAAAAAATTCAATGAAGTTTTTTACTCCTTGTCCCTTCCTTTTAAATGGCTTATTGTTTAATTAAGTAACAAAAAAAAAATGTTAATTTTGAAAAATTGAGCAAATTTTTATAAATTTTTCAAATTTGAATTTGAGTTTAATTTGGGATTTTATTTCTGCTATTCCAACTCTAATTTTTTTTTTAAATTCAAAATTTTATTTATTTGATATCCCATCATAACAACATCATTTTAAATCTTGGGTTGAATAAAAATCAAATCTTTGATTAATTAAAATTCATTATTTCAATTAAATGTGATTTTTTTCATGCTTTTAATAATTTTTATCGTATTATGTTTAAACTGATAATTTTACATATTTAAATTTAAATATTTTTGTTATCACAACACTGAAATTTTTATTTATTGCATTTTAAATTAAATATAAAAGATGTGTAGTTTGAACAGGTAATATTCTTTATATTTACAAAAACAGGAAAAATAATGATATGTAGTAAAGTAAAATTGTTTACCTAAAATGTTAAAAATAAAAAGGTTGAAATATATTTTTTTAATAAAATATTTATGTTATATTTATTTAATTTACATATTTTTAATTGTTTAATTT
This sequence comes from Argyra leucocephala, assembly GCA_963942445.1. NCBI lineage: Eukaryota > Metazoa > Arthropoda > Insecta > Diptera > Dolichopodidae > Argyra > Argyra leucocephala. The sequence goes on from OZ012680.1 coordinate 129,503,720, forward strand.
TATGTTATAATGAAATTAATGATGTGAAATAGACAAAATTAAAATAAAATTAAAATATACATTATAATACGTTGGATATGTTAAATAAATATATTCTGATGAAATTATAATTAAACAATAAAATTAGTATCACTAATTTTAAATTAAACATATTCTAAATAATTAATAAGCTAATTCTAACAAAAAAAAAAAATGTTTTTAAGAAATACCTTTTTAAATAAATTTTTTTTTTTTCACAAATTATTAGAATTATTATTTCGCATATATTTAAAGATTTGTTACAAAATTGAAATGAATTATTTTAATAAAACTGACCATATATATTAAACAAGAAATACAAAAATTTTTAAGATTTCATTCATTATCAATTAAATCAGTCTTGTGATTTCTAAAATTTTTATAAACATTTATTGAATTTGAAATTTTAAAACATATTTTTAAGATCATTATTCTTGTTGTTAAAACTATTTTTATTTTGTAATTAGTCACAAGCCTTATCTTTTGTATTTTAACTTCATACAAATTTAATTTTACATTATAACTGACGTTTTTTTTTTTTTTTTTTGTTATTCTATTCTTATTTTAATTATTTTGGTTTAAAATATTCTTAAAAATTACTCTTTGCTTTTTTGAATGTTTTCTAAATTAATGAATTTTGAAACAATCTGTTAAATTTAGTACAAATTAAAATAGTTTAAATTGATTTATAAAAATAAACTCAAAAATATTCATTGTTTAACATATGCGAAAGAAAAATTCTAAAAATAAACGTAAATAATAAATATATCACAATTTTCTATATTTTAATATCGGCCTGATTAGACATTTAATCATAAATTATGCATAATATATGTAATATTTGTATTAAAATTTATTATAAAATATTAACTACATTTGTATATATAATATATATGTAATTGATATTATATAATAAATTTGAATACAGATGTTAATGAAATAAAATTTTATGATAAAATGTCTATATTTTTTTATATTCAAATTGTGATAATTTTACATAATAATTCATCAAGATTCTAAATTTATAAAAATTGTAATTAAAAATGAATAAAACTTACAACATTCTAACAATATTTTTTTCGAAATTATATACATGTCTATTAATTAACAATAAAAAACAAATTTTAATAAAAAAAAAAAATCTAAAAATATGAAATAATGAATCTTTTTAATTGATTATCATTCAATTTTCTGAACAATTAATGAACTTTATTATATTCTAAGGCAGTGTATTTTTTTAACCTTAGGTTTGATAGCATGCATTTTCCTTGATATACATGCATAGTTGAAACTAATTATTTACGAACAAAAAAAAAATTTCAATTATTAATATTTCTGGAAGAAATTTACCTTCATCACTATTATTACAATTTACTTAGAAAAGTCGATAGTAAATTACGTGATTCAGAGTGAAATGGATGTTGTATAATTTAATTAAAAACAACTCTGATTTAGAGAATTTTTATATTTTCCGTTTTAATAAAAAGTTAATCGGCAGCAAATATAAGTATGGTAGAATTATGGAAATATTAAACGAAAAATAAAAAATTAAATAATAAATTTCGTGTTGTAAATAAAAATATTTTTACAGCGCTAAATATAAATCTGTAACTGAAAATTTTGCATTTTACAAAAATTGTATAAAGAAACCGCTTATTTTAATAATTGTTTAACTAAAAAAATTCATTTACCATAATCTTATTTTTGTATTTAAATATTTTACTAATATTTAATTTCTAGAAATTATTGAAATAAATGTTTTAAATTTTCATTATACGACTGGAAAAAAATATATGTACATGTATTTTTCACTTAACACTATACATAGGTGTTTAATAGTAAGTTATTATCTGAAAATTTAATGCAATTCTTATTTGAGTAATTATTCGATTATAAAAATATTTTCTATAACTTTAATTAATAATAATGTATGTAATTGTATTTCATTTTCAGTATTATTATAATATTTTATATTATAATTTATTGAAAATAGATAATAGTAATATTATTAAATAATCATTATCATTAAATTTTTATTAATAGTACAACATACCGAAATTTAAGTCAGTTATTAATATTTATTGATTAAATACACATTCATTATAAGTTTATAGTTTGATATTTCTGATGAATTCAATGCCAATATAAAAAAGAAAACTTTAATATTTGTAATAAAAATTGTTTATTTACATTTGTTTACAACATATTTTCGTAATTCACGTAACAATAAAATTCACGTAATTCATAAAAAAAAAAAAAAAAAAAAAACTAACAGTTCTTTAAAATTAAATCAATTTTAATAAATTATACTATATATATACACATGATTTTCAAAAATTAATAAAAACAAGTCTTTTGCTTAAAAAATGTTTATATTGAAAATATTTTATAGAATATTTATAGTAATTCTAATCACTAATATAGCGATTTCTTTATACAAGTTTTTTTTCTTTTCTTAATATATTAAAAAATAAATTAAAATTAACATGATAAAGTTATAATAATAATAATTAATTTACATTTAATTACAATGTCTAATTTATAGTGTCAAATCAATGGATAATGTTCGATTTGGGGAATTAATTTTATTAATAACATCATTATTATCAACATATTGTATTAATTGCTGTAATTGTAATAATTTATTTGTTGCAACATTTGCGGCTTGTGCCACTACAGTTGAACTATGTAATTGCGATGTTGGATTTAATATTATTGATGAGTTTGTTATAACTGAATTAAGATTATTATGTCTAATATGATTTAATGGCAAATTATTATTTGTTGATGTTGTTGTTATATTACTAATATTATTATTTATGTTATTAATATTATTATTTGGCAACCATATATCTTCTGTATTTTTACTTTTATGTAAATTATTACTAGAATGATCAACTAAATTTTCTTGATTATTACTATTACTATTCAAATCATTATTAATTTGTTGTTGTAGGATCATTGTCGTTGTTGGAGTTGTATTACTGGATCCTGTTGAATTAGCGGTATAATTTGAAAATAAAAACACTGATGGTTGTAATGGTTTGGTTGAATTTGGAATATTTGATGCTAAAAAATTTCCTTCAAATTTATTTTGTTTTCGAATTTCATCTATAATATTTGAAGCCATACCATTTGAAATTGATGCTCCTGATAAAATTATATTACTAGAAGATTCTATTGGCGTTAATGATAATGGATCTAAAATTTTTTTTAATGGTGTTACAGTTATTTCACTATCATTGTGTAATTTTTGTAATATTGTTTGTAATTCTAATCTAGGCGGTTTTCCATTCGAATTTGTTAATAAATTTATTTGTAAAGGTACCATAGGATGTTCAGGTTGCGCTGGACATTCGTCAATTATTTGTGGATCATCATCATCATCATCTTCATCATTCACATTGATTTCAAATTCATCGCCACCAAATAAATTTTTTTGTATATTTAATTGAACTGGCAAATTTTGAGCTATAGATAAACCACCATTTATATAAATTTCTGATGTCGAAATATCATTTTGATTTTGTTCTAATTCTTCATCAGATGAACACAAATCTATCGTATCAACAATTATTAATTTTTCTGTATTGTGTTTCTGTCTTGATAGCTTTTGTAATTGTTGTTGTTTTTGTTGTTGTTGCAATTGTAATTTTAAGTTACGTTGTTCTTGTTGTTGCTGCTGTTGTTGTTGATGTGTTATTTTCCATTTTGTTGAACCATGCGATTGATCACGTATAAGTTTAATATTTAAGTCGGAATTGACAATTGAATTATTACTAGAACTACTTAATGATGATCTACGCTTTCTTTTTATGTCACTATCAGTAATTTTTCTTAATCTTACTGTAATTGGCCGGCAACGTTTTTTCAATATTAAATCATTTAGGAACTTTAAGCTGTCAATACGATATTGACTAAAGTATTGCCTACGTGGAAACGTATACCTATGCTTAGAATTATCTTGAGGCTTTTTATATGTACAATTAAAGCTGTGTATTGATGAAAACCGTTGTTTTCCAAAAAATTTTATAGGACGTTGACAATTGTTTTGTAATACAGGAGCAGTACAAAATCTTTCAACTCTATCTAAGCGTTCCGATAAATACTCTTTACTAACATATGATTTAAATGTTTTTATAAGCAATTGTCCAGCTGGTGATGAAAATGGAATGTTTGGACATCGTGTTAATGCATAAATTGTTCTATTATTTCTTGTTATTTTACTTCTTGATCTTTCATTACGATCAATTATGTTATCAGCCCAATAATTAACACGTGGCCTACCGGGTTTTCTTGTAGATGAACTTTCTTTGGTTAAATTATTATTCATAATATTCATTGAATTTATGATACTATTATCATTAATATTACTTATTTTATTTAAATTATTATTATTGCTACAACAATTGTTTTCATCACTATAGAAATTGTGGTTTTGCATTGATGGTAGGGGCGATGAAGTTCTATCCGAACATTGTTTACTGAGTAATTGAAAATTCAATAAAAAATCTTGTCGTAATTCTTCTTTAGCACTAATTAATTCTATTTGGGTGGGCGCCGAAACGTTGTTAATATTAGTCGAATTGGTTACATGGGATCGTTCCAAATTAAAATTTTCACATTCAGGTGTTGGTGAATTGCACAAAATAACATCATCATCATCAGATGTACAAATTTTTTCATGTTCCTAAAAAACAATTGAAATATTATAACTATTAAGCATATATATGTATGTAATATAAGTAATTAATACAAGTTACTTCACTCTTTATACTAATATATAAAAAATAGAAGTAATAAATTATTATTATTAAAATCGTTACAGTTTTTAAATTCCTCTAAATTAATTCGTAAAATTAAATTTAATTTACTTTAAATGCCACATAAGAATATAATTCAGCGTCACAATTATCACATAAATATATGTCGAAAAGCGCTTGTTCAACCATTTGTTGTTGTTGATTGTTATCATTCTGTGTTCTAGTCTTCTGTTGAAGTAGACATTTACGTTTTTGTGGTGGTTGATCGTATGTCTAAAATTTAAGAATATTTTTTAAAAATAAAAAATCAAATTAAACTCATATATATTATATTATAGTTTCAAATAAGTATGATAAAATGTTTAATACCATATTTTCATTTCGGAATGTTACTAATAATTTATTACTTCGTCTATCGTATAATGATGTTGTTGAATTATGATTATTAATAAAACGTAACCAAGTATGTTCATATGATGCTAAGTCATTACAAAATCGTAATAAAAATATACTTTTGTGAAAATGATAACAAATCTTTACAATTTCTTTCATTTTATGTAACAAGTCCTAAAAAAAAAAAAAAAATTAATTATAATATATTTTTATATAAATAATTGTATAAAATATACTTACGCCTTGAAATTTTTTTGGTCGTGTAATAGGTATTGAAAATTCAATATCCTCTGGCCACCATTCAGGCTCATTATATTCTTCTTTACCTGGTACATTTATATTTCCTAAAGAACATTGAACCATAAATGGAATAAATTTTTGTATTTGTGTTTCAGTTATTTTTTCTAATGATGTTGGATAGCCATTAGCAAACAATAATGGTAAATTTGATACCATATTATTTACTGAATCATCATTGTCGTCCATTTCAACTAAAATAAAAATTTATCATTATTATTACATACAAAATAATTTACATGTATACACAAAATATTTGTTTTGTTTAGCTATATTCAATTTTTTTGTCGTAAATATATAAGTTAGTATTTAAAGAATTTTGTTTCCTTCATTTCAATTGTTTATAAAAATAAATGCACATACCACATACATAAAAAAGAAAAAAAGATTACAATAATATTCTTTAGAAAATATTATGCAAATATAATATGTATATTATTGATTTTTAACATAAATAAAATGCTACAAAAGTAAAAAAAAAATAAATTTTATTAAAAAAAAAAATTTAAAAATTGAACCAGTTTTTTAATTTGTAAATAACTCAGAAATTTGGGAAGTTTTTTTTTTTTTTAAATGTAATGTTAATTGTTATACATATATGTGTATTACTTTTTATGTCAATATCGAATATCCATAGGTACCACTTACCTCCTACCACCTACCAACCAAATAAAAATTTTGTGCTATGTAAATGTTCTGTACAAATTTTTGCTTTATATTTTGTTCGTGAATATCTTAAATATAAAAATATTTAATTTAAACACGATTTTTAATTAAAAAAAAAAAAAATTTTTTAATTTTTTAAGAATTTCTTTATAGGTACATATTATTGTATTATATGTATGTGCTGTTTATAAAATTATATATGTACACACATATGAATGGGTATCAAATATGAAATCCGTCTAAATGAAAATAAGAACTTAGATCGCTTCGTAAATTGAACTATCACCCTCGTTTTACAATATGTATTCTAATTCTAATTTTATCATTAAGTAATTCATAAATAAATTTCAATGTTTTCGTAACATTCATTTACAGTCATAAAAATGTATGTATACATTTTATAATGTATATGTAGTTGTTATATAAATATTATTAAAGGTTAGATTAAATTAATCTACTGAGTTGATTTAGTTTGTTTACTATAATTTTTGAATTAAATTAAAACTTACATATTAAGTTAGAATTAATTTATTTAAACTGTAAATATATTTTTAAGCTCCAATCGATATAAAAATTTAATTTAAAATTGTATTGTATTTAAAAAATCTTGTATAACAATTAGTCCAGATCAAAAACTATTTAAGCTACCCATACATTATACAACTTGTTTAACAACCTGGTTGCATTTTCTACAATATTTTCCAATACGACCAAGTGTAACAGCTACCACTCGGTGAGATGTTTTCTTTGGAATATTATAGCTATTATAATATAGGATATTTTTCTTCTAAAGTTCCGATTATTTAATTTACATTGTTAAATCGAGATAATTTATATATTTATTAATCACTTGTTATTCTTTTACTTCGGACTTCAGACAAAAATTCAAAAATGGGATAAAATTTTTTAGTGAAAAATTCTATTTGCTAGTTAAGTTTTTATATTTATTTTATTATCCGATACATTCATTGCAAAATCAATTTAAAAATTATATCAAACATCATTTTAACATCAACAATGACACGCCCACTAAAAAAAATTTTTTTTTTTTTTCTCAATTATACAACCTTGAAAATGATTATGCAACTGCCCCTAAAACTTGGTCGTTGATCAATTTGACAATTTATAATCAATATTTCAACCAAATCGTGAAGTTAGTACAAAAATCAATATTTTTTTACTTTTATGGGCGTGGTTTTTGCAGACCACCAAATTGTAAAGTGTACAGACAACTATTACAATTTGGTTTAATAAATATTTTAAATTTTTAACTAGTTTTGCAATCAAGTTGTATAATGTATGGGTAACTTTATCAATTTACTTTCCCTCCCAAAACAAAATTCTAATTTTTTTCTCCTAAATTCCTATTTCTATGCATTGTATATACTAACAATGACGTCATCACATAAATAATAAAATAAAAATAATTATTTTATATTTTGTTGAAAGGAATTCATGCTTTGAAAATAAAATATAAAAAATATTTTTTTTGTTTATTGTAATTTGTTGTCGTGAAACAAACGACCATTTTGTTTTTATGAAAGTAGATAAAAGAATAGAGCTTCTTAAAACTAGGCTTTATGATGTATAAAAATAGAATTCAGTATCATAAAAAGTAATATTATAATTTTCATAACAAGTAAACAAAAAATTCTAAAAATTTTTTACAACGTAATGAACACACTGCTAAAGGCATACGAAAAATCAAAAATGTGTACAAATAATGAATATAAGTCTGATTATATGTATGCATAGATATTATTTGTATTTACACATAGTTACTTTACATGTATAATGTATATTTATACCTACCACAAAAAAAATTATTTCAAATTTATATTTATTAATTTCATTATAATTAATTCATTTAATTTAAATTACAATACATTAATTGATGATCAATGAACAAAATTTATAAAAAAAAAAAAAAAAAGGCGGGTACAATTTTCACTGTGGGGCGTTACTTTATTCAAAATATTGACTCCGCCCACATTTTTTATTTTGTTGTGAAAATTTAATGTACTACTATTTATGCGAATTTAATATGTAGGCATTACTTATGCGTAGTCCCACCTACACAAAGGCGTTTCAATTTTAAAAAATGGGCAGATACCTAAAATTGGCTCCACCCACCATAATTTTTTTTATTCCTTTCATTCCGCTTTAGTTTTACAATATTTTAATATTTTTATTAAATATTAATTACGCAATAGTTTTCAGCAGAATAAAATTTTTACAACTGCGACATCTTAAATTTTTTTTTTTTATATTGAGAGAAAGTCAAATAAAAAACTACTGAATTATTATAGAAATTTACTATCTAATTTTAATTGAATTGTTTTTAAAAGAAGAAAAAAAAAACTAATTTTATTATTAGAATTTAAATATGAAAAATTTCACAGGTGCTAATGAAAAATAATTCTTGCAAAGATTGAGCTGAGCATCTTTTGCCATTTCATTAGCATTTATTATCCTTGTTGGAAAGAGCAAAATTCAATAAATCTTATATTACATATTACACTTACCAATTGTTTTGTTTTTTGTTTTTTTTTTTTAATTAAAACTATTAAATCGAATAAAAAATGATAAACTTATTTTAAACCTAATTGTATTTGACAAATTATTAATAATTTATTCCATCATTTAAATATTTTAAATTTTTAGTTATATGTGGTGGCATTTATTAGATAGATAAGTATCCAGTTTTTTCTTTCCCTTTTATTCTTTATTATAAAAAAACTTTTTTAATTTTTTTTATTTTTAATTTTTTACGTGCCTTAATTTTATATAAAAACAAAAGACACAAAAAAACAACTCTATCATAAAATATTGCAGGTTCTTTTTCAAAAATGATAATACTTCTTTCTCCACAAAAAATATTTTTAAGTAGCCATCTTTATTTTTCTCTTATTTTGGAGACCTTCGTCGAATTAAAATTAGAAGTTTAAACATATGACATTGTAGAGATATCAAGTTGTCAAAATCAAAGAAAATGAAAGCAAATCACTCTGTTTGAAACGTTTGAAAAAAAAAATAAAAGTGTGATAAACTTGATTGAAACCAGAATTTATGAAAAATCATTTTATTCACGAATCTTTTGTATGCATGCATAAACTTAAAAAAAAATGTTAATTTCTAAAATTTTTAAATTGTTGAATCTAAAATATTGTAATAATAATTTATACGGAATATTATATAGAAACTTTATTATATAGACTTTTTAAGTTTTATTATATACAAGAAATTATTATATAGACCCATACACGAAACGGCTTGGCTTGTTCTTATACCAATACCATACCATATATACTGTGAGCTTGAGAGTTTGCTGAGCGCTACGCTTGCAAATTTATTTTCTTCAAATTAGATTGTATAAAATTGAGGTTAGGTTTACACGAAAAATGTGTGTATTGTGTGAAACTAAATTGTTTTGATCAAAGAAGTGTTATGAAAATAATTAGTTTTAATTTTTATTTATTAGTGGTGTTTAAATATATTTTTTGTCTTTTTTTATTGTCATGTACATCCGTGGGTGCTAATTTTTGTCATTTATCAAAATTGGAAGGGCAAAAATAAATTAATATGAACATTTAATTCCGTTATTCTAATTACGTTGTATTTTTCATTTAAGTGCCAATTGTGGGAGAAATGAAAGATTTCCGAACCATTGAAAACTAGAAACTTTATATCTATATATTTCTAAATAATCTTTTTTTGATCGTAGTTTTTTGTCAGTGGCTTAGATATAAATAATCTTCTCGTATATTGTGGAATTTATGAAAATGTTTTTTTATTCATTAAATATTTTGTATATCAACTAATTAAAAATTGAAAAGTTTTATTGTCAGTAACTAAGTTGAAATAATACTGTTTTTTAGTTAATATCAAATTTTGCACTTTTAAATTTATAGAATTTCATTATTCCATTTATAAAAATGCATTTCCTAAACGAGATTTGAGTCTTCGGGACCTTATCATTATGGGTCAGATAACATAACCATTATAAAATGTAGTTCGGTAATTTATACTAAAATAGACAATATTAAAGAGCGTTTTTATATTTGGTGGAAAACCACACTTTACTTTATTTAAAGACTTGGGAGGAAATAGGAGCGATAATAGACGTGTTGGCGAACAAAATTAAAAATAAATGCTTGAAATTGTTATTGCACTTCATTATACGAATATACCAAGAAGTTGTAATTGAGTAACCTACGCTTTCCCCTTGGTTTGAACATGATGGTTGAAAAAAACACCTATGTTTGAATCAACAATTCGGAAGAGGTTCAAAAACATATTGTTTCTTTTCCCCAATCTCTCGTCATATTTAAAGTGTCTAAGCTCATCTAAACACCACTTGAAAATATAAAAATGATTCCACATTCGTTATGTCAATGTCATATGTTGATAATTGATTAATTGATTAGTGAGTGATTGATTTGATTAGTTTTTCTTTGTTATTTTGCGGCGTTGTGTTTTTTAAAGAATAAATATAAAAGGAGACGTAAAAAAAAGTTTATATCAACATTTTTCATTTTGTAATGTAAAATATAAAATAAACAAAATGTTACAAAAAAATGTTTTACTTAATATGTTTAATGCATTTGTAAGTATTCTAAGACCGACCATATTAAAGAATCTAGAAAGTTCTTCAATAAAAGTAATTTAATTTTAGAGGGCTTTTAGTCCAAAATCTACTACTCAACATCAAATTGATTTGATGACAAAAGGATTGCCAAAAAAAGCTCCTATTCCTGGTGTAAACAATATAATTGTAGTGGCATCCGGAAAAGGTGGTGTCGGAAAATCAACTACTGCAGGTTTTTAATCAGTTATCAAATTTATTTAAAATAATGTTATTAATTATATAAAAATTAAATGTTTTAGTTAATTTGGCTGTTACTATGGCTGCACTTGGAAAACGAGTAGGACTATTAGATGCAGATGTATTTGGCCCATCAATTCCTTTAATGATGAATTTATCTGAAGAACCAATGGTAGATGATCAAAATTTTATGATACCACCAATTAATTATGGCGTTAAATGTATGTCAATGGGATTACTTTCACAAACGGGTGCCATAATTTGGAGAGGACCACTTGTAATGTCTGCAACACAACGATTATTACGTGGTGTTGCTTGGGGACCCTTAGATATTCTTGTTATAGATACACCACCAGGTACTGGTGATATTCATATTTCATTAGCTCAAAATGTACCAATTGATGGTGCTGTTTTGATTAGTACACCACAAACAGCTGCACTAGAAGTAACAATGCGTGGTGGAGAAATGTATAAAAAATTAAATGTTCCTATCATTGGTTTAGTAGAGAATATGAGACATGTTGTTTGTGCAAATTGTAAAAATCAAATTGAAATTTTTCGTAATGTTACTGAAAATTTTGCAAAAAAATTCAATTTAAAAATTTTGGTTAGTATTCCTTTAGACGGAGCAATTACAGACAGTTGTGATTGTGGAAAACCACTCGCCATAAAAGCACCAGAATCAGAATACGCAAAAAGTTTACAAATTTTAAGCAAGGAAATTTTTGCGCATTTGAAAAGTAATAAAAAAATGGTGGAAAAAAATTAGACTGAATTATTTAAAAAAAAAAAAAAAAAATCGAATCCTTCAAGTACCTTTAATAAATTTATAAAATTTGTAATCCGAATAGAAGCTAATATTAAGATATTTTGTATGCTTGCATTTGTCTGATTTATATCATAAAATTGAGGAATAAATAAAAATAAAAGTCTTTTATAATTAATTTTGTAAATAAATGTTTAATTTTAATTTTCAAGAAAATTTATTTTTACTCATTTTATCCAACAAGAAACAAGTTTACAAAATGTATAAATCATTGTGAATTTCAATTCTCAAAATTTATTATCTAAATACTCAAGTACATAATAATATGTACATTTATGTAATTTACATGAGTTTCAGGCTGTCGTTTATGGTAATGAAATTAAATTCAACGAGTATAATTATTAATTAATGAAGAAGATTGATTCGTTGAAAATGTGGTAAACCATATTGCAATTCAAACAAAATATTCAGCTATGGATAATAAAATACAAAGTAATAAATGAACCAGGTACGTGTATGCAAATGCTTTTTCATTGCAGTAGGAATTTCCTACAACAGTTAAAAAATCAAATATTCAAAATCGGATGCTAAATATATTTTGTATCGATTTATTTTATTTAATCGATTTTTAGAACTTCATGGCCTACCTAGTGAAGAAAAGTACGGTTAAAATATTTCGTTCAAAATTTTTTGTTTTTATTTAGATTTTGGAGTCAGTTGAGTGTGCGTGTTTGTTGAACAAAAATATTTTATTAATTTTAAACATTTAAAATCAATGAACTAGTGTTATTTTAATCAAAATACATATTTTAAAAATGCCAATCATAATTCAAAATAGAAAAAAAGTGTGCTGTGTTCGAGAATGTAAATCTTTGTGTTATCATTTTTATAATTTTCCACATAATTTAGAATTAAAGAATGAATGGAAAAATATTTTACAAATTAATACCAATATAAACAATAATCATTTGGTATGTTCAAATCATTTTAAAGATCACAATTTTTTTGGAAGTAAGTTGTGAATTATAATAATTAATAAATATTAAAATAATATAATATTATAATAATAATTAAATAAATTAAAAATAATGAATTTTGTATGTTTGTAGTTAAAAAAATGCTAAAGAAAAAAGCTAAACCAGATAAAAATTTACCAACTGTATTAAAAGAAAAAAATGTTAAAATAACAAATGCAACATTAAGTCCAATGAAAAAAGAAAGCAATGAATTAAAAAATGAAAGATTAGAAATTCAAGAGAGAAATGATAATAAATTGAAGTGCAACCAAATCATAAATGTAATAAAAGAAAATAATTTTCAAAATAGGTTTGAAGTTTTCTTTTATTGATAAACTTAAAATAATGTTATTGTATTTATTTTTAGGGAAAAAAGTAATTCTAATGAAATTAGTGAACGTTCTTCTAGTCCAGATTTTCATGGCTTTTCAATAAAAAATTCAATTAATCATAATACAGTAGATGACACTATTCTAGAGAACAACATCGAATATTCTTCAGGCATAAATTGTGAAAATAAAGAAGCATTTCTTACAAAGCAAAATGAAAAATTTGACCAGGTATAATTTAGTATTATTAATCAATATTATTTTATTAATATTAATATTCTATGTTTGTTGTTTCTTCTTAATATAGAGGTAATTTTTTTAAAATAATTTTTTTCAGGTAGACCAGTTATTGTTTCAAAATGATATTTCTAGACATCATACACCATATTTAAACAATAAAATTAAATATTTTTACAATGTTTTAAGTACACCTGCAGAACAAGAATGTTGGACAGGAATTAAAAATGGACAAATATTTAAAAATTTAATCACAAAAATTCGTGAATATGAATCAAAAAATTTATCACATAGAACTGAATATATGAATTCAATTCCTCTGGAAGAACTATTAACAATTGTGATGGTTCGCATAAGGACAAATTTAAATTTTTTAAGAATGTCAACGATTTTTAATATGTCTGAAGAAGAAATTACAAATAGATTTGAAATATTTTTACCAATTTTTCGTTTAGCTTTAACCACAAATAAAAACTGGCCATCAAAAAGGCTTGGAAAAAGTTTTTGTTTAATACTTGAACCATTCGAATTTTTTATAGAAAACACTAAATTACAAGGTGAATATTAAAATTATATACTTAAATGTTTTTTTTTTTATTTTTTTTATAAAAATAAAATATTATTTAAAATTAATTTAAATGCGGATTTTTAGAAAATACTGTTGTTAAAGTATTAATTGGATTCGATAAATCTGGAAATATGATATGGAAAAGTAATATTTATTTGGAATCTACATCATATCACGATATATGTATAACAGAAAATGTTTATGATAAATTAAGACGTATTGATATGGTTGTTGTATCAAAAAATGTTGGAGTACATTACGAATTCAAAAAGCGAGGTAATTATTTATTTTAACAAAAAATATTTCTATTGTATATCAAAATATGGAATGTTAAATAATTAATTAATTTTTATTTTAGAAATATTTTGTTCAGTGAAAGAAGATATCATAGAACAGAAGATAAAACGAATAAGAGAAAATATTAGAATTCAAATTAATTCATTTGAAATATTTCAACAACCAATTGATTATTCAATGCTTCGTCATTTAGATAACATTTTATCAATTGTTTGTTTTATCATTAATATGAAATAAATGTTTTAATGTAGGTGATTACTAAAAACGATTTGGAATTAAATAAATACATTATTTTTTTCAAAAGTAATTTTGTTCTTAAATTTCATATTATATAACAATTATATGAAAACCGGACTACTTTATAATTTTTAAAGATTTAACTTTTAGATTCTTAAAATTTATATTTTTGTTATTAATGTATATATATATATCTTATTGGCAACAAAAAAAGTTAAAAAAGAAAAACTTAAAGCACAATTTAATCATAATGAAGTTTTTAAATAAATATTCATTAAAAAGATAAATACATTTATTTAACATAAGTAGATTTACAAATGTAAGTTTTTGTTTTAAAGTTTAATAATTACATTATTAAAAATTTTAATGCTAAAAAATAGATTTTTAAGTTTTCTTGCGACTCTAAAATTATTAAATTGAAAATAACGCTAAAAACTTTTAAAGCTGAAAATATTGTGAAAAACTATTAAAAAAAAAAATATTGATTTTTTTTTTTTTTTTTTTTTATATATAAAAACATAATTTATCACTAATTTCGAAATTAATTTTCAAAACAACGTGTTCATTATAAAACTAGTTTTTATTATTTATAATTAAAATTTATTATAAATTTACATATGCTTTTATAATAATTTTTGTTTGTAATTTTCTTTTCAAAATTTAACTACATAATTTTTAATTATTTCATTTTTAATTCTTAAATGTAATCATAATCTAATATAAATTCTTAATACTAAGTTTAGATTTCATTATTTCTTAATTTTGTTTTTTTTTAAATACAATTTCCATATTTTATTATTTTTAACAAAAAGATTTTTTTTTTTTTTTAATTGTGAACGTTTTTACATTTCAAATTTTTTAAATAAATATTTTTTTTAATATATATCATATGTATAGTTTTATTTAAATTAAAAACTTAACGAATTTTTATTCAGTTCGCTGTTATTTATTGTATCGGAGAGATCAGTTTTAGTTTTTGAAATAAATTTTTTTATGAACTAAGTGTTTTACATAATCGTACATATAAAATATATAAAAATTTTAATTTGATTAAAAACAAGAATAAATTCCTTAAGAAAAACTATTTAAAAAAAATATTTGGAGACAAATTTAAATTTTTTCTTATAGAAATACTGTTAGACTAAAAAGTCTAAGTAAGATGTTGTAAGAAAAAAATAACTACATTATGTACAGATATTTGTAGGAAAAAGAAGATTCATTTAAACTAATGAATTTAGTAATTAATTATATCTAAATATTGCATTTTTTTTTGTTAGCAATGCTATTGTTTGTAAACACGACCAAGTGCTTTTATTTCCATTTTGTAAAACATTGAATTTTATAATCTCTTGGAAGCTAACCTAAATATTTTTTATTTAAAAATTAAAATAACAAAAATTAAAACTATTTAAATTTGAAGTCTATTTTAAATTCTAATGATAAAGTGAAACAATTTTACGTCGTAATAAAATTCATTAAATTTTCATGAATCGTCTTCACATTTAAAAAATCTCCAGTAATCTCAACATAATTTTCACATCCGGTTGTATAAAATCTTTTTAATGATGTTGAAATTTCATCATTCATAAATAATAAACGTTGTGGCTGTTGAATAAACATCCACAATTCTTCGCCAGTTAATGATGTTATAATAATATAATTTTCTAAATTTAATGCAGATTTTATATTTTCAAATTGTATTGGTAATTTATGGTTACATATAAGACGATATGATGGTGAGTTATGTGAAATATTTAAAGCGAAAATTTTTAATTGTGGTAAAACTTCTTCAGCATCTATATTATCATCTTCGCTTTGTATTAATTGATAAAGTAATATATAATTGTCCGACTAAAATAAATTGTCCGACTGAATTTAAAAAAATTTTATATGAAAATTTTAAAATTACCTCAAGTGAATACATTATTGCACCTAAATTCCTTCCAATAGGCATATCTAAATCTAAATTTGATAAAATATCTCCAGTATGATAGTCCCATATCGTTACTTGAGTTTCTCCAAAACCAACAAGTCGTTCTTCTTTAAAAATTTAAATAAAATTAAAATTATCAAATTTTTTATTTTATTTTAATATAAAATATGTGTTTTTGTATATTAAAAACAATTCTTACCGTTTATACATTCCAGACTGTAAATTATATGCCTCAAGTGTTTAAATTCTCTAATACTAGCTAAGGTATCTAAATCTGGTGTCAGAGCATATTTGCATAATCCAGTTCGATTTGTATTATTCGGAGTATCTTGCTTCCAACAAATAACAAAATATCTGCTATTGGTAATTGTTGTAAAATTTACATTTGACGCGAGTCTAAAATAATAAAAAAAAAAATGTATATTTGAAGAACATCAACATAAATTACAATTAAAAACTTACGTTTTTATTGAGTCCAATTGAACACAGTTTTGCTGAACTATATTTTCATTTATATCAAAATAATAAACACAAATATATGGCGACAAAAGATTACATTCACGACTAGAATACGGCAACTGACGACCTCTAAGCTCAATATATATTGGTGTATTTTCATGTAAAAGAAGGCGATTTTTCAAAGGTGAAATTATTTCTTCGTCTAAAATATTAGGTTAACACATATAAATTTTAGTATTATTTATATTTAAGTATAATATATAAATATAAAATTTCTTACCATTTAAATTTCTTCTTGATTCTCCTAATAATTGCCATTCCTGTTCCTGACCCAACATTTGTAAAATTTTTGAATATTTCCAAAAACTAATTGTATTTTGCTGCACAACAATCAAATATTCTTTTTCATAATATGCATGTAAAACATCACCATCTTCAAATTTGAGTGGATTTGGAATTAAATTAAGTTTCAAATTCTGTGACACAATTTCATTCGATGATATTGTTACAATACTTTTTGGTAATTGTAATTGTTGAAGGTGTTTTGTTAGATCATCTGTTTTTTGAACAGTCATTGCAGAATTAAATAAATTTAATGATTTATCTGAGTTCGATTTTTGACGACGATTGCGTTTCAAAGATTTTGTTTCAGTGAGTTTTTTTGAAAATTTTTGTTTTTGTTTTGGATTTTTTAATACCAAACGAAAGAATTTCAGACTAGACGGATTTTTAATTAAATTTTTGAATTTTTTATTCGAACGACGTATAGATTTACTTTTTGAAATGCTTTTAGGAATTGGTGATATTACTAATTTTTTATTAATATCTTGTAAAGATATTTTTGGTTTCTTTAGTGCTATTTTGAAATTAACCTCTTCTTTTGTAATTTTATTTAAATTGTTGTTTACATTATCAATTTCAGTCGGTGAAATTTCTGATTTCATTTCTTGTTGAATTAACGTTTTAGAATCAAAACTTTCAATTGAATTTTCATTATTGCATTCGTTTTTATAATTTTTATCATAATTTGCTGAAAATTCAATTTTAATTTTTTCTCTAACATCTTTATTTTCATCAGCTGATAGTCTAGAGTTTAAATGGTTCATGGTACTTTCTATAGATTTTAAACGATCATAATTTATGTAAGAATTGTCTTTTTTTGTCTTTTTAGGAGAATATGTTATTCTGTCTATAATTTTGATTTTACCTTTATCCTTTTCATTTCTACTAAAATCATCGTTTTTACAGGTATCTTCATTTTGATTTAATTTATTTAATTCTTTATCTGTAGCCTTAGATAATAATTGTTTCTCAAGAGATGGTTTTTGTTCATATGAGTTTTTAACAATGATAAGAGAATCCTTTTTTCTATCTAAATTTATTACATTAGTTTGACTTGAATTTTCATCATCTGCATGACAACTACTGGGGCCCAAGCTAGCTTTACGACTGTGTGTTTTACTATTTATGCTTAATGGACTTATGCTATTGCGCATTTCTGTAGTTGGCATTGTATGTAGAATTGAATCATTTTGATTTGAAATTTGATTGCTTACAACTGCATTGTTGTTAAGACTACAAACAATTTTTATTTTAGATTTTTCTTTTGCTACTTCAGGTAACATTTTTAGCGGTAAAGTGTGTAAAATATTGTGTCGAGGTTGGGGTGTATTTAATTTAATGCTATCTGTATTCATTGGCCTTATAATCCTAAAAACATTAAAATATGGATTTAATAAAAATCATATTATACATATATATATATATATATATATATTGTAAAAAATATACGCACCTAATTTCACCATTCCTTTTTTCTCTTGTATCCGAGGGATTAACATAAACATTGGGGTTTTTAATTTTTTCAGGTTTAACAGCGAAAACTCTAAAATTCTCCTGCTCTTCAGATTGATTTTCCATTTCATTTTTCAAATTATTTTGAGTTTGCATAACTTTAGCTTGACACTGAAGTTGTCTAACACGTAATGATCTTCGTTTTGGATCTGAATGTTCAATTAAATTTGCTAAAGCTATACCATTTTGAGATTTAGTACTTAAACCTAAATATTTGCAAAATTCTTCTTTATGATCTTCTGTTAGAAATTCGCAGTCACTGTTGCCACAACCTTCACCAGAGTTTTGACAGGGTTTACACAACAAATATTTTCTTGGTACATTTGGTATTTTGAAAGTATCAGAATTTGTTGAATTAACATCTTCAGAACTTAATCGTCCATTAGTAATATATTTAGATTTCTTATGGCAGCTGGTTTTTCGTAGCTTTTGTTTTTTAGAAAGTTTATTAGGATTTCTTTTCCCAAATTTGATTAAATTATTTGATTCTTCATCTACCATTTCTTTCTTGAATGTTAAATTTTGCAAAGATGGTGCATTAATTTGTAATATATTTTGTGTTTCATTATTGTTATTACGAAATTTCATTTTGAGCATTTGTCCATGTTTCTCAAATTCAACAAAATCTTCAACATCGTCAACTTCACTTGAAAAATTCCAATTAAGAACTTTATCTTCACTCGATAATTTTGTAAAACGTTTTTCTAAATTAGCTAAATATTTTTCAAAATTTCCAGTTGTGTTTTTTAGCATTGGACGTGGAGGAGGAGATGGTGGTGGTGATGGTAACGGTCCAGCTTTTAATTTTTTTATTGAAGATGGTGTAGATGTTGCAAAATCACTTGTTTTCTCACTACTTGTTTTAAATAAAATTGAATCTAAAGGAACTGGGGGTGGAACTATAAGAATTTCAGGTTCGTTTGTTCCTGAAGAATGCGAATCAACCTCTATAATTTCAAGATAATTTTCGGTTGGTTTTAAACCTAAAAGTTAAATTCAATAAATATAATGTTAATATACATTGTTACGAAGCTATACCTTTATATGTTTTTAAGCCTTTCTTTGGATCATAATCTTCTTTATTTGTTGTTTTATTTGAATAACCAATACTTTTCGTTAATTGAATGATATCCTTTAAAGTATTTTGCTTCATGCTAAAGGTGTGATGAACTGTTTTAAAATTATTTATATTCTGTTCTGTTTCACTATCATCAGAAATTATATGAGTGTCTAAACAATCTGGTACAGTATGGTTAATTCTATTTATAGGTCGCTTACATTTCTTTCCACTAGTAGAGGCAAACGTTTGGGCGTTCATATTTTTAATATTAAATTATTTACAGTTATAATAGTAATTTTATTTCATGTTTTTAAATTGAAAGATAACGTTAATCTAGATTTATTATCAATTTTTTTGTAAATATTTATTAATATTCTATTTCAAAAATTTTATTGCACTGTTTAGACTACGGTTTGATTAATTTCAAATCAAAAATTTCTCGTAAAATTTGTTTTTTTTTTTTTAATTATTTAAAAAATGCGATAATTTTAAAATTTTATTCAATATCAAATAAGAAAGTTATTCACTTATGCAATAAATTTGTATCTTATTTATAAAATTATTATTTTTATAAAAAGAACGCAATCTTATACCTTCCATTAGAAATTTAGATTGACGTTTGGTTTTAATAAAAAAAAAAAAACAAAATAAAATAAAAAAAAACAAAAATTGAATATCGTCCATGTTTAGAAATTGTTGACAACTATAGATTTCAGATTTGAAATGTTAAGATAATATACAATATCCAGTTTTGATAATTATTGAGAGGTTGAATAACTTTCAATTTTGTATAACAAATATCTTTAGGACATAATTAATAAAATTTGGCTTTGACATTTGGATTCATGTTTTAAAAAATTGATTAAAATAAAACTTGTTTAAAAAAGCACAAAATATTCAATTTAACGAGTTTATCGTTTAATTTATGAGGTAGCTAGATACATTATGTAGATTTACGGTCTTATTAGTAGTTCTAAAAAATGTTTAGTACATTTGAAGTATTTATTACATAAACATGATAAACTGTCATTTTGCAATTAAATTTGAATTGATTGGAATTGAAACGTCAGAGTTGAAATGGAAATCTTATCCGCTTTTTTAATTTAAAAGTAAATTATTTAGTGATTATTTCTGAGACTTGAAAAAAATAAATAATTAAATATAAAAAATTAGAAAGCATTTCAAAATGCCAAGTGAAATTATTACTTTGCAATTGGGGCAATGCGGTAATCAAAGTAAGTTATTGATTTACAAAAAACAAAAATAGAACGATATTTTCCATTTTGTAGGCGCCAACTGTTTTTATAAAGTTTATTTTAATAATAAAAATATTCACATAATTGCTTACGATTTTAGTTGGCTTCGAATTCTGGAAAAGACTTTGTCTTGAACATGGAATATCGCCGACAGGAGTTCTGGAAGATTTTGCAACAGATGGTTTAGATAGAAAGGATGTTTTCTTTTACCAAGTAAATCGAAAGTGATGAATTTTAAATTTGATTTTAAATTAAAACAAATAACTTTTAGGCTGATGATGATCATTATATACCCCGTGCGGTTTTACTTGATTTGGAGCCACGCGTTATTCATACCATAATGAGTTCACCGTATGCTAAAGTAAACTAGAATGTAATTACTGTATAATGAATTTATTTTAATTTTGTTCAAAATTGCAGCTTTATAATCCTGAAAATATATACTTATCAAAACATGGAGGTGGTGCAGGAAATAATTGGGCGTCAGGATATAGTCAAGGAGAAAAATTACAAGAGGAAATATTTGATATAATAGATAGAGAAGCTGATGGTAGTGATAGTTTAGAAGGGTTTGTTTTGTGTCATAGTATTGCTGGTGGTACAGGATCAGGAATGGGCTCATATATAATGGAAAAACTTTCTGAAAGATTTCCAAAAAAATTAATACAAACATATAGTGTATTTCCAAATCAAGATGAAATAAGTGATGTCGTTGTACAGCCATATAATTCAATGTTAACATTAAAACGACTTACAAGTTGTGCAGATTGTGTTGTTGTTCTTGATAATACAGCATTAAATAGAATAGCGACGGACAGATTGCATATACAAAATCCAAGTTTTACACAAATAAATTCATTGGTATCAACAATTATGTCTGTTAGTACAACGACCTTGAGGTATCCTTCATATATGAATAATAATTTAATTGGATTGACAGCACCTTTGATTCCAACTCCACAACTTCATTTCCTAATGACTGGGTATACACCCTTAACAACAGATAGTGATGTAATGTATAGTAATATTTTATTGTAGTCTTTTATATAATTTTTAAAAATTTCAGCAAACGTTTAATGTTCGTAAAACAACGGTGCTTGATGTTATGAGAAGATTATTACAACCAAAGAATATGATGGTTTCAACCGGACCTGATAAAACAAATCATCATTGTTATATTTCAATTTTGAACATTATTCAGGTATTAAAATGAAAATTTAATTATATTTACAGTTATAAAAAAAAATTTTTTACATTAATTTTTAGGGTGAAGTTGATCCAACTCAAGTTCATAAATCATTACAACGTATTCGTGAACGTAAGTTGGCTCAGTTTATTCCTTGGGGTCCAACAAGTATTCAAGTTGCTCTTTCAAGAAGTAGTCCTTATGTTCAAAGTAGCCATAGAGTATCTGGTCTTATGTTGGCAAATCATACAAGCATTTGTTCACTTTTTGAACGAGCACTTAATCAATACGATAAATTAAAGAAACGTGGTGCTTTCTTAGATCAATTTCGTCGCGAGGATATTTTTAAAGATGATTTGTCTGAATTAGATAGTTCAAGAGATGTTGTTGATTGTTTAGTGCAGGAGTATGAGGCTGCGACACAACCAAATTATTTGCAATGGTCAGCAAAAAAAAGCGAAACTTAATCAATCATATTTTTTTTTTGTTCGATGTTTTTAATTTCGAATCTCAATATTTTAACAAACACGTGAAGCACAAGCATAGTATTTTCGATTAAATTTTTTATTTGTTTCAAATTTAAATTCTTTTTTATTTTCTCATATTTTAAGGTTTGAAATTTTATATTAATTTTGTGAGTATTTAAATATACAAATTAAGATTTTTTTTTAACTATTAATGTTTTTGTTTGACTGAATCTTTATTAAAATAAAAATATATTGAAATTAAAAAACTTTTAATTATTTGGGAATGATGGATATTCCTCCCTCAATTTTGTTGAACTACTTTCTTAAAAGTATTTAAGAAAGTAGTTTAACAAAAAATTTTGTTTTTTTTTTGGATTTAAAATACATTTTTTTTTGCCGGTCATTAGATTTTTATTTATATATAAAAAATTTGTTTCCAATTTCATATAGAATCATTTAAATGCACCAGTTAGTTTGCATTGTTATTTCAATTTAAAAATATGTATTAAGATAATTTTTGAAATCTTAAGTTTAATCTTAAAAGTAATGAGACAAATTCAAATTTACAAATTTAAACCTAGTTGCCAATATGCAAATGTAATTTAGATGTTTTTAAATTCTAATATTTGTTTTAACCTTTGATTACGGCAATAGGTCTTAGTTTAATGCTTTTACAACTAATTCCAGCGGCGTGACAAGTATCAACCACATCTGTAACATCTTTATAAGACTCTGGGGCTTCTTCCATTACTAGTTTTGGGGATGCAACTCTTATTGCAATACCCATTGTTTGCATTTTTTCAAGAACTTTTAAATAATCAAGATTTCTTCGTGACTTGGCCCTAGAAAGAGCACGTCCCTATAAAATAAATTTATTTTAATTTTTTTATTATTTTCATGTTAAATATTTTATATACAGCTCCATGACATGTAGATCCAAATGTTTCTTGCATTCCTTTTTCTGTTCCTGTTAAAACATAACTACAGGTTCCCATTGTTCCACCAACCAAAACAGGCTGTCCAGTGTACTGATAATCTACAGGAATTAAAGGATGATGAGGAGGAAAAGCTCTAGTTGAACCCTATAATAAACTGTTTTTTTAAAAAAATTCTCTATAAAATAACAAATGTTTTACCTTCCGGTGAACTAATAATTTCTTTTCTTTACCATCAACCATGTGTTTTTCAATTTTAGCAATATTATGTGAAACATCATATATCACATGCATATCTAAATCATCAGGTGTTGTTTGGAACATTTTAGCAAATGCTTGTCGTGTCAAAAATGTCATAGAACTTCTATTTACCCATGCAAAATTTGCAGCTGCTGCCATAGCTTTTAAATAATCTTGTCCTTCTGGACTATTAATTCTGGCGCATGCCAATTGTCTGTCATTTGTTTCAATTTTGTCTCGTTTCATAGCTTTTTCCATTGCAACTAAAGCATCTGTGGCAACCTGATGACCAAAACCTCTACTACCAGAGTGAATCATTACACAAACTTGACCTTTTTCCTCAATGCCCATCGTACCAGCAGCAAATTTATCATAAATCTCTTCAACAACTTGTATTTCAGCATAATGATTACCAGCTCCAAGTGTACCTAATTGCGGTAAGCCACGTTTTTTTGCTCTCATACTTACTTTAGAAGGATCAGCATTTAACATTCTACCATATTCCTCACAATGTTCTTTATCTTCAGCCCATACATATCCTTCTCTGAGTGACCAATCAACACCCATTTCTAAAGCTTCTTCTAAATCATGACTATTCATTGGAATAATACCTTTGGAACCAACACCAACTGGTATATGATCGAATAATGATTGAGCTAATTGTTCTTTTACAGGTTGTACATCTTTCTCCCATAAATTGGTTCGTAATAATCGAACACCACAATTAATATCAAAACCAACACCACCAGGTGAAACTATACTTGTTGGATCATCCATATCAAATGCTGCCATATTTCCAATTGCAAATCCATAACCTGAATGAATATCGGGTAAACCAATTGATCTACCAACAATACCCGGAAGAGCTGCAACATTTGCAATTTGCTTTACACCAGGTAAAAAACCCCCTACAGCACCAGGACGACATGCATTTTTCAATTCATCTAACATGAGCCTTTCAAGTCGAGAATTAACATAAAAGCATCCCTCAACATTCATATTAGGTTGAAATCCCTTTTTAATACGCCAACAATTATTTGTAATTTTTTCTAAATATTTTAATTCTTCATTATATTGCCGAACAACCATTTTGAAAAAAAAATTCCAAAAAAATTAAATTTACAATTAAATTAAAATAATTTACTTTATTTAAAGTTATGAAATTAATTTATAAAATTCAATTTTCACTTAAAATAATGCCGGTTTCAATTACTATACTTTTACCAAACCAAATAAATACATAAAATATGATGAAATGATGTATAAAAAATGCGAAATGTCATTTACAAATCTACCATTACTTTCGAGTCTCGAATCTAGTGGTCATTTTTAACATTAATGAATTTAAAAATGGAAATTTATAAATCTTTTAAATAAAATTGTTTTCTTATATATTCATATAATTTAATTTAAACAAATTTAAGTCTAATTAAAACAAAACAAAACATATTAAATCCAGATACGTGAATATTATGTATTAATTATTATACTTTATTAAAAGAAAAATTAAAAAATTATTTTTGTTGCTCCATACTTATTATTATGCACATTATAATAAAATTAATTCGAAAAGTATAACGGTACTAATAATATAATTTTATTAACAACTGTCAACTCGTATTAAAATACAATTTATTTTAAATAAATTATTATTAATTTTTAATTAATTATTATAATAATATTTTAGTTATATATTATTTAATTATTTTTTAATTATTAGTTAATTATTTTATTATTATCATAATTAACTAAAACATCTTTCAAAAATTAATATGCTATCTTTTATATTAGTCTACTTTTGCGTCCAATTAATTCTTTCTCATTTATAGAAGAGAGAGAGAGGGTAGCGAATTTTTACCGTTTTTTTCAATATTTTCATTCAATTCTTTCTCATAAAAAAAAAATCAAATACAGTTATTACAATTCAATTGCAATTCAATATAAAATAGCATATTGTATATTGATTTTGATATTGTATTTAGTACATATACACTGTACAGTTATTTCAAGAAATTGTTGAGAATAGTTTATGCAAATGTAAATGCAATAGTTTCGAAATACCAATACAATAATGTACATTTTAGTTTACGGAAATTCTTTTCGTATAGAAATGCGTTAAACTTTAAATATGAATAGTTTTAAAGAAAATAAATTGTCCATATTATAATATTCAACCGATTTTTACTTAATCAAACTTATTAAAGCAAAAAAAAAAATTTTATAAAATACCTGTAATATAAATACAAAAAATAATTAAAAGCATTATGATTACTGATTAAAACAAGGTTTACTTACTATATACAGTAGCAATTTGTTACATTAAAGCATTCAAGGATATTCAAAAATTATTAAAACATTTTCAGCTTAAATAAATAAAATAAATATGAAATAATTTAATAATATATAATTTAAAAAATATTTAATAAAATTTAGATAAAAATATGTAATCTACCTTGCCTGTATGGCCTATCATTTATACACAATTGCATACTGTTATCACTCCGAATGTTAATACTGAATTATATATATATTCCATATAATTATTATACTTTAATATTATAAATTATGATCAGTTATTGTTATTGTAAGTTTCTTTCATCTATTCTGTTGATTCTTTAGGTATTTTATTTTTCTTCGTCAAACCAAATTCTTTTCGTCTTTGTGAATCAATACAAATTTTTCTGCCATTATTCTATTCTATACAGCTTTCTAGCATTATTGCAATGTTATCTATATACAGTAGAAATCGGTTATAACGACCGAGCAAGGGAACGTCTGAATCGGTCGCAATATCAGGTTTTCGTTATATCCGATAATTTTTTTTTGTATAAGTAAAAATACAATTTTTTTCCAAATTATTAGTTCAAATTTCATTAATTTAAATTACATATCTTCTTTAACAAATTTTATTTAAAACTTTTATTAATATGATATACAAAAAACCAAATAAAATTACACTTTTTTTCCATTTATATATTCCATAAATCACATAAATGTGTTACATATACATATTATAAAACCTTAACAAAATGTCCATTCAAAACAAAAACAAAAAAAATCACAAATTTTATACAATGATAAAAAATTACACGGTATTATCTAAATAGCTTGAAAAAAAGTTGTTAGTTTCATTTCGACATTTCTTAAAAATTCTTCTTCTAACTTTTGCTTTAAATAATTCACCTGACATTTGGTATTGTCATTATTAATAAAATGAAGTTTTAATGTTTCTATGGCTTTAAAACCTTCAGTTATTGTAGGTAACACTATTTCGTGCTCATCATCACTTTCATCATTATTATTTTGGTCAGTCTGCATTACTTCTTCTACTAAGTCTTTTTTTTTAAAATATTATTTAAAATATATATGCTGTCACAACATCTTTATCCACAGAAACAAAATTGTTCCACTCATCTGGTGAATACATCTTTTCAATAATGGTAGTAGATCTCAACCATTCATTTAAAGGTAGATCGTCTTCATCGTTTTATAATAAACTAATTATTTTTAGGAAATTTTTTTTTTTTGTATTTGTCGTTATAAGCGACATTTTTTCAAAATATGTAAAAAAAAATGGTCGTTATAAACGGTTTGTCGTAATAAGCGATGTCGTTAAAACCGATAATACTTTAATGTAGTTTTATATTAGAACCAATTAAGTCCATAAAATTGGTCGCTATAACCGGTTTTTCGTTATAACCGATGTCGTTATAAGCGATTTCTACTGTAGTATTATATTGTTTGTGAAATAATTTCGTAAGTATGTTTCGGACAGTATTCAAATTCATTATTAATTTTTTTTTATCATTAGAATAAGAAGTATAGTTCATTATTTTGCACTGCAGCACCACCTAATTCAATATTAAATTCACTTGATGTTCATTTTTGTAATACAATAATTTTTAATTTAGAGCTATTTATCGTTATCCTAGCTATAGTAGTGCGCATTTTTCGTATTTTAAGATTTATTATTAATTTTATTTATGCTGTCATTGTTAAAAAAAAGTGTAAGCCTTCACCATATTAACAACATGTCTTCTCTTATTAACAATATTTGAGCTGTGTTTGAATCGAACTTTATCATCTGAATCAACACTGATATTTTCATATTATTAATTTTGTTATATTTGATTTATCATTTGGTAAAAAAAATATATAAAATAAAGACAGTTAATTTTTAATTATTTTTTTTGTATTTATTAAACTTCTATATATACATAATTACTTCATTTTTTATTTTAATACCTATGATTTTATGCATTATTTTAGTTTTAATCATAAAATTAATAAGCAATGTGTAAAAGCTAATATATTTTTTATTAAAAATATAAATTTGAATAAATTTTGTGTAATAGGATAAAAATAATTTAATGATATAATTACAATTAATATACAATTGTATATTTATATTATATTTGTATTGTATATATATATATATAAGTATTTGTACAAAATTATATACATATATCATTTGATCCATATAGGGATATAGGAACTCACTGAATATATAATATTTTAATATACGTATATGTAATAAGTGTATTTATATAAAAATTTTCACTTTAATATAAAAAAGAAAGATCTGACAAAGAAGGGAATCCATAAACTCTATTATTAATTTTTGTTTTATTACGTTTTTTAGAGCATTTGCAGCTGCACATTACTTTTGATTACTATGGTATAACATGTCTATAATTTTGCTTTAAATTTTCATTAAAAGTTACTTACTTTTCAGATGCTTTCAAATAAAAAAACAAAAAAAAAAAACAAAAATCTATTATATAGGTACAACAAATCCCAAATTAGTCTAATTTTGATGATGATGATTATATGATATTGATAATCTGATGATATGATAGTGATTATAATATTATGTTGATGATGGTAATGAAATTGAAACTGCGAGAAATTGAAATTACCATGCAGAAAAACTATACATAGCTTGTATATACATACATACTCGAATATAATATTAAATATGTATGTATAAATAAATATAAGAGAAAGAAAAATATTGGTTTGGATTATATGGTTACTTTTATAATTCTTTTCATGCTTTGTTCAAATTATTAAATTACTTTTTTTTAAACTTTATACCTATATTTTTGTTTTTATTTTAATAGTCAAGTGGACAAATGCACAATTTCAATAATTGTAAATAAATTGAATGGTTTTAATGAAATTGTTCAAAAATAAGAGTTTACAAAAAATTGTTAATAAAAGTAAAAATATAGTTATAACTAAATTAAAATCTGAGAAAGGGGATTTCCCAAAAATTTAAAATAAACTCTGAAGAATATATGGAAGTTAAAGTAACGAACGTTTAGAGGGTAAATTGGTTAAAAGTAAAAACAAATTACTGTATATATTCAAAAATTTAAAAAAGGAAAAATTTGGTGTAGTTTCAAATTTTTTTATATATTCAAGATGCTAAGGGCTACTTAAATTAGTCAATTATATTTTGATTATTTATTTATTTGTTTATAATTAGTAAATGGTTATTAAATTATAAAATAAACTAAAAGTTTTAATTATATGAATATGGTATACTCATCATTAATTTTGAATATTTTTGTACTGTAATGTATACGCTCGTTCCAATCATTTTTAATAGATTGCCTAAAAAGGTAAGGCTCGAATGTAGTTTATCATTCTCATAGTTTTTTTTAAAAATAAATCGTGATTTGTTGGGGGGATCTATTTAAAGCCAGGTTAGAGAACAGGTTTGGTCATCTGGCCTATACACTGAAGCTAAAATAACACTCTGTACGAGCTGTAGCTCTCATGAGTTAAAAAAATTAAATAAATAAATAAATAACAAAAATTCATATTATTCCGAAACTAGTGTACCAATCTGGTTCAAATTTCTGACACTTTTTAGTTTCTTATGATAACAATTTTTGTTAAAATTTGAGGACGTTCTTATCGCCAACCATTCAAATTTTATCACAGATCTTGATTACTGATTATAACATAATTTGTCCGATATTTGGAATACCTACACTTTCCACTAAATCTTTTATTTGAACCAAAAACTAATGTCTCAGAAACTGCTAATACAATTTTTAATCTATTCTAATCGGATTTTTATTGATAGCTTTATTTTAAATTAAATAATTTAATTGTTGTCAAGTTTTGTGTTGTGCTATTAGTCACAAGCACTGATGATGAAGGAAGTATAATATATTTTGCTTCCAAAATATCGATTTTTGCAATAAAATATTAAATTATTTGTGAAAAGAGACTTGACCCACTAATTTTTGTACTATACTTACACTTAATTGGCTTCTAATCATTTAAAGAATATAAAAATATTTATATCTTAAAGAATATAAGATTTCAATATAACCAAAATTTTGATCTCAAAGTCTATGAAATTGAAAGTATATATATATCTATATATCACCTCCGACTCTTTTTTTTTACTTTCAATTTCCCAGAATATAAGATATAATATTGTCAATATATTAAGATCAATTTTTTATCAAGGAAACTTCGATTTCAATATTTTTAAAAATTACAGAAAATTTCGTTCAAAAAATTTTATTTTCTATTTTTTGCTCAAATTTATGAATTTATTTCATTTTATTTTATTTTCTAATAAAGTGACAATTTACAGATTTAATTTCTTATTAATTAACCTAATAAATGTAATAAATGTAGTAAATTAATAATATAATTTAGATCTTCAACGTTTGATCGCAAAATTTATGTTACTGTTCAGAGATCAGATCGATTTATATTGAATACTAACAAAAACCCTAGCTCTGGATTTGCTGTTGTAGCAAATGTTTAAATAAATGATTAGATTTGATCAAACTTTACTTCCCTAATTGTTAAAAATTTCTGTGTCTGTTTTGTGACAATGAATTTAAAAATGTCCAATTCAACAACAACAATTCTTGTGTTTATTTTTATATATTATGCTTCTTTATTGACCTAGCTTTATATTTGAACTCGTTCATAATTTGATGAAAAATTTAATTATATTAAATATAATTAAAGTTTTTTCATTTATTATTATTTATTTATTTAATATGCCTTAATTTCACTATACAATTTTTCTTATTACTAATTCCAATTATCAAGAGCTTATATACATATACTAATGTA
The DNA here is from genome assembly GCA_963942445.1 of Argyra leucocephala. Classification (NCBI taxonomy): domain Eukaryota; kingdom Metazoa; phylum Arthropoda; class Insecta; order Diptera; family Dolichopodidae; genus Argyra; species Argyra leucocephala. Next base: position 129,534,635 of record OZ012680.1, read on the forward strand.
TTTACACCCTCAATTACTTGAACCTGAACTTTTCTATTTATAATATATTTTTTAAAGGAACTTAAAAACTAACTTAACAAACTAAAACTTAAAAACTAACTTAAACATAAATAGAAAAAAAGAAAAAACAAACTTAATTGATCAAAATTTAATCAACAATCGCTCCTAATAGCGGATTTTTTGAATTTAGGCACCTCTATATAAAGGCAGACGTTATATTTCGAATATTACGAATTATAATATTAACTTATATTTTAATTTGATCTTTATTACATATTTTGATTTTGACAGACTTTTACTTAATTTATATTATTTAAGTATTTGGCAATATTTTGACAGGTCTGTATTATAATCAGGTGTAATAGAAAAACAAAAATAAAATGGTTATCTATTTATGATTAATTAAAAATAAAATAATATTAAATAAATAAAAAACCAATTTTTTTTTAATGGAATCTGAAAAGTGATTGATTGACATAACAATTTTTCTTTTAATTTTGTACTCTACATTTTTTTTTTTTTCATTTCAATTTCAATGTACCATAACCAGGCTCTTTGTCTACATTATTTTTGGATTACTGTTTGTGTTTTGACAACAAAAATAAATTAAAATTTTAGTTTTGATGTTGCTGGAAAATTGATGTTGATATTATTGGATGATGAAAAAGTGTAACATTACGACACTTTTGAAAAGAGAAGAAAAAACAGCAAAAATTCATTTAATTCAATAATAATAATAATACGATATAGAAGAAAGTGAAATTGTTAATTATTTTGTTAACAAAAGTAAGTTTTAAAAAAGATTGTTTAGTGTTAAATTTTTTTTATTTTTTTTTTTTTTATATATATACATAGCTTTCCATCATCATCACACAAATAAACAAAATAAAATAACAAAAAAAGTTTTTTTTTTTTAATATTTTGTAATTGATATTTTAGTTTGTTCCATTAAAGCATATCGTAAAAAGTATATTGTCTGAAATATGTATATATAATGTATAAAAGGATTTACTATAGAGTTTAAATTGTCTTTTAATGTATAGATTTAAAAAAATTAAATTTTTCTTCAAACATGAATTTTATAACATTTATTGAATAAATAAATTTCAATATGAATTATATAAGAGATTAAATAATTATTTAAAAGGCTTTAAATTAAAAATTGGGTTATGCAAAAAAAAAAAAAAGTTTTTTTTTAAATATTTTATATTTAAAATTTGAAAGACAAAAAATGTAAAGATTATAATGAGATTAAAATATCTGCAATAATATTTATCTGAAAACATTGTTATTCATTAAATTGTATTTAAAACTAATCTATTTAGGTTAATTTTAGATTTACAAAACAAGCTGATAGAATTAAAGTGTTCATAAACATCGAAGTTACTAAACAAATGTTAAGTAAAATGTAATTTGTTTTTTATGAATTAGAGTTGAATAACTGCAGTGAAAATAAATGTAATTCATTTTTTGCTCGTTACTCAAGCCTTCTACCCGAAATCAATTTTACTAGAAATTTTATTTAATTAACCGATAACTCTGTAGTACCTTTCATACCGTTATATTGGTACCTGTTTGCAGAAAGATTATTTCATTAGACCGAGGCTAATAAGGATACTGTTCAAAGAACTGATACATTGCAATATACTTATACTGATACATATATATGACAACACTGATACCTTATCAACTGTATCACATGTGCTGACAATTTTTTACTTCTTATTTGTTTTCCTGGGGTGCAAAAAATTTAAAAGTAGGGTCTCTTTAAATGTTTAATTGAAAACAGTTCGGTTCACCTTCGTTTGGATAGACTCTTGATATCAACCAGCTGCAAGTAGATGATCTACTATAAAAAAAATTATATTGTTATTTAGATCAGTCACGCTTGACCTTATCTTTCTATAAATTTTTGCTTTCACCTAGTAACTCATCGTAAGCCACTTCCAGGTCCAACGTAAGTTTTAAAAAAATAATGTCTAACTTTTTAAGAAATATACCATTTTACTCAATTCCAGCATGTTATTTAAAAGAGTTGAATTATTTTCTTCGATGGGGCTTATATCAGTAATGTCAGAGTATTTCTGTTTTTTCTGTTTTTTTTTTTTATATGAGAATTTCGACTCCTTACGTTAAAAATTTATTTTTATAAGACTCAGAAGATGGTTTCGCCTTAAAAACACCTGATTTAGATTATGATATTTATTTCGAATAAATTTTAATTAAAACTAATTCAAGAAAGTTATTTTTACTTCATATTTTATTTATATAAAATATTATAATTAGTTTGAAAATTAATTTCTCATTAAAAAATCTTGCAAATAAATTTACATTATATTTTAATAGCCTACTTTTATAGTTAGTAGTTTGCAGTAAATATTCATAATATATATATGTTAATTAAAAAAAAAAAAAAATAAATAAAAAAATAAATTTTCTATTTAATTAGTTTTATTTTATTGAAAGAATTTCCCCACTTAAATAGAAAATTTTATGTCAAAGAATATAAAAGACTTAAGAGAGAAACTTGATATTTTTTTTCACAATAGATTATCACACTTTCAAGTTATATTTTGAATTATATCAGAAGTATTTAGTTTGTAAATCTAATTAGTATTTAATTAGGTGTAAAAAGATAAAAAAATAATAATCCTATGACATTATTTATAAATGAAATTCATGTTTTATCCACTGCAGAATATTTAATTGAATTTATAGAAGAAAAAAAAATGTTGAAATTTTAAATGCATTGAAAAGGTATATTTAAATTATTAATGTATTCACTATTGGCTCTTAGGTGAATAATATTTTTATTTAAAAAATTTACTAAGTTTGTTGATTTACAATAATAACATCATCAGTTTTTTTTTGTATCTAGCATTTTTAAATTCAATTTACTTTAATATGTACTAAAACTTTTTTGTATTTTCGATTCTGTTATGTTTGTCAATTCTTTTCTCCACAATAAATTCGTAAATACATTTTTAGAGTTAGTTTTAGAATTTGTTTGTCTTCTTCTATTTTTATTGTTTTAGACTTGAGCTTGTTTGTAAGCATGTTATATATCTTGAGATGCAAAAAATCAACTGTTCAAATTCTTCAACGTTTCAGTAGACTTAAAATTGAATAGACTTACATTGAAAAATAGCTAGCATACTAGTCAAAGACTTGCATTGAATAATAACTAGCATATTAGTTAACTGGTGTTTGAATGTGTTATTGAAAAATAGTTTATATATAATTACCACTTACTTAAATTTTGAATGCACTATTTTCTGATTCGGCTATATTGATACCTATTCTGTATTGATATATTGATCGTACTAAATTAAGCACGAAAAGGTGATTCTAACTAAGTTACTGTCAAAAGTGTAAAATATTTGTATAATATTTCTTAATGTTTTCATTGGAGCAGTACGAATAATAATGCCTTTTGTTTTTCTGGTATTAATTTGTTTGTCAAAAAACATAACTATTCTACAAGAAAACTGTTTTTGATTCAAATTATTATACTTTTATTATATTGTGTTCAATACAAATTCATTTAACAAAAATATAACTCTATTTTATTCACTAACTACTTTGCCTCAACATTTTAAAATATTATTTGGAATACATTTTGTTATTCAAAAATTTTTATAAACATTTTAAGATGAAAATTGAATTAGCAAAATAACAACGTCTTGCCCTATTTTGAATTTTAATTTTATAATTAATTTACTAACTTATTCCAATATAATGCAGTTTATTAAAAAAAAAAAATAATAACTATCTATAATATACTTATAAACATTATAATTTCCTAGTAAAATATATATTTTTTTAAAAATTATATCTGAATAAATTTTATCATATAAATTACATCAGATCAAATCTTTCAATTTTACGAGTATATATATAGAAAAAAAAAATAATAATTATTATTTTGACTTAGTAATAATAAATTAACACCCAATTACATTTAATGTATAATCATATATTCATATTTCTATGTAAATATTACAGATTTATTGTAAATGGGTGTAGGAAGAAGATGTCATTAGACTTTAATTTCATCATTGAAACATTCAATACTGATTTAAGAAAAAACAATTGACTTACAGACAGACAGAGAATAAATATCTTTTTTTTATATTAATTTTTTATTAATTCCATAATTTTACGATTTAAGTTCTTAAACCTCTATTTTCCAATTCAATACCGAATAATGAAGTCATTAGTTTTAGTTTTTTTTTTCCTTAGAAAATGATTTAGTCAATTTATTTGTTTTTGTTTTGTTTGACGGTTTCATTTAAAAGTAATAAAAAGTAATTAACAAAAAAATATATATTATTTGTTTGTATAATTTATTTAATATTTAAAAATTATAATTTTATTTTATTACTATTAATACTACTACGAGTAATTTTTGGGGCTATTTGTGAATCAAAGAGCTTTATATTCATTCAATACAAGTATTGTGGCCGTTGAATTTGATAACCCTTTTTTTTATTCCAATCTTAATAATCTTTCAATTTACAGTTATTCTTGAAACTTCTTCGAACCACGTCGGTTTCACGTGAGCTATGAATTCAAATGAAACACTTATGTCTTTATTGTGTCTACATATTTTGAACTCTGATGATAAGTGTAAGAAAATTCGAGTTCTACTTTATCTATCTCTCATGAAAATATATCTTGTGGTACAAGCAGGACGTCATGTTAGGGCTATATATAGACAAAAGGTCTTTCATATACACTGTAGACTTCCATCAAACATTTGTCTACATAAGAATTCGATTTCTACTTTATTTATTTCTTATGAAAGTTTCTCTTATAAGCGTATAATTGATTCAACTCAACTTTTTGATTCTAATTTATTGTCCTGCTATAATCCTTTGATTCCATCTGATATACAATTTTATGTTGGTAAATCTGTTTGGTTTGGCTTATCTGTTTGGATGAACTGTTAGTAATTTATTTGACTAATTTTCCATTATATATTATGTAACCCAGTTTATTCTATAATATGATTTCAAAACGTTACTTGATGTTAGAATTAAATATTTTGATTTGTGGAGCATTAGCGAAATAAAATTGTTCGTATATAATCAGTAGGAACATTTTAAATGAATTTATTAATATTATTCTCTTTGTTCGAACTTTTGTAGGTTATAAGTGGGTATATTTTTATATTGTGGAAACCTATTATTCATTTTTGCATTGGATGAATTGATTTTTATTATTTTTGTTTTTGTAATGGTTTTTAAGTTGCTTATTTTAAATTTATGTATAATTCAGTTTTTCTTTCTTGCCCATTGGCAATTTTAGTTGTCAGACTATACTAAGACTTATACTAAGACCAATACATAGACCTATACTAACCACAAATCATTTGCATAATTAAGAACTTCCAAATTTTTCTTCAATTTTCAAAAAATGGTATCAATGGCATTACTTAGTATATTATTAAGTACAATAAAAATAAAAAAAACGGATTGTGATGATTAGTGATATTTTGAAGTAGATGAACAACCATCCCCGACTCCAAATTTAATATTGTACAATTATTTATTTTACCTGGCTTTTAAATTTTTCCTTTTTGAATAATAATTTTTTATTATAAAATTAAAAGATTTTATTATTACCATTTATGTCTACTTTAATTTACAATTAAGTAAAAATTATTCAAATAAAATAAAAACGAAAACACTTGTTATGTTGTTATTGCACAATTTTTTTTTTTTTTAATTAGTTAAATTTTATTTATTATTTTGTTTTCTCTAATTATTTGTCTTTTTCTGTTTATTTATTATGTTTTTGTATTATTATTCAGTATTTTGCAATCTTTTTTACAAGCATGAAATTTAAACTTTACCGTTGAAAGTTCTTTAACTTCAATGGTTGACAATTGCTATAATATTTACAAGGTAAAGTGGACAATTATAATTTTTTCTCTATAAAAGTAAAAGAGAAAAGTTTAGTCCATTGTATTATTATTTAAATTCTATTAAATAAGATAGAAGCTACCATAGTTGGAATTTTCACTTTATTGACTGCAGCTTTTGATTTTGTACTATTGAACTGCCGATTTTCAATTACAATGTCACTCTGCTTTCTGGTTCTCGCTTTCCCACAATTTTGCCTTCCAGAATTATTTTTGGTAATTTATATTTCTCCGAGTACTTTTTGATGCGATCTACATGAGCTATGACCAAAAAAAATTTTGTTTATGCTCTTAACAGTAATTTAGGAAGAATCACCATTTCGTGCTTAATTAAGTACGGTACTACAAGTTTATACTACAATATCTACAACATAACCATGAAATATTACTAAAAAAATTGTTTTGAATTTTGAAAAAAGTTTTGAAATAAAAGGAAATAGTTATAAATGGTTCAGGTCATATTTGAGTGGTCGTAACCACAAATTGGTTCTATAATAAGCAATAAAGAAAATATAAATTATGGTGTACCGCAGGGCAGTATCTTGTGACCATTATTGTTTACGTTATATATAGAGGCCATTCAACAAATTGGATTGAAAGCAAAAATTTTTTTATTTGCGGACGATATTTGTCTTGTATTAGATGGCAACTGTTATAATGAATTAGAGCATAATTTAAATGAAGATTTAGATCAACTCCACAAATAAATGAGTACTAAAAAACTAACAATTAGTTATATGAAAACAAAATACATGGTCGTAAGTACATCAGCACCAAAACTCAACATCAGAATTTGTAACAATGAATTAGAACAAGTTACGCAATTTAAATATCTTGGTTTTTGGATAGACTCACGATTCAAATGGGATTATCACACAAATTTTCTTTTCAATAAACTTTCATCAATTGCTGCACCGTTTTGTAAAATAAATTATCTGTTGCCGGATTCAATAAAGAAAAGTTTATATGCACTGCACTGTTCAATAGTCATTTAAGCTATGGTATTAAATTATGGGGTTCAGCTTCGAATAAAATTATAAAGGAATTACAAGTCATTCAAAACAGAGCAATAGAAAATATTTACAATTACAATTGGAGAGAGACAGCACTGAATTCATACACAGTGATACTCAAATATTATTGATTAAAGATTTGATTATAGCATTAAGCTAATTTTACATATTCATGACATTGAATTTTCAAGAATTCACACTATACTGAGCCTATCTAAACGAAAAGATCATCATTCAGTCAATACGAGGAACCAACACTTAATTCATATAAGCAGTAAAAGAACAACACAGTTTGGGACATCAACAACAATACATGTTGCTATCACACTATATAATAAACTTGATAATAGTTTGAAACTATTAAACAGCTCAAAATTAAAACTGGAACTGAAAAAATCATTAATAAGCAAATACAGCAGTATAAAATTGTATTAAATTAAAAAAAAAAAAAAAATTTCTCTTTAAACAGTATACATTTTGATTATTTAACTTTACATTTTACATTTTGCTTTAAATTCAAATCTAAACTTATCTTTATTTCTTTTTTGTTCTTTACTTCTTGTCATTTAATATACTATTAATATGATGAGTTCAAAATTCTATAATAATTTAAAATCACACATGTTTTGTTTTCTTTTTTCAAATTTTTTCTCTTGATTTAGTGTACTATATTCATACATTTTTTTCTTATTGCACTTACACACTTACTTTCACTTTATTGCTATGAATATTTTTATTAACTTTAAATAAATTTAATTAAAATTGTATATAGCCTAAAGATGAGAAACATCTCTAAAGGCATTTTATGGTTGAAATGAATAAATGTCGATTTCTGGCTTATTAACTCATTAAATTTCGAAAACTATTGCTATTGTCAGGAACTAAGCCTTCTTAAATAGAATAGCTCCATTTTATTGAAGTTGTTACCATATTATAGGCTCATATGGCCTCAGATAGAAATATGTCTAATGAAATTCATTATTTAAGGTAATAATTTAAATTTTGTAGGCAATAAATTTTACTTTCATTACTAAAATAATCAAATCAGTGCAATTTCACTATATATAATAGCTGTGGGTTATGTCATTTGACTACTAAGTGCTACTAATCAGAAAATTACAATTAATTGATTTGTTCTTGTTCTACTCAAATTATTTTATTTTACTAGACTTGAAAAAGTTTATAATATTTTCCCTTTTTATTATGTATTCACAATAATTTTTTTTTTATTATAATGAACTACAGCTATTTTCTTCCTCCAACTGATTTTCGATAATACCACATTTCGTAGATTTCTATAACTTGTTTAATGTGGCTTTTAAAAATGTTTAAATTTCCACACCATATAAAAGTGTTGAGAAAAATTTACCATTTAAAGATTCTGGTTGTGAATTTTAAATTTATATAATGTCTATATAGTGCATATCTATTTCGACATTATTGTGTGCATAACAGCATCACAAAAATATCGTTTTGACATTTTCAATTTTAATTTTTATAACTTTGGAAATATCCCATTACTCATTGTCTACCCAAATATTTTATTTTCGCAACTATTTCTAGGTGTATTTGAACATCAGCATTTGAATTTGTGTTTCATATTGATGTTTTGATTACGACCATTGTATTTATTTTAGCCAGTGTGCGTTGATCGTCAACGAATGTAAAAATATTGAACTATATCATCAGTTATTCATTGGTATACAGTTATTCATAACACCATTTATTTTTACTCCTCCCAGCTTAAGAATATTATATTGAAAAAAAAATTTAAATCAAAGAATAGTTTTAGTGATTTTTCAAAAAAAAAAAAATAATTTAATCAATTCTATCCGATAGAATATTTAATTTAATATTTTTTTTTTTGTAAAACAAATCTAGTATACCTCAAACGATCGTTTACAGCTTTCGGCTGTATTATTTTTTCATAAAAAATTTGTCTGATCTAAAACCAACATAAAATTGTTTTAAATTTTTCTTTTTTTTTTTTTATATAAATAAATGAATTGAGACAACTAAAACCAATAACTACTCCTTTTTAACAACCAAAAAGAAAGATTTATTACCAAATAATTCAAAATTTAGCACCTTTAAGCTCTGTGACAATTTCATAAAACAAAAACATAAAAAATTAATTTTTGTATTTTTTATTTTTATACAATTTATAATCGATTTTGGTATTATATGTCTGTGTCCACCTCCAATAATCCAATAATCAGAGGGGTAAACTGTGGTGTATATATATACATGTACATTTATATAAATATATTTTTTTATAATAATAAATAATAATATCTGTTAGCGATTTAACAGAGAACAAGTTAAATGACACTAGCGGCTTTATTTTTTATATTTGATTTATTCGAAAACTATACTAAAAATGTTAGCTAGTTTAAAATAAATGAAAGAATTTATGTTTTGGTGATTTTATTAAAAAAAAAAAAAAGAATAAGAAAAATATTTTTTTTAAATATTTAATTTTATACAATATTTGACTTTATTTTTAATTTTTATGATAATTTTAATGTTAATAATTTTTAATCTTTATTTAAGAGGATTAATTATTAAAATATTTAATATTTTGAAATTATTTTGTTTTAATGTAATAATCATAACTTATTATGCAGTATTATTAATTAATAATGAATATTAAAATTTTGTGATTTGAATTATTAATTAATATAAATTTAGTAAAATTTAATTAAATCTCATGACTATTTTGATTATGTTATCTATTTGCATACTAACATAAAAATTGTATAGTTGAATTCCGCTGTGGCATGAATGTTGTAATGAGTTTTTGGTTTGTTTTAACTTTGATTTTGAACATCACTGTTGCCATTATGATTTATTATATTAATAAATCGATTCATATATAGATCTAGCTTATGTTATCTCTATCTCTATTGAATAGAATTTTTTGGTTTCTCATTGACAAAAAATGTGTTGTACCATTTCTTCTATTTGATAACAAGTTGTCAGTGGTTTACAGAGCTGGTACAGATGTAATATCAATTACTTTATGAAAATAATGATTACTGAAACTGAAATACAGTCTCAGTATAATATTCAATTTTTAAACGAATCATTTAACAAGCAATTTTATTTATTTATTTTAAAAAAAAAAATTTATATATTCTATAAATTTTCAATCGTTAATTGATAATGAAATGTGTTTTCATTATTATTATTATTACTAGGGGCCCCTGTTGAGTAATTATATTTCAAGTTGAAGTCAAATTTAAAGTTTTTAAAAAAACAGTAATTTACGTACTGACATAGACTTCGCACGATATAGCAGAAACCACTCGTGTTTAATAAAAAGTTTTGTGGTTAGTAAGTTTTATTTGGGACACATAAATACACGTCCCTCATATACTGCTTCGTTTCCGATATATTCCCTATAGTAAGTGGCATTTAGTGGATAAAATTACTAAAAATAAAAAATTTTGTCATCAAAGAGGTATGTATATATATACCTATATAATACTTAATTTTAATAAAAACTATATTATTACTACAAATATCCAAAATTTAGAGACAGTTACTTAAAAAGTCAAAAATGAAGAATTCAAGTAATTTGTTTTTTTGTTGTTTTTATATTTTTTATTTTAGATGAATTTGTTTTTTTGTTTTTTTTGGCATATGTAGATAGATTCTTTTGGAAGTACATATGTAAATTATAATAACTGATTTGTTTGCTTTTGTTTATTATTTTAATAAGTTCTCACATATGCATTATGTATTTGCTGAATAATAAAATCATATGAGTATAAAATTTTCAACTGTGTGTGCATTTTTCTTTTATATACAACTTATATATTATATTAGAAGTTTATTAAGGAGTAGGAGAATCGAAATAAAATGAAAAGGTGTCTACTGCGCAGGTCCCTAAATGCTTGTCAATTATAATTATAGATTGTTATAACTGTGTTAGGTACATTGTTTACATATATGAATACGAATATAATATATGATTATATATATATATTATATAAAGAATTTGGTTTTTACGAATATATACATGCAATGTTTTGTAACTAAGGCTTCAGACACCAAAACAAACTTAGTATATTAAGATACATATATACTTCTTACAAATGCAAACTAACATCTTCAACAAGCATAAAAATCTTTTCTAAAAAAAAACAAAAAGATGTGATTTCATATCCCTAAATCGAAATCCTAAAAAAAAAAATCCCAGTGTATTAAAATCCCAAAAAAGGAAAACAAATCCAATTCATCAATTTTATTATAACTATTTTTATTTGGTAAATTTTTACGTACTATACATAGTTTAAAATAAATTAAAATTATATGAAAACGCATTGGTTATACCTAAGCGTTTGAAAATGCCCATTGTTTAGTTCAATAATCTGGTTAAGGACTATTTTATTTTGTGGGAACAAGTATATAATTTTTTACAATTAAAGATAAAAATCCATCCATGTGTAATAAAAAAATTTTCATTGCAGTCACTTGACTTTAATTTTCTTGACTACATCCACTTTATTGTAAATATCATAGCGTTTGACTGATATGAACAATGATATACAAACAGTATAAAATAAGTGAATATAATTTCAAAATATATAAAATTTCATTAACGATATGTTTTAGAGTGTACTTACTATCATTATACATTGATATATCATTTTCCAGACACCAAAATAAAATGTCTCCATTGTTTTGTAAAAAGCTCGAATTGAATTTACATGTAGAATTCACGTGAGGAAATGTTATTGATTCTGTGATATTACAATAAACCTCTTTGGTTGCATATACTTATGGACCATCAAATCAATCGAATTAATAAAATCGTATTTAAACAATTTTTGATACCGAAATGTTTATATATGTAATTTAAATGTTTTTTTTTTTTAAATTTTAATTTTAATCAATTAAATTAAATTATTTTCTTATATTATGTACTTCTTTATATATATGAGTAAAATAAATAATAAATTTCATACATATTATGTCAAAATTAATTTATAGATTCAAAGACTATAAAAATCATTATATTTTATAACAATTCCTGTAATTAAATGAATTGAAGGTGATAAAAAATTTAAAAATAAATATAAATTACAAAATTAAAATAATGATAATAATAGGTAAGAATTAGTTAAGTTTAATTTAAATCAATTTAATAAAAATACATACTACTATACAATTCAAAGTACATTCATGTATAATAAATACTTAAGCAAGGTCAATTTAAAATATAAATTTAATTTAATTTTTCATCACTACTAATCAAATCATTTTATTTGTAAAGTAAAAAAAAAATTACTGTGAACCACATTTATAAGACAATTTAATTGTTTGGGTGATACTTCAGAAATATTGCATATAGATTGATGAAAAGATAATAATATGTGGAGTTTCATATGCAATGTATAAGATGTTTGATTGAAATAAATGTAAATAGACAAATATATCTATTTATATATATGTATATATATAATATATATATATATATATATATATATATATATATATATATATATATATTTTTTTTTTTTTTTTTTCAATATGTATGGTTTGTTGGAGATGGTTTGCAAGACCTGTGTCTTCTAATTGGTCCCATAAGTGGACAGTGAATCTGACTTACACTATATGTAAGATGTTTACCAACTAAAACCCCACCTATCTTTATTTGTTTAATTTTTTTATCTCTATTCATATTACGGCAAATACTTCATTGAATATCTGAATATCATACATTCATACCTAATTACTATTGATTTATTTATTTATTAAAGATTTAACTTCTATATATACATAATTATACACTTCAGGTCTTTTACCCTACTTGTCGATTTTGTGGCTTTTTATATTAACTTAATGCAATCTAACAATAATATATATACACTCATATTATTTTAGGACGCATAATTGATGCGATGAAAAATCAGTCTATATGATAATGTATTTTCGTAAGATGCTATAAAACCGATGATAGAAAATTTTAAAAGGTTGATGATACTGGTAACTTTTTTTGTCATCATGTCAATTTGAAGCTATCACGTTATGTCTTTGTATTGCAGAATAAAAAAAACAGTCAGTTTCATCACGTTTAGGAGCATAAAAGAAAATTAACAATAATTCATGTTGTTGATAATTTACGAGTAACAATAAATGACTTTAATCTGATATTGGATCGGTAAACCTACTGTTCGTATAGCAGAAAATGGGAGAAATAGATAAAAAAAAAATGTTGTTCTATTAAATTTGATTTTTCAAATAAATAAAGGGACGGAAAGGTGGATGATATTTTCTGTTAATTTTATGTAAATTTAATTTTATTGGAAGTATCCTAGTCTGCTTGATGAAAATTCACCGCGTATCGTATATATTCAAACAGTTTTAACATTACCATACAACATTTGAGAACCTCTCGTCAGAGTGATTTTTGTCGCTATTTTTGTCTCTCGGTTTGTTTTATGTTGCAATCTGTACATAATCTACATGACTTGTGATCTAGGTTAATTTCAGTTTTCAATTGTTTTTGTGCTAAACAGTTTCAGATGTAGAATGATTCATTATTGTAAGCATTTTTTTATCAACTTAATTAACCTGAGGCTATCTGTCAATACCAGTATAGTTTTTTTCTGCTTCATCAACTTTAATTGTCCATATATATGGCCGTTATCTTTGCTATGATAATAAAGCATTCCTGAAGAAGAGTTTATATATTGCAAAGATATATACTATTGCCAAATCTATACTATGGATTCCATTTATCATTGTATTTTATTATTACTCATCTCCTGTTTTTTACTCTAACACTATCAGACAAATATATAACAAAAACAAAAAAATATTTTAAATTTTTATATTGACTACTCTTAAACAAATTGTTGTTATAAATTTACAATCTGATACCACGTGGTAAAAAAACAAATGGTATCAATTTATAGAATGACACCAATTTGAATGAAAACAGACAACAACAATTATACATATCAAACAAATACAGCCAATTAGTTAAAAATGTATATTTGTTGGTGAATTTGATTCAGATAAAATTAAAAATGTTATTGTAAAGCCAACTACATTCAAATCAATATCTGTAAAGATTTTACTGATGGTCCTGCAAAACAATTTCGATTGTGTTAATATTAGTCCCTGTCAATACAATTGAGACGATTTGCAAGCTTAGAAAAACTCATTATGTTATACTGGTTATATACCAACTATACCTATATGTATTTTTGATTATTTTATTTTCGTTGTAAATAATTAAATATTTATTTTGAAATTTAAATTTTACTAATAAAAGGTCTTGCATATTATAATACCATCAAACTAAAAATAATTTAGATTATTTTTTTATTTTTTATATTTTGTGTTTGATTTTAAGTTTATTTTTCATTTGACCTATAACTTTTTGTAATACCTAAAGCGTAAAGTGAACGTTTTGAATGTTATTTCTTCTGTTAATTTGTGATAGGATGATTGATTATATATGCTCTCTATGTTACTTGATTAGCCTAGTAACGCCTTAACTGCCACCTTGTGAGATAATTTTAATTAATGATTTTTTTTTTTTGATTTTTGTCAAATATTTTTGCTTTAGCATCAAAAATTTGTTTTAGGTCTCTGTTATTAAGTTAGTTTATTTCTATTTAGATATATACATGCAATATGTAACTATCATTATTTCAATATTTTGTTATTTTTGTTTTTTATTTCATATTATTTTTATTATTATGATAATTTTGTAATAGGAGTTTTTTTTAAAATTAATAGAAAAAAAATATTTTAATAATGTTATAATAAATTTATTACAGTTTTAAATTGAATTTAAGTAAAAAAAAAAAAATTGTTTTGTAGTTTTGACATTAATTTATGATGATATTATGATGTAACATAATTAATAAAAATTTTATTATATTATTACAATTATTTTTAGGTTAGGTAATTTTAAATTATTTTTTTTTTTTTGCATAACATTCATTGTAGTTGAACAATTTGTAGTTCTGAATTTAAATAGTAGATTTTATTTAATTGAAAGAATTTAATTAAAATTCAAAATATTAAAATTAAAGAGTAGAAATTATATAGCTGGACGCAGATCTTCAATTGAATAAATTAAATTAAATAACATATATAGAAACTCTATTTGCTTTTGCAGTATTATACTTAGCATGGTTACAATAGGATTAGTCAACACATTAAGAAAAAGTATAGAGCAAGGGTAAGAGGGTGTGAAATAATATTAGGAAATTTATAAACCAGATAGCCTGTGCCACGGTCATGACAAAATGAAAATATACTAAGTAAACATATTTGAATTATCCTTTTCTTCTATAATTAACATTAAAGCAAAATAAAATTAAATTATAGAATAAAATTTGTAACTGAATTGTATATAAAATTATAATATTATAAATAAAGAAAAAAATGTACCTGTCACCTAAAAAAAAATGTTGACCTTAGAATCTATGAAGTTCTGCTTCAAACAAGCCAGTGATTGAATATTCTGTATGTACATATTAGTCATATTGCTGTGTTGTGCAAAATTAGCGTTTACACTTTAAGTTCCTATACTTCTATACTGTAACATTTGGTATGGTCTTAGTTTTTATTTGAACTTTATAATAACGTGTCAAATTCATAGTTTGGTAAATGACAGTTCTTTGGTACCATTCTTTAATTTTCTTGTTAAATCTACAACTACCGAATCTATCAATAGAAGACAATGGTTAACATGATTAACTATGATTTAATAAAAATTGTTGACTGGGAGAAAAATGAACAGAGTTGAGTTTAACTGGTCAAAAACTCAAAACCGAAAATACCTAACACCTAAAAAAAAAAAAAAAAATTCAAAATTCATGTAATTTAAAAAATTGTATAAATATATTAATTACTGTAAATTTCGAGTTTTGGAAAAACAAAAATAAATAAAGAAAAAAAAATTGAACCAAATCTCTCTTTACAAAACTCAGATAGTCTAAACATTATATCAACTATGCAAGTGGATCAAAAAATTATTATGGAGCGATCATATTTTTGAAATCATGAAAGGTGTGTTTAGGATACTTTAGTCAATGTAAAATTCTCTTTTCCACCTGCGGAACTTTTTAATCGTATCTAAAAAATCATTTATACGACCCAAGATGAAATACATTTGTCCCACTTGGATTGGTGCTTCCTTTTCAGCCTTAAAATATCTTGACTGCGTTCAAAATCGCAAAATTCGTTTTAATTGACAAGCCTACTGTAAATTCGTTCTTTTTTTTTTGTATATTACTAGTTGTAAAGCCCGTCTCAAGATTCTAATTAGGAAAAAAACAACTTCTTGTGAAACTGCACAAAAAAGTGAATTCTAAGAAGTGTAATCAAATATTAGGTGTATTACGCTAAGTCTGGTGCAAAAACCTTTTTTTTTTGGTAAAAAGATCGTAATAATTCGATAAATTTAACAATTGTTATTTACAAAAACAAATTGAGTTAAACAACAACAATTTTGTTATTGAAAATTTATTTTCTTTTTTCCGCACCACCCAGGAGGTAAAGAAAAAGGTGCGTTTTTATTTGTGGTTTAGCAATAGGCTTACTCAACACTCTGACGCAAAACATCCTTGACAAAGGCAGCATTTTACCATTTTTTCTCTAATGATTAGATGTCAAAACCTCTTTATATACAACATTTTTTGTATATAGTTTATTGGAATGTCGAATTAATTTGCTTTAGTCCCTTCCTTCAGTAAGTTTTACTTGAATATCACCAGATCGGCGTACTTTGGAAATTGCAATATACAGTTGCCAATGGCTTAATACTGTTTCAGGCAAATAAACTCCTTCTTTTTCCAATGTTTGACTTTGCGACTTATTTACGGTCATAGAAAATGCCAATTTAACAGGGAATTGTCAACGTCTAAGAATAAATAGCCGTTCTGTGATCGTTGTAGCTAAATCTATTCTAGGAATAAATACAGTTTCACCCATAGCTTATGCCAAGGAAATCCGCGATTATTAAATTTAATCTTAGAGCTTTTCGAATCCCATTACAGAGGTCGCGTTTGGTATTTAGGTTTTAGGGCAGTAACATAATACTATATCTCAGTAGTATTATTTTACTACCAACTTTCAAATTAAGTTTATTTGGAGGCATTCCATTTGGACAGCAGCCGTTTAAAAACTCTAGAGGAATTCACTGCATCATTTTCACCGCAATCATTAGTGGAATCAGTACTAAAATAAGTTATTACATTTCCCTCCAAAATGTTTAAAATTCGGTCGTTAATTGTATAAACATCAGAATTTTTTGGGCAAAGTATTTCCAAAAATTTCTTCTACGATAAAATTATTTCAAATCATATTCGAAGGAACTTCGATTAGATTTGGCAAACTTTGGTCATTCGTTCACAGCTTCACAACATAATTATTTTGATTAAAAACCTTTAAAAAAAATAAAATTGAAATCCAAAATTAAACAACAACTTATTCATATGAAATAAATAAAATATAACTATATATATATATATATATATATATATATTCATATTAAACATTATATTAGCTATACATAATTTCAAAATCATTTCTAGAATATATATATATATATATATGTATATAATATAATGTCACAATTAGAAATCTTTTCATCATCCATCCATCACACTTAGTACAGATACGATGTTGAAGCAGCTGAGAAGAACAAATTTTCATTTACGTTTTTTTTTTTTTTATTTTGTTTTGTTGTAGCAACCTAGCAACGTATGCTATGGCCCGTTGGCAGCAGGATTGTAACGTATTATTATATAAGATAATTCCAAGTCTATGTGATGAACACCCTAGCTGCTTTTACACAGAGATTAGGAATACACAATTCCATGCAACCATTTTTTTTTTTTATAACTTTCATATCGACTAATTTAAATGTGGAAAATTATATTTATTGTAGAGTAATTTCGCCTTCATAATAGCATATTTTCATTTTACTTTTAGTGATAAGCTGATAACCAAAATTTTCAACTATTTTTTTTTTTTTTTTTTTTTATAGTTTTTTATTTATTTTCATAACAGTTACAAATTTATTCACATAACAAAATACATATATGTATACATTATATATTTATATATTATTATATATATTTTATTCTGCATTTATCTGGATGTTTGTAAGTTCGACGGAACGCTCAAACACATATATAAATTGCATATGTATAAAAATGCATATATATACAAATTGCTTTGGTGCTTTTTTTTAACCCCTGTCTACCATGCTGAACCTTTGCAGGAAAAATTGATTGCATGAACTATATTTTTTTAATTTAATGTTAGTGTTCTTCGCAAATAATAAGGAAAAATAAAAAATAATAATAATAATATAAATAAAACAAAAACTTTTTTTGATTTATAATAATAAGTACTAATAGAAATTTAATCAATAGTTTAATATGGTCTAATAACCAAAAGGCAAACAGCATTTAACACAAAAAAAAACATAATTCACTCAAAGGTTATTCTTATTACTTAAAATTATACACAATAATATACATGTGTATCAGCACATTGTATAATATTGTATAATATTATACATTATACTACTTTATTGCTTCTACCTTTTATTTTTGTCATTACTGTGTGCGTAACTCACTTCACTCAAAAAAAATTATTTTTGTTTGTTTTTTGTTTTTTTTTATTATTTGCTGTATCTGTATTCTGTATGTTCTGCATGCTCCATTCCAAAAATATTATTTTATTTTCAGTGTTAAGTGTTCACTGTTCACTTCACTGTTCAGGTTCACTGTTCAATCAATAGAACTTGATAGAAGTAGAGAAGGATAATAAACTCTACTTCTACGTCGGATAATAAAACATTGTTTTTTTTAAATTAAAAATTATTGATGAAAATGTTTTTGTATTTTTTGTAAATTTTACCAATTTAGATACAAAATTTTGAATATTTTTTTAAAAATAACACAATACCATAATAACAGTTTATTCATATAGCAAAATAAGATCCCTATACATTATACAAAAGACAAAATTTATATGAAAATAAGATCCCATATCTAAATTTGCTCTCCCACAGGCCACAATAACGCTAATACTGTATAATTTATATTAAATGGAACCCAACTAACGAATTATAACTAAATGGAAGTGAGCACGAGTATACCATACAAAATACAAACATTTTATACAAATTTATTGGTGTGGTACTTCTTTTTCTGTTATATAAAAAAAAAGAAGATTAGTGTTAGGCCAATATAAACATAAATAAAAATAAATAAAAAGTGATATAAACATAAGTAGGTACTGTAATTTCGGAATAAAGAATCTAATGAAAGAAAAAAAGGAACTAGGATTTATTTTGCTTCCGTCATTTATGACGGGTTACAAAGCTAGTTATATATATATACATAATATTTTCACATAACAAAAAACTTATAAACTAAGTAATTCACATAATGTGGATTAATGTTACATTCAATGTCCCTCATTGGAAAACTCTAAATGAATAATTTTATCACATAAGCAGTATTTAAATTAAATAAACATATGAATTGAAAAATAATTACAAAAAAAAACCAATTCTAGCTTATTTTAATAATTTTGATCAAACCTATTTTTTATCATTTATTTTATACCACTGTCAAAGCGTACTGGACCAAAAGATCGAAATATCCATAAATCATTTATTTTTTGCCTTTGTCGGGAATCCGAAATTGGACCTTTCAGTTGAAAAACATGTGTTACTCTGGCGGGACTACTATGAACACTCCCCATATGACGGTCTAAATTCATATAACGGCAGTGTCTTGGCAACAATCATTTACACTAATTTTCTTAGTTTCAAAATTTTGGTATGTCAATTAATCTAAATATACAGTTTCCATCAGTTCTATTTATATTATATAATATTTAATTGTGACTATAAAATGATCTCATTCATTCTTATTAATGACTTCAATCAAATCAATTTGATGAAAAAGGAATTTCATTTGATAAATAAAATGACAATGAAATGGATTTTATAATATCTAAAAATTATTATTATTTATTTTGGATCAAAATAATTCAGGTAAACTTATTATTCTAACAATTCTATTGGAAAAATTTAAATCACAATTATTATGATAATAAAAAAAAAAAACAAAATAAAAGGATTTTAAGATTAAAACGCTCCCACTTATGATTTGAAAAGAAAAACAATGAAAAAAAATTGAAAAACGTGGAGCATGTGATCTTAAAAAAAAAAAAAAAAAATTTAAATAGAATAGGAATGAATTTGATTTTATTTTTTATAACCTTGAATTTTAATTCTCTTCTTTAATTAATTTCTTTTTATTTTTTTTATTTTTTAATTTTTTATTATCGTAAAGCAATTCTTCCTGAAAATTTTTTCAACTAATTGCCAAATTGTAATAAATCGTTATATAATACATGTATGTGTATATAAATATGGGTATAAATTTTTATTTAAGCTTTCTGAAATAATACCCTGATATCTCGTTGAAAAAATCTTCTCATCTGTTAAACAATAATTTATAAAAATCAAAAGAAAAAAAAAATTAAATGTTTTTTTTTTGTTCAATTTTTCAAATCCTAATTAAAAATTTCGTCAACAGAACATTTTATGTTTTTGTTTTATATAAAATATTTTTCTGTCTAGAATACAGAATACATTTTAACAGGTTCTAATACTTTTTTTTAATATTCTATTAATAATAATAATAATAATAACTTATTAGATAGAGCACATGTTTCACGATTGTTCAACATTAAATCTGTGTGGGTACCACACACTGAGTTGTTTCAGTCGTACACACTTTAATCTTATATAACTATAAAAGAACCTAAATCAAAATAAATTCACTCTAATTTATTCGGCTGAGAATAATATCACAATTTACTTATGCTTGACTGCTGATGTTGATGTTTGTCTATATAGAGTGTTTTAACAGTGCGCAAAAAAAAAACATAAACAAAAAATTACATTAACTTATTTTTGTTGGTACAACAAAACCAAAAAAAAATTAAAATAATAAAAGAAAAATAATTTTTATGCTAAAGACCTTTTGATTGATTGGATATCATCATATGAATGATAAAATAAAAATAAAATTTTAATTGTACTACAGGTAAAATAAAGTAAAACAAAAAAAAATAAAAACACTTATTTTAGGGTGGGACACACACAAAATTGTATATTTTGAAAAAATAATTTGACTAAAATGTTAGAAGAAAAATTAAACGGTTCTTTAAGGTGAATTAAACCAACATAATGTTATTATTTAACCTTTCCATTCTGGATGTCAGCGGTCTATATATTCCACTTGGAGATTTAACTACCATTCGTCATTCTACTTTGTGTGTTGCCACTGGTAGTTATTCTTGTGATTATTTATCTATGCGTGTGTTTAAAAATCTTATATATAATACACGAACGACGTGGTGAGTAAAAAAGCAAGAATAATTGAATAGTAAATTACACTACAAAAATATTAAAATTTTAGCAAGTTCTTTGTACTGAATACTTAAAACATTTAAAATATTTACACCAAATAAATGACTGTTATTTTCATGTTGAGCGACATCTATACTCTAAAAGAAATTTCAATCACGGACAATTTTTAAAAAGGCTTCATAAAAACTCTGTCATTTTAAATAGACACACACAAACTTCTAGAAAAAAGTACAAAAACAAAAACACAAACAAAAATTTAAAACAAAAAAACAGAAAAACAAAAATCAGATCAGATCCATACTCTTCAAAAATGATATAATAAATGTAAGTTCATTTGCTTCTGGTATTATTAAAAAAAATATATACAGTAAAACACGGTTATAGTCATTCGCTAAATTTTAGTAATATTTCTGACTATAACCGTTTTGTGACTATAGGCGTAGTAAAAAAAAAATAAAAATTAAATAAAATATATTTCGTATAACAATTTTAAACTTTATTTTATTCATAAATAGCAATTATTCTATTATGTTATCACAAAATATACATATAGAGCAGAAAAATACAATGTATAAATCAGTTTTTTAATAAAATAATTCACTTATTTTTTTGTTTCATTGAAAAAATTGCGGTTATATGTTATTGTGACTACAAACGACATCGATTCTATGAACTTATGAAGTTTATTACTGTCGTTCAAACAAACTGTTGACTATTGCTATAACAGAATTGTGATTACAAACGCTTTTGACTATAAACGAATTAAAATACATCGATCTACTACGTTGAGAGTAATGGGATTTTAATGTGTTAAGTCATATTGAAATTATTATTAATTTTGTCATAAAGTATTTGGTATTATACATTAATTTCATTGTAAAGTATATATTTTCAATAATCAAGCGATTCAGAAAACAACTACAATTATACCAAAACAAATATTTGTTATTATATAAAATCGTACCTGAAAGAATTACTTCTGTGCAATTGCACAGGGGATCCGCTAGTTTAATTTTAAAATAATAAATGGTGTACGCATTTCAGGTGACTTAAGAATAAAATATTTTTAAGCACTTCAACAACATTTTATTTGGTATTGTATTTGTGAGTACAAAACTCTACAAAATTATTTTATTGGCCAAACGTGTGCTGAAATGGTAGTTAAAACTATACCTGTGCAGTATAGATCAATTACAATTAAAATGTCGTAACATCTATACATAAATTGGCAGTTTGCACTATCGAATGTAAATTAATTTATACTAAATGTTACGCGTGGTCGATACTCCTCTATGGTGTGGAAGCGTGCACTCTGAAAATAACGACCATGAATAAGCTTGAAGTATTTGAAATGTATAAGTATACCGTAGAAGACTGAAGATACTTATCATGGTTAGACCGAGTGAACAATAGTGTGTAGATACCGTTATTAACAATCATCAAACGCAGAAAAACAATTTATCTGGGTCATATGATGCTAAATGACAAATATCATATTGTACAATTGATTCTGCAAGGTAAAATATATAAGCAAAAGACGTGTTGACAGAAAACAAATGTCATAGTTAAGAAACATTGGGTAATGGAAGGGCCTCCAAGCGGTGGGAGAACTAATGCACGCAGTGCAGGATAGAGATAGCTTCAAAAATGAATAGAATAAGCTTTTAAATATGGACAGTAGTGGACATGCAGCTAAAGAAGAAGAAGTACTATCGCAATATCGGATGCAAGAAAATGGTTGAATAAGGTATTAAAAAATTAATTTGAATTTATTTCGGAATGGTAGGAATATAAAAATGTTGTTTAATCCGCTGTGTTTACATTAAGTTGCAATTGCAGTTAACATAATTTTTTATCTCTTTCGCACTTAAGGGGTTTCGTTTTAGGGGCATTAGCATACCTGTAAGCAAAGTTATTTCCAATTACTGATACACAAAGTATATATTGCTTCTGAAATATCGATATTTGCAATCGAATATAAATTGTGTTAGTGTAAAAAAAAATTTTACAACAATTAAATTAGTTTTTATGATAAAAAATGATTCTTTAACGTTCTTAGAGTAAAATTTGTATAATTGTTGAAAATATTCGGGTATTTTCAACAACAATTAAATTATTTAATTAAAATATTACTAAAATAAAATCTGATTAATTAATAAAGAAAAAACATATAACAGTTACCTTAAAAAAAAAAAAATTGGTCATAGGGTTTATCTGCAGCAATTGGAAAACAGTAGGCCAATCCCCTACTTAGACAGTATAAAACAGATTAAAAATGAAATTAGACATTGCCTCGGAAATAGAAATGATGATACCATAGTAAATCGAATATGATGGAAATGTCAAGTGGAAGCTCCCAAGAGGAGTATAGAAAAAAAAATTGGAAACAAGCCAGTCATTAAATTATTCGTATATATCATATTAATTTACTGTGTTATACAAAATGTACTGTAAAATAATAATTCTCTCCGTTTTTGTATTAACTTTATAATTTCTTAATAGTAGAATTTTCAAAGTCAAACTCCGTTGAGCTTGTGAACAAGGACAGGCTAATGAAATATCAAATGGATTCGCTAGAGAATGGGTTGAAATTGATTTCAGCTCAGCGGATGCAATAACAGAGATTTATTGCTAAATTTACACTGTCACTATAGAGAACCGATGAACTCTGAATGGCATAAGATTAGGTCATGTAAAACTTCCATCCATAGAGTTATTGTTTAAAAAAAATTAACTACAAAAATCAGTGACTGAATAAAATAAAAAATTATTAAAATATTTTACTGATTTTACAACTTTAATAAATAAAAAGGACAAGTCTGGTTTATTTATTTTAAATTATACATACATAGAATTATATTAACACTGTATATCTCATAATTATTATTACTCACTTAACTTAACGTACATTTTTTTATAATTTTAATAATTTATTTAACTTATTCATTTATAATATCTTTTACGTTAAAATTTTTAATTGATTTTTTTATAACTCACAGATGTATATTTATAACATGTTATAATAAAATATAAAATTAATCAAAATAAATACTATAGTAGTTGTATAGGTATAGTTTAACAATGTAAATACCTACAGACTAGTTCAAATATATTGTTATGATGAAATAAACCACTTTTTTAATAATTATCAATAGGAAATTTAGCTTAACAGAATCAAAATTATACAATTATTGGTGTAATGAATAATGAGTGTATAAATAATGGGTATATATCACATTTGCTGACCAAGCCCAGGGAAATGTAACTAGGACTTGTAAATAATGATATATGATAACTGGAAAATTTGATTATCAGTCAGGCGGTTATTAGACAAATTTACTACATCTGAATCGGCTTTCTCATGGTACCCTTTCTGGATATGCATAAATTTGTCACAGCTACGAGTCTGCTTGGAGAATATATAATGGTCCAATCGATCTTGTTATGTGGTCATCCACTCCTTTTAACTACATATAATTTTAAATATAAATTTAATTTCATAATTACCTATGAGAAATGTGTGTTATGAGTATGAATAATGTTTGAACATTTTAACTGTCCCAAAATATATTTCAATTGAACCAAAATTAATAATAATATTTTAATTATTTCAATTGAGCCAAACTGTCCCAAAATATATTTCAATTGAACCAAAATATTCTCTCTTTCAGTTGGACTAAAAAAAATTATTGAAGTAGAATATGAAAGAAAACAAACAATATTCATACATTTTCAGTTCATTTTTCAATCACATTGGAATTAAAACCATAAACCTAAAAATGGTTTAACATTTCTATTTTTATTTTTTTGAATAAATTTTAATACATAAGCAAAGGATTAACGATATAAAAATCAACATGTCAAAATTTTGAAGATTCATTTTTCAAGCAAAAAAAAAAAAAGATAAAATAAAGCCATACCGCCACGATAGGTGAAACCACCTCCATAATTAGAGGTTTTCATTTTAAATTTGTTCAAACAAAAAAAAAAGAAACAAAAAAAAAATTCGATTATCATTTTTTTTTTTTATTAATTTAGGTTTTTTTTTTTTGTTCCTATTTCTATCTCTTTTTTTTTCATTTATTATGTATCGCTAGTAAAAAAAAAAAACTCATTAAAATATGGCTTACATGCGAATTATTATTTGAAGTTCATATAACACCTGAATCTCTTCTGCTTTTAAAATAAAAAAAAAAAAATTATATTTATGGAGATTACGTGATACTGTTTTTTTTTTTTTTTTTTTTTACACCATCATCAAGTGCTCTAAAATGGTGTTGAGGGTGTAACTGATGGCAACATTTAACACATATAACACATATAACACATATACAATATGTAAGTATAAAATATAAATTGGAAAGACAAAGAAACAAGCGGTGACGGTGTGTATTGTGACAATTTAAAAATTAATTGACTGAACGTGTGAAAATATTTCGTATTTCAATTATTAAATTTTTAATAAAGTATTTTTTACTGAGATTGAAAACAAAAAACAAAGAAAAGGAAATTATTTTAAAATTCTATGCTAGTTCGGGGGAGAATATTTTAATTTTGAAATTAAATGTCTTGTAATTTATGTGTAATGAGATTATTTTAATAATCGAAATGTTTTAAAAAATGTTATTTATTATATTTGTTATAATGTGTATATTATTTAACATGTTATTTATTATATTTGAAATATTTAAAAATAAATAATTGATTGATTCGATATTTTTTTGTATAGTATAATTTTACGTTTAATGTACTGAGATTACGATTTGTTTTCATGAATGAGAATTAAATGAGTATGGAATTTAAATTTCATTGTTTGAGTGGCATGAGGAAATTTTAGAATATTTTTTTTTTGTCTTATTTTTTTAAAGAATATATAAACCATCTTTAAATCAAATTAAATTTAAAAATTTTTTTTATTAAAAGACATAATTTGAAAAAGATGACATTTTGGTCACTAGAGAGGACGGCATAACAACAAACGTAAACTGTCTGCCTTGGTTGAGGACCCTAGTTAAATGTCATTATAGAATAACATTACAGAAAGCTTATACTCAATTTTAATTAATAAATAAATATTTTTATTGTTTCAAAATATAAATTTACATGTCAATAATTGAGTGTAGTAGAATCAAAACCGATACATTTGCATTTTTTAAAAAAATTTCGCTAATGATTAGATAACATTCTTTTGACTGAACAATAATGTTATTTATTATTAAAGTTGTTTCGAAATCAATTTTTCAATTAGAAAAACAAATTTGGAAAACGATAGTTGAATCAAAACTAGTACATTTGCAATTTTCAGTTGAATCAAAACGTAACATTTACATGTAAACAAAATATCGCAACAAAATCAGTCTTTTGCAGTACTAAATACATATAAAACCATAGTACGATTTTAAAATTAATTCTTTTATTGTTTAGCTATCTGATATTAGTTTTGACGCAAATTTCAGTTTAAAAATAATATCAAAGTAAATAGCTGTTTAAGTTTCACAAAAAAATTGATTTGAATGACCCTAAAATTTCACAAGACGCATTTATTATTGGCTACATACAAATCTGTACACCTAGAAGACCTAGAAGATTGGATCGAACTTCTGGATCGAAAAAAGCACCAAAAAATTGTGTCACAAAATTTTATCATCTGGTCTGGTTTGTTTACCAGCTTTCAAAAATATTTTGCGAACAGGAATAAGCCGAGTTCGTAGAATATGCAAACGTTTCATTACAACTGGGACAATACCAAAGGAAACCCGTGGCGGAGATCGCAAATCGGAAGCTTTTGCATCTCGAAAAGAAGCTGTTAAAAACTTAATAAAAAAATTGTATGTTCATGATGCACACTACTGCCGCTCTAACTCTACTAATAGACAATATCTTCCAGGGAATTGTCCTGAAATCGCATGTACTCTATGTACAAAGATGAGGATCATAAAGAGTTACAAGATTGTTTTAAGATTGTTTAATGTAATTTGTTTGTTTTTTTTTTTCATTCTTTTTATTTATGAAATTAAATTAGGAATATATTTAAAATATTTTATAATAATATAATTCGATTTAATTTAATTTAAATTTTATTTATGAAATACACAAAAAAAAAACGTTTAAAAACGCCTTCAACAGATCAGTGCTCTAAATGTTTACAGTGTAAAGAAATGTTTACAGCATTTTGAACAATCCTGGACAGACAAAAACGAATTAAAATTTTACAAAGGAGATTTTTGGCGTGAATAATAATTATTTAAATAATGATAACATTGCTGATCAATGTGTATGTGATACTTTTTTTGAAGATAATATAGATTTAAGAATTTAGCTCTCTAGAAGGACGATTAATTTTATTTTTGTTATTTTTTTTTTATATGATTCTTGATATAAGAATTTGACTTATTGACCTATTCGCTCAAACTGAAGCACTGAGCATTTCTGTTTGTTAGAACATAAATTAAAAAAATTATTTTTTAACAAGTTGAATGAATTATTTTATTTTTGATTCCTAATCTTTTTATTTTATCAAACATGATGATTGTTGCAACAAAATAAGTCATATGTACATGCAGTGGTAACAAAATCAAACATTTGCAAATAGTTGCAACAAAGTGAATCATTTGAAAAATTAATACTTATGTTTAAGCTTCAATATTAATTTTGTTTTTGAATTTTTCAATATAAATAATATTTAAATCAATTATTCTTAGATAAAATAACTTAAAAAAAAGTATAAATTAATTAAAATAACCAAGAAAAGGTTTTTTGCATTTTTCTTAAAATTTACTTTAACGCAAATGTATCGGTTTTGCTCTAGTTTCAATTTCTTCTGAGCTATAATTGATATTCTTTAGACATAATTTTTCTAATTCGATTTTCTTTAACCCTCTGTAGTCCAGGTAAATTTAAAGATAGACCCCTCTTCTAGAACAATTTTTTTCCTAAAATACTCCAAGGAATCACTCCTTAAAAACTTTTTGCTCTAAACCGGACCACCCTGTATATAGTAAAGTGATTTTATATTATCTTACAGAAAAAAAACAAAAAAAAAATGGATAAGGTTTTTACTATCCTGTTTTCCCTTAAAAATTTAATATTTATATGAGAAGGTACCATTTATTTAAAATTTAAAATGTTTCAGCTGTAAAGAGAATATCTCTAACCTCTATAAAAAAAACTCTAAAAAATACTCGTATTTAAAAAAAGAAAAAGTATATTGAAGGAAATAAATGAAATGAATTGAATATTATCTTACATCTGAAATATAATATTTATTTAAATACATTGATGCTTAGTTTAAATTCTAATTTTAAATTCAATTAAGCTTAATTAAATATAAATTAATTACTTCTTAAAGTCAAAATTGACAAATCACAAATTTATGCTAATAATTTGTTTGTTTTTTTTTTTTGATTTTATTATTTTATTCTGACTACCATTTATATTTAATTAAAATTCTCAATTAAAAATATTTTGTATAGTTGGTAGTAAGCTCTGTACATATATATTTATTTTTTAAATGGTGTCAATTAATTTTTTCTTTCAAAATAAATTTCATGTTAATAAATTTTCAATTCATAAATTTTTATGTATATCTCCTCCAGATTGAATTACTTCAACTTTTTACAGTTTAACTTTTAAAAATTAAATACTTGTCGATTCAAAAAAAACAAAAAAACAAAAATTCAATAAAAAGAAGGCCAATTTTTAAAATTGAAAATTAAATTTGAAATAATGACCTGTAAAACTAACAAGCTGGAAAAATTGATCTAATTTATAATGGACGCACCTGCATAGCTCATGTTTATAAAGTGGACAAGTTTAAACAATAACGAAAAAAAAAAAAATAAATAAAAACAAAAGTGTCCAAAATTTTTGATATTAATTTTTGCAAAAAAAAATAAAAACAGAAACAAAAAAAAATATAAGAATGGATTTAGGAGGATATTACATGCAACAAATAGGGCGATCCACATTTATTTTCATTTAAATTCCTGTGCATATTAAAATTATCGGTTAACTGTTTTTAAGTGTTATATTTATATTTTACTAGCTGTACCCGGTTCGCGTTGCTGGCCCAAAGTCCCTATAATATAGAAATACCAAATTTAAAATAATTTTTTTAAGACATAAATTTGATCTTATTCATTCACTTTACTTTAAGCAAAAATTTAAACTAATATTTAATAACTATTTTTTAAGTTTAAATAATAATACAGTTATTATAGTATTTTGAATATTCCTGATAGGTGATGGAAGTTGTATGGTTGCTACCAGAACCACTCAGATTATTGGAAAATGGTAAAAGATATTATTCCTCCTTATATTTGAAATAGGTGTTGGGAGTTGTATGGCAGCTGCGCGAACCACTTAAAATTTTGAAAAACGATAATAACTTTATTTATTTCTTTTTGAGGCAGTACCTGAGTACAAATTTTCAGCTCTGTAACACTTTTGGTTCTTAATATATTTGTGATAGATGCTGGGAGTTGTATGGCATCTGCTCGAACCCGTCGGAATTTTAAAAACTGGGTAGGCCTATAACTTTTCCCTCTATTCCAGTAATATACTCTGAAAATTTCATCCAAATCGATTCAATAGTTTCCGAATCTATAAATAACATAAAGACAAGTATCATAAATTTACAGAGGTATCAAACTAAACCTTATAGTTTGATAGATTAAATTATAGATAAGTATCTGTAAATATAATTATAAGAAACAATATATGAAATGTTAATTTATAAGTATTTTGAAATGACATAAAGACAGACATAAAAAATTTCATTTTTATATATATTATAGATAAAATTTTGATTTTCAAAATCTATTCAGTATAGCGAATTATCTGTACTGAAAAACTGCATATGCTTTATGTAAACTTATTAACTATACGAGTGAAGGCTCTGAGTGAAATTTTGAACTTTTGTAAACTATAATATTAAAAAAATAAGTACTAAAAGTAGTAAGTAGAAGATAAATTAAATGTAATTGTCTAAATCTACTTAAACAATAAGCTTATTATTATATAATATGTCGACAACTATAACATTCTATATTATTAACTATATTTTAATTGCACATTTACACCTAAATGCACGTAAGAGTTCAATTTTTATAAATTAACCAGAGTCTTCTCAAATGACAACTAAATAAATTGTGTACATACACATATAAAACATCCTATATACCTCACCAATGGGGTTACAGTACAATGATGATGACATAAAATCCTAGCGATAGTCAAATCAAAAGGTAAAAAAAAATATGTATATATTAAATATATTAAAAATATTAAAATATTAAAGTATTAAATATATTAAATAACAAATTCTATGATCATTTAGAAAACAAAAATTAATTATTAATTAATTTAATTTAATTTTTCTTCATTCCAAAATATAGCTTACATATATCGACTTATATTTATATTTAGAGCTTGTTAAAATGTTATTTAAATTAGTTTAAGCTTGATTTGTAAGTTTAGATAATTCTGCCATCACACGAGATGTTAAAAAATGTAGATGTTAAAATTTTTCAAAAACTCAAAACAATTTTTGTTTATTTGGTTTTTTTTTCTACCCCAAAAATAATAGACTTTACAAAAATTTGTTCATATTTGGCTTTGTAATTACACGAAATTACAAGGATAATAGCAAGAACAGTAAATAAGACAGTCAAAAGAATTTGGTTGAATTGGTGAAATTTGGTAAGGAATTTTGCATTGTCTTATCAGAACTGGTCGGTCAGTAAAAGTTGGAAGGGTTAAAAACTGACGATTTTTTGCAACATATACTAACAATTAACAATAAAGTGATGTTTGTGTTTAATTTTTTTTTGTACAGTACAGTTCAGTACAGTTTAAGTACAGTTTAAGTATATGTACAACAGAACAGTTCAAGTATTTATTGAATATTTCCATTAGAAATTGACAATAATTTTACCTTTTTACTTGCGTACAAAAGAAACAAGTTTATTCAAATCCTATATACAAAGTGGAAGACATCATACTAAGTATATAATATCCTAAATACTAAAAATGACTAGACATCAATTCAAATTAACCATACCTACACTGCTAAAGTGCTCCTTCTTAATCTACTTTATGAAAAGGTATGCAAAATTCCACGATAGATAATTAGAAAAGTTTAACAATCTGCCAGCATATAGTTCTATTCTAGTCTTTGGAATTTACCCCGACCATATATGTATTCTCAAATCATTGTGTATGTTGTTTCATTTGTTCTTCACTTTTTCAAAGTAAGTTTTCTATAGAGATGAACTTATAGATAATTTACTTCTTTTGCCTGCGGGATGGTAATTCCATTTATTTATACTCGTGAAAATGTGTCTTTATTAAGAGTGAATTATTTTTATTTTCCATTTATTAAGCCAATTTTCAATAAGTTGAATATGATGGTCCTAAATTTTGGAAGCTAGTTTGTATTGTAAGATAACTGATTTTATTTACCCTTTAAACACAGTATATTATTGATTTCTTATATTATTTCATGGTTCAAAAACATTCAGTATGACATAAAAAATTTAAAAATTTATGGAAGCAAAAATTTGTCAAAAAATGCGACCATCATTTGATCGTCAATTTCGTATTTTCCAATCAAAGTCAAGAACATTTTTAATTCCAATAAAATTAGTTGATTATAATGTACTGTAAATTACAGTTTCAAAAAGCTAACAAAAATTAGTCCTTAAAGTAGCACAAAAATGTTTCTACGCACACAAAGGCCTTTTCAGGTCAAAAATTTTAGCCAGGACAATTAAATTAAGAATGAACCTGACCATAATACAACCGGTCGTATTCATATGGATGCGAAGCATGGACCATGACAATTAGTGACGAAAATAAATTGAAAGTATTCGAAAGAAGAATACTGAGAAAAATATTTGGCCCAATAAGTGACGATGGTGAATACCAAATCAGATCAAACGAGGAGCTAGAAACACTAATTGAAGGACACAATATTGTTAAATTTATTAAGGCACAAAGACTAAGATGGGAAGGTCATGTGGTAAGGATGAATGATAAAAGGTAAATTTGAAGTAAATTTTTGTATAGGTCATACTTAAAGCTTATGAAAAACTACACTGTGGTATAAATAATTATAAATATTATGCTAATAATTATTAAAATTAAAATTTATTATTTAAATTATTATACAAAAATTTAATGCATATAGTCTTTGCGTCATTTGGCATGCCGACAATATATTTAAATAGTTAAATTTAATTTAAACAAACTGATAAGTTATTAATTTACAAGTAACGCACCATTAATTTTTAACAAAAAATATTTAAAATTCATATCACAGAAAAAAAAACAATTACATTGAATTATAGAAGAGGTTTACTGATAAAAAAAACAGTGTTGTCAGTTTCAAATATAATTTTGAAATTATATTCAATTGTTATTTATAGACAAAAGATAAATACAAGATCGAAAGCTATTTATGAGATATTTACTAAACAGAAGATAAGTGAAATAACTCTATTTTTTTAAAATTATTTTCATGTTTGTATAAATTTAACCACAAACTCTAAGATAATCCATTTTAAAGCTATTTCGATTTAAAATTTTCGAAAGACATTTCTTATAACAATTTCTACAACTAAATTATAATACAAAATATTATAATCTACTAATAAAAAAAATTAAATATTAAATACAAATAAAAAAAAAGTAAAACTAAACATCTGATGACAGTGTCAAACAACATATAACATGCAGTTTAATGGGGTGCCTAAAAATGTCAACATTAATATTAATGTTTTAAAAAAAAATTATATTTTTTTATGCCTACAGCATTCAAAATATTCGAAAAATTTTCCTTCTTTTCTTATATATATATATTTTTTTTTTAAGTAAGTTCAAAAAAATATTATTCAATTCACGTTCAAATAAATAATATAAAAATTTAACATTAATTTTTTACAAAAAAAAAAAAAAATAAAAACAAAAACAAAAACGGTTAACAACTTAAGAGTTTCTGTCATCGTTTCATAGACTGTAATATCGACTGGGTGGTGTTTTCCAAAACAAAAAAAAAATATATATATATATTTATTTTTTTTGTTTTAATTTTATTTCCTTTTCAGTTTACCAATTTGAAAATGTACAAAAACTTATGTAATGTCACTATTTAATGACATATTAAGTTCGTTATGTAATAGTATGTAAAACAATTTTCATTAAATTTTTATTATCATTAAAATATTAAAATAAGGGAAAATACAGTTAAATGGAGTAATTTAAGTATAAGAGGGGAATTGAAAATTTTAATCGAAATTTAAATAAATTGTCCAGGTCCAGTGATTAGAATCACAAGACTTTAACATTTGAATTACATGTGATTCAACCCTAAAATCTGAGATTTGAATTCAAAAAATGGCTTGAGATTTGTTACTTACTTATTCAATGCTCAATTGAGTACAAATAATTTACCTCAACAATTGAATCGTAATGGAATCACAGTAATATCTAAACCTGATAAATATCTGAACAAAACAGATTCATATAGACCGATAAGCTTATTACCGAAATACTATCAAAGTTATTTGTAAAATTACTTATGAAAATATTAAAGCCGATATTTACAAGTACACAGTTAATACCAAGTCATCAGTTTGGGTTTACTGATCAACATACAAAAACAGAACAAGTGCACCAGAGTTTTTGAAAAAAATAACAAATTATTTTGAATATAAAAAATATTGTTCAGCGACATTTTTAGACATTACTCAAGCATTCGATAAAGTCCAAGACCTACTATATAAGCTAAAAGAAAAATTACTCCACCAATATTATCAATTAATATAAACATATTTAACTAACAGGAAATTCATGGTATAATTTAATAATGAATATTTTCAATTAATGAACATTCCTGCCGGTGTACCGCAAGGGAGCGTATTAGGACCTATTTTATATTTTTCTGACATTTTATATACTTCTGACATTACTTCTGATATTTTATATACTTCTAAGCGTATTAGGACCTATTTTATATACTTCTGATTTATCAACAAAACAAGATTCCATGGTTTAAATGTTTGCAGACGATACACCAATTATAGGTTCAAGTATTTTCCCCCAAATGACATCCTTTAAACTTCCGAGAAACTTACATGACATAAATAACGGGTTAAAAAAGTTAGTCAAGTTTGTCTACATTACTTTCACTTCTTAGGAAAGATATATGTCTTCCAGTTGAAATAAATAACAACACGTTACCTATGGCAGATTCAGTCATGGGTTATACTTCGACTAAAAATTAACTTGGATGCATATACACGGAAAATAAACATCTAAGATCTTCCAACTTATACTGACTAATTGGCAGAAATTTACAAATTTCTGTAGAAAGCCAGGTTCTAGTCTACAAAAGTATACTGAAGCAAATATTGACTTACGATCGAGCTGGTAGGGTACGATAAGCGATTCAAATATAGAAATTATTGAACGTTTTTAAGCAAAGGTATACTTAGGGCAATCGTCAACTCGTCTTGGTATTTTTCGAAATGACTTAAAATGACTTACAACTTACAAGTGAGATCTGTTAAAGAGGAAATAACTGATACAACCAAAAGATATTGGACCGGATAGAACACCACTCAAATCCACTGGTGGAAAAACTGCATTTGTTTTGTGTCTTGTGTAATGTGTCATGGGTGGCATGTGTCTTTTGTCATGTGCCATTTATCTTGTCTAATGTGTCATGTATCATGTGTCATGTATAATATGGCATGTCCATGTTTCAGTTAGAACAAAGTATCTATAAAATAGAGTAAATATTGCTTCAAAACTTTTAAAACATAAAGCCTGAAATCCAATGAAAACCATACGACATTGTCGTCCCAGCTTGTATGTCGCATAGCAAGTCCAATGCGGCATTGTCATTTTCAAACAAGACAATTCAAAAATAACAAGAAAAATAGTTTTATTTCAATAGTGACAAATTTTGAATTTTGATCAAATTTTTGTAGCCGACATTGTCGTGTCGTACCATTTGCCATAATGCCATTTAAACACATTTGTTCAAAACCTTTGACATATTTTGTCAACATACAACGTCGTGTCGCTTTGATTGGACTTCAGGGTTAATGCGTTTTGATGAAACATTAATTTATATCATGTATGAGACGAATGACATATTTTTGTTGTCAAAAAAACTCGGCAGAATATATATATATATTATATATGTAAATGAATATTATTCTCCATCTTTGGTAATATTTAAGCTTTATAGATATTTAGCAGATTTTTCAATGAAAAGTATGAACGTCCAATTATTTAGAAAATCGAAAATATATGCCCTTTGGCCATGCACTTCCTATCAAATATTCTCTTCAAAACTTTGGTATATTCGAATAGTGTAAGTTATTGCATAATAAGACATCTATGATTTATAATACCATTGAAAATTATATCATATCAGATTATAGTGTAGAAAAACAAAAAATTGTTAAATTAAATTAATTTTTACATTTGAGAACGTGTCTGTAATTTCTGTCACCGGATAATAATATAAAATTTCATGTTTTAGCAGATTGTTAAACATGAAAATTCATTAAAGAAAAAAAAAAACTAGGAATAAAAAAAAATAAATAAAATTAGTTGGAGATTTTCTAAATATATTTACTTTACTTTTAAATACACCTTGTGATTTTTTACGAATTCGTATCGTAGATAGAAGACTTAAAATAATGTTGAATTACATATTACCAAGATTACCTGTTGTTTTTAATAGGTGGACTAGTTTTAGGAGATTTGATTTTGTAATATGAAAATAATTTATAATCATATAAAATAGAGAAAAAAAAAATCAAAATTAAACTTGAATAAAATTTTGTGGGAGTTTTTTTTAAATTTTTGAATTTACTATTTTTTTTTTTTGTTTTGTTTTTATCATTACTTATGATAGTTCAAAAAATTATTATTTAATAATATTAATAAAATTATTATATTAATAAAATGTTTTTTTTTAATTGAATTATTTAATGTAATTATAATGAAATTAAAAATATTAATTAAATATTTTATACAAATAGAAAGTATATAACTGTATATAATTAAATAAAATTGTGTAAATTTTATATATTTTTATGTGGGAATTAAATAAATTTAGTACAACAAATCAAGTTGTAATTAAATGAAGTTCAACATGATTGATAATAATGGATAATCAAATAAATAATTGTTCCAGTTTATGTTACAAAATAAAATGTAAATAAAAAATGTTTGTTGGGAAAATTTTAATTGAATTAATTTATTTTTAAAACATAATTGTTTTGTAATCTAATTAATTATTGTAAACTGATCGTAATTTATTTCCGTACATATTCTTGATTGTGGTCTCTTTTAATTGGAATATAAAAAAAAAATTATTTAAATATACCATATACCTACCAAAACAATGGAATGAATAATTTTAGCCAAGCTAATTGCACAAGCTCTTATTACACTAAAACTGCAATATAATATAGATGATTGAATTTTTGGATTTTCATCTATTAACATCTAAAACTATATCTATTTAGAATAACTTTGCCTTTGAAAACATTACAGTGAATAATGAAAAACTTACAATATATGCATGCCACAAGTTGGATTCAAATCAAATATAAGTTGTATACGGTGATAATTGGCTCATAGCTACAAGTTATTGTTTTATATCAGTTTATTAATGTAAAAATAAAGTCGGTTTC
This sequence comes from Argyra leucocephala, assembly GCA_963942445.1. Taxonomy (NCBI): domain Eukaryota; kingdom Metazoa; phylum Arthropoda; class Insecta; order Diptera; family Dolichopodidae; genus Argyra; species Argyra leucocephala. Next base: position 129,571,721 of record OZ012680.1, read on the forward strand.
CGACTTTTTGTTAAAATTAATAAGAAAATTGTAAAGTGATGGTTAGGTAAAACGTATGTAAAAAATACTAAGATAATTTTAAGTGTAATGTAATAACTTAGAGTAATCGTAATGTAAGGCGACCAGATATTGGAAATGAAAAAAGATGACATTTATATAACAAAATAAAAAATTTATTTCAGTTCATTGTATATAAGTAAACTTTTATACATATATATTATATTCTATATTATACATATATATATTATACTAAATACATATCTTAATTTTTTTTTTACATTTAAATGTAAATTAAAATTAGGTAATACCTAAAATTAGTTAAAAATAATAAAAATTAAAAATAAATATTCAGTTCATTTCAGGCAATCAATATTTGAATTAAAAAATATATTTATTTGAATTATAAAAAAACTTCTATAGAAATAATTTAATAATTATAAATTAAGTTATTAAATTATTTAATTTATTTATTTTTGGTAAAAACGTATAACATAAGTAAATAATTTAAATTATACCTTATGTTATACTTCAAATATCAAAATTCAAATGTCTGGCGTCCAAATATCATTAATTAACGAAAACATTCTTTCTACTGCTGCGTTTGTTCCTGGAAGACTAAAAAAAACAACATGCGGACACATAAAAGAACACAAATGTCACAACCTGACAACCAACCCTCTACACAAAAATTTTACGGAAATAAAATTAGTATTGCCATTTATTTTTCAAAAGCTAAAGCCCTATATAGCAAAACAAAATATTGAGTAATTTTTTAAAATAGATGACCAAAGATGACAGATTTTAAAAAAAATTATATAAAGAGGACACAAATTTTAAAGATAACAGTCAGTTAAAATAGATGACTGTCCTCTACAAAAGATGACGGATGGTCGCCTTACGTAATGGGTTCAATAAGTTAGTTTATAAGTTATAATGTGGATAATTTTTTTTGTTAATTTATTTATTTATTTTAACAGTTGATCCTACAGATAAATCTGTAGACCAACTTTATAGGTCCTTTTTCCTTTCGAAATGTGGGCCTTTTTTTATTAAACTATATTAATTATTTGGTATATATTTTTGTATATTATATATTTAAGTATATTATTTTTTTTTATTAGTTATATTATATCTTTATTAATTATTAAATTATATTTGAACCGATGTGGTTGTATAGAAAATTACATTTTTCAGTAATTTTCACCATTTGAAAAATTTTTCGGTTATCACGGGGTTTGAACCCGTAATCCTTCGGTCGTTACATTACTACACTCGAGTGCTTTACCACTCGGCTACCGAGTCCACTACTTGTTAATTTTTTGCATGATTTAAGATAGAAATAAGTTGGCTATTTCAAACAAATATATAAAAAAAAAATATCAGTTTATTAAATAAGGTAATTTAGGTTGGATTTTTAACTGAGACTCAATCCCAATGTAATTGTGACGGTAATTTTATAGGTCATTGTTATACTACTACTACTACTACTACATTAATAAATATTTAATTCAAAATAAAAAAAAAACATTATGTGTCATCACAATTAGTCTTCTGATGATGATGTAACAATCGAAATATATCAAGATATTAGTTATATTTTACTGAAACAAACTTAGAGTTTATAATTTTTATTATTTAATCTCATAGAGCTGTAATAGGTTCATATTAGTTCATATAATGCAAAAAAAAGGCATCTCCAAAAAAATAAGTTATTATTTTTTTTTTCTAAATTTGAAAAATTTCCCCGATAGGCCTCTGGTTGAAAATAATCGATTATATTTTCTTAAACTCTGTCGGCAAGTAATTAATAAACTATATTTCTATAACTAACCCTAATCTAATAGAAGACATAATTGTTTTTTTCCCATGAAAATTGTAAATTCGAAATTTTTTTCAGCAAATTTACAAAAAACAAAACTTATACATTTTATGTGTGTAAATTTGCATATAAATGTAGACAACAGTTTAATTGAAGAATGCCTATAATTGATTCCAATATCGAATCCACTTTTACAAACATAGAAATTGCACTTAGAATATTTTTGAGTATAGGATTAACTAACTGTTCAGGCGAAAGATCGTTTTCGCTTCTCAAAAGATTAAAAAATCATCTTCGTTCTTCCTTGGGACAACAAAAATTTAATAATTTAAGTATACTAGCCATTGAGTCTGAGTTTTTTGCAAATACTGACTGTGAAGAAATAATTGATAGTTTTGCGAGACAGAAATCTAGGAAAAAAATTATAATATAACCTTTATTTTTTCATTATTATTATTATTATTATTATTTTAATAATTTGATTTTTTTATTTTGAATAAATTTATTTAATGTTGTTTGATTAGTTTTTTTTTATTTGAAAAAAAAAACATTAACCTATTGAATTTTTGTGCGCTAATATTGATTTAATGCAGTATTATTTTTTAAATACATATAATCTTTTGTTTATTGTTAACCTATTGATTTGTTGATTTATTGCAATAATTAATATATGTGAATTTAAAATATATATGTATAATATTATTAATAAAAATAATATATTTTTGCAAAACAGTATTTTTTTAGGGCGCATTATGGTTTTTAGCACAGTTAAGTATTTACAATATTATTATGTACATAATATAGTACATAATGTAGTAGATACTAATGTGTTAATACTTAATAGTGTTAATACATTGTAGATATCATATATGAATACATTACAAGAGCATATATCAAATTTGATTAAATATACAAATTTTCACTTGCGTTCTTAAATCTACAGTTTTTCTTTTCAGTGTTCACTGCAAATCAAAATTTTATTTTGGTAAATTATTTTACGTTGATTTTTTTTTTTGCAACACCTATCTAAAATATTGTCGTATAAGTGTTTGTTAAGTATATATATAGCACATAATTATTCTGTTAAAATTTGTGTCGCCACTGCCCATTTTTTTAATTCACTGATAGTACTGATAATTTTATGTTTGGAAATAGGTTTTTGAACTATTTTTGTTTCATATTTTAATACATTTATGATTTATTACATAAATATTACTGCAATTTTAATGAATTTTAAAATTATTATTTGGATAAATTTCAACTAAATTAAGTCAAACTTGCTACATACTTTTCGTAGAGTAACAATAGCAATGACCTTATTTCTGATATAGATTTAATCTTAATACAATCTATACAACAAAAAAAACCGATAACTATACCTTATTTCTCAAAAAAAAAAAAAAATATTATAAAGTAAATCATATTGAAATATCCAACTAAATATATAATTAAAATAATACTGTTTACGTATTTAATTTAACTTTTAAATTATATTTTGTAACCTACACAACAAATTAACAATAATATTATTATTATAGTTTGGAATCGTATTCAATTTTGCTTTCATTTAAATTTGCAATAATAAAATACAAATTAAATTTAATTAAGTATTTTATTTTTATTTTATAATTACTTTAAGAAATTGTCAATTTTTATTCAATTACTCATATATACTGAATTGTTTAATTAAAATTATGTTTCTTTATATTTTTAATTACATAAATGTAACTTATATTATAATAAATGTTCACCTCTAAGGTAACAAAAGTTTAATTTTTTTTGTTTGTTATTTTTATTTTTTGTTTTTTTCGTACAATTTAGATATTGTAATAAAAATCAAGACTGATTTAAGTGATGCAATAAATTTAATTTAAGCCAATAAATGATTGAGCATAATTATTTGCATCATTGTTGGTAATAAAATTGAAGTTTATTATAATCGTTTAAAGTTTAAGTAATTCTAAATTAATTTGAAAATGTATATATATACAAATTTATGTATATTTTGTTGGTTTTTAATTATGGATAATTTATGTAATGATTGATGAATGATGAAGTATATATAATAAAAATTGTGATATTTTGAGATTAGATATTTTTATAATAATAAATTTATTTAGATTTATAGCTCTTAGTTAGATCACCAATAAAATTTTTGTTTCTGTGTTCTATAATTTCTGTAATTTATACGGTTCTACAGTTATTTTATTAAAAATAAAATTATTAAAACTAAATTATTAGAATGATATACCAATTATAACGATAAAGTAATAAAAAAATTATGCAAAAAATTACAAAAAATTGAAATTTTACAATTTTTTTAAAATGACTTTATTTTATTACAATCTTTTAGAATATTCATTAAAACAAGCAAAACTGTTGAAAAATTTTTGAAATTGGTCAAAAAATTAAGTTTTTAGAGTATTTATGGATTTTTGTAATTTTTGATTTTTTCAATGAGCATAGCAAAAAAATACAAAAAATTTTAATTCCAAAAAATTTTTATATTGACTTTTTTTCATTACTATTTTAGAATATTCCTTAAAACATGCAAGACAATTGAAAATTTTTTGAAATCGGTCAAAAAATGATGTTTTTCGGTGTATTTTGATTTTAAAGATTTTTAATGATAATATGATGATTTTTTAAAACACTATGAATAATGAAATTGGAGATTTAGAGGAGCGATTTAAATCCTAATTGTATTCACACTGTTGCTGACTATACTAACATAATTAATACTATCATAATTTATTGATTCACTAACCATTTCATATACTGCCAAAAAAATGTAGCAATTTTCCATCTACTAATAGACAGTTGATGTGACTATAATCTTAACAAAGATAAAATCAATTTATAGATTCTCATTATTATTATTATTTAATTTTCATTGCATATCTTTATCATATTGTATTATAAAATCATTTTTGTATATATTTTCTAATTTATATTTTTTAATATTCTTCTAATTTAAAACAAAAAAAAATCACTTTAATAGATAAATCTATTACATCAAATCAAATCAATATAAATCTACTTAATTTTTTAATCAATTTTTTTTCCCATTACAAAAAAAAAACTGAAAAACAAAAACGAAAAAAAAAAAATAAAATTCAATTTTATTAGCCTGAAAAATAATTATCAGATCATTGATACTTTTTAATACATCGCTTAACTAATCTTACAATTCAAACATTATAATAATAATAGTAATAATAGTTATAATTATAATAGTATAATGAATAAAAATTGAAAAAAAAAATCGTAACTAAATTATAGTGTTTTCTTAATTTTACATGATTTACATTCATATAATATAACAATTACAACAACAAAATTTGTGATCTATTGAGTGCGATAGAGGTCAAATGTCTGATTTTTAATCTAGTATAGAAGTAGTTAATGCCTTCAGGTTATTTTATACTATATATAAATTTACGATAATCTATCAATCAACTAAAAAAAAGAGAAAAAAAAAGAAAAAAAGCAAAAAACAGTAGTTTGCTTAGTTGGAGATTGAGCTTTTATTATGATGTTTAACAATTTTTTTGTTTTTATAAAATTTGTAAATGGTATTCAAATTTAATTGTTAAGTTTTGAATTAGCAAATTTTTTAACTTAATAATTAAAAAAATAACGATTATTAATTTATTTGATCATGTAAAAAACAGCACCGAAAAAATGTAAGGCAACGTTTATATATATTAAAGTTTTGTTTGGTGTTTACAAATCAAACATTGTTAATCAAACATTACCATCTCAAATTTTATTTCAAAAGTTTTAATTACATATTCAGTAGGTACTTGAAAACAAAACAAAAAAAATTTAACTAAACAACGGACAAGACGTGTCGTTTCCAATTCAATGCAACAATTTTAGTTTACCTCATTTTTAATTAAAAATATGTTTGATTAGAATAGGACAATATTTTTCATCAAACAAGTATTATGTCAAACAAAGTTTTATGTCAAAGAAGTTTTATGTCAAAAAAGTTTTATGTCAAACAAAGTCTTATGTAAAAGTCAATTTTTTAATCAAACAAGTATTATGTCAAACAAAGTTTAATGCCAAAAAAGCTTTATGTCAAACAAAGTCTTATGTAAAAGTCAATTTTTTCATCAAACAAGTATTATGTAAAACAAAGTTTTATGTCAAAAAAGTTTTATGTCAAACAAAGTCTTATGTCAAAGTCAATTTTTTCATCAAACAAGTATTATGTCAAACATAGTTTTATGTCAAAAAAGTCTTATGTCAAACAACATCTTATGTCAAAGTAAATTTTTTCATCAAACAAGTATTATGTTAAACAAAGTTTTATGTCAGAAAAGTCTTATATGTCAAACAAAGTCTTATGTCAAAGTCAAACAAAGTTTTATGTTTTATGTCAAAAAAAGTCTGGTGTAAAACCTTGTTGAACATCGCTTTTACATCAGATTTTATCAAAATTTTCTTCAGGTCAAACATGATCCACAAACATAATCGACAAATATGATGTGTTAATGTAGGAAAAGTGTTATTAATAATTTTCGAAAGAATTTTTTTTTGTAATAAGCATGTCGTTGTATAGGATTTTAATACTAACTAATTAATGCTTACTAATTTTTAATACTTTACTTATACTTACTTATCTCCTTATTAATTATATGTACCATTTGAGTAGGACAGGAAAGGATGGAGAAGAGTAAAATTATTATACAAGTTTAATTGGAGTTGAAGCAAAAAACGGTCTGAAGGTTATAATAATGTTCAACTACTATGGTTTGAGCCTAGAACCACTTTGGTATAAATTATTAGATATACTGAAAGCCTGTGATACTAATCCTTATACTTGACCATAATTTAAATTTTGGTCAATCAATATTAATAATAATAAAATTAAAATATAATTAAATACTTTTTGTGTAGAAAAATTATACATCGCGTACCTCATAGTTATCAAAGATAATTTTTTTTATTTTTGCTTAATTATCTGGATCGAAACTCTATTTCAACAAACTGAAATAACAAAAAAAAGAAAAAACAAAAAAAAAAAATCAAAACTCTTTAAAAACTCATTTTGATACAATCAACAAATACAAATCTCATTAACTGTTAGTGATTTCAATCTTCTAATTGGATTTTCTTTTTGTTAATAATATTTTTGTGTATATGCAAGATTTTTAATTTTTGCGAAAATTATTTTTTATTTTAGGCAAATGAAAAAAAAAACAAAACAAAATATCATCGTCATTATCGTGTTAGTTATAGAGTTTGGTTTAAAGAGGTGCATAAATCAAATGTTTATTTAAAAATTGGACTTAAAAATCTTTTTTTTTATTTTATTTATTTTTTAATTTTAGGAAAAAAAATATATAAAAGAAAATAGTTAAATTTAAAAAAAAAAAAAAAATAGCAGTAACAAATTTTTAATTTTTGTTGTTCTTCTTTGCAAAGTTATTGACAGATTTGATGAATTTCGAGAGTAGAAATTTCATATTACAACGAATGACATTGAACTTTGTGAAGACACATGCGCGCATGCCGTCCTGTTAAGTATTTTTTTTTTTTTTATATTACTTATAGTTTACAGTTAAAAATTCATTTTCAATTGCAATTTGTATATACCTTGATGTTGTTGGTAAGTAGAAGATGATTTAGGTAATTTATTTGAAAAAATTTTGAGGATTAATTTGAAGTTAACCTTTAAATAAGTGTTTTTGGCTTTTTTCTTCTTCTTATTTTTATGTACAGTACTTATGTACATTAATTTTTGACCATTTTAAATTCAATTATTTTTGGTCACTTTAAAAAATTTTAAGATTATTTTTGTGAAAAATCACTATTTTATTCATTTTTAGTCCACGGTGACATTGTAAATATATTTAAAAACAAAAATTCAACCTATATGTATAATGTAAAAAAAATAAATTGTCAATGTTATCGTTGTCTGTTATCCTAGGCTTATTTCAATTTAATCATTACTGATTTTTAATTTGATTTTGTTCGACAATTACGGAATGTGGTCACAACCGATATACTACATAACACTCAGGCCGCAATGAAAGTTACGGGGCTCATTGTGCTTATGAAGATTCCCACCAATCCACCCAAAAAAAAAAAAAAAAAAATGTTATCCTAGGTTTGGTGAAAACTAGGTTTAGCGGAGGTTATATGTTTGACAGCCTGACTAAACATCTCAAAAATTACTTTTCAGGAAATTCACAGATTAGAGATAGGCATAATGGTCTGATTCGTGTTCGTGTTTGTGTTGTAGGGTATAGCTATGCACCCACACGTGACCTAATGTTGTGGTGACGATAAACTGCAATGGCTATCAACTCCTTTTGACTGAAGTAAACTGAAGCAAACACTGTCAGTTATGCAATCTATGTGATTTTGAAACCTTACCCGAAAAACAAAAGTGTGGTGTTCTCGGACAGACACATATTCACCGAGATACGGTGAAAATATATGAATACAAAATTACGAAAAACTTACGGAAATTCACGAAATGAATTAATGACATCCAGCACACACACATTCAAAAATTCCCACCAAAAAATTCTCTTCTCTACGTCATTCAGTATTTCTCAGTCTCTTCGTCAATACAGATAGAGTGGGTATTGTACGGAAATTAAAATATTTTGAAAAATTATACATTTATAAAATTGATTTAAAAAAAAAATTTGTTTTAAAAAGGTAAATTAAGTTTGAAAAAAGTGAAATATAATAAAATTATTTTAATTTAGGTGAGTACATAATTCATATCTGTATTATATCAGTTACAAGTAATTTTGAATAAAAAAATGGATTTTTATACTAATGATACTTTCGGTGAAATGTGGTAGAAATGTGTCCGAGATTTACCCGGTAAAATTACAGTATAAAAATCAATTTTTTATTCAAAACTACTTTCGGTGAATACCGATATTTAGGTATAAGCTCACACATAACATTTTGGTGTTACTCATTACATCTAATGTTTCCATTTGTATGTATTTTTTTTTCTAGAAATAACAAAACTAATATTTTCTGAAAATGGAGGAGTTATACGTTTAATAGAAAACACATTAAACTACTTGAAGAAAGATGAAGTTATAGCCCACGAATCCGTGAAAAAAGGGATACAAAAGCTTTTAAAAAGGGTAACAATTAGAAATAACTGCCAAAAATTTAAGGGTAATATATTCAAATACAAATTAATTAAAATCAACTAAAATTTCTCATTTAATTTTAGTCAATACTACTGTAAGTCTGTAAGGCTGGCTTTAAACTTAAAATATATAATTGCTGTATAAAATACAATAATTTACAATAAAATTAATTTATGTAATACAAAATAAAATATACCTTTTATTTAAATATTAACTCTCCGGTATTTCGGGTTCCTAAAATGTCACCGAAAATTGTTCCACAAAATTAATGAAATGTACCTAAAATATCACCGACAATTTGTCCACAAAATTACTGAAATGTACCTAAAATGTCACCGACAATTTGTCCACAAAATTACTGAAATGTACCTAAAATGTAGTCGACAATTAGTTCACAAAATTACTGAAATGTACCTAAAATGTCATCGACAATTGGTCCACAAAATTACTGAAATGTACCTAAAATGTCACCGACAATTGGTCCACAAAATTAATGAAATGTACCTAAAATATCACCGACAATTTGTCCACAAAATTACTGAAATGTACCTAAAATGTCACCGACAATTTGTCCACAAAATTACTGAAATGTACCTAAAATGTCACCGACAATTTGTCCACAAAATTACTGAAATGTACCTAAAATGTAGTCGACAATTGGTTCACAAAATTACTGAAATGTACCTAAAAAGTCACCGACAATTTGTCCACAAAATTACTGAAATGTACCTAAAATGTAGTCGACAATTAGTTCACAAAATTACTGAAATGTACCTAAAATGTCATCGACAATTGGTCCACAAAATTACTGAAATGTACCTAAAATGTCACCGGCAATTGGTCCACAAAATTACTGAAATGTACCTAAAATGTCACCGAGAATTTGTTCATAAAATTTTTATCAGTTAAAACTAGTTTTTCCACAGATAAATATTCGAACTTATAGCGGACAAGAAATCCGAAAAATACTCGAATCGGTCTTCGTTCGGTAACATATCCTGACTAAGGTGTTCCACGCAGCGCACTTATTACGGTGTACAAGTCGGACTTTCACCGACTCGGTCCTCAGGCACAGATCTCGTTATTTTTTGGACTCAAAATTAGAAATTGTTTTTCGGGTAACAGGACTAAAATAGTGTTGTGTTAAGTACGATTATTTTAGACTAAATTTTTTTCTGAGTGTAATCAAAATAACCTTTTAAAACAAAATTAAAAAAATTTCCAAAATAAATTACATAATTACATTAAAATGTATTTTAATCGTTTAATGTACCGATTACAATTTTCAGCTACTTTTTTTTTATTTTTTTTTTTTTAACAATTTTATAAAATTTGTGTCAAGTAGCAGGGCCAATTTTTATCTCTAAAGTATTTTTTTTTTCCACAATTAAATCATTTTAGGTACCATCTCTTAATAATAAACTCTGATATTTTTAAATAACAACAAAAAAAAAAAATTTGTTTTCATTTTTTGTGTAAGGTCAGCACTCACTAATATTTTCTCTACACAAAATTATTTTTCATTAATTGAATATGAAATGTTTTTGAATAAAACTTTTTAAATAAAATTAAAAAAAAAAAAAAAAAATAATTTAATAAATTATTTAATTTCAAGGTATTTTTGAAATTGAATTCAATTTGAAATTAATTGATTTTAAATATTGATGATATAAATAATCTTTCTAATAAGGTTATAGCTGGTGGGTGACGTAAAATAAATGATGTATTTTAGAATTTATGATTTATTGGACATTACTAGCATCATTACTAGAATCGCAAATTGAAAATGAAATGTTGTTGATGAACAGAAATATAAAAGTTAGGAAAGAGAAATTAAAAAAAAAAAAAAAATTTTGTGAGGGGAAAATGAGTTCATTAGGTAGGTGTTTGATTTATTTAATGGATCAAATTTCGCATTTATAGGATTAATTGAGCTGTCAACAAAAAATATAAAAAATATCAAATTTAATGTTTTTTTTTTTTTAATTTTACTATTAACCGGTTTACTATTGTTGTACCTATAATAGAAAATATAGAAATTAAAAATTTTAAATTTTACTTAATAAAAAGAACAAAAATTGATTCCTACTATAAGAGAGGAGGTATAGAATGAAACTTTGCTGAATTAGACAAAATAATGAATGGTATAATATAGCCATCTAATTCATACAAGTATTATTATATACCTATTAATGAATTGATATTGATAGGGTTATCGAAAGGTATAGGTAAAGGTAGATAAATTTTGACTGCTGTATACATTAAGATTCTATTAGTCATATAAATTACTTGAAATACTTATGAATACGGACATGAATGTAGTAAACTGTTGGACAAAAAAACTTAAAGTAATTATGGATAAATTTGCGTTATCCAAGCTTTGAAAGAAACCTTAACTGAGCCCTTACCTCTGGTTAGAGCTTGACTCAATTATTATTTGTTAAGTTTAGAATTAAACAATTAAATTTTTAGTTATTTTAATTTCTATTTATTGATCATTGACAATTTAAAGGAAATGCCACATTAATGAAACTTACTATAACCACATAACTATAAATACACCAAAAACATAACAAAAGCAGTACAATATATATACATATAAATATAACAAAACAATACATATTCTTCCAGAAGAAGCGAAGAACATAATTAATATAAAATATAAAAAACGATCGTTGGATTGAAAATGCTAGAAAATTACAAATACCGAGGAGTTATAATAATAAATATAAAGCTAAATTGGGCAAATAATATCAAGGAGCAATTGAAAATGGCCAGCAAAATAGCTGGTCTGTTTAGAGTGTTAAGAAAAAGAGTGCCATACAACATAAAAATAAAGCTATATTACAGTATGTTTATCAGTGTAATAACCTACATACGTTATATATAAATATATGCAACACTTACAATAAAGATATAGGTTTGTTATATAAAAAGTACAAAATCAGGTACTAAAAAATTTATATAACTACCCAAATAGGGAGCCAATCAAAGAAATGTAAACATAAAATTGTTCCTATAAATAGTAACATAAAAAGTAAATTCGGATCACAAAAGTACGATTTGTTGTTCGATAAAATGTAAAACAAAATTGATAGTCCATAATGATATACACAGGTATATGGCCAGACGGGCGCGAACAACATAAGAACTATGTCATCAAAAAATATTTATTTATTTATTTTTTCATTTATTTATCTAATTAAATGTACAGAATAGAGTAAATGGTAGAGATACATTCTACAATATGGGATGTAAAATGTATAATCAAACTACAGTGAAACTAAAATAAGAAAGTGATATCAGGAAATTCAAAATATGATTAAAACAGTATGTAATGAACAAACTATAACCTAGATGATTGTAACAAGTATAACTAAAAATAAAAATAACTGATTTGTCTGGATATAGTCATAGATTTCTTTTTATCTTAGATTAACTTAGTGATTTGAATTTAAATGAAAAAATGAATTGGAAAAATTTAGTAATAACTAGTTGTTGCAAATTAAATATTACTAATATTTGCCCGTTCTTTAAAATTCGAGGAAGTTTGATAAAATAAGTTGTATTCAATTGTGAATTGTTTTTCATTATTTCAATTTATACTTTTTAATACTCTTATACTTTATATATTTCTATAATTTTATGTTTTGTAATCATTTATCTTAGACAACAACCGCATATGTAATAATTTTTTTTTTTTATTAAATTTAAATTTGGCGATGGAGGAGTTACGGCAATTTTATAAATACAAATTTTTGTATGTTAAAATAATTAATGCATGGGGTAATGCATATTTAATGCATATTTAATTTCGCTACGTCTCCTTTTGAATATTTAGCTATTATTTAAAAGAATAATAATGAAAAAACGGTTGTGAAATAATTCAGATATTTGTGTAGTACTTTTTCAATTTACAGATTAATTATAATGATTAATTAGTATAGTTTTTATTTTTGCGCTAAAATTAGGTTATCGTGGCCAAAAATTTATAAAAGTACAACTGCGAAATGTTTCTATTTAATACGAAAAAGCTTAAAATAGTTAATGGTATATATTATATGAATAAGTATGTAAGGTTTTTAAAACTCAGAACCACTACCATTTTAAAAGTCTGGTGAGAATTATACATTCAAGTGATTGGGGATATATTATATATATTTTTGATTTCCATAGGCTTATTACGAATACTGGTTTATTGATTGATTACTCTATTTTTCTCATGTACAAGGTACATAAACAAAATGTTTTATCCTTTTCCATCTCAAATGTGAAACAATTCAATTAATAATTGATAGTTTAGTTTGTGTTAGAACAAATTGATATATGGGCATATACAGTGACAACCAGATGTTGTGACTGTGACCGAAATTGCTGTATCTGTTATAAAAATACAATTCTTAATCTAACAATAAATCAAGTTTCTTTATTTATTTTTTATATAAATGCATTCTTCATTTAAGACATTTAAGACCACCTATAGAGTTATATTTAGTAAAATAAATAAATAAAAATAAAGAATTATATTAATATTATTTATTTTACTTTAAAACAAAATAAGAAAAGTTATTTTAACACTCTTTTAAATAAATTAATCAAAAAAGATTAAAAAAATAAATAAATAAGCAAGCAAGAGCTGATATTTTTTTTTATTTTTGTATTTTTGTTTTTTTTTTTTTGTTTTAAACTTGTGTAAACTTATTTTCCATAATGAAGGAAGAAGAATCAGAATCAAGAATTTTTTTTTGTTTTATTTTTGTTATAACAAATGAAACAAACTTCACATTACTTACCCAATACTAATTTTGGATTTAAGAACATGGTAAATCAAAGATGCGATATATGGTTTGGTACTGAAATTTTATTATACAGTTTTTTTGTTACTCTCTCGGCTGGTGTCATTAATTTTAATAAAAAAAATCCTTGCTTTTTTTTGTTGTTGTTTTATTTCAGAATTAAAGCTTGTCTTAATGTCATAGCACTCTCTCTCTAGACATATAAAGTCAAATAAAAATTAAAATAAAGAAAAAAAATTATATAAAAAAAAATAAAATTGTTTGTTGTTCATTTGACGTTGTCTAGCCTACGCACTCTAAAAAACCGAAATTGGTAAAAATTTTATGTTTTTTTGTTTGTGATTTGCTAATGGGTTGGAAACTATTAAAAAAATTTTTTTTTTTTGTAAATTATTTTTACTGTTTTAATTTAAAAAACCTAATTATTTTGTTTTTTTTTGCAATAATAGAAGTTGAGCTGTAAATTTCGATGAATTCTTAATAGATTTTAATAATTCTGAATAATTCAAATTTAATTTAATAATTTTATTTGTACAAATTAAATCAGTTGAAGGACACTGATGATGAATAGTAATTTTAAAAGTAATAAAAATTTACTACGATTAATCATCATTTAGTTTGTTTTGCTTTAATTTTTGAAATTTAGTTAGTGTTAGCATTCTTGTCATAATTATATAAACTTACTTAGATTACACAAATTATTGAGACTAAGCGTTTAATTGAATATCAAACACACAGTAAATAAATAAATCTTAATATGCCTGTAAATTCATATCAAAGTACTTTGCAAAATTAGTTTATTTAATACAATGGGTAGATAGGTTGGAGGCTCATCTATTTTGGTAAATGTATTGGCTTTTCTGTTGAAAAATAAAGTTGATGATGGGAGGGTATTGTGATAATCTCTGATTAGTACTACATTCGATTTTCTCTGTGTATGTATATATTTTTGTCATGTACCACTGTATAATAAATTATTTTTAGTCTCATTTCAATATTAAATAAATTTAAATAAAATTTTAAAAAACGCTGACTGGTGCAGTAGGTACTATAGGTTGGTATAGTATAGAGTAGACCTACCTTTCAACCGAAACGTCCCAGGTGAAAGAAAAATGCTTTATAGATTGTTAAACCTGGTCCAGTGCCTCCTGTGTCACTGGTCCAAACGTGTATCAATTTCGAATGAAAGGAAAATGCTTTATAGGTTTTCCCACATTTTTATATAATTATTTGCTTGATAAATTTGCTCAGTTGTTGAATGTTGTAAATAAAAGAAACAAATCAAGTGTATTGAAATTAATTTGTAATATTATTATTATTTATTTATTCGTTTCAAAATTATTTTGTACAATTTTATAACATTATTAAAATGAACTGATTTCTTACTCTAGAGTTTAGTTTAATAAATTTTTCGAAATAAATTTTACAAATAAATTTAATTTTAAATTAAAATTATGCTAAAATCAGAAAATATTTTTCATATTATTATCTATGCTTCTTCTTCATTATTACTGACTACTTTTTCTAAAAAATTCAATTATATTGTGATCTTGAAATTAAAAACAAAAAAAAATTTCATTCTCAAGTTCAACGACATAGTACACTCCTATAGAAATTCCATATAGATTTTAATTTTTCAAACATTTTCAACGGAAAACTAATAATTTCCATTTATAGAATATATGATAAATGACAATTCTTATATATTTTAATTTAATCAATCATTAATTATATTAAACTAGTAATTAATTTTAAAAATATATATATTTTTCATTATGTTGACTTTATTAAGTTTGACAATTCAAAAAACAAAATTTAATATTTAAAGAAAATTTTATTATTTTTTATATAAATTAAAAAATTGTAAATCAACAAATAAGTACATTAAAAATCAAATATTTAAATAGACAATATGCTGTCCTCGATTTGTATTATGTTTATGTATGTATTTTGTTTTTGAAGAATAATTTTTAAATTGGTTTTTCTCCTATAATGTTAGTTTAAAGAAGAGAAGAGAAAAGATAAATTACTAAAATTTGCCACCTTAAATTTAACAAATTGTTATTTTTTTTTTTTTTTTGTTTACAATGAAATTAAAATTAACATAAATTATTTTTAAATAAATATTTTATATTTATTTTTGTACAGTGTATTCAAAAAGATTTTTAATATGATTTAAAGTGAAAGTTAACGGAAAATATAATGAGATATAGTAACTAACTTTGTAAATTTATTTATATATTTTATTTATTATTTTATGAATACAATTTGATTTATTTAAATTAATTTAAAATTTTATTTATTTATTTATTAATACAATTTAATTTATTTAATTTAATTTAAAAATTTATTTATTTATTTATTAATACAATTTAATTTATTTAATTTAATTTATTTATTTATTAATGCAATTTAATTTATTTAATTTAATTTAAAATTTAATTTATTTGTTTATTAATGCAATTTAATTTATTTAATTTAATTTAAAATTTTATTTATTTATTTATTAATACAATTTAATTTAATTTGAAATTTTATTTTTTTTATTTATTAATACAATTTAATTTATTTAATTTAATTTAAATTTTATTTATTTATTTATACATATATCAGTTTAATTGCATAATGATATGACATCCAAACTTTTTCTTTTCGAGATATGAGCCTATTATTTTTGTTATTTATTTATTTATTTATTAATACAATTTAATTTAATTTGAAATTTAATTTATTTGTTTATTAATGCAATTTAATTTATTTAATTTAATTTAAAATTTTATTTATTTATTTATTAATACAATTTAATTTATTTAATTTAATTTAAATTTTATTTGTTTATTTATTAATACAATTTAATTTAATTTAAAATTTTATTTATTTATTTATTAATACAATTTTATTTATTTATTTATTAATACAATTTAATTTATTTAATTTAATTTACAATTTTATTTATTTATTTATTAATACAATTTAATTTATCTAATTTAATTTAAAATTTTATTTATTTATTTATTAATACAATTTAATTTATTTAATTTAATTTACAATTTTATTTTTTTTATTTATTAATACAATTTAATTTATTTAATTTAATTTAAAATTTAATTTATTTATTTATTAATTCAATTTAATTTATTTAATTTAATTTAAAATTTTATTTATTTATTTATTAATACAATTTAATTTATTTATTTATTAATAAAATTTAATTTATTTAATTTAATTTAAAATTTTATTTATTTATTTATTAATACAATTTAATTTATTTAATTTTACAATTTTATTTATTTATTTATTAATACAATTTAATTTATTTAATGTAATTTAAAATTTTATTTATTTATTTATTAATACAATTTAATTTATTTAATTTAATTTGCAATTTTATTTTTTTTAATTTAATTTAATTTAAAATTTAATTTATTTATTTATTAATTCAATTTAATTTATTAATTTAATTTAAAATTTTATTTATTTATTTATTAATACAATTTAATTTATTTAATTTAATTTATTTAATTTAATTTAAATTTTATTTATTTATTTATATATATATCAGTTTAATTGCATAATGATATGACATCCAAACTTTTTCTTTTCGAGATATGAGCCTATTATTTTTGTTATTTATTTATTTATTTATACAACATTACAATTTCGAGATAAATATGCAGGTCCTTTTTCCTTTCGGAATGGACCTTTATACAGTAATTTAATTGTGTAGCATATATTTTTGTATTGTATATGGTTTTTTTACTATATATTATATTATTATTATTTTTCTTATTGTCATTTACTTTATCCCAATGACACAAGATACTGGACCGATTCGAAAAACATATAAAGCATTTTGCTTTCATTAGGAATAAAAATATTTTTTTAGATATTAAACAGGACAATTAAATTAAGAATGTATAAAGCCATAATACGGCCGGTATTAATTTACCCTACTAAGCTGCTTATACAATGACAATTAAAGGTGACAATAAATTCATAAGAAGAATACTGAGAAAAGTATTTGGGTGTAAAATAAATGGTGATGGTCAAATTAGATCAAAAGAAAATCAGTAATTTAAGACAATAATATTGTAAAATTTGTCAAGGCACTGTACTAAGTCTTAATAAATTTATATAATATGTGGTGATTATGAATATTTCTAGGATATCAAAAGCAATATTCAAACATCTTATCTAACAGTACTGTACCAAGAAGACCAAGTACAAGAAGTCGAGAACAACTTTTGATTTGAACAACAAGTTGATTCGAAACTGTAATATCGACATTTTAATCTCAACATTAAAATTAAAGTGAAAATTTATTTTTTTTTTTTTAAAAAAAAAAGTAGATTGGCATAATTAAATTAAATTAACACTATCCAGATATTTCAAATTATTCTAAAGGTAAAATTTCAATTTAAAATAACGAAAATAATTTTTTATTTTTATGCAAACTATCCTTAAAGTTTAAATGTGATTTAGTCAATGTATTTGGTACTTCTACAGTAGAGCATAAAGATAAAATAAACTTTTTTCACATAATCTTCAATAGTTTCTTTAATTGTGTCAACATTTTTTTTAGTAAATATTTGTTTTACCAGACATTATTGTTGTCAAACTTTTTTTTCGTCATCCGATACAACATTTTTCCCTGACGATTGTATTTGAAATAATTTAACCATATTATATTTAAATTTTTGCCCAGTTTATATCTGTTTTTTGCCGTCCATTTTTTTTTTGCCGTCCATTTTTTTTTTTTGCCGAATTATCATATTTAACCATTTTTTACAATCTTCCATTTTTTTTTGCCGAATGTTCATGTTTTATATCTCTTGGTCCGGTGCTTGCCATATATTCTGTTAATTCCAAAGTTATAGATTATGTAAATGTATATTTTTGAAAAGGCTACAAGGCACTTTATAGAAATATACGAGTTATACTAATTTGATAGTTCTTCTATACACCTACAACTTGTTTACATAAATATAATTAAAATTTTAAATCGTCTTGAAGAGAATAAATTTGTTAAATGGATTTAATTATTTTTTTGATAAACAAAGGCCTCTAACTGGAAAATAAATTTCGCTTTAACGATAATCAATGAATCTATACGAATTTGAAATGCGATGTGAAAATTGACATGAAAGTAACGATATGTGCTATCAAAAATGTGAAAATGTCTCTGTACATTTAACAATAATATTAAATTAGTTTTCTGTAGTTTTAAGTCATAATTGAATAATTTAATTATAGTAAGTTTTTTGTATATTGGATTATAAATTTTAAGGTTTTTGTTTTATTGTACTTATTGAGAATAAAGAGTTTTAAACTTAAACTTGTCAAATGCCATTCGATTTAAATCTCTGCATTTTACATTAAAATGTATACCACATTTTAAAATACAAAAATCGAAAGTGGCAATACACTGTTAAACATAAGGATGACTATTTCATTATTATAATTTCAAATCACCTTCTTCTTTTATTCATAACAAATTTAAACATCATCGTTTTGTAAATATTGACTTTCAAATTTACAGCATTTTGCTATTTGTTTTTTTTCTACATTTTAATAAAACATCTAATATTGAACATATTATAAATAAATTTGTATAATTATATTTGAAAATGAATTAAAAAAATAAATCAAAAGGTATTAAATTAAAAAAAACACAAAAATTAAATAAATTAAAAATTTTATGCCAAATCTGAGGGCGAATTTTTCTCCCTACTTCTTGTATACTATGTATATTGTACCTATACTTTTATAAATGTTTTATAAATTTGCAAAACAACAAAAAAAAAAGTGAATTTTTTTTAACACAAATAACATATATACATATGTAAATATTTTTCTATATATTTAAATATTAATTAGAATATTAGGCGGTAAATAAAGGTTATAAATAACACTCTAATAAAATATTATAAAACTTTCAAATCTATCAGAAACAAATGTATTATGTCATGATATATTACTTACTATATATACAGTTTGATAGAAAACCCAGACATATTGGAGATTATATCAGTGTTAAATATTTTTATGTAGGTTTATGGAACTATCATAAAACAAAAAAAAAATTATGTTTAAATTTAATTTGCGGGGATGTAAGATTTTTAAGTAAAAAAAAAAAAAAAAAAAATTAAATTGTACATGTAGATTATAATTACAGACATTTAATGACCTAATTTTATTATAAATATTTACAAAAGTTTTTCAAAGATTTTTAATTTAATTTAATTTCAAGTTGGTTGAAAATAAGAAAAATAATTAAATTTTTTTTTTTTGTTTATAGCAAATTGTGAAATAAATAAAATTGTTTTTGTTGTTGTTTTTTTTTTTTACAAAATTTATGGTTAGATCATAAGGGGTTATTGACATAATTACTATCATAGTATACATATGTGATTTTTGTTTTTAATAAGTTATATCTAATATACATTGAGATGTTTAGAATTAAAATAAAAAAAATTAAAATAAATATTTTTACTTCAAGAACGTGTGAAAATAATTTTAATTTTTGTATTCAGAAAACTAGGTTGTAAATTTCAATTAATAAATAACTCATCAATATTGATTGGAAAAATTATTGATTTTATTTTTTTTTTATTATAAAATTATCTCTTATTGTTTCTAAATACTACTTAACTATATATCTAGCGTTATAATAGCAACATTGTGACTTGGTTTACATGTGGTTTAGTGTAGTGATAGCAATGGAATATATGGCTCTCAATATTTTTACAGTAAACTAAAGTACGCCAGCAAATTTTATTACGAGTTCACATGATTGCATCAAAATTTGTATCATTAGTTAGTTGATTAGTTAATTTAAAAGAAAGTGGTAGCCACAGATGCCATCGCGTGACGATACTTGGTCACGTATGGATTCATATTGCAATCCCTTACAACATAATACAAATTAAACTATTACCTCAGAGCAGATCCTTAGTAGAGACTAATATGTGAAAATGCTGAATTGATCTCCTGCAACGCAACACGAACACGAATGTGGTATTACCTGCTGTCTGAGATGATCAGTATAGTTAAAATCAGTGAATATCCTGAAAAAAAATCTTTTTAAATCTATATCAAGTCTTAACTACCTGAGTCTAGTTCAGGCTTGTGTAGTCGTACAGAATATGCTTGTTATCTTCCTAACCTCAATATCAAGACTTACGCAGATTTAACAGTTATCAGCATTGATAAATCTTAGTCCTATTGTGGTTTAGGACTATTATACCTTTCAATATTACCACCTTAATCTTCCTCATATTAAGCTAATATAATTACCTAGTATTTCCTTTAATTTATACCTTCCGTCCATAGCTCACTGCAAGTTTTAAAGAACCTAATTTGATACCGGTCAGAGTTTACATATCTTCTGGTGACTGTATCAAAATTGAAGTAAGCCTAATTTAATAAATATAATTTTTTCTCTGATATTTAAAAATACAGGATGACTTAGGAAACAACAGAAAAATAAGGGTGCCGAATTTTGTTAGATCGGAAAAATGATTTACTCATCAGATTTTTTAAATATATTTCATTTAATTTTACCAACTGTAGTATATAGAATCTACTTGTAAAATAGTATAGTGAAGCTTCTTTAAATTCGACAAATTTCAATATATTGTTTTTAGGTATGACTGGGACCAATATAATGACTATGTTTATGTAATAAATAAAATAATATAATTAAATTTTAATATTTGCA
This sequence comes from Argyra leucocephala, assembly GCA_963942445.1. Taxonomy (NCBI): domain Eukaryota; kingdom Metazoa; phylum Arthropoda; class Insecta; order Diptera; family Dolichopodidae; genus Argyra; species Argyra leucocephala. Next base: position 129,593,192 of record OZ012680.1, read on the forward strand.
AAATGTTTTGCATTTCTATTTTGTCTCTTTTTGTTATACTCTTATATAATACAGGGTGGTCCTATTTTACCCTAAAAATCCTTAGACATTTGTTTTTTTTTTATATATTTTTTATATTTTTTAATTTAGTATATTATATTATTAACTAGGGGCCCCTGTTGAGTAATTATAATTCAAGTTGAAGCCAAATTTAAAGTGTCATTGTATGTAACTAATAATAATAACTGATTTGTTTGTTTTTGTTTTTGTTTTTTTTAATAAGAACCCACATATGAATACATGAATAATATGTGCGCATTATTGTTGTATATAACTTATTTATATTATTAAGAGTACATTAAGGCGAAGCTAGATAAAAAGGTTTCTACTGCTTAGGTCCTTAAGTGATTGTCTATTATAATTATAGATACTATAACTCTACTATATAAAGATGAATTTTTTTGTTTTTGTTGTTTTTATATTTTTTATTTCAGATGAATTAGTGTTTTTTATTTTTATTTGACAAACGTACAATGTACATAATGTTCACTGCAAGTAATTATAATAACTTATTTGTTTGTTTCTGGTTTTTTATTTTGATAAGAACTCACTATACTATATAATGTATTTGCTGAATAATAAAACCATATGAGTAAAAAAATTTCAACAGTGTGCGCATTATTGTTTTATATACAACTTATTTATATATTAGGAGTTCATTAAATAGAAGCGAAATAAAATGAAGAGGCGTCTACTGCGCAGGTCCTTAAATGCTTGTCAATTATAATTATAGATTTAGTATATTATATTGTTATAGGGGTATATTTTTTAATTTAGGTTGTGCCGGTCTAGTTTCAAATTTAAATTAAATTTATCTTAAATGTATAGACTACGGAGGGTTAAGAAAATAGGATTAGAAAAATAACAAATATTCACTACAGCTCCGAAGATATGCAAACTGTTGAAAGAATGCGTTCTTCACAACTTTTTTTTATTTGTGATTATAATTGATATACCCAACTAACGGTCTTTTTGATTTAGAATTACCGTTTACGAGCAATTTCTGCCAAAACTTCCAATTTTATTATAAAAAACTAAAAATTTTGTGAAAAACGATGATTATATCAGAAAAGGGCTCCCCAATTTGTTGGAAAGTCTTCGAAAAGTCCCCCGAGGAAAGGGCTCCACAGAGAATATTTCCCCAGAGAAAAGTGGAACTCTAATTTTTTTAATTAAATTTGAATACATTTTTTGTTCCACAAGGTACCCCTATCATATGCCACCGAATTTCTACTAGTCAAGAATGAAATCCACTGTAAACAAATTCAATTTTGAAATAATTAATAGAAAGCACTCCTTATAAATAATAAATTTTATCTGGTTTATAAAAATTTATTATATATATATATATAATTTAAATATATTAATAACATTTTCGTTTTGTTTCATTAAAATTCCTTAGTTTCACTGACATAATTAAATTAAATTAACTTATTAACTGTTCAACAAAAACAAAAAAACATAATAATATAAAAATTGAGCAAATTGACACATAAATTAAGTTATAAGGAAATCATTAAGGCTATCAATGAATGTAATCTTAAATATAATTGTTAAAAACAAAACGAAATATGTGTGAAGATTTTTTTTTTTTTTTTTTAAATAAGATTATTTAAAATTGATATATTTAATAAATTTTAATTAATGCCATATCTGTTGAGTTGACAATTTAAAAGCTTGTACTGCGACGGAAATGAGTTTATTAAAATAAAAAAAAACAATAATATGTCCTTGGTTTAAAATTTTGTATTATTATTTTAAATAATTTGTTAATTCAAATTCTTACAATAAGATATAGGTACAGGTATATACGACAATTTTTAATTCTAGAATGTACTTATTAGATAATCTTAAAAATAAAATCTAGAAATATGTATATATACATTTTAAAAATGTAAGCACATTTGAGAACAAAAATCTATATTTACTTTTAATGACTAACGTAATTGTTTAAAAAAAAATGTGTTAATTGATATATTGCCCTCCTTCCCCAGGTCTTGTAAGTTCGATATCAGTTCTTGACTTCTTAAACATTTGAATTAATACCACTGTAGTGAGCAACTTGAAATTGTGAACTTCTTAAAAAATAAGAATAAAAATGTTTGTGTATTTTTACTAAATTAGTATAAAGGTTCATGGTTGTACTTAGAAATGTTTTAAAATTGGAAAACTTCGAATGAAGATTCGAACAAATTAATAAAATAATTCATGTTAAGAAATCGATAATTTTCTGTGATAGTTTAAGAAGCTCTTCAAGTATGAATTATGCCGTTGAAGAAGCTTGTAAGCACAAATTTTCTGAATTGTTAATGGTGTATCGCTTATTTGCCGAAAGCTTGGTAAAAGTTGTTAAATTTATTTTTAAATAAATACATATTTCTATATTGAACGTTAGTGTTAAATCAAATCAAATGATAATAATACCATCATATGTATTTAATTGTAATTAAGATATTTATCATTATTACATACATTTGAACCTGACTTGAATATGACTCGTATATTTGATGCCAAAAAAATTATAACTTTCAGTAATTTGACAAAAGCGAGCCGAGCCAACCAAATTATTGTGGCTAGAGATTTTAATTTTATTTAATTTTTTATGGGAAGTCTATTTAAACGCGACCTTTTCAGATGTGTTGTACTTCTCCATCTATTATCATAGATTTGCTGGTCTATGTCTTTGATGAACGATTTGATTACAATTTCAAAATTAGGCGATATGTTTCGATTCCTGGAAATATTTATGTCTTTTGATAGCTATGATGGCATCGAAAACAAATAGAATATGAGAGGAGAACTCCTCATCTTCAAATCAGAATCCTTACCTGTCTGTGTTTGATCTACATAACCTTAACAGATCAACAAATGTTTATTAAATGGATCATGACCTGTGATAAACCATGTCAGGCTCTGACTAGTCTCCTTAATTACCTGATTTGACTGAGTTTGAAAAGAGCTATAGTCTACCGTAAGTTTTTGACAACTATCAAATATGTATATAAAAACAATTTTTTGTAGGTAGGCTAGGATCTTCACATAACATTTAATACTTTTAGTTTACATACCAAAAAGTACAAACAGTAACATTTTTTTTTATAAGAATATCTGTTTTGTAACTGCTCTAATGTAATCAAAAATACTATACTAAAAGTGCAATCATTTCAACTTAAAACACATAGAATTTTGTATATAAATTTGCAGTCGATTCTCTATCATGTACAAGAATAATAGTGAAATATAAAAAATCTTTGATCGGTGCACATTAGAAAGAGTAAGAATTTAAACTGTAAAATACAATAACCATCTAATGTGTTTCTCCAATAATTTTCCAAGCTTAATAAAACTGTTCTACTATTCTTTTATCAGTAAAAATCAGTTGAACCATTATTCATTTAAACACACAGGCAAACGAAGTAGCCATTTTTACCAGAGAAGAGTCCGATGTAAATTCACCTGATACAATCATCAGTACACCTACTAAAATTGGTTACACTTATATTAGTATTTGTATACCAGAATATAGGTAAACTTCAATTGCCATAAAATTAGGTAATTTAAAACTTTCGTGACCGAAAATCAATAGTAAGAAAACTTACTAACTATACTTTGACTTAATACGAAATATTTTTTAGAAGAGTAAGTGGTATACTGACAGAGTATAATAAAAATGTTCACAAAAAGCCTTCTAAATGTATGACACTTTAGTCAAATCTGTGAAAGTAAATGTGTAAAAAATAATAAGTAAATCTTTTGTGATTGTTCGGACCTGAGACTAGTTTTAGGTGGTTAGAAGGAGTATTTGTTTGAGCTAAATCTTAAAAATGTCTATTGTGGATATAGATGGATCCATTACGGATACGAGTATAATTCAAAATTTAGTAATAATCCAGTTTATATTTTTTAGAGTATCACTATGGAGTTTTCACGTGGTCTAGTATTGCTATTAGATTAGATCTAGTATTCTGTTTGATTAATATCAAAAATAAAAATAAATTTATAAGTTGGTAAACATATTTTTACTGATCCATAAAATAGTTATTTACATAAATTCATATCAAATTACTGAAGCACAAAATTATAGGTTTTTCACCACATAGCCTTAATTGGCTTGAGTCTTACCCCTCTTTTCGGGAATACTTAGTTTTATTTAAAAGTGCGATTTCGGATGAATACTCAGCGTCTTCTGGTGTTTCTCAAGGTAGTCATATAGGACCCCTTAGTTTTATAGTTTCAACAATGGATGCTCCTAAAGTGGTAACTTTTTCTAAACTTCTTAGTTTTGCTGATGACTTGAAGCTTTTTACTCCTATATCTTCCTCATCGGATTGCTTAAAGCTACAAAACGATTTTAACAATTTCGCTTCTTGGTGTTCAAAAAATTGACTTGAATTGAACACTTCTAAATGCCAAGTCATTACGTTTTCTAGGAGAAATTCCGCTCGTTTGGTTCAGCTACCAACTAAATGGCTTTTTGCTTTCAAGAGCGAATTCTATTATAGACCTCGGGTTAACTCTTGACCCTAAACTGAGCTTTAAGCTATATTATGATAAAATAGTGAGCAAGACAAATTCTTCTTTAGGTTTCATTAAACGTTGGTGTAAAGAATTTTCTGATCCCTACCTCACGAAACATCTTTATGTTACATATGTAAGACCTACCCTTGAATATGCCAGTCAAGTGTGGTCTTCACATTATTTGACTGACATTAACCGAATTGAGTCGGTTCAACGAAAGTTTTTACGTTTCGCTTTGAGTAACTTTTCATGGAATGATCCATTGCGACTTCCACCTTATTCCCACCGTCTTAAACTCATTGACAGTCTTAAACACAGTCGTTGTCTGATCGTCGAATAATTGCAGATATCTCTTTTATTTACCAGATCCTTTCGGGTATCATGCTAGCCCCTGACATTTCACATTATTTGGGTGAAAGATCCAATCGGAATAATCTCAGAACCGTTGAGTTGTTCCACATTCCCTTCCACCCTACTGAATATGGTAGATTCGAGCCAATCACTAGAATGCTCCGTGAAGTAAACTCTAACTCTAGTTCTTATGATCGCCAACTAAGTGTTTTAACTATTAAAAAACGATTACGTTTTAATGTACGCTCAACTGAGACTAACTAACAACTGTTGTTCTTTTTAGCTTTGATACTTTCGGCCTAACTTTTGGAAGTGTTTTTAATAAATGTATAGCTATTAACATAGGTATTCATTTATGACTTTTACCCTTCTACTAACAGCATGTATCTGGTTTAGTTTATTTTTAGATTTTTTAATCAAAGGTGGCGGTGATTTACTAACCCTACTGGATGATGAGTTATTGCACAATTAAATGAAGCAAGCCTTCGTCTAGTAATACACGTCTGATGTGCTTGCTCTAAGCATAAGTCTGACAGTACATAAATTTAATTAAAATATAAATATTATGTTTCTGTGGAAGAGAATTTGAAGTAATCCAAAATAGTTCATATTATATTTTTTATTTTGAATAAATCCGAAATCCGAGCCCGAAATTAGTAATTTTATACAAAAGTCTTATTTTGATCTAAATTCGTGACTACTTTTTGGCTGTAAATATTTCGAACTATTGCAAAGCGGATGTGATAAAAAACAAAATTAAAAATTAAAGCTGATTAATATATTTTTGTGCAGCAGTAGTTCTGCAGTCTGTAAATAGAAAAATTACATTTATTAATAAATAAAATAATATAAAAATTATTTATTAATAAAAAAAATAATAATAAAATATAATCCATGATAGCAAACCTAGACTATGTAATAGGAAAAAATTGCACCGGGTTTTTTTACTAGAATTGAGACATCTGTATAATCGCTATAATATAATGTGGGTTACAATTAAATAAGTCTGTAATTTTAAAAAAAATTAAATTAGTTTGAAATAAAATCCAATTCAATCGGAAATAATTTATGAATTCGGGTTTAATTCATACAGTCCCAAATAAAAAGCAAATTCATGTCTCAAAAGAATATAAAGATAAAAACAATATTTTTTTAATAGTTACGAGAGAAAGCAGGGTGAAAATAAACATAAATCAACAGTAAGCATGAATGTGCATAAAGGTTGCAAACACAAATTTTAACTATGTATTTACAAGAGGAAAAAAAATATAGCAATTAAAAACGAAAATGAAAAATTTTATTTTATTATTATTCGATAATATTAAATGTGACAATAATAAACTTAAATGTTAAAATAAATTTTATTTTCGTGTTAATTTTAATATTAATGAAAATTTCTTAATTTTACTTTCTACACACAAAAAATAATTTTTAAATTTTTATTAAATGACTTTATTGCAATATTATAGAAATTACTGAAATTTTACTAAAATCAGCAGCAGGTCCAATATAATATTAAATTACTTAATTAAAAAATTATTAATGTTCATTAATAAAAATAAAATTTTTAATAGGTAATTTTAAGCTCATTAATATTAAAATTATTAAAAATACAATTAAATAACAAAAAAAAAAAAGGAAATTTCAATCTAAATTTCCAAATGTTTAGGCTAGAAAGTTTTTTTTTATCGCAAAATTTCTATAGTAGAAAAATTTAAATTTAAATTTTTTTTTTATACCTCTAATTCGTTTGGGTTATGTTTTTTCTACTTTGTTTTTTTCTTCTATGCTATGTCTTTTCCAACAAGTATTTGCAATTAACAAGTTGTTGTTGTTGTTTTTGTATTTTTAATCTTAATTTCTTAATTTACAATTTTTGTTTTTTTTTTTCTTTAATTACATTTAACCTTGCAACTTTTGCTGTTGTTTTAATCACTATTGCTAGTTGCAATCAATTGCTACTATATACCGTAATTTTTCAACAATTATAACACTCACTTTGAAACTATTTTATTTAATTATTGTCACTTTTGCGAAATAAATATTATTGTTGTTGTTGTTTGTTTTTTTATTTTTGCTTTTGTTTTTGCACAATTAAAGTTTAATTTTTAACATTTTTGGTTAAGATATTTAATTTAAGTATAGCTATATTGTATATGTATGTATACTTATACATACATATAGTTTTAATTGTTGTTAATATGATTTTGTAAGTAAAAATTTCTAATTATGTTTAAAAATAGTTATTTTAAGTTCATTGGAACAAATTGTAAATAAAATAAAAAAAGTAGCGAAAATGTAAACAAACGATAAAATACCAGAAGTATTAATTCTTAGTGTATACGTGGCGCAATGTGTTGTAGTTGTGTAAATTTGTAATTAAATTTTCGCTAATATCATTTTATATAGTATTTGAGTCTATAAAATAAATAGAATTGTATTAACTTAAGTAATTACGTAAATGTGTAGGCCTGTAATAATTTTAAGCAATCAAACGGGGAAGTACAATAGTTGGGTCTGCATATAGCAAAACTTATTGTAAAAACAGCCCTAAATAAACATTTAAATTTTTATATGGCTCACGAGCTCTTCAAATCTTTAAAAATATCTATAATAATGTTTTTTTTTCGTGTTTTGTTAATATGAATAACCATAAATGTAAGTTTAAGTATGTAGAGTGCCTGCTTTTATACCGAAATGTCTCAGACTCGATTCCCAAATTCCGATGAAAGCAAAATGCTTTATTGGTTTTTTCGGCCTGGTCCAGTACTCTCTGCCATTGGGATGAAATATATGACAATAAAAAATAATAGGCCCACATCTCGAAAGGGAAAAGGGTCTTAAAGTTTGACTGAATATTAATATGCAGATAAGCTGATACCTATATATATAAATAAATAAATATGAACTTTTAGATTTTGGCTAAGGAAAGAGAGAAAGTATATATAGCTTTACGAAAAAGAAAATTTGGGCTGAAAATTCAAAACAATATTCTTTATCTTTCTTTAAATTTTTGCAAATCCCTGTACTTTTTTCGGAATACAGATTCATATTTTGAATATTAAAAACAGACAGAGAATCAAATCTAATTTGAGAATTTTTTTATTTTATGTCGCCAAGGGTAACTAACTTAATTTGTTCTTGGTGTAATACAAGCATTTGACAAAATTTGGCATGATGTTCTGATATACAAATTAAATTGTATCTTTCAAAGTAATATTATGTAATTTATATTTTCTTCGTAATTTTCGAAGTAAGCAAGTTTAGGAATACTTTTTTTTTAATTAATCATGTGCAAAAAATATAACTCTATAGTAACATTCACCAATGACTGTCAACAGAAATAATATTATCGAAACAAGATAGAAGCTAACATCATTCAATCATTCGACAACAAAATGGTAGCTAAAACTGTATAAAATTAAATTTTAAAAATATGTAAGCCCTTACATATAAAAATAAATAAGGTTGAAGCTCCGCAAGAATATATTATGATTAATTATTTGCAATGACTTTAATTGCAAAATTTAGTAGTAAAAATCAGATTAAAAAGAAATTAGTGCAATATATAATTTTATAAGCAATAAATCAAAGTTATTATAACAGGATCAAATTTTAAATTTACATCCAGATACTAAATCAAAGCCTATTTTATTATTTAGATTTACATAAGTGGAACTACGCAAATAGAAACACATACGCAAACTTTTTAAAATAAGTTTCTGCAAAACATACCAATATATGTGCAACATGTTGGGATCGATTTTTTCAACTGTTTTACTTTGTTTAATAAAGATTCTAAAATAATGGTAACAAAATAAAACAATTTTGAAAAAATTTAAAATTTGAAAATTTTCGTATTTTTTTGTGATCGTTAAAAATTTTCAAAATTAACAAAATGAAAAAATACTCTAAAATCTTCATTTTTGGACCGATTTCACTGTTTTTTCAACTGTTTTACTTTGTTTAATAGATATTCTAAAATATAGTAACAAAATAAAACAATTTTGGAAAAATTTAAAATTTGAAAATTTTTGTATTTTTTTGTGATGCTAGCATCGTTAAAAATTTTCAAAATTAACAAAAGAAAAAAATACTCTAAAATATTCATTTTTGGACCGATTTCACTGTTTTTTCAACTGTTTTACTTTGTTTAATAAATATTCTAAAATATAGTAACAAAATAAAACAATTTTGGAAAAATTTAAAATTTGAAAATTTTTGTATTTTTTTGTGATGCTAGCATCGTTAAAAATTTTCAAAATTAACAAAAGAAAAAAATACTCTAAAATATTCATTTTTGGACCGATTTCACTGTTTTTTCAACTGTTTTACTTTGTTTTATAAATATTCTAAAATATAGTAACAAAATAAAACAATTTTGGAAAAATTTAAAATTTGAAAATTTTTGTATTTTTTTGTGATGCTAGCATCGTTAAAAATTTTCAAAATTAACAAAAGAAAAAAATACTCTAAAATATTCATTTTTGGACCGATTTCACTGTTTTTTCAACTGTTTTACTTTGTTTTATAAATATTCTAAAATATAGTAACAAAATAAAACAATTTTGGAAAAATTTAAAATTTGAAAATTTTTGTATTTTTTTGTGATGCTAGCATCGTTAAAAATTTTCAAAATTAACAAAAGAAAAAAAATACTCTAAAATATTCATTTTTGGACCGATTTCACTGTTTTTTCAACTGTTTTACTTTGTTTAATAAATATTCTAAAATATAGTAACAAAATAAAACAATTTTGGAAAAATTTAAAATTTGAAAATTTTTGTATTTTTTTGTGATGCTAGCATCGTTAAAAATTTTCAAAATTAACAAAAGAAAAAAATACTCTAAAATATTCATTTTTGGACCGATTTCACTGTTTTTTCAACTGTTTTACTTTGTTTAATAAATATTCTAAAATATAGTAACAAAATAAAACAATTTTGGAAAAATTTAAAATTTGAAAATTTTTGTATTTTTTTGTGATGCTAGCATCGTTAAAAATTTTCAAAATTAACAAAAGAAAAAAATACTCTAAAATATTCATTTTTGGACCGATTTCACTGTTTTTTCAACTGTTTTACTTTGTTTTATAAATATTCTAAAATATAGTAACAAAATAAAACAATTTTTGAAAAATTTAAAATTTGAAAATTTTTGTATTTTTTTGTGATGCTAGCATCGTTAAAAATTTTCAAAATTAACAAAATGAAAAAATACTCTAAAATCTTCATTTTTGGATCAATTTCACTGTTTTTTCAACTGTTTTACTTTGTTTAATAAATATTCTAAAATATAGTAACAAAATAAAACAATTTTGGAAAAATTTAAAATTTGAAAATTTTCGTATTTTTTTGTGATGCTAGCATCGTTAAAAATTTTCAAAATTAACAAAATGAAAATACTCTAAAATCTTCATTTTAAAAATTTAATTGTTAGTTCTATTTACATAATGATTATAATTTTATGTGTTTGCGAGAGAGTATCAATATCCAATTTCACCTTTTTAAAACTTCACTTTTTAAGATTTTGATTTTTAATCTCGAAAAAGTATGTTGAGTTCGTAAAAACGAAATTACGAACCCAACTCGTCTTTATTCAGTAAAGATATTATATGGCTGTGTTAGGGCCTATTAAGGCTTTATCGAAAATTTTCAGCTTTTCAGCAAAACAATTAACAATTAATAAAGATAATTTGTTAACTTCTTATATCCTAAATAATCGTAGGGTTATTTAAGAAGTTAATAAATATAATTAGAAAATAAACAACTTATGTCAACTCTAGTCAAACTATTTTAATTATTAATAATATAAAAATACCAACACTTCTTCATTAATTTTTAATTGTTTCTTGATTGATTTCTGTTCATTTTTAAACACTGTGTTCTAAGAATATTGATGTGAAAGTTGTAGAATCGTAATTACATTTTTGTTTTCACATTTCACTATTTTAATATCCAGTAATGAGAAAATTTATTTGTGAAGAAATGAAATATGTCCACATATAACTTGACTATATTTATTAACTTCTTCAGTTTTACTTTGTTTTTTTTTTAATTATATGAAAATTAATAGTCTAAAAGGAAAGTATAGTTGTTAAGCTCATTTAAAATTATTTATATTCGAATAAATATTTAGGTTACATTAATATCGAAATAAAGAAACTTTTTCATTAAATTTTCTGAAATGACATTTTGTGTACTTTATTTGAATGGGTATATGTTGCAAGTAGATATATAGTAAATATCTAGACTTAAAATAAAGTGCTTATAAATTAAATTTAAATATTTAAAAATAAATAAAATTATTGGTTTTTTCATTAAATCTACACAATCTCTAGTCTATTTAAATTTTTAAAATTGTATGCTTTTATTTTGAAATGGTTTTGATAGTGAATTGAAATTAAATCATTATTTTTAGAAATGTTTTGTTTTGACTAAAATCAAGATTTAAAATTAAATATTATGCATTAATTAAATTTGGTTATAAAAATATTGAAGATATACATTTTTGGAATTCAAATAAACTTTAAATAATCAAATACAATATTTTTATCAAATATTTATAATATCAATATTAAAAAATATAAAATGAAAATAAAATTTAAAATTACTACATGTATACCACTCTATTGCAAAAACGTTGGCCCATATCTTGCATATTTGTATTTTAAATCTGTTTCAGTGTACTGGCATAATGATTTCTTATTTTTTCTTATTTTTAAAATCTCAGTAGATGCGATATAAATCTATTATAGATAAGTAATAACCTAAACAATATTTTTTATTGTGATGATAAGTTTAAAGGTGGGTCAACTTTTTTGCAATAGAGTGGAATATATATATTGTTTTGATTATACATAATTGTTTTATAAATATCTCCAAAATACTTTGGTTTATTGATTTGCTTATTAAATCACAAGCAAATTGAATAAGATATTATAAAGCTGAAAGGCATGTTCGTGGTAGTCGCGCCTGCGCAACAAAAAAGATTTTTTGTTCGTAGTTGCATATCATCAAAAATTTTGCGCAGATAAAAAGCAGGCGCTTGTGTTCATATAGTAATCGGTGTCGCCTCAGCGTCGGGCAGATTGTGCATATATTTTAGTGCGCCTGCTTTAGAATGATTTTTAAAGTGCATGTCATTCAACATGTAATAAATAAGAATATCGTGAGAAAATATTGAACTAAAAAATAAAAATTAATTATTAAATTAAAAGAAATGTGTTATAATATAATATAATAATATAATATATAAATATAAACATAATAAAATAAATATATAATAATTATAATATATTTTAATATATAAGTTTATATTAAATATTTAAAAAAAAATATATTTAAAAATAATATTTATAAAATATATTTAAAAAGTATATATATATAAAATATATTCAAATATATTAAATATATATAAAAAATTGTAAATAATATAATTATAAATAATATAATGTTACTATATAAACGAATTGTGCATGTGCTGCTTCTATGAACAAGAATGACTGCTAAACAATTTTCTGCGTTTTTTGTTCATAATGACAGAAAAAAATTCTGCAAGACACCGACGCATGTTTTACTGCAACTACGAACACGCCTGAAGTCTCTTAAAGTTTTTTCTTTTTTTTTTTTCCCAGTTTTATTTACATCTATCTCAATATAAGACACCTAGTAATTTTCCTTACATTTTGGGTAGAGTATAACTATACAATCATTTTATATAGTAATTTTTTTCTAAAATTCAATTACATTATATTTTTTTTTTTTTTTTTTTTTTTTTAAACTTAAAATCTATTTATTAAATCATGTGGTCTGTATTTTTTCAGGCGTCTATTTCTTATTCTTTCTTGTTCTGGTAGAGTGCTAATTTCATTGTTAGAATGGGTTGATATTTTTTGTTGATATTTTAAACTTGTCTTTTTAATTTCTTCATTTATTGTCAGTATTTTTAAATCACAGTGTAGATTATCATTTCTAACATACCATTCGGTTCTCGCTATCGTTCTAATTATTTTTGATAGTGCTCTTTGTATTATTCAATTAATGTTGGTATTGGTTGAGGTACCCCAGATTTCTGCACCATATGTCCATATCGATTTTATAATTGTTTTGTAAGGTAGAGCAGCTAGTTGTTCATTGTCAATTTAGATTTATTTCCCAAAAGCCATTGTAGTTGTCCGGATTTTAGCCTTATTTGCTTACGTTTGTGGATTATGTGGTTCTTCCATGTCAATTTATTGTCAATGTGCATCCCTAGGTATTTAGCTTGATTTTCGATTTTTATTTCTTTATTATTTATCATTATTGGTTCAGGATCGTATCGAGTTCTTGTTGTATATATAACTTGAGTAGTTTTGTCTTCATTAATTTTGATATTCCAAGTTTTGAACCAAGTAATTGTTTTATTCATAATTTTTTGTACCTGTTTAGTAGCTGTTTTTAAGCAGTCATGTGAAGCAAGTAGAACAGTATCATCTGCAAATGTTGCTAATAGTGTATTCTGTTTTCTTGGTATTGGAATATTAGCTGTATACAGGTGATATAAAACTGGACCCAAAACACTGCCTTGTGGTACTCCTGCTTCTATTTTACTTATATTTGAACATTCAGACTTTTGTTTTGAACAAAGAAATAACGATCACTTAAATAGGTTTTTATAATTAGGTAATATCCCTTTGGCAAGAAGTTTCTCAGTTTATGTAGTAGGCCTTCGTGCCAGACTTTGTCGAACGTTTTTGCCACATCCAAGAAGATACCAACACAGATCTTTTTATCATCCAGGTCCATAGCTATTTTATTTATCACTCTATGGACTTGTTGTATTGTTGAATGTTGTCGTCGGAATCCAAATTGGTGATTCGGTATTAGATTTTTTTGTACTAATATTGGTTCTAGTCGATCAAAAAATAGTTTTTCGAATATTTTTGAAAGAATAGGCAAGAGACTAATTGGTCGGTACGATGTTGCTAATGTAGCATCTTTTCCAGGTTTAAGTATTGGTATGACTTGGGCTACCTTCCAGACTTTAGGAAATTCTTTCAACCTAAATATAGCATTGAATATTTCTTAGAAATTCAATTGCTTTTTCAGGCAGCTCCTTCATTATTTTACCTGTCAGTAAATTATAACCGGGAGATTTTTTATCTTTTATTCTCTTTTTGATGAAAATCTCTTAGTCTCTTAAAGTTGATGAAAATCGTTTTCTAATGCATTATCAAATATTATTATTCTAGGTTTCTTAGATCATGAATTATTAATGAAAGATTATTAACGAGTACTAAATATAATTATTATTAATTTTTATAATAAAAAAGACCATTTACGAGTTTATTTGAAAAATTGCACTATTAACACAAATTTTTTTTTAGTATCGATTATTTTCTTTTTCTTTTCTATATATTGAAAACTACCAAAACAGAAAAGGGTTTAATTCAATAAAATAAAAGAATACCAAAAAATAAACAAAATTTTAATAGAATAGAATAGAATAGAATATAATAGAATAATTGGTGTACTTGGTGTCAACATCTAAATTTGTTTGCTTCTTTGGATAAGTGTTGGATTTCCGGCAGCCATCACTATCTACTTACAATGTGTTTATACAGCAGTTTTTTTTTAACAAACAGGTTTTCAACGATCAACATTATTTTTAAAAATATTTTTATAGAGGCCTAAACTACAACTCAAATGCTCTATATTAAAAACAACTGGGTTGGGACAATTTTTGATATTGAATTAAAAGACGACTTAAATCGACTTAAATAAGTGTTTGTTAGTTTTTTTTTAGGACTCACTGTGTTGTTCCAAAGATACCTATTAGCCTATAAAAAAAATTAAAATCATCGGAATCATCTCAATTTGTAAATTAATTTCGAACATTTTTATTTATTGTCAAAATATTGTTTAAAACACTAATTATATGGGATTGTGATCCCTATTCTCTAAATACATATAGAATAATTTATAATAGGTCGCCGGAGTAGATATTGTGTCTTATATTGCAGGATATATGTTAGTATATATATAAATATATTTTGAAGCATAAAATAAAAAAGTTAACTTATCTATAGTTTTTTTTTAAATTAAATAACTTTTAAAAGTTTAAAAAAAAAACAGCAAAAACAACAATAAAAATTATTATTTAGGTATTAAAAATTTTAAATTTAAAATGCATACAAAATACATGTGTCATAAATAATTTTTTCATGATTTTTTACAAAGTAATTCAAATTTATATATATATGTATATATATACATATATATACATTACATACATATAATATGCACATATTTAGTTCCAAGAAAATTCTTATAGCTATATAAAAAAAAATCTGATGTAAAAAACCATTACATTTTCATATGTCATTTAAATTCTATATAAGGTAATAAGGTCCCGATGAACTTAGAACAAAACAATTGCAATAATAAAGTTTAACAAGAAAAAAAAAAAAAAAAAAAAACTCTACGAAAAGTGACAGAAATAATTTAATGGTTCTTAAAGAAATCATAATAAATTCAAAACCCATCAGCCATAATTTAAAAAGTTGCAATAAAACGAAACAAAAAAAGAAAATACAATTTTTTTTTTTTATAACCATCATCTTAAAAGAATATAAGTTTAGAAATATTTTCTTCAGCAATTTAACATTCTTTTCTTAAGTCGTCGATTTCTTATTTTATTTTTCTGTTGTGTTTTGGGATCTCATTCATATACTAAGGTTGTCATTTCACATACCTTTTTCTTTTTTTTTTTACTTTTCATTTCAATTATCAATTTTTTAAAATGTATCATGACATTGAATTTAAGTTTAAGTAAAGTATATAGGATATATATATATATATATATAAATTTATATATATTATAAATCCTATATACATAAGATCTAAATTGGAATACAAATCACATATATGGGTGGGTTTATCATAAACTGCATTAGATTTTTTGCCAATTAGTCTGATAAACAATTATAATGTGATCTCCAGGTGGGCGGTCAGGTCTTCTTGTACCTTTTGGATTTCATTCTAGGCTCGCGCGATGTTATTTGAAGGCTTTCTGAATGTATGACCTATCCATTTACATTTTCCATCGGTTGCAATCTTCCAAAATTTTTTTTGAATTATTTAATCTTCTTGAGTTCTATCACTGGTTGTTATGATACTGTCCAAGTAGCAGAAGTTGTTTATAAATTATCTTTGTTCATTAAAGACGCCAAATTATTCCTCTTTTTTTTTAGCAAGCAGTATATTATCTAGGGTGATTCCTATTATTCCGTTTACATTTTAATTAACCAAACCATTCATCCACATGTAATATAGCAAAGCTAAATAAATATATTAATAAATTCAAAATAAATATCACATAATCAATCCTCTTATTATTAAATGGATATTACTTAACTATACAAAGCGGACCCACTTTTATATTTCTTGTATATACAGCCAATTGAGCCAATATTCCGATATTAAGACAAAAAAAATAAATTATTAACAACACTTACAGATTTGTTCTGTTCTACTTGTTTCGCATGACCGTTTGAATTCAGCTACAAAAAACTATGGATAGAACAATGGCTTGGCTCAAAACTTGCAATATCCAAATAAATTAAAGAAAAAACAACTCAGGTTATATATACAACAAAAACTCGATGCAACCCTGAACCAATAATAATAAATAATAAACAAATACACAAAATTAAATACTGTGCATATTAACAATATAAGTTTATATGGAAAAGCCACATAATTCACAAACGTAATCAAATAAGTAGTGGTTTTAGTGGCAAAATATGATTAATCAGCTCCTGCTTTACAAAACAATTATAAAACCGATGTAAACGTATGGTATATCGCCATAATATTGCAAGGGGCAGTTTTATAAATATCTGTATCTGAATATGTAGGTACCCCATTTTTGGCTTCAATTCGGTGTACCTCAAGGTAAATCAACATTGACTACTTACAAAGAGCACAATCAAAAATAATAATGTAGAACGATATGTAAGAAATGATGATCTACACTGTACACTTAAAAACATTGACAAGTGATGACAAAATTAAAATATCAACAAAAAAATTAATATAATTATTTATTGCCTCAACCCTCTGCTGATGTTATTATACATTCGAAAATATGAAAAAAAGAAGCGTCAAGGTTCTAAGAGAAAATTAATCTTTTAACAACACACTGAGCAGTGATGTAAAATAATTAAATAAATTTACATATTAAAATAACTTATATCCTATTGTTGCTAGTCTAAACAATTTAAATTTCATTAAAACAAAGCAAAAAACAAATAAATAAAAATCAAACAAAAGATCTTTTGTAGATCCATCACAATCGTTTTGAATTGTTGTTGTAGTCATTTTTGGTACAATTTTTTTTTTTTTGTTTTCATTGGATTTCATTTTAGGCTTCTTTGAAACAAAAAGGAAAACACTTTTTTATTATTTGCTTTTTTGTTTTTTATTTCTTTTTTTTTTTTTTTTAATACTCAAAGGGTAGAAAAGTAAAATTATTCTGAAACTGAAATGTGTCTTGCAGTAAAATGTTGACAACATGTCGTTTTTTTTTCAAAAAAAAAAAATAAAAAAAAAACAGAACAACTAAAAGTATGAAATGTAAATGTTTAAACGTAATCGAAATTGCCTAAAATTATTTATTGTTCTTTTGTAATTAATTATTTGTTCCCATTAACATAAAATAAAGTATTTAAATTATTATTTTTTTGAATATTGACAACCGAAATCTATCTCTTTCATAGTCAATCGTATCTAAGACGTATTAACCACCTCAAACTACCCTAACAAAATTTAAATGACACTAATATTATATTAGCTAAAAACTTTGACAGTCAAAAGTATCCTAACCAGAAACTTTTAAGACACAAAGAAGTATTATGGATTAATAAAAATCACAGTGGATCAAAAAAATTTTAATAATTTTAATAAGGTTTGACATTTTGCGACATGTATATAAATGACGGTTAGTCTGTGGTTTATAACGGTAAGTGGCGAACCTGCTAAATATCAGAGTATTATGACATAATAAAAATTAAGCTTAAAGCTCTTGTATTTTCTTGCGTTTGTACTGTTCATCGCTAATCGATTCAATTACAAAGCTCTATAATTGTTTTTAGGTTTTCTTGATGACAATCAATCAAAATCAGTTGTTTTTAGGTGATATTCATTATTACAACCCCATCAGTGTAACTTAGAGTGGTTTAGGATATAGCGTAGATTAGGACATATGCATTGGACGTCATAAGTATTATTGAAGACAATCAATAAAATCAAATCAATATTGTAGAACAATCTGAATAAACTTTTGAATCCAAATACTACTTTAACAGCCGACAGTATGCTAACACATAACATATTCAAACATTGCATTACATTTATTATTATGTTTATATTGTAAGAATGACAGAATAGTTAATAAAACAAAATTTTATTTGTTAAAACTATTATAAATTTATTTTATAAATTATAAACCAGTTATGGTTGAATTGTAAAATATACTACACACATTACCTTAATAGGCAGATATTTTTATTCCATTAAGAAATTCAGATTTTTTTGTTGTTGTTGTTGTTTTGTTTGGTTTCTTTTAATAATATTTAGTTTTTTTTTTTTTTTTTTAAATATTTATACTAGAATTCATCTAGGACTCTAAACAATAGTTAATAATATATTAATATTAAAAAAAAAAAAATAGACTAGATTGATTGACTTTAGAATGAATATATTGTTGAGTAAACGATTTCTACTACATAGAATTTAATTATTGGATATATTTTGAATGGGGGTTTTTAGTTTTGAATTTTTCTTCATATGGCAACGATTAAATAATTTTAAAATTGCATTTGTTATCAATTGTGATGTTTTACAGAGAGAGAGAACAAAAAAAAAAATTGAAAACTGAAGTAAAAAAGGAAATTGTTAAAAAAAAGGATTATATTCTATTTATAGTTAATTTTTTTTGTATGATTTTATATAAGCTATGCTATACAAAGGAAAAATGTGTATAATAATGAAAAGGATATTCTGTT
The DNA here is from genome assembly GCA_963942445.1 of Argyra leucocephala. Taxonomy (NCBI): domain Eukaryota; kingdom Metazoa; phylum Arthropoda; class Insecta; order Diptera; family Dolichopodidae; genus Argyra; species Argyra leucocephala. The sequence continues at coordinate 129,612,147 of OZ012680.1, forward strand.
TTTTCCTTCGAAATTTTTCTATCATACAAATTTGATATTTGTATCTGTATAGAGAAAATAAATTGTAATTACAACAGGTTGCAATTAATAAAATTAAACATTTATATTGTAAATGTTGCAATTAAACTGTCCAAAATTGAATTTATTTATTTATACTATTTTATACTATTTATCTTTGAGAATTATATATTTTTTTGTGTTTTACATCTGCTGATATTTTGTTTTAATTCAAGTTTGATTTGAGTCAACTTTTTGCACCTTTAGGTTGAATTTTTAAAGTTTATATTGACTGAAGCTGACTTTCATAATTTATTTAATATATACAATATATTCTGACGTCTTATACATTTATAATGTAGAAATATTTTATAATACATAATTATAACTTATCTAATTAGGAATAGAAGTTAAATTGTCATTTAGCATTCATTGTCACAGGATATTAAAAAATAAAATGTTATTTCTATAATAATATAAAAAATGTTTAGGTATTTAATCAAATTATTTTAGTTAGTCCCAATAACATTTTTTTTTTATAGAAATAACATTTTAGTTTATTATATCCGGTGATAATTAATGCTAAATGACAATATGGCTTCTGTATTCCTAGATAAGTTATAAATAAGTATTATAAAAAAAGTTTATGTAACCAAAATTTTACATATACTTAATATGAAGTTTATTATATCGCCCATTTTTATTTATTTAAAATTTATTCACTAAATTTACAATCTGCTAAATTAATTCTAAAAATCATGTTTTTCAATCAATGAATGTTGCTGGATGAAAAAATACTGACGTCCTTAATAATGTGCAATACTAATTCTATAAGCTTTTTGTAATAAGCTTTTTAATATATTTTATTAAATAAATAAATCATTTGTTTCACTATATTTAACAGCAATTCTATATTAATTTTTAATTCTACAGAAAATGTAATTGACCGTCACAAGACGAATTTAGTAGTATAATTAGTCTGAACCTTTACTGCAATATCGACACTTATCGTTTCTATTTGAATTAGATTTACATACTCTTTCAATTTACAACTTTCTAGACTCACTGAGTGATTTTTAAGGTACTAAAATTAAAAGCTCGCATTGCTTTGCGCAAAATATGGCTTTAACGGCAAATCTGAAATGAAAATTGTGAATAGCGCAAATACACAGTACAATTCAATAGGCGTTTTCCTTTATTAGTTCAGAGCAGAACACGAAATGTCAAAAACAGATTTGTGTTTTTTATTGCTCAGAGCGTTCAGAGCTTGAAATCCGTTTTTTTTTATGCGCTCAAAGCGTGCTCTATGTGCTCGATTTTAATTAACAGAGCACGTAGAGCGCTTGAATATTAAATGTTAAAAAGAGATGTTTATTTTAAAACAAAATAGATGACGCTACTATACAATAGTGAAAAAAGTAAACCATTTTAAAATTTAAAATAAATATCCACAGTGATTTTTACAGTTTAAGTAATAATGGACGACGATATAAGCTGTGATCGTAAATAATTAATATTTAATCAAAAATAATGTTTAGACTTTTTGTAAATCTTCACTTTTGTAAATTTCAAAATTTAAAATTTAAATTCGATATATTATGTCAAATGACAATTTGAAAGAACAATAAAATAAAAGTGACAGTTTACTCAAATCGTGTTTTTTTATTAAATCTGAGCGCTCGGAGCTTATCTGTTCATGCTCTGCTCACAGCGTGCTCATTTAAGTCAGAGCGCGCTCAGATCTATGCTTTGAACTAAAAAACGAAAAAGCCTAATAAATCAAAAAAAAAAAATTATGAAAAACATTTAAGAGAGCTTTTTTCGAAATAATCAATTTTATTTTGCATAAAAATATCAGTTTTTTATACAGAAATTTTTAGGCTTGGCCAGCTATTACTCAAAAACGGTAATTCTGATTCCAGTCTAATAAATACCGTTTTTTTATAAATCAATTTTTTAATATAATTATAAAAATTGCTCCAGTTTCCATAACTAGTATAGTATAAATTATACCTAATTATCCGAATGTTTCTTTATTCCTCATTTCTTAACTCCCTCCTACCTAAGTAAAATTTAAAAATAGACACTTCTGACAGTTTGAAATAATTATTTTGATTAATGTATATCAATGAATAACCGGTTAAAAGGATTTTTCAGGTCCGAGCGGACCAATTCTATACAAAAAAGATATGACCGCAAGTATCCGATACCATTAATTAGGTAAAATACGCAGGCCTGTTATCTAATTGTAATTAATCTTATCAATCCGACCTATAATCTAGTCAATCCGACCTATGTAATATTTGGCACATTTTTGAAAATTATAAATTCCATCTAATTTCTTCTAATGGTCTTATTGTCCTTATTGTTACTATTTTTAGATTATACTTTTCAGATAGTGTCTTGATTTTCCCCCTAAATTTTGAATTACAATAATTATTTTTTGTTTTTATATTTCGTCGGTCGCACGCTTTTGTGTTTCCATATGCCAAAAAGTCATATTGAGAAAAATGATGTTAAAGTTTTTATAAAAATTAAACCTGTTCGATAGAATTCTTCCAAATTTGGCCTATTTATGTATATGCCCCAAAAATATGTTCATGCAAATTTTTAGACTAATGATTCTTGGTTTGTTCATTTTAAAAAGAAAATTAAATTTTCACCTTTGATCCATATCAAATTTTAAAGTTAAAGTTAAATTTTATATTTTTATAATTATATTAAAAAATTGATTTATAAAAAAACGGTATTTATTAGAGTGGAATCAGAGTTACCGTTTTTGAATAATAGCATGCCCAAGAATAAAAATTTAGTTTTTCATTGTATGACGTGAATCAAGGGTGGTGAGCAAACATTAAATTTTTCTTGAAGTAAAAAAATTATATTCACCAAAACAAAAAAAATAAAAATAAAATACGATATTGTTTAATTTTTAGTTTTTATTAAATAAAAGAAAAAAAAAATTTCGCACAAAAATTAAAAATTGCTTTCATAGCAAAATCTTATTCTAAATATTACGTATTAACAGTTTTTTACTAATATTTGTTTAATAAAATTCTTCTTTGCAAATTCATTTACCTTAAAAATAATTTCACAGATTTGTTAAGTAGCTTTAATTTTAACTAAGAAATTAATATTTTTGTACTTAGGTATGTAATTTTAATTTTTTAAAGTAATTGTAGCTTTCACAGCCATTATCTTGTGTAACTTGATAGTACATTTGAAATAGCATAATAATTATTTAAGCAAAGCAGTTAGATGAGTTACGTTTTCATGAGGAAGATATTTCAGTAAGTCCTTTTTTTGTCAATTTTGGACGGCTTCGAAGTAAGAGACTGAACATTAAAAAAATTTTTTGGTTTTGGAAGGATCTTCTTGGATGGCTTTTTTTCTTTGATTTATACTAATGTAATTATAGTCCAAGCCCAAAAAGGATTTTTTATATTTAATAGCAAAAAATTAATCCTTTTCATATAATATGCATTTTATTTTTGAAAATGGAACCTTTGCTAAAGTCTAATTTTGCTGCAGGGATAGAAAAAAACTTAAAATCGTGATGCCTTGTCCTCTGAATTACTTTCAAACAAATTTTCTTTTAACAGTGAAAATAGTCGAATATTTTACTTTTAATTATATGCTGATTATACAGATACGCGTATTTCTAACTTTGACGTACATTTTCTTGTATTCCGTTGAGTAACTTTACAAGATGCGAGGGGCTATGCCTTTCTAAGTTTTTTGAATTCCTGTCAATATACCACTTGAATATATCATTATACTTCAACTTCTTGAATATATATACTTTATATATATATATATATATACTAAAATAGAGTATGTATATAAATAAATGTACATGAATCAAATTGACATTAAGAAAAGCAGTTTATTTTTGATCCATGTGAATTGCAAAATTTGATAGCTTATTACACCAGTAATGGTTGTGGATCAAAATTGAATTGAAAAAAATTATAAATTAGTAATTCATATGTATTATACAATAACGTGGATCAAATAAGCACATTATAATTTCAATAGTGGATATTTCATATATATTTTGTGATACAGACGCCAAAATTTTGGATATAGATCAAAGTTGCATAAAAAATTATAAAACAAAGCGGATGTGGATCGCAAAAAGTATTAGGTATAGAAGAAAACGGGTAAGACAGAAAGAAAGAGCATGTCGCAAAAATTCCCAAGAAATGTTCTAATGTCAAAAATGTCAAAATGGCGTATGGATCAAGCAAGCATGCGACCGACGATTTGTTGATTTTGTGTTAATAACATCGACATATTTTACAATTGCCACCCAACATATAGACAATATGATATATTTTATTAAAAAATTATTTCTGACTAATTAAAGTATCTGGTTGATACATCTCTCATCAATACAGGGTGCGGTAGCTTCAAAAATATTACCACAAATGCAAATCATAATAATAATTGACTTGCAAATATAATCATATATAGTTTTTATTTTTAATGCTGATTTTCTCTCAATTTCACCAAAGTTGTTCTTAAAATCGTACGAAAAAAGGAACTAAATAATTAAGGCTGTAAAATTTATCTTCTCTGACCTCATTTTTATTTAATTTTAATTTCATATACCTACTCTTTTTACATTTCTGTATAAAATTATAAAATTTCTTTCGAAATACAAGTAATAATTATTATTAACTTTGAATTACAACAAAAGCAATAAAATAAAATTATAATTTTTTTTTCGAATCCTTACAACTGAAAACTAAGTAACTAATAAAGTTTTAAATAAGTTAAAAAAAAAAAAAAACAAAAAAAAAATATTTTAAATAAAGGCACAAAAATATAACACAAAGGAACTGCTTCCATTAAATTGAATTGCAACTTTTTATGTAATATAAAATAAAGGTATACGAGCATATACAATTAAAGTCTTCCTTTCAAGTCTTAAATTTCACTCCAATTTTTAAATAACAAAAATAAAATTAACTTTAACAAAAGATTTAAAATCATAATCCAATTTGGCATACTTGAATTACTGATTTTTAATGCTTAATTTTTTTTTATGGAAATTTTGTGTTATTTTATTTTATTATTTTTTGTGATTATTTTTCCATTTTTCTGGTAATAACAATAACATTTTATTTTTTTTTTTATATTTTATGACAGCAAAAATATCTGTTAAAAATGAATAAATGTTTAAAATTATTAAAAAAAATTGAGTAGTTATGTACTTGTATATATACATATATAGTTAATCAACGGAAAATAGGATATATATATGAGATGAAATTTGAATATTTAGTTTGCAGAAATAGTAACGGATTGGAGTATAGGTTAGTAACGTTTGAAAAGTAACTACTCTTATACACAAAAAAGAAAGTCAAACCCAGGATTCATATATTTTTAAGTAAAGGGACCTTCTAACTAAATATGATGGTTTACATCGATCATTGGGCAATATTTTTTTCTATTACTAATATGTACAGGTGACATTTACCATTCCCAGCCTTGCCGTTTGTATTATATGCTATAGGACCGACAAGGTCCTCATTTCATTTCAACAACTTGATTTAATTTAATTTGACGTTCAACAAATTTGTACCATATTCAAATTTCCGTAATATCGCCCACTGATGGGGTTGTAGAACATCAGTAACGATGAATAGTTCACATAGAATTTCTGTTCATCAGAGATTCATTGTCATCTGAACAATTTGATTTAATTTAATTTGATGTCCACAAAATGTATATGATATTAAAATTTTGAACCTATCGGCCACTGATAAGGTTGTAAAACAGTGACGATGAATAATTCATAGAATTTTTGTTTTCAGAGACTCATTTTCATCTTAACAATTTGATTAAATTGGATTTGATGAATTCAACAAATGTATATGATATTAAAATTTCCGTCCTATGATGGAGTTCTACTACCGATGTGGCGATGAATAATTCAAATATAATTTCTGTTCTTCAGAAACTAATTTTCATTTCAAAAATTTTATTTAATTTGATTTGACTTCCAACAAATGCATATGATATTACCTTCCTATCGCCAATTGATGGGATTGCAGGAGAGTGATAATGAATAATTCAGATATTATTTCGGTTTCAATGAAACTTTTGAATTCCCATAGAAATATGCTGTCTGACTTTAAGCTAATTTTTTTTGGTTGCAATAAGACTGAATAATTTATGGTGTGGAACAATGAAAACGATTATCAATTCATTATAAAAATATTTCATTGGTTATTGAAGATCGCATCAGAAACACTCGAAGCAAATACCTAACAAATCATTAACTGAAGAAGCTAGCCGTATATATATATGAAATGGTAGAATGGATTTGCCCACCCCCAATCGATACCAACTATATTAACAATCATATAGTGAAATGGAGATACTAAGCTAAATATATTGAATATAATTCGCATTAGTGAAACTCGAAATAAATGCATTACAAAGAACGTAGTCACAACTGAAGAAGCTAGCTGTATATAGAAGATAGTAGAATCGTTTGGCCTCCCCATGCTTTACTGATTTAAGCAAGATTTGTTACATAATTGGAAAAACTAGGAATATCAGTTTTTACGCACCAAATTTTCCAATAATTCCCATAAAAAATTTGGTATTTGTTAAAAAAAAAAGTGTAAATAAATATTAATATAATCCCGTTATCGATATACATATAAGAACAAAAAATGGAATCATTTGCCAGTTGATTCTGGGCTATGATTATTTATTTGACGTACGATTAATAAAATTTATAGAATATGCTGTAGGCCTAGGGTAAAACATTATTAAAATAAAAAAAATATTACACACTCAGTCTTCTAATGATGGTGTAATAACCGAAATCGATTAAGATATTTAATAAAAATTGTGAAACATACCTAGAGTTTTAATATTTAGTTAACACGATTAATAACCTCTCCCTACGCTGTACGCTGATGTGCGCTGGGAGACGCCAAAAGTTGTATCAGTTTTTTGGTAATCAGATAGTTTTGTAATATTTAAGCCTATATAATTTGATAATAATTAATACTAACAATAAATTTACAAATTTATAAGACCAACTTCAAGTTTATTATTATTATGCACACATATATTAATATGTAATTTAAATGGTTGCTAGAACTCTTGTATTTCATTTGCAGAACGTATATTGGTACAACAGCTCGGAATAAGCCTTCGTAATTATACTTTTTCTACTCCCTCTATCTTGAGAAACAGTTCTCCATTTCTTTTACTTCTATTTTAAATTATTTGTACTCGATTTTATCTAATCATTTTGACGTTAATGCTAGTGCTAACAAAACAGAAAAAAAAACCCAAGATTTGAACAAGCGGTATATACGTACACCAAATAAAATAATTCATATTATTTTTTTTCAATTCCAAATTAAGTTGAATTTTATTTAAAATAATTATTGTTTTTTTTTTTTTGTGGTATTTTATTGGCAATTTTTATGTTTTATTTTTTTGTTGTTGAACAGCTCGTAGCGGGTGTTAAACCACATAACGCGATTGTCGTCTCAATTTACATTGTAAAAAAAAAAATAAAAAAAAAAAAAAAAAATCGAAGTGGAAATTTTATTTTTATTTTTTCTTCTTCCTATTTGCTGGCAGACCTTGTCGTGAAAATTATTTCCAGTTTAAAGTTCTTTCAGTGAATTAACTATAACTGATAATTCAACGGAATCGTGAATATATATAAGTTAACAGAAAATATAATGAATTTTTTTTTTAACAGCTATTTCTGTGTTTCATTTATGTATGTATGTATGAATTATAATAATACAATTTTACAGTAAATACTAATTATTTAAAACTTTATTGTGAAATATATTTCCTCCACAATATTGGTTGGTATGATATTCGTCCATAGTGTGGAAATAAATAATTAGGTGGTATAACATTATTGATATTGATTTGAAATTTAGTTGTTAATTTCACAATAACATGTATTGTTTAGTCTAATTTCACAATACATGTATTGCGAAATTAAAGAATAAATTGATTAATTACATACATATTAATCTATGTGGCTGGCTAAGTGATATTTGAAATGTAGGTGAAATATAGATGTTTCCAGTTCGATTTTAGGTAATGTTGTATTATAATGTTAATACATATCACAAATCCCAATATAGATTTAATAGTAATTTATTTGTGGAACCAAGATATTTTTGAAATATGTGTGTTTTGTTAATTATTTTAAAGCAACACTACACGGTTCAAAATTTAGGTATAAAACTAATAATTTTTTCCTATTCATATAAATCCTGACTAAAATCATATTAAACTAATAAATAGAGAACGTATTAAAATCAATAAGTATTCTGAATTAATTTAATAACTTTTAAAAATAAAATTATTTAATATTTAGCAGTATATTAATTTAATATATTATACATATTAGATGTTTTTATATCTTGGAATATATTAATTTAATATTCTTATAGGTATGAATCAATTTTATAGTCATATCATATTAAATTTATATGACTGTAGGTATTAGAATTGGATATACCAATCTTTATTAATTTAATAAGTTAATTTCATATTAATATTTATAAGAATAACTTATTAAAATAATAATGAAGAATTTATTGGATTTTATACCAAAATTATATTAAAATAATAATAAGAAGGTCTTATTTTTCATATTACAATTTATAAAAGTATATACCCTTTATGGCATACAAAGTGCAGATTATGATACTTACGAAAAACATTGTCCAAGATGAATTTCATAAAAATAAGTAAAAAATTATTGTATGTATTTAAATTTATTTATTTTTTTATATTTCTTACAAGTAACAATTTACCAAAACTTATTTATATTATGTATTTTTACATTATATATTATAATATTTTGCAATACAATTTTATTCAATATATAGATTAAATCTTATAAACTAATGTTTTTAATAACTTTTCATTATTTATATAATTATATAATTTTTTAAATTTCTGGATAATTGCTTAAAATATTGATACTTCGATTTATACCTCATTGTAGAGTATTGACTTAATGAGCCCATTTTTGCCATAACATTTGGATATGGAATAAGAATATGGTGTTTAGGGATGAGTTTAATATTATAAGTACATATTTACAAGATTAAATAAATGTTCCTCAATTAATTTTTCAAGCCTATTAATTAGAACAAAGTCACTATAACATAATTGATTAAAATCGTCATTGAATTTTTGTACTTCTACACATTTAAAATTATTGCCAGTATTCATTATTAAAAATACTCCAGACATTTTAATTTTAATTTATTGTAAATAAATTACTTTAATTTTTTTAAAATACTTCACAAGAACAGTGTTTCAGCTTCAACTTCTTTTCGAAAACTACATCTAATTTGTTTTACGTTATATAAACTTATATAAACTTTATAAAAATGTACATAATTATTAAATTGATATGAGAAACGTATTAATCGAACAATATTAATAAGTAAATAATATTAATTTAATATTATAAGTTTATAAAAAAATAAGAAATTGTATCATTCTAATAAGTACATTATATTAGCTCTTCCGTCAGAATTCAGAATGTATCGCTTGAAATTAACTATTTAATGTGAACAACTTACAAAATTAATACTGAATAAAATATAAATGTAATAAAGAAATACTATTAAATTTATAAGATTATTTTATAAATTAATTTTGGAACATTTTTTATATACTTACTTTATAAAAATTATAAAAAAACAATAATAAAATATGGTATTTTAAAACTTTGTCATATTATAATAATATTTCTATATTATGCACAGAATTTATAAATTTTACTTATTAAAATTAATATATTTCAAATATAAATATAGTAATAGTATTTATTAATTTTATATAAACTAACTTATTACTTTACATTGCATAGGAGTTTCATATTAGATATATAAGAATAATCAGATCAAAGTGATTTATAATTAGAGGATATATTAATTTTATAAGAAAATATATATAAGAAAAAACCTATTAATTTTTATACCTAAATTTTTAACCGTGTAGACTAGGTTGATGGAAATACTAATTTTAATTTTGTTGCAATGTTCTTAAAATGTGTAAAGTGTAAAAATAAATATTTACAAAATTTAAAATACAGCAGGATTAACAAACTTGATTAATTTTTGAATCAAAACAGTTGATTAAAACTTCCGCCTTTTTAATCACTCTTGTATAAACATTTCGATATATTTTTTTTTATGTATGTAATGTACCAAAAAAATTTTTGAAAATGGTTTCAAAACTGCTATTTTATTTTTAAAGCTTGTTTAAATATTTTCTTTTAGTTTACGGGGACCTGTATCCGATATCAAATAATCTAAAAAATTTAATCTTGAAAAAAAGTTCAGGTTAGTCTAAATAAATTATAAGTCATAGGTGTAGTTAATAACATTAGTATAAGCTTTTAATAATTAAAATTAAAAATAAGAAAAATTTAGACATGTTAAATAAATAAATAATAATAATAAATCTTGAAAAAAAAAAAAACAAAAATTAAAACAATGATGGAAAAAATTTTTGTTTAAAAATATTTTTTTATAAAAATTAAACAATTTTTTTTTAATTCTAATGAAAATATTTATTTTACATTTTTTAGATTATGTTTTTCTCTATTTATTTTGCTTTTAAGCGATATTCTGGTTTTACAGCAGGTAAGCGCAGACGGCAATATTTTGATAAAAATATAAAAATAATCCAATTTTTGTTTCTTAAGTCGAGCTTGTCCACCACCCAAAGCCATATCCAATTCGTTTATCATAACACTGTTTTTTATAAATTAACATAAAACCCATTTTTTTTTGTTTTGTCATTATCAATTTAAAATAATTTATTTATGTTTAGTTCAATACGGAGTCGATCTATACCGTAATCGTGCTCTATCAAAATCCAGATTTTTAAAATCCAATTTTATTAAAATCCCGTTATTGAAAATCTAATTTTTCAAAATCTTTACTTTGCTTTCATTTATTTATATTTTATTGGCAAAACCGATATGCACAACTGACAACACAACGAATAGTACTTCTGCAAGTACACTAGAAAGCCGATTTTGATAAAGCATATTTACTGTAGACCAGATTTTTTTCAGTTCCGTTCAATTTTGTTTTTTTTTTGTTTTTAAATAAAATCCCGGAAAAAATATTGAACATTTTTATTTTCAGTATATTTTTTGCATCGACATTTTTTTTCAAGATTATATTTTGTAATATTTTCTTTGTTCAATATTTTATTTTCCAAATTTTTTTTTTTTTTTTGCCAAGATATAAGTGTGTGCTCTATATTTTCTACATTATTTTATATAAACTATCATAGCTTCAAACATTATTACAAATTTTTATCAGAATAAATTTTACCATAATTATGAGATTTAATCGGATCATATAGGATAAGTGATTATGTACATAGCAGAGCAGGTGAACCGCTCCCATTCTTCATTTCATCTCAATACAAATATTTCCGTTATAAATTTAAATCCACATCCTTTCATAAGCCTTTCTTACTTCGTAGTAGAATTTTTATTTATTAATTTATAAATTTTATTATATTAAGAGCTTATCACCAAATCCGTGTAGAAGAATTAATAAGTACATTATTTTTTTTTTTTCATATTATATGTACTCACCTGTAAATTTGCTCTTAAAAATCAAAAACAATTTAGAATTTTATTATTATGCTATTTTTTTTTTTTTTTAAATATAATTCCGCCAGACATAATAATATTATGTCGTAGGTGTGACTCTCCAGATTTACAGAATAAAAAAAAAAAATGTAATTTTTAAAGTTTAACAAAAAATAAACACAATCTATGTTAAAACTCATCTACATATTCACATATTATTCATATACATAAGTGTCGGACTTATGATTAAGTATTTTGAAGTTGAATTCATTGAATAGGACGAAATAACACCTGGAAGGTTTATTTTTTTTTTTTTATTATTTTACTTAAAAATTCCTTCAATATAATAACAAAATAAAAAAAAAATAATTATTTTTGCCTTATCGTCATCAGTTCGCTATTGTGAATTTTATTAATGGCGGCGAGACATTTGCATTTGTAATATGTATACCTTAGAATGGCTCACTATATGCAATGCAATTACTAGGAAAAATGATATTGTAAGTATATTTCATTCAATATGTTTTGTGTCATTTGCGTGTTTTGTTCACGTAATTTGCACATTTCTATTAATTATGTACATATTTCAATGTTCTTTTTATTAATTTACTAGCCGGTCGCCACTATATAATAAGTATTAAAAAAAAAAAATCAAAATTATGTTTTTTTTTTAATGTTTATCATCTGTATACATAATATACTGAGATACTTCAATATAATATTCTCGTGCCTTTTTCTATTATTATTATTATTATTGTTATTATTATTTTGTTATTGTTGTTGCTACTACTGTATACACAAATAATTTTTTTTGTTCATTTTTCAAATTGGAAAATTGCAAGAAAATTTATTATGGCACGTGCTAAAATAGTCAACAAATACACCGTTATATATACAAAAAAAAAATACCATCTAATTGTAAATTGGTATGAGATCACCATTTGAATATCGTGTAACCTAAAACCATTTTTGAATGACTTTTAATCTTTAATAGCCGCAATGCCATCTTAAAGTTCAGATCAGCCAGAGTATGATGCCTTATGAATTTATTTTAAAGCTTTTTTTTTCTGTTATTGTTGTGTTATTGTTTTTTGTTTGCAGTTACTAAAAAAAATTTTTTTTTTTTTTTTTTTTAATAATTTGATTATGCTTTTGTTCAGAGCAATGGACTTAATCTGAATGTAGTAATGCAGCAGAGAGTGCGCGCGATTCATTGTGTGATAAAACCAAGTGTAAGCAAGAAAGCAAGCTATATAATATATATATATAATATATATATATATATATATATATATATTTCTTAACTTATGGTATCAAAGAGGTGGAATTAATTCGTGCGGTAAAATAAAGTCATAAATTATTATTTTATTTTGAGAGTTAATATTTTGTTGTTCTTGTTGTTGTTTTTTTTCGTTATTGCTGTCATTGTTATTTTCAACTTGTATGTATGTATATAAATTTGTGTGTGAATACTAGAATTGAAATAAACTTAATAATAGAATTTTGAATTTAATTGTAATATTTGTTGTTGTTATTTTTATATATTTTTATATAAAAAATATCTATCTATTTATTAGATACGGATTAGTAATACTGTTAATAGAGTATTAATTAATGTTAATGATTGAGAGAGTAAAATGGTAGTAGACTTATTAAATGATACTATTCGGAGGAGTTTAGGAAGAATTAATGAATTTAATCAAAAAACAATTTTTTTGTTTATTTGTTTTTTTTTTTATTGTTTTTAAAGCTTAACTGGTTGGAGGTGTCAAATCTTTATGCGCTACTAGATTATTTTGGTATATTTAGATAGTTAACATTTTTTATTTTTTTATATTCTACTTTAAAACAAAAATGTACATGAGTGGGTTCATTTTCTGTTGAATGAAAAATTGAATAAAAAAAAAATTATACAAAAAACGAAAACACATTAAAATTTTCATATCTAGAAGTAGAAGTTATAATAAAAAAACAAAATGCAGTTTTCATTGACTATTTCATTAAAATTTGCACGGATGTTATGGATTAAAAATTATGATTATGATTTTTTTTTTTTAAATAATTGAATGAATATAGTTTATGCGAAGAAAATAAAATTAAAATTAAAAATAGTGACAAATAATTAATAATTGTCAATGCGTTGACATTTTATTTTGTATAACACACACACACCTAATTTTCTTGAATGATTAGATTATAAAAAATATAAGTTTTAAAAGTAATAATTAATGTTTTATGTATTAAATTTTATAATAAATATGGAACACCAACTATATTACCTTCAAAATTGAATTTTATTTATTTTATTACTATTCTTTAAAATAAGAGGAAAGCAATGAACGAGTATTTGTATAGGGTAATTGTAGGAAATGATGAGAAAGTTTGCTAATTTGATTATAATAAGTTTGTGTTTTTGAATTATTATGCAATTCAAGTTTATAATTGTCAAACTATAAATTTTCAAATGTTGTTCAATTATGTCATTTAACCATAGGGTAAATATTAGATCAATGATATGAAGATTTTAGTTTTATTTATTAAATAATTAATTTATTTTGTTATCTTAATTTTTTAAATATTTATATTGACTTATAACTATATTATATATTAAATGTTTACTTAACTTATAGTTAATTTATTATGACATGATCACTTACTGGTGTAATTTGTGTTTGAAACAGTTAGCCGGTTAAGGCGTTGGTTATAACCATCATTGAAACAGTCGGCGGTTATAGCGATCATTGACAAAATTTCAATAAAAAGTTATAGGACTGCTAAAGAATGTTTTAACAAACAAATTCTGTTGAAAATTTTATGATTTGACGGCTCGAACAAAAAAATACGGTTCCGTAAAATGATAAAATAGCTTTTGTATTAAAATTTTAACTTAAAATGTTAAAATTTTAAAGAGAATTTGATTGTTAAAACATTATTTAGCATTTTTATAATTTTTCACTAAAATTTTATGCCTATACAGCAGTTTTACAATACAATGATCGCTATAACGGAAGTCTAAGCTAAAAGGAAACATTTATAAAATAGAATTTAGACCAGCTTTAATATATGTTGTACATAGTGTTGGCATAAAAGCCATTATTATCATACATATTAGTTAAATAAATACTACACATAAATACATAGACATTTTATGTCACCATTGTATCTATAAATATTATTATTTGTGTTAACAAACAAAATATTTTTTGGAAATTGTTTCGTTCATCATAACATATTAGAACTCATCAGTAGGTATTTTTAGTGTTAGACTACCTATAAAACTTCTATTTTCATTTTGATTGATTTTATAACTTATTAGAAGATGTCAACAGTACATCAGTGAGTTATAAAAATCGACCAAAATTTCAATGTAAAATGCTATTTTTATTTTGTTTGTTAACACAAATAAAAATAGTAATATTTATAGATACAATGGTGACATAAAATGTCTATGTATCAATATTAATTAATAAATCGAACTTGTTCTTTTTATTAAAAGTAAAATGACATGTAAATTTTAATATTTCACATTTAAAAAAATTTATAATCACATAAATTTGTTTTATAAAAATAGCATTTAACATTGAAATTTTGGTCGATTTTTATAACTCACAGATGTACTGTTGACATCTTCTAATAAGTTATAAAATCAATCAAAATGAAAATAGGAGTTGTATAGGTTAGATAGTCTAACACTAAAAATACCTACTGATGAGTTCTAACAGTGTTATGATGAACGAAACAATTTCCTAAAAATAAATTTTATTGTTAAAATGATTAATTATACAATTAATTACTTAATAAAAATATTAAAAATCGTCTTAGGTGTAATTGTGATATAAATTGTTAATTTTTTTTATTTTAATTTTTTTTTATTAGCTAAGTCTTTTAATATATTTTAAATTTTTGTAATCTACTGACAATATGTTATATCTACTCTACTAACAGTGTGATATCACTAACTCTATTAACAGACTGTTTTTAATTTTTGATTTTTAACGGTATCGGGTTCTACTAACTTCACTGAATGATGACAAATATTGCACAAAATTATATAGTAAGCTTTCATATGTAATAAACGTCTGATGTGCTTACTCTATATACATTAAATGTGATAGTAATAAATAAATTAAATTTTATATATATATATATTTTTACACTTTTTTTATTAACAATGTGTTAGGATTGTATTTAGTTGAAATAAAAATATACTCCCACTATTACCATTTCTTGTATATTGGAATTGATTTAGCATTATTTCGTTAACATTTTGTAAAGTAAGCAGTTATACTTTGACGGTATATGAACTCCCTAAAATGTTGTATCCAAAGCAGCCAAAAATATTGTATTCAAATATTATAAAATGAAAATTTTCTCTCGTAATGTTTTTAATAAATTTTATCAGGTAATTCAGTAATTTTTGTTAATTATTTTGTTTATTTATTTATTTATAGGTATATCAGTTTACCTGCATTTTTGAGATTTTTCTATATAACATTTTTTCTTACTTAAATATCATATCTTACTCACTATCATAATAGATATTTATAAATTATTAGATATACATTGATTCGTAGGCTAAACCACCAGTTTGTAATCCTCGATTTCGTATTTATATAAAAAAAAAAATCTTTGATTTCAGCTTAAAAATACAATGTTCACATTATTTATTATTGACAATAAATAAAATGTTGAAATACATTAAATTTATATTTTTTAATAAATTTTCTATTCATAAAACATAATTTTAATTAGTTACAAAATTAAATTAAAAAACATTGTTAGAAAAAAAAAAATCCATTTATCTTTGTAATTTGATTAAAATCGTCTTAATTAATTAATAAACTATCTATATAATTTATCTATCTATCATAGATACATATCTACATATTGTAATAATATTCCTGTTATAGTAAATATAAAATCATAATATATTTACATATACTCGTGCTTACAATACACTTATTTTAATTTAATTATACTTTTTTGCATTGCATTTGTGTTAAATTGATTCCGTATACTTAAAATAGATCTATAATCGATGGTCTACACTATTCGTAATTATAATTCTCAAATCAAGATTGATTTAAAACCATTAAATTAAATAATGAACTCTAACTATATATAATCATTGATTTGTGTATACAGTTAGAGCTCCAGTTATCTTTTCTAGTGTATTGTATTTTAATTGTAAAAAGTGAAATTTTCTAATGTATTTTTTCCGGATTGGTTTTTTTGTTGTTTTTGTTTTTTATTTTTGCTATTAAAATTTTTGAATTGTATATCTTAAACTTTTACTCCAGGAAAATAATAATAAAACAATTTATTTTTTTTTTCTTCTTTAATTTAATTTTGTATACATCAGACAAGTATGTACATTGGCTATAGTCAGTCATATTGTATACATGTTCTCTACCGTAAATAATCAGAAATTAGATGGACGGAACGAATCTTCAGATATTATTATTATTATCATTATTATTATGTATGGTATGCAATTATATGTATGAGTATCTATAAGTAATTCTGGAATTGTTATGAGTATTATATTTCATAAAAGGTAATTTAAACGCGATTTATGATTCGTTTTCAGTTAAAAACAAAAAATAATAGTTTTTAAATGGTAGTTTTGAATGAAATAAAATTGTAATACACATTGTATATATATTTGGTAGTAAAAGTAATATCATATATATATTTATTTTATATTTTTTTTATGGAATAATTTCTCTTTTCATATGTAGAGCATTCTTTTTAAATCAAAATACCAAAAAAAAAAAAATAATATGTTAGGAAAATCAGTACAAAATCAGATGATGATGGAATGCGATAAATAAAGAATACTGTGTTGTTTAAAATTGATGTAATTTAAAAGAAACTAAGTGAATAGTATTTCTTAAAAATTTGATTTATTGTTTTTTTTTTGTTTTGTTTTAGTTTTTATATTTATTTATTTTATTATAGTACATGTTTTTACAATTAAAAATTGTAAAGTTTAGTTTATAGATTCTAAATTTTTTAGAGCAATACAAATTCCTGATATTCGTTAAAGAAAACGTGATGTTTTCAAAAATTTTGTAATTGTTATTATACAAGTGCTACATACAAAAAAATATATTTATGATATAGCTACAAATTAGTAGTAAGCATTGATTAGATCATCTTTTCAATACTTAGCACTTAATATATCTTCTTTCTACTACTAAGCTTGAAAAACCAATGAAAATAATAATAATGATAAATAAAAATAATAATAACAAAAAAAAATACGTGATCACTGATAATAAAGAACGTATAGCGCTTCCGAAATATCGATATTATTTTGCATAATAAAAAGATTGTTAGTAAATGAAAATTCAAATTTTATTTAAAACAACATTATTTTAAAATTTTAGTATTGTCAGGAAATACAAAAGAGAAATATTAAAATTAAATAGATATTTTCATAAAAAAGCAGTAATGTTAATACTGCTAAAGTATTTTATTCATAAACAAAATTTGAAAATTAAGTTTTTTTTATAGACGTTACTAACTTTACATAAAAACTTCACAAATTATATTAGAGAGCACAATACAATTAGCAGAACTAATTTAAACAGATTTTTAAGTGGTCAAATCAATTGAAATGATAGTACATACTACAATATACTTTCACTACATATTATTACTATACAATGTATTATTTAATGTATTATTACTACAATGTATTATCCTTACTTATGTGTTATCATTTCTGCAGTACTGCGTTTACAAATATGATTCAAAGGAAATTGTTGCTTTTTTAGATATCTATTTTCAATAACTTAGGTAATACCTTTTCGCTATATTACGTACGGTACTGCTTAATATAATTATTTATTATATAATAAAAAAATGCTTTTTCAATATTTATTTGTTTATTAATTTTTTATATAATGTTTTTTATATAACTATATATAGTTATTGTCGAGAACTGGACATTCTTAATAAAATCATCACTATAAATAATCATATTGGTTCGAGATCGGCCTATGTAGTCTTCAAAACTGGAAATATGTATACAATAAATACATAAAATAAGCAAACAAGACATATACGAGAGTTTAGCAATTTCGCGTGTACAGGTAGATTACAGATTGAATAATTATTTAGGGAATGGATACTCACCGCTATAGTTATCTAGTAGGAAATAGGATAAAAAAGGGGAAAAAATGAATTAACATATATAGTTCGTTACAAGCACTGATGAAGGAAGTATTTTGCTTCCGAAATATTGATATTTGCAATCAAATATGATAACTTCTTATGTCATTAAAAAAAAAATTATTAAATGAGCAGGGTTTAATTTATAGTAACATAGTGAAACAAAATTTGATTCAAAACATTGAGATAGAAGCCTAACTACCCATTGGAATTAATATTCTAATATGTAATATAATAATAATAATAATAATAATATAATGGTTTTTTCAAGAATTCATTAATTGATCTACTATCGATTTTTTATGATAGACAAACATAGATGAATGTACTGGGTTTGACATATTTTGTTCTGCCAAAAAAAATATCCCTTCAATTCTTATAACATGTTTTAGCCAGTGACAATAGTTTTCTTAATATTTATGTAGCTAGGTTGTTTTTATTGTAAAGCAAATGCATCTGATAGTTGTATCTCTATCTTCGAACCGCTTAAATCATAATAGTTATACAGCCCTCAAATCAAAACTCTTCACAGTAGGAAACAGGTACGTATCAAGGTCACAATAGGAAACATATACGTATCAAGGCAGGGCCTGTTATTATGGCTTCTGTCTAATAAAGAAACACTTTTATAAAATGGGTCTAACCGAAAACAACTTATGCAGAATATGTGAAATACAGGAAAAATCTATTGAACATCTGCTCTGTGAATGCGAAGGGCTCACTTGTAGCAGACTTAGCCATTTGGGAATAGCGTTCACCGAACAATGGGAAGTATCCAGCATAAAATTGAAGAATATTCTAAGTGTGATCACAAAATCAGGTATTCTTAAGTCCTCAGAGGCGGAGGTCACAATAATGTCATTTGCGGCTGGGGCGATATAGGAGACGAATTCCCTCCTTTAAAATCTATCTATCACAGTCTTCACATATAAAAAAAATTATCTTTTCTTAGAACCTCTGCAAATCGAAAATCTATAACCAATTTTTCTTTTATCCCTTGAGACCTAAGAAAAAAATTTCACTTCAATTGGTTTGACACAACTAAAATTTAATACGTAACCAATGCACTTTATGTACTTTTTTATACAACTGCACAAGCCATAGAAATTTTCAAACGTATAAATTGTATTTTCTTGAATCGTTAAATATTCACAAATACGATAATTCTTCAACTGATGAGTGATCGTTCATTGTTCATAACACCTACCGAAGTGGCTTAAATTTTATTTTCCACAGGATTTTAACCGATTATTAAACTATAACGATATTCTTAACAAATTACTTAGTTCTTATTAAAATTTTTGCGATGTTATTATCTTTAAAATTCAATTTAAATTTAAAAAGCTTAAAATTGTTATTTAATAAAGTTCATTCTTAATTACATTTTTTAATATAAACTTTATAATTTTATTGTCTTTTTTTACCTGTTTATTTCAGAAAACAGTTTACCAAATATAAAATCGACCATACTATGTATTTTATTAATTAAATATCTTCAAGATAAAATTACTTAATATTATTGCCCATATTTATTATTCATTATAATAAAATTGCAAAAAAAAAAATGTTTATTTTTTGTTTTAATTTTCGTACAAGTTTAACTTGTATTTTTTTGGTATATTGGTCCATATTATATCATGCGAAAATTTTACGCTAAATTTACCGTTATACTTAAGTTTTTTATTTTAAAGAATTAAAAATATTTTAATCGACTTAATTATTTAAGAAAAGAACACGATTTGCATTTTAACTTTATTATCTTCAAAAATTTTAATTCAATACGATAATATTTAAAAAAAAAAAATGTATTTTAAAAATTAAAATTAATAATAATATGTTTTTTTTTATTTTATAATTAAACTGATACAAATATAGGGTAAAATAAAAATTTATTTTTAAAAAGTATAATCATTGAAATGTATTTAAGGAATTTATATAAATTATTATGGAATTTTAGGTATTTAGATAATTTATATTTATTGAGATATTTTTTTTTTTCATATTCAAACACTTTAAAGCACTTTAAAAGTTGAATCTTCTCCTGGGAATTAAAAAATCTACACAATCATTCAGTAATTATTGTAATTTTTTAAGGTTTGTCGAAAGCTATATATACACATAAATATATCATTATACAATTTTGAAAAGAATTTAAATATTTAAACTAGTATTATGTAATATTATTAAATTTTATAATATCAACACAATTAAATGTGACAAATATTTTTGAAAATGATATTTGATTGAAGAGAAATGATTGAGATATTATAATCATTTAATGATTATCATTTATCATAAATCAATTTTAATGATTTTTAATTAAAATTTGTTTTGTGAATAAATTTTGGTTTATGAATGGAAATCGTTTTTAGTAAACTGATATTATTTTTGATATTCAGATTTGTTTTTATTCATATATTAAATTTTTATTTGCTTCTGAAATATCGATATCTATACAATATAAAAATTAATTTATTAGTGAAATAGGAAATTCAACTTTTAATTGCTAAATTTAGTATTAGATATAATAAAATAAAGTTAATAATATAAATTTTGTTCGATTATGTTTAATAAGCATTAGAGATGTGCTAGATAAAATGAATGATGGAATAATAGTTGGTGGTACAAAAAAAACTAATAATCTCAAATTTGTAGGTGGCATTCTACAATTAGCTGCATATGAGCATGATGAGTTATAAATGATTTATTTATTTTCAACCCTTAATTGCCTATAGAGATTTCTCTCATTCTAAGGCTTTATATAAATTAAAGTTTTTTTTTTGTGTTTTATTTATATCTATTCTGTTTAAGTATAATATGTAAATGTTTTAACATATATAGTTTAATTTAGTTTAATTCAAATTTAATTCATAGCAAGTGTAAAAATAAGTATGATATTGGAAAAATTAACAATAATTGTTAATAAACACGTTTGTTATACCAATGTATTATCAGTGAATATCCATTGATAATCAGTATTGGTATTTTGAATGGATTAGTGAACAGTTGATATGCTATAGATATGATAGAAAAACGAACAAATAAATACTCGATTAACATCGTAGTCTTCTTTTCCACATTGCAGTACCATAACTAAGGGTACTAAAAGGTATTTCTATCTAAGTAACTGTTAAGAACATAAAAAAATAATTGATAGACCGAATAATAATTACCAGCATAATGTTAACTTTTTATTTATTATTTTTATTTAAAATTTCGTTCATTTATTGCCAAGATTTTTGTTCAATTACAAAACAATAAATTATAATTTTGTAAATAAAGTAGCAAATTCTAATATTCAATTGTTTATAGTAATCTAAGGGTACAAAATCAAAGCTACTTCGGGTCAATGATATCTAACCAATAAAACTGTTTCGTTGAAATAAAAAAAATAGTGAAATAACGAAAATGTAAACAATAAAACTAATAAAAATATCATATTAAATGGTCTTTTATTTCCAATAGCTAAATATTTCACCGAAATTTGATAAAAAAAATTAAAAAAATAAAAATATTGCATAATATAAAAAATTACTCAAAATTATTTATTATGTTTAAGGGCCGCACTTACGCCCATCTTTCAAATAAATCATTTATAGAAAAACATATCCAAGTTCTAAACCCATATATGAAAAATATATATATATATTTAATATTACAACTAAATAAGATCATCTGAATTATAGCAAAACATCATAAAATAAATTAAATATCAATAGGCTTTTTCAAATTAGAAGTATTTTTTAAATTCATCAAAACAATTGAAATTACCCACAAAATATAGTACTTATTAAAAATTTTTAAATTTGCCTGATTTGTGTCTTTGAATTAGAACTTATTTTTGAATTAAAATAATTAAATGAAGAGAAAAGAAATATATATTAAAGCTGGGAATATCTCCAAATTCTACAAAGGGTAATCAGAAGCGTCAGTACAAGCCTTTACTATTAATTTATTATATATTAATTATTTCTTAATTTACTAATTTATTTCAAAGGAATTAATTTATAAATTTGTAAACATTGTACGAGGTATATACATTTAGAATTTTTTAAGAATAATAAGTTCAGAAGTGGTAAAACAATACGATTTGACATCATCATTCAAGTAAAATGAAGTAATTCAATTCTAAAAATTCAATTATTTGAATTAATAACATTTACAATAATAAATAAAAAACGAATGAAATAATATGTGAATACTCTTTCATATCTTTTTTTATTATTTTACATAGACCCCCATTATTTTAAAAATAATTAATTGTTAAATTATAATTAAATGATTTTAAGTATGATCCTATAGTTCTTTCAATAATTTTTAAATTTCTTTTTATCTTCTATATTTTCCATAAATTTTAAATTAATAAATCTACCTTGAAAATTTTCACCTATAAATTATAATTTTTTTTTTTACTTCTATATAATAATCTTTAATTCCCCCAAATAACATATTATTTAGTAGATTTAAATTAAACAAAAAAAAAACACCATTAAAATGTCAAAACAAATATTTATATTGGATACGCACTCTATTAAACTCACATAAAAATGTCAACACAATACACAATATTAAAATTTATCACTTTTTAATTTATAAATAATAATATACAAATACCACATGTGTATTACTATTATCATAATGTCTGTAGAACATACATAATCGCGTACTTTTAAACATTTTTAATTCAAATTTTTATTCAAATCAATCAATATGACTTTCAAATATTTCATCATAAGTCAAGCCTCTATACTACTAAACTACATTAGAAGTAACTAAAAGAAAAAAAAAAATTAACATAATCTGTTTATAACCTTCTTTCTACTTTTCTAAACGTATTAGATTTAAAAAAAAAAACAAAAGAGAAACAATATTTTTGCATTTTAAATTACAAATTATTAAAATTGATATTGAAAGGCGGTTATTTCTACATTTTTTCCATGTATTTTTTTTATGCAAAATTTAATATTTTACCATAAACCTATTGATATTTAAAATTTAACTTTATTTGACATAATTTTGTTAACATCAAAGTTTAATGAATGGAATTATTAGAAATTAATAGAACTCGTAAAGAGTCATTATTAATGGATTTGAAAGCTTCAAAACTTAAGAATAAAAAATGAAGAAATATTTTTTTTTCGTCTATCTTAATTAATTTTTTGACAACTTAAGAAATTATTAAAATATTATTGCAAGACTGATGTTATTTGGCCGATTAAAAAAAAAATGTATAACTCACTGAATACAATTTAAATGAATAAAAAAATTAATTTAAAATAAAGCGAGAAAAGAATATATTAAAAATGTTATGGTTTTTGTTAGTTTTGTTTTTTATCATAGTTAGGAGAGTAACAGCAAAATAATTTAATAGACAAAAAAAACTTAAAAAAAACATAAACAGAGTCTTAAATATAAAATAAGTGTTCGTCTTAAGTCTTTGATGATAAGTTTGCATTTGTTAACTCTTGTATTGGATTATTGGGGTGACTTTCTACGATATTTTGATTATCTATTGAAGACTTTATTCTCTTTATCTTAGATTTTGTGGTTTATTAAAATTAATTTTACCGTAATAACAATAAGTTTTAGGAGTTGTTTCGCTCATCACAACAGTACTTGAGCCTCATCAGTAGTTATTTGTATGGTTAGACTACCTATAGAACTACTAATTTATGCTTTGATTGATTTTATAACTTATTTATAGATTTTAATAATACATATGTGAGTTATAAAAATCGAACAAAAATTTTACAGGTTGATTTTTGCTGAAATAGAATTGATAAGAATTAAAGCTCATACGCAGGCAAATTAGCTTTTAATGGGCAAGTAAAATCTTATTTTAGTCTTGTTGGTTATAATAACGCATCAAACTATTGCAAAATGTGAAGCTAAGAATATTAAAATTGAATAGGTGAGGCTGTATGGTGCTAACTGCAGAAGAAGACTAAGATACTGTTTTAATATCAACATTCTGGCTTAATTATGAAAGATCATATACTTACGTGTAATTTTCCTACGAAATAAATAACAATTTTATTTTCCCACTTAGTATTCACTGTATATAATTACAGAATATAATATGCACACATTTCATTATAACACGAATTTCAATAAAAATAACAATGACATAAAATAATAAATTAAAACACTTGACCATACAAAAATCTAAAATAATTATCTACAAACATAAATTCTACAAAAACTTTAGTCTAGTCTAATTTAAGAATTAAATCTTAAAATAAAAAAATAATTTTTGCTTTAAAATATTTTAAAAGAAGTGTCCATAGTAGTGACAGACATTTCGCTGATAACATCTAAAAGAAGTAGATAAATATTTTTCTTTTTAAATTATTTCGAAAATTTAAAAATAACAAAAAAAATTTATCAATATTGGCCTAGATATTATAATAAATAAAATGTAAATTTATATATCTATATTTTTTTTTAATAGTAAAAAAAAAATATAAGAATATCAAAATGTTTGCTTATAAAATTTGCAATCTAACCATCAAATAAATCGATTCAATCATGAGGAGGAATTCACCTTTTTGTTTTCAATAATTTAATTTTATATCAAAAGACTTAAGTGAGAAACCTGATTTAATTTATGCCAAAATGTCAATCATAATTTCAGCAACAATAAAAACAAAAACTTTTTTTTCTATTTTTTTTTTTTATTTAATTTTTTTATTTGTTTTTAATTTTTTTTTTTTTTGTTTTCAACATCTGCAATTTTTTAACTTAGAGCAAAACATAAACAAAAAAAAAAAAATGTATAGGGTCTGCTCTATACTAAAAAAATAAAAATAAATAAATAATAAAATTATAAGTTCCACATATTCCACATCACGTAGTTTTTTTTTTTTTTTAATATAATATTGAACTTGGGAGAAATTGAGTTAAATATTCTCATCGTATCGTCTATAAATAACGTTCTCAATTTTTACTAATTTAGTTAGAGAGTAAAAATGTATAATTGAGAGTTTAAAAAATTTAAAATTAAATTTTTAACCATGTTTTTTATTTTATTATTTCTTATCATCGTTTATTATAATTTTTTTTTATATATTATATATTTTTGTGTGTGTATGTTTGAAACTTGTAATTGCAAACAGCATTTACAAATAAATACAGCAAGCATATGATGCAGCTTGTTGAATATAAATGAATTAAACAAGAACTCTTAAGAGCTTGTGTATTGAATAAACAAAAAATAAATAAATAAATAAAACTTGCTGCTGCTGATGGTAATAATCGCGATCTTGACTTAAACTTGCTTGATTTTAATATATAAACGAGAGATTTTTATATATGTAGATATACATTTGTATTATGGAGTATATTAAACCGGTATACTTACAGTTTATTAAGGTGAGTTTAATCTTTTGGATTTATTTGATCAAATTTTTTTGTTGAGTCAAATAATCAAAGTTGTAGGTACTATATTATGTATTGTAATGACTGTACTGTAATTTAGTACAGTATTAAAAATTATTTTATTGAATGTATAATTAATTAATGAATTTAATCTATATTGGAAATAATTGGAATTTATCTTCTTCTTTAATTAGACATTTTTTGAATAGACGATTTCATTTCTGTTTTTGTCGGTCTGTGCATTGTTGTTGACTGTACCATTCTTTCAGAAGTCTTCCTGATAGATGTTTGATATTGATTTGGCCATTTATTACTACCTTCGCGACTGTACTGTCGAACTTTTGCCACTCAATTTATATCGTCTCTTCAGTTTCTTCCACTATTTCGACTTCAACAGACAACATCTTGAATGTTTTATGCGTATCTAATTTCGTTAATAACTTTTATTTAAATATAAATTAATAAAATTCAAATTTATTTATTGTTATTAATTTTAGCAAAAAGGATATAAGTTAAAAAAAAAAAATGAATTGTATTATGCTTGTGAGTTCAGTGAATCCAAATTTAACAAATTTATTAGTGGTTGCAGCATTTTACAGCACAGAAATAAAGACTTTCTTATAGTATAGTCTTGTGGTATAGAATCCTGAACTTTTTAGACTGTAAATGTTAGAACCTTTGAAAATGTGGAAATCCAAAAATATTCTAAATATATCATGATTTGAATTAGCACTGATTAACTAATTATAAAAATAATAAAAATATTTGTTGAGAATCACAAAACTTATAACTGTTAACATAGAGAGATATTTTAATTAATTTAACGATATTTCAATTAACCTTTTTTAGTTATTAATTGTGATCGGACGTGACGGTTTATATAAATAGATTTCACAAGTTTTAAGTATTTTTGGTATTTGAAAGAAAATAAACAGAAATGAGATCATTTGTAGTGGATGAGGGTTGTTCTGTTATCCAAATATTTATTTTAATAAATTTAAAAAAAATTTTTGTTATAAGATTTATATTTGGGTGAGATCGCAAATGCAATATCAGAGTTCTAACTACAATGTTCCATAACTAACTATATACAATGTAAATAGTTCCAAAATGCTTGTATATCGCTTTGAATACGAAGATCGAAACAGAATATAAACATTTTCGAATTAATTACATTGTATATAACACGTTATGGAACATACAATGTTGTTGTTAAAACTGTAATGCTGCATTTTCTCTGCTAATACTTTCTTCAAAAATATTGATATCAAAGTCAATCCAACAAATTATTATTTTTTAATTATTTTTTTTTTATATTTTAATTACAAACTAATTTAATTTTAAATTATCTTCAAAAATTATTTTTTTATTCTTTATTTATTTTATTTATCTATACTGGGTCTTTGCAGATATTGCTTAAAAACTGAAGTTCATGAAATATAATATTTTGTATAAATTTAAAAATAAATTATTAAAAATAAGTTACTATAACTATCATTTTATTTGTTTGTCTATTGCCATGAAATCATATTCAAAAATTTTGAACAATTCTAAATTTGAAATGACATTTTAGAGCTTATACTATATATTTATAATATACATCTATGACTATACTTAATTATTATTTAGGCTGTGGCTATTGTAATGATGAAAATTGATAAAAAAAAGTATTACAATAATGATTATCGATAAAATACCAATTTAAACTCAAATACTTAATTATTTAAATTAATAAAATATTAACATTAGAACATACTCCAAGTCTTAATTACAGGATATAACTTCACTTATTTCATATACTAAAAAAAGTTTTTCACTGTTAATCAACAAATGTAGTCAAATCTCAATTCTTATATTATATGCAATTCTTTACATTAAAATTGCATAAAATATTATATTTTTTAACTTACCATCAACTCAACTCTCTATACAACACAAACACATTGAAAAATAATTTACATGAATATGTTTACAATTTATTTTATAATGAATTTTCTCTCTCTCTCTCATACTCTTTTTCAATAAAATCACACTCTGTAAATTAAGTGAAATTTTGTTCCTCTGCAATCATTTATTTCTATGGCAAATTAATTCAGTGGTATTAATTTTTACCATCCAACCAACTTTAAATTCATACTCACAATTACAAAACAAATATAAAAACTACTCTCTAATTTACCTCTTTTTAATGTTAATTACAAATATAACTACTCACCAGTTACTTTATAACTATACACTCTCAATATCAAAATTTAAAGGTAAAAAACATTTCAAATTAATTTTCTGACTCTAAAATAAATTTACAAAACGAAAAACCCACAAACTCTGAACTGAACTGAAGTAGAAAGAAAAAGAAAAAATAAAAAGAATAAAAAAATTGATAATAACATTTTTCATTATGGTTCAACTTTCAGTATCGCGTTGGCGGGCAGCCCAAACGGATTGAAAATACAATAAAAAAAAATAAGAAAAATAGAATAAAATTTTAATTTTGACACAAGCCACATAAACATTTGAATAACAATATCAAGCGGGTTGTTTTTAAATATTTTTTTGCAAATTAAATAATT
The DNA here is from genome assembly GCA_963942445.1 of Argyra leucocephala. Lineage (NCBI taxonomy): Eukaryota > Metazoa > Arthropoda > Insecta > Diptera > Dolichopodidae > Argyra > Argyra leucocephala. The sequence continues at coordinate 129,640,905 of OZ012680.1, forward strand.
TTAAGCTTTTTTCTAGCCAACTGTATATATACATATATATACATATAATATAATCTTAATTAACAGAATTATAAAGGTAAAAAAAAAAAAAAAAAAATCAACGGCATAGAAAGAATAATAAAAAAATTAAAAAAGCAATAAAAAATTCTTAAAAAAGATAAAAAAAAATATTTTGACTACGAAGCAAAGTGAATCTGAAGTGAAAACAAGAATCGTACCACAAAATTATGACTGGTATTGAAATTTTATCTCAAATATAACTGTTCAGTCTTAATTTGAACGCGAAGTTTTTAACACTTTAAATTTGAAATTGTATCTTTTTTTTTTTTTTTTGTTGTGATAATTTGCTTCCCTTGAGTTCCCTCAAATCGCAATAAAATAAAAATTGAACTAATATTTTTTTTATTTTTGGAATTCAAATTTTTGAAAAAAAAGTGAAAAATTGTTATTAAAAGTAATTAAAAAAAGAAAAAAAGGTATATACAGAATATAATTTTTTAAACGAAACAACGAACAAAAACCGCATTTTAAATACGTGGGTAGTTTAAAAGAAAGTAAGTAACGCAATAACAGCATCTAAAATATTACAATTCAAAAAACTTGCATTCTATTTAAACGAAAGAAAATCGAAAATAAAATTTTGTATCTAAATTTGAAAAAAAGGTTTCACTTTATGTGAATTGAATTTTTTTTTTTTTGTTAAATTAAAAGAAAGAATTGAAGAGGATAAAAAAAATTTAAATAAACAGAATTTTTAAATCGTGATTAAATAAAAATTGGTGAAATCGTGAAATTTTATTCCTTTCTTCAAGGAAAAATTCTTAAACAAAAAAGAAAAAAAAAATTGTGCAAAAAAAGAGAAGAGAAAAATTTTAATTGATGCGGGGGCCCGCAAAACTTGTATTTGATATTAAAAAAAAAAGTAAAAAATAAAAAATAATTGTATACAAAATTAATTAAAGGATAACTATACCAGAACTGTATTATAATTTTAGAAAGTTAAGTAATTTCACAACAAAACTTTTTAATATAAGGTAAGCATTTTTATTATAACAATATTTTGTCATTTCAATTAAATTCCTTTAAATTTTTCATTTTACTATAAATTCTTTAAATTAATAATTTTTTGATGATTTCATCAAACAGTTTTTTTTTTATGTTATTATTTTTATTAAATTCCTATAAATGTCTCTATATAAATATATTTATCTATATATCAATATCTAAAAACAAAAAAAATATATATATATTATTTATATTTATGGCAAAAAGTCAATGCCATCGTTTATTTAGAATTATTTTATTTTTTATTTTTAAAACCCCCGGAAATTTTCTTATTATGTGATACCTATCTTGATCCGAGAGTGTGTCGTTTACAGAAATTACGAATAAATCTCAACAAATATGTATATATATATATATTTTGTTTTTTGTTTTTATTTTTTTTGTTTTATATATTTTTTCATTTTTGTCTGGTCAATTCTGTTTTTGATAGACGTAATTTGCGGTGTTATCCCCCACATAGTACCCAATCACTGATATTTCAATTTTATAAATTTTGTGGTGATTCACAAATTTTAATTAAAAAATATAAAAAAAAAATATATAAATTTATTGAAATGGAATTTATTTAAATGAGTAATGTTGGTATATTTAATTTGTAAAACTCATATTATATTAATAATATTAAAAACAAGGAAATATGATTTGTTTTGAATTGCGTTCTCTTTAAGAAATTAAATAAATTTTGTGTTAAGTTGAAAATAATTAAAAAAAAAAATTTTTTATTCAGAATTACGTGATAAAATGGTTTTGGATTAAAAAATAAATCTCTGATTAATGAAATGAACAGAATTCTTGGAATTATAACAGATAAGATATTGTCTGTAACATAATGAGACATACATAATAAGACTGAAAATTTGTAAATTTGCTTTTATTGTACATTGGGTTTTTTCTTTCTTAGCAGATAAAAATTTCCTTTGAGAGTTAGAATATAATGAAGAATAATTGTGTTCCGGTATATCCGCGCTCTAACTAACCTTTTACACTGTGCTAAAACTTCTATCATCATGCCATTGTCAAAACCATTAATAAGTATTTTTGATTAAGTAAAATTCAATTAAAAATTATATTGCGAAATAAATTATCTTAGCCTAACGCTGTTCAAACTGCTCAAACGATTTTATTCATTTAAGTGGTCTAATAATGTTTTAATTGTTATGTGAAGCTTAAAACAATATTGATAGTTCTACTTACAACTTAAAACTGACGAAGCTAAGAAACTTAAAACTGTACTTCTTTGTATATTAACAATTTTTAAGAAAAATGATTTTTGTTGTGTAAAGTCAATTTTTTGATTTTTTATTATTTTATGATAGAATTCGTAGGACTTTAAATAATATTAGATGTCGAACATATCAGGGGTCATTGACAATGTATTAATATAGTGATATATATTGTTTTGAAATGTTAGTTTGGATATAACGTTATTGAGCACAATTTCATATATTGGTGTATGTTCAGGTTGGTCTTACTAGTTTATTATATAGATCAATACTTTGTTATAGCTGCTTGATATGGTGTAGTTGTTATGTCATTAGCTAATAACAAGAAAGTTCGGCGTACAAATTCCGCTCGGAGATGTTTAATGATTTTTTTTTATCTTTCATTCAACTTAAAACAATGAAATTTTACTAAATTAGTTAAAAGCATAATGTTGTAATAATTTAAACACACTAGAACTATGAATTTATGGATTTTAAAAAAGGTTAAACAAAGCCCAATGACATTTAAATAGTATCACTTGTGAGATAATAAATTCGTCTCTGCTACTAGATGATACTAGGTGCAAATGACACTAAATTGAACTGTAACCATGGGCTAATCAAATATTTTGTGAAAATTATGATGATATATAACTGAATACAACTATGTATATAACTGAATATGATGATATATATACTGAATACAATGATGATATATATAACTGATATACAACTGAAAGCACAGTATCAGTACCACAATATTCAATTATTTTGTAAAAAAATTGATGATTGAAAACTGAAAGCACAGTATCAGTACCACAATATTCAACTATTTTGTAAAAATAATGATGATTGAAAACTCACAGTCTCAGAATGATAATATTTGGGTTATAGTCGCAGTCTTATACTCCTAAGTAGAGTAAAAGAAGTATAAAAATTAGTATATCAATACTAGAACATTAACAAATGAGTAAAAACTCGTTCCAATAACTTATGTAGTAAATTACTGTACTTAAATTGATGTACAAAACAGTATTTCAACCTAAGTTATTGACAATAAGATAAAAAAAGTAAGTTGTGATGTAAGTGAAAATGCCCTGTCAAACCAGTTAGTCAAAACAATTGATTAGTATCGATTGTTGATGATATTTTGATTAAATTCATACTAAGATATTTTACACAATTTTTATATGATCGTATGACGAAATTGTTTATTGTGATAGAGACGTGTGGTTTGATTCTATTTTTTCGTTAATAATGTTAATTTTGTGCGAATTTTGTTCTACAACTTTTACATATAAATAAATAAATAAATAAATTTATCAAATTAACTAAATATTTTTAACGATTTGCTGTATATGTTATTTGTAGTCGCATTTAAATTTTTATTAAACACAATTACAGAACATGGCTAGTATAAATGGTTGGAGTACACTTGCATGTATATTCTGTAGTGTATAGTAATATTCCATTTTCTTAATTTGAAATACTCAATTTTTGATAAGTATAATGTGATGTGATTTTTTAAATATCCTACGGTATAGGTTGCAAATAACTATTTTATATCATAGTTTGTTACATGCGTGTACATAAACCTGAAGACATTAGAAATAGTGTAGAAATTAAATTTTGGTTTTAATCAATATTGTCTTAGGATGTCCTCTAATTTTTGGTTTCTCTGTAATATTTTTGACTTTTTTAACAACATCATGTATTATCTCTTCTAATAATAAAATTTATATCATATTTGTAATATCATGTAATTTTTTCTATAAAATATTAAACAGGAAATTGAAAATACTCATATTCTATGTAATATTTCATAAATGTACTTAGAATCATCAATCTAAAAATTAGACTTTCCATAATAATATTTTATTTACTTTCTAAAATTACAAGACTACGCTCTTTACATTCTTTGTGTTTTATGAAAAATTTTATTTCAAATAAATAATGTGGAATAATGGAGATGTACTGTACTTATGTAATACTTTATCGCTTAACACTTATTTGTTATGAAAATTATAAAATGTGAAATTATAAAATAATTTATTTTATTTCTATGAATATCAATTTGAACTTTAAAAATATTATTATAGATTTACATAAAACTTAAAAAATTAAATAGACCATTTTATTTCTAGATTCAGTTCAAATAAATTTCAAATTTAATAGAAAGACTTAAGCGAGAAACTTTACATAAACCTTCAACTTGATTTTTTATTTTTGTTATTTTTGTCTTTATAAAATCGATTGTAATAAACTTTCTATCTATACCAGTAAATTAATATAATAGTTAACTATTACGATAGTCTACTAAAGAAATATATAATTAAGGTAAGATAAAGGGCTTCACGATTGTACTATTAAAAACAAAAAAGTAAAAAACAAAAAAAAACCAAATTAAATTTTTGAATATTTTGGATAATTTTTTAAATAAAATTTGAAAGGTTAGTCAAAGAGTGAGTGTTTTGAAAATTTGTATAAAAAAAAAAATAAGGTTCATTTCATATATATATATATATATAAAATTTCACTTTCTAAATATTGTTTTAATAATAACAGATTTTGGTACTGTTATTATTTTTAATGGAGGTAGGTAGTACCCTAAAGGGTTTATTTATTATTGTTTTCTGCTAAAAAATTAGACATTTTTTATTTTATTAATTTTTATTTTGAAATTTAATAAGGAGTTTATATATGTATATATATATATTTTTTTATTTTGGGACTTAATAACCCACGCTGTTTTCGTTATTTTTATTAATTTCAAATTTTTGTTAAAGAGATGAAAACTGTTAATAAATTTTAGAGGGAAAACCCACGCCTCGAAAAATTTCTTTTTTCAATAACTTTATATATATACAAATAAACTTTATTGCAGTTTATTCAATTGTTATAAAAAATTGTGCAACTTAATCAGATTATTATTGAATTGCTGTAAAAACAAATATGTATACGTAAATATGTATGTACATGTAAATTAAAAATATTGATTTATGACTTTTAATATGAAATTTGAAATGTTTGTTAAATGGTACGAGAAAAAATAAGAGAAAGTATTAAGTATGTAGATTTAAGGTAATAATTGGGATGTCTAAGTTATTAGAAGTAGTAATAATAATATTGGTATATAATAGAAATTTGAGATTCTATTTAAAAAACCATTTATTTGATGAACCTATTCGAACTGAATATCATATATTAAAAATTGTACCAATAAAACTTTTGAAGATTAACCAGTTCAAGTTAAATTTATTTAAAATATATTAAAATGGTATTCAGTTTGCAGTATTATTTAATCACAATTATTAAACCTATTCAAACTGAACTTTAATGGTATTAAAATCACTTCACACTACATTATTCGACCTGATTAAAAATGTTTTCAGACAAAAGACTAACGTGGACTGTTTGTCACTTAGATGAATAAAATTCTTTACTTAATATTCTGAAAATCAACAAATAAGTCTTAAACTGTATTTTATTTAATTTTTGTGTAATTGTTGCATTAAATATATTATAATAAAAAGTTTAGAATAAACTTCGAGTACATGTCATGTTCTGATAGAAAATTCGAATATATATATAAATACTAATTTTCTAACATTTTACTATTAAATGAATTTTATTTTAATATTAATAAAATTAATTATCAATTATATTAATCATAAATTATATTAATCAACATCGTTCTATATAATGGTGTTAACCACTACTAAATGTTATACTTTTTTTTATTCAATAATAGTAATAATAATAATTCTTTATTTCATTAACAACTTAAGCTAACTTACATACTAAAATTACAAATTTATGTAACAAATTAGTTAATTCAGATTTCTTAGCCTAGTATTTTATTGAAATAGCTTGGTTCAATGTATTATTCAAACGATAAGTGTTTGGAAACATATAATTACTCCTAATAATTAAAGTTTGTCTTAAATACTGATAAAGTAAATATTGTGAAATATAATTTCCAAATAAAAAAAAAAGTTTATTATTATTATTATTTATCAGTTTTACTATACAATTTTCTTACTTCTAATTTACATTATTAAAAGTTTATACTAATGTATTCATACCTATAACATTTAATTTATTTAGACTAATCTAACCTTATAATATAATTTGTTAAATCGAAAATGACAAGCAAAAACTTTTTAAGCTACTTTCTTTCTAACTAAATTGAATTTCCAGCAAAAATTGGGTAGCTATATGTTTATAATTAGATTTAGTTTAGATTAGATTTAGATTGAAATCGTATTTAATTTCTGTTAGCATTAAATAAGCAGATATACGATTTGTAATAGAAAGATGGTCCACATGCTACTTGGAAAATGGTCCTAAATTTTGGCTGTACATTTATGTGCAGTTGATTTATTTATTATTATTTATTTTAACAGTTGATCCTACAGATAAATCTAAAGGCCAACTTTATAGGTCCTTTTCCCTTTCGAAATGTGGGCCTTTTTTTATTAAATTATGTTAATTATTTGGTATATATTTTTGTATATTATATATTTATATTATTTTTTTTATTAGTTATAATATATCTTTATTAATTATTCAATTTTATTTGAACCGATGTGGTTGTATTGAAAATTACATTTTCAGTAATTTTTACCATTTGAAAAATTTTTCGGTTGTGCAGTTGAAATAATGAAATAAAATTAAATTAAATTGAATAAAACTATACTTATTAATGAAAAAAAGTTCAACTTTAATTGAAATATAATTAAAATGTCACTAAAGCCAAAATTGATTAACAATATAATAAATATATAGAAACTAACTATAGTTAATTGATATATATTGAATATTGTACTTGTACAGAATGTGTTTTAAGCATGTATTTTGTTTTATTTTTGTATTCAATAAATTTATTACATACCTTTACAAAATATTTACAAACTATTACATATCTTCAAGTCTATAAGGTTGTTTTAAACGTAACAAATCTTCTTTCATTAACATTTAAATATTGCGTTCAATTTTGTATCAACACTATAGGTAATAGAGCTATTGACTTTAAGATTAAGTTTCAAATCCGAATTCAAAATAGTAAAAAATAAAAAAAAAACAATTTTAAAATTCTAATATTCTTGAATATTTTTATTTCATTATCATGAGTTCATTCAGCCACTTCTATAATTTAATATTAATATTAATTATAAATTATCTTAATCCGATTTAATCCACAAAGAAAAATTAAATTTTGCTCTCTTTTTCTATTGTTACAAATTTTTATAATTCTTTTTCATTGAAATTTCTGATAACTTTCAAGATTACCAGAATAGAATTCATGTTTTTAAAAAAATAATATTTAAAAAAAAATACCGTAAAACTTGTTCTGTTATTCGCAATTTATCACCAATTTATCTTAAAAATATACCCTATAAAAATATATATATGTATATATAATTTATATATATCTATATATCTTAAAAAAAAAAAAAACAAAACAAAAAACTCACTTTTATCTCACTAAATAAAATAAAAAAAAAAAAATGAAAATATTAAAAATTGACTAAAGTCGCGAAATTCATTAAAAATGTCATCTGAAACTTTTAACCTAAATCAATTTTTTGCTGTTTTGATTTTTTTTTTTTTTTTGTTTATTTGTTTTTATTGTTGTTTTATATTTGAGTAGAACAAAGAAAATATTTACAAAGACAAGACACAAAACATGTCAGATCAATGAATCATTTTGTTTTAAATTTTTACAAAAGTCCTCCATACCGATAATGTTTTACAAGTTTCCAGATTTTTTTTCGTTTTTTTGTTCTTAAGAAATTCTCTGAAAACAAAAAAAAATAAATAAATAAAAACAAAAACAAAACAAAGCTTTCAATACGTTGGTTTTGGAAAAGAAAACTTGAAATTTTCTTTCCAAAAAAGACACAAAAAAAAAAATAAATAATTTTTTTTTTGTTTAAATTTGATGTCACTAAGAGGGTAATCTTAGTTATGAATTTTAATTGAATTTTGTAATTGGATGAGGGTTGGAATTTTTTTATGTACTTAGAAGCAATGTTGTTCCCTTACATGTAGTTTTTAATTGTCTATTGAAGTAGACTTTAATGTAAAACAAGCAATTTACTGTAGACAATGTAAATTGTACTGTATAGAATTAAAACAATTCCAACTATGATGTAAACCATAATTATTTTTTCAGTATAGATTCACTTCATTTCAAATACTTTATTAAAAAAAATCGGCCAGCTTATTTAGATAAAGTTTCTAAAGTAGGAAAACACTGTCATCAACTTGGCTTGATAAAGCATATAAAAATGTATTATGTCAGCTAAGGTTATTATGAGTTTATGGTGGAAAAATTGTTCCATCAATGATAGAACGATTGTTTCAATGTTGGATATACTGCTATCAGACATTAAGCTTTTTTTTACATGCTTAACAGGAGATTCTGGAACAGCTGAGAAATTGTCTGAAATTGTTGTGAAGTCTACGGTTAGATACAGTAGATACAGAGGATCTGCATGACTCGAATTAAATTTATGTCACCCGTTTTATAATAAATATATAAAACTAGCTTTGTAACCCGCCATAAATGACTGAAGCAAAATAAATTCTAGGTTTTTCTTTCCCTCATTAGAATTTTCATTTCAAATTTATGTGATTGTGGGTCCTACAATATTTATTTGATCTTCTTTGTTTACTTTTATTTATTTTTAATATTTATTTTTAATATTTTATGTTAAAAAAACAGATCAAAGCAATTTGTACATGTATTGGAGCGTTCCGTCGAATCGACAGATATTTGCAGAAAACTATAAATTATATATTAATATAATTTTGTTTTTGTTTTTTTGTAAAAACACCAGTATTTTCATTTAACTTAATTATAATTCATTATTATTTAATTGTAAACATTGTCTACGCAATGAAGTAGACATAATTATACTGCAAGGTATTGTCGACGTGTAGAAAATAACGTAATCTACATAATGTAATTTACGCGGCACAACACTGCTTAGAAGAAACCATCTAATATAAAAGTTGATTTGTATAAGTTATTTAGGTAATTTTATGTTTTAAATGTTGGGCAGTTGGAATATTATTGTTCAATTTTGGTTAGTTAAAAATCAATAAAAAATAATTAAATTAATTTTATATTCAAATTACTGGTGTTTTAAAGCGTAGGCAGTTTAGATTTTAATTTAAATTTAAGTTTAAATTATAAAATTATATATCATAATTTATACTTAAATTTGAAATTATATGTATTAAATTAAATGATAAATTAATCACACGCTGGGTGGCGCAGTAGACAGAACACCAGTCTTTCAACCGAAAGGTTCAATTCCAGATGAAGCAAAAAAAAAAAATTATTTATCGGTTTTTCGACCTCTCGGTCCAGTACCCTTTGCCATTGGGATAAAAGGTTCAATTCCATATGCTGCAAAAAAAAAAAACAAATGATTTATAGGCTATAAAAAACAAAAAATAATTCAAATATTCAAAATTGTATAAATTTTTATTAATTTGTAGGTTACCAAAATGCTTATGGTACATTTAACGGTTAATTTTGAATTTAATAATAAACAAAAAATGACCTTTATCTAAAGTAAATAAGTTTTTTTTAATATTCTAACACCTCTCATAATAGAGTAGAATATACATTATCCACCACTTATTTTGTATATATAATGAATTATAATTTATATGGTTATAGCTATACTGTTTGGTCTATATATTTTTAACTAGTTTTTGAACAATTTTAACTACTATTTTTCAAATCTTAATTAATTTTTATATAAATATAAATAAACTAGAAATCACATAAAGTTTAAATTTAAATACTAAACAAACACTTATAATTTTTTTTTTGTTTTCCTACTTATACTAATTCAAAATAGAATTTTATTTTAAGTGCATTACGTGTGATTTTGAATCATTTTAATTTAAGATGATTTGATAGAATTATTTTTTTCTCATAATCATGACATCATTATAATATTTTTTCTATAATTTAATCATGTAATTTAGTTAATGATTTGAATTGGGTGCTTAAATATATCTCAGATTTGTATGAAATTTTGCTGGTATAAGAGTTTTATTCTTGGTTAGGCGAAATAAATAAATAGATGTTATATATAATATATATTAGTATACCTCTACTCAAATATTCTTACTCGGAACAATTGCTCGATAACTATACATTTTTCTTCTTTTTCATAGCTATAGTTTAAACATATTAGCATTATAATTATTTAATTCAGCTGGTATTAAAACTATCATTTTTAATAGTTCTAAATAAGTATCTATAAAATTTACATAAATCCGAATTTATTTATAATTATAATGTACATAAGTCCTTATTTATTAAATGTACATAAATACGATTAAAACTGAAAAATAGAATATCTCTATAAGTTACAGAAACGCATAAACGGATTGATTTAAAACCTACAAATTAACCTAGATACAACAATAAATGATTAATTAACTTAGAATTGTCATATATAAGTGAATTAACATTAATAACAAATAGAATTGCTAGTACTTAAAAAACAAACAAAAATAACAATAATAATAATCTATTTCACATCAGTAGTATAACTTACAAAACCAAAATCTGGATATATGATAAGACAAAATGCAAAAATTTAAATAAACTACATTAAATTCAAAACAAAATTCTGCAATCTACAAGATAGAATTTTTATAGCTTCAATTCGCAAAAAGTACGATATTTTTTTTATATTTAATGACTTAAAAGACATAGTTGAAATGCTACAAGCTTTCAATATGCCAAATGATCAAATAAAAGCAAATATCAGCTTCATACAAACAACAGCTTCATATAATAAAATATAACATTCGTACAACTGTTGATGTCGAAAATAGTCAAATATTTCCAACAATTATATAAAAATTCTACTCTAACGCTAAAAACAAGTTTTTATAAAAAACTAACTGTTAATGGTTATCGTGTCTGTCAACATTTTCAAAATAGTGATATACCAATTCTAAATTCAGTAGCATTACTCATTCGTTATCTACATAATAATATGTAATATTATTATTATTATTTTTTATTGAATATAATTTATACTATACACAATAGTAATTTACAAGCACTAGCTGCCAGGGCTTTCATTAATTTCCATTTAACCATTTCCAAATTAGTTATAAACTTTTTAGATACAAACTAAAATATTTTATCATCTTCAGACAAACATTGTATTATGAGATTGCCCATCACATACTATTATTATGAACATGTTTTAAGTATACATATTTAGTTAAACTCGATTAATACCAATTTTATTTTTTTGTATGACGTTTTAAAACACCCGTTATAAATAACTGGTTCTTTTTATATTATTCTTGCCAAAAACAAAAAAAAAAGCACACAAAAACAAAAACAAAAAAAACACGAAAAAAGATAAATCATCATCATGAGTATCATAATCAATACTATTGTCGTTAACAACATAATCATCATAATAATCATTATCATCATAGGTAATTGACTTTTTAGTAATCGTTTGGGTGATTACATTTTGAGAATATTTTTTTTTTCCCTTAATTTCGCAAATTTATGTAATTATTTAAACACACATTCTTGTATATATAGGTACTACATGTACATGTACATCTATAGATGTTTTGTTTTTTATCTGATTTATAACTGTTTGTTGATTGTTTGTTGTTATTGTTTTGTATTTAATCGATGAAAGCGACATAATCATTTTTTTTTTGGATGAGACACGATTTTTTTTTTCTAATTGGTATATTGAGGGCTTGCTTTTACTATACGTACGTAAAAAAAAACGATCTGTGTTCAATTTCGATTGTATAGCGTAAATTTTCGTAATAAAAAAATTGAAATGAAATTCGGTTTAATTACGTTTAGGTTACGTTAGAATAAATATTAAGGTGTTAAAATAATTTATAATAATATTATTTTTGTTAGTCATATCCAATTTAGAGATTTAGTATTTAGAGGAAAGTGTTATTTTTTTTTTTCGGTTTTGTTTTTTAGTGTTGTTATTGTTTTTACTTTTAGTAAATTTGGTATTTTTTATTTATTTAATTTTTTTTTTCCTTTTGGTATGATGATTCAAGGTAACCTGTATTTACAGGTCATAATAACAGTTAGAGAGAACAATTTTTGTTAAATTTTTTTTTTTTCATTTATTTTACACTATATAAAAATTGTTAAATTTAAGGTTAGATGTGAGTGTGGTACAGATTTGATATCAAAAATTATGAATATTAAATTTAAATTAATAGAGCGTGTTTATGAAAATTATGTTAATTTATAAAGTTAACAAATTAAAAAAAATTAAAAATATATATATATTGTTTGCATATAATTAATTCAGGTAGGAAATTTATTATTGATTTGTAATATTTTAGGTTTTTAGATCTTATAACATTATCAAAATAAATTTAAATAAAATATTAGGACATTTTAGGTTCATAGATATTAATAAAAATTAAAAACTGTAGGTATGTTTAATTAAGTTTAATTAATATCTGGATGGATTTCGGTTATTACACCATCATCAGTAGACTTATGTCTGTCACTTAGAGAAACATACTTAGAGTTTTTAATTTTTATTAATATCTATAAAGCTAAAATGCTTTAATATTTTATTTTATTAGTGAATATGTGTCAGCCAGAGCGTATAGCATATTCTACAAAATATATCTTATAGATATTATTGAAAGAAAAATCTTATTATTAGATTTTAAAAACTTCAGAAAAACAAATAATTATAATAAAGTTATATTATTAAAACTATTTTTAATTTTAGGTAATAATTTGTATTTATTCATTAATCAATTCTTAATTATGTATTTGATTTCACATCGTCTACCAATTTTCATATCAGAATATGTGGCTTCTCATTAAATGGAAATATGCATTTTTTTGATTATATTTTTAAAAATTAAAATTAATCATTTATTCCTTTAGTCAAGTGCATATATAGGGCTTTGGCATAGTTCTTGTTGTTCGTCATAGTTCTGGTAATTTGAAATTTGTGCTTCAATTTTCCATCATGACCATTTTCAAAAAGTATACTTGAATAGACTATTGTTAATATTCTATTTAGTGTTGATTGCTTCATCTATCGTATAACAAAAGAGATAAATTTTATTTTGCAGAAGAATATATATCCGTCCTTTTTGCATCATTAGATTACATTTTTGTGTCATCCTGTTGATCAAGTTATCGATAGTTTGAATAGAATTGTACAATTTGTTCTGTTAGTTCCAATTTCAATTTAAAAAAATAATTTATATTAAAATTCCTATACAGGGTGTTTCACACATTATTGAACTATTACATAACATTGCTTATAATCATCATTAGTAGGTGAAATTTTTTGAAGCTTAAACGATATTCAAAACCTTTTAAGCACTCATATTTTAACTCAGTAATTTCATACAAAACTGTTAACTACTAATAAAAGTGTAAACAATGACGTATAGCAGTTCACTCTGAGTAATTTACTCAACTCATCATACTTTCATTTCTTCTGACTCATCTTAATCGAATTGTAAAATGTAATGATATAGTTTTATACTGCGTAATAATTATAAATTTCGATTTTAGACCCAAAAGCATTGATCCATATTTCGTCTTAAGTTGTGTAATAAATTAATTGAAAGTTACATGCACTGACTAAAATATAATTAGATGTGTAAAATCAACCGAAGGGAATTTTTCTGGGGTCTGAAAGGGTTAAAAAGTTATATGAAAGTTTTAAACTAGGTTGTATATGTTAAGCAGACGATTTTATTTAGACTAAAAATAATTCAATACACTTTACAGTACAGCTATATCAAATACAGTGTAGTTGCAAACAATGACTATACCTAAAAGTTATAGTGTAGGGTGCAAACATAAATTCTGATGTGTAATACAATGTTATATAATTTAAAATTAAATTGGATTTTAGTTAATTTCAACAGTAACTATATTGATTTTTTTCTAAAACTTAATATTAAAAGAATTGTTTCTACTACTGTTCAAGATTTAGAAGCATACTATACGCAACACTTCTAGCATAAAAACAAATATTTTTATATATATATATATATACATATAAAATGGTTCGATTATAAAAGCAAGAAAAAAAATCGTTTAAGACAGATGTGACAGCATTTAAAAAAAAAAAATCTGTCTACTGATTATCATTCTATAAAATATTTCGTACCCAATTTCGTTAACAGAGTATCTAGTTTAAATATAAATCAATTATACAAAACAAAAAAAAAACCAAAAACAGTTTCTATGACTTATAAGGAGTTATTCACACAAATTCAATTTTGAAAAATTATATACATATAGCCTAAACATAAATTATTTCACAATAATTAATTACAAATTTATGAAATTACAAATATTCTAACAGCATGAAAACAAAAATATCAGATTTTATTAAAAAAAAAAACAAATGAACAGAAGCAAGTCTCTATTTTTTTTTTTTTTTATTAATAAAATTTTAATTATTTAGATCAAAATTTCAATTAAATTTTTCTAATTGTACATTTTAGTGTATGTATATAGTATTTAAAAAATAATTTTACATTCAACTAAAAATTCATAAATTAAATTAAAAATACCATATTGGGACGCATGTTAGTTATTTTGTTTTTGTTTTTTTTTTTTTTGCATCCATTAATATAATAATAATAAATTCATAACACGTTCTCTGCTAAATTGCAAATATAAAAATGGTAGAAAATTTTATTTATATAAATTGAATTATTTTGTTTATAATATGTATGTAGTTATAATATTATTATTAAAATAAAATAATTTATTAAAAAAAAAAAAGAGTATAAAAAAAATAAAAAATAAAATAAATAAAAATAGTCTTTATTTCAACAGAATTACAAAGCTAGTAATAAATTTTGAATACATACAAATTAAATTCATTTTTTGTACAATGTATCCTTAATCAAATTAATAATTAATTCAAATTAAAAATTAGTATTTAAAATAATTCAGATTACATTTTTAACTTATACTAAATAACATTTAATTTATATACTATTAAAAAAAAAAAACAAACATTTGAATTATGAATTAAGAATTAATAATTGTTCACAAATGTACATTATATATGTATTATAGTAAAAGATTAATACAATTATTATAAACTACAAATATAAATATACATATTAGAAAATATAAAAAAAAATCAAAAAATTTGTACATAATATATCCTTAATTAGTCAATTTTAAGCTTCAAGTTCTGAATGAAATAGTTAAAGACATTCTATTGCCATAGTGCAAGAGACGAATGTCTTACTTTATTAAAATAACAGGTGTAATAGTATTAATGGGGAAAAACAATATAAAATTAGTGTAGAATTATTTGATATAATGTTTTATTTAATTGTAGAAGAATGAATTTAATTTAATTGTAAAATATAAAAAGATTTGAAGTTTATAATAAAAAATAAAATAAAATATAGGATAGTACAATGAATTACTATCTGAATAAAGCCATTAGAAATAACAAAAGAAAAAAAAAATAAAATAAAAAAGTAGGAAATAAGAAAACAGATAAAAAGTAAGTTTAAATTATGGGTATTAATATTGATTCAATTTGTGCATGAGAAAATGAAAAGAGCCAGGATTTTATTTGTTTTATAAATTTAATTTGTATTCTCTCGTTTCTAAAGGATTCAGGTAACTTATTAAACAGCTGAGGTGCAGTTACAGTAAAAAAGTGACGAAAATGAGATTTTTTAACTTTGGGTACATTTACAACGTTTCTATTATTTACACGCAAATTGTGATCCACCAACAATCTCGAATTATTATAGCCCGATTTTAAAAAAAATAGTTTAAGTACTTTAAAATAGTATAGATGTCTTAATGGAAGAATTTTTAGATTTTTGAAAAAATAAAAACTGGGAGTTCTACGACTGATCTTACAAATAATACGTACACAATGTTTTTGTTTAATTAACAAAGGCTCAATTTTATTATAATGGGTACCACCCCAACAACACAGACCATATTGAAGTTTAGACTTAATCAAGCCATTGTAAAAAAGTTTTAAAACAGAGAAAGGACAATATAAACTTAGATGATACAGTTGCCTAACTGCTTTATTCAGGTATCTTTTTAGATAAGACGTGTGATCTTTCCAGTTTAGTCTAGCATCTAACGAGATACCTAAATATTTGAAGCTATCCACACGTTCAACATAGAAACAATCTTCTGAGCAGTTATAGTTCTCATTAAACAAAATACCAGACACATCATTTGCACATAAATTACATAAACTAAATTTTAAGCACTTAGGAGAGTGATATTTTACAGAAATACTTTCACATACTTTTCCTGACAGATTAAAAAACATAAATTTTGTTTTGTTACTTATTATTAGTTTATGCATTTTGAACCATTGCCTTAATATATCCAAATCAAAATTTATATCAGTAAAAGTATTAAAATAATTTACATTTGAATAGGATAGAGCTGTATCATCAGCAAAAGCAGTAATTTTTCCTTTAAACGCTTGAGCAAAAAGTGAATTGACATAAATTAAAAAAAGTATTGGACCTAGTACAGAGCCTTGAGGAACTCCGATATTTATCAATTTTTCAGAACTGTATACATTTGAAATTTTTACTATTTGCATCCGATCTTTAAGGTATGAACCAAACCAATCCAAAATAAAACCTCTAAATCCAGCTTTAAACAATTTGTTTAATAATAAGGTATGGTCCACCATGTCAAAAGCTTTTGTGATATCTATAAATAAAGCAGCCGGAATTTCAGAATCATTTAAGGACTTGTAGAGCTCACTACATAATTTTAATAAGGCATCTTCAGTTGATTTACCACTTGTAAACCCATATTGAAATTCGCTGAAAAAGCTGATGTTATTCAAATATTTTATGATTCTAAACTTAATGCCTTTTTCAAAAATTTTTGAAAAAACTGATAATAAAGAAATAGGCCTATAATTGTTGAATAATAAAGTATCTCCTTTTTTATGCAAAGGTATAACAACAGCTGTTTTTAGAGCATGTGGAAAAATACCATTCTGTATACTGAAATTAAAAATATAACATAGAACATCAACAATTTGAAAAGAAACATTTTTTAGAATATTATTTGAAATTTTATCAAAGGAAGAAGAAGATGAAGTTTTTAAAGACATTATAATTTTGTGTAGTTCTGTCGAAGAAAAAGGAAGAAAGAAAAAACTTTGTTGTTGAGATGATTCTGGAACGATATAGTTACTACAATTACATGATGACACAACATAAGGAGAATTATCTAATAGTGAATTTGTTATAGTAGAAAAGTAATTATTAAATAAATTAGCAACATCTAAAGGATCCGAAACAAGCTCAGTACTATTTTTTATGACAATATGACTATTTGCAATATTTCTATTAAGAATTTCATTTACTAACTTCCACTCCTTTTTCGAGTTTCCAGAATTCTCAGTTAAATTTTTTTCATAATAACTGTCTCTACAATTAGGAATATCACGCTTCAACTCACGGCATAGTTTTTCGTAATACACTTTGAGTCTAGTGCAATTTGGATGTTTTAATAGACGAATTCTAATTAGATTTTTTTTTTTAATTTTTCGCAATAACTTCTGACTCATCCACGGTTTTAGTCGTTTCAGTTTGCTTGAGTTTTGATTTATTACTATACTGCAATTCGAAATATGATTTTTAAATTTAGTAAGGAATAAATCAAAAGCGGTAGAAGGATCAGGCGAACTATATACTTCATCCCACGACTCAAAAGTAAGTTCATCCTTCAAAGAAGTAAAATTTATTTTTTGAATTATATTATAATTTAATATATGTCTTTTTGGTATGTCTTTAGAAAACTGAATGGATGTTAGAACGTGATCAGTTATTTTAAGATCAAATATTGCAGTTTTATATTTAATAGGATTATTTCTATGTAGTCTTAAAAAGATGTGATCGATACAAGTACTTGAGCACTCCGTTTCCCGAGTAGGTTATAATAGTAGGTTAAAATAAAATAAGAAAAAATTAATGGCACGTATTTTTATAAAACTAACATTAGAATTAATATATGTCATTACATATCTTTTAACAACTTTAAAATCTTCGATATAAAAAAATATATACATATAATATATAACAAGAACACTAACTGAGTCTCGTGTTGATTTTTTAAAGATATAATATTTAGTAATTGGAAATTGTATTAACTACACTGTAATTGCTTAAAATATATTTTTTTTTATTTATCATAGTGTATAAATCCCTTCCGTGTCCTAATCGGTTAGAGCACAGAAATGTGTTTGAATTACAATGTGGTAGTTACGGCTTCGATTCCCGTGAGGGGTATAAAATATAACTAAAAAAAATAGCAAAATATTATATGTAAAATTAATAATCAA
This sequence comes from Argyra leucocephala, assembly GCA_963942445.1. NCBI lineage: Eukaryota > Metazoa > Arthropoda > Insecta > Diptera > Dolichopodidae > Argyra > Argyra leucocephala. The sequence continues at coordinate 129,659,572 of OZ012680.1, forward strand.
TAAAAATAATTAATATAATTAATACTTTATATAACTAAAAATATTACCTATATCAATATCTATATCAATACTCATATATCTCATACAATACAATAACCAAATAACACAATAAATAATATTGTACAAACACTAATAATAATTACACAATTGACAACAACTGACAAAAGTATGTGACATGTCGTACCCAGTAAACATAGTAACATCCGGCATCTTAACGTCAAAGATGGATAAAATCGCAGCGACAACTTGCAGAAAAATATGGCGTCGTCTTACCACGTAGGCGCAGATAAAGTTATGAGAGTGGTCTTCTACAGTAGGCCAATCCCCTACTTAGACAGTATAAACCTCGAATTAGAAATTACCTCGGAAATAGTGTATAAGTGAATATGCTACATAAATATAACATTTAGCGTCCACACTACAAATTGTTGAAAATTTTGAAATAAATTTTCAATCTTTAATAAAATTTCATCATCATCATGATATATTGGTTCTACAACTCGGGGTGAGCTTTGATCTCGTTTACGATTTTCCACCATTTTGCTCAATCTTGTTCAACTGTCCTCCATCCGTTTACTGCAATATTTCGACAGTTGTCATCAATTTCATCCAGCCATCTTGATATTGGTCTACCTCTTGCACTAGTATTACTAGTATTGTATGGTACTGCCTCTAATATTCATTTGGGTATCATTTGTTCATTCATCCTCACCCCATGTCCTGCCCATCTTAGTTTTAATAAAAGTTAATAAATATCACAATCAAAAATATCGTTTTAGGAATTAAATTTTTCTATCAATTTTTGATAACAGTTCAAGTTCGGGAAAGAACCTATAGGATTATAAAACCAGAAAAAAAAACATCTTTTATTTTCGATTTAATGTCGCCCTACTTATAAATTTGTTTTTTTTTATAATTCAACAAATAAATTTGAACTTAAATAACTTTACAGAGTAATAAACGTCTTTCGATTGCCATTTCTGTTTTCCCGCTAGTAAGTTAAAATTTTAAGTCGCAACAATAATAATGAATCACTTGATTAATGTCAATAAAATCGAGTGTAATATTTATAGTTTTATTTCTTGTATTTAGTTAGACCAACTGATTTTTGTATTTAATACGCAAAAGCTCTATAAAAAAAAACAGACCAAACAAACAAACAAAAATAGTCATATAAATTTTTAAAAATCCTAAAAACAAAAAATGTCTGATCAGTGCAATGGTTATGTCATCTAAACACTAATTGAAACGTCACGGGCTTGAATCCCGGTCAATACTCAAAAAGATGTTTTCAAGCACGGAAAGATAAGAGTACAAGAATACTCTAGCGAAGATAAAAAAAATGTTTGAAACAGACTGAATAATATTTCTAAATCAATTCTCTCCGATTTTATCGGCAATATGTAGTTAGATTTAGATTTATTAATTTATTTAGTTTTATACATGTAAATATACTACTATAATACTATTTACAATATTTTATATTAATTTTAATTCAATAAGTCATGTTTTTATATCTTACATACTAATTTTGTTTTTGTCTGAAGCCTTTTATAACAACAAACAATAGCAATGAAAAAAACAGTTTATTATGAATGAAAGAATGAGAATTGAGAGAATAGATAATTTTTTTTAAATGTACTGTACATATTATGAAAGTAGGTGCAAGTGTAGGTATAGAAGTAAGATGGAGCGCGAAAAGGTGATACATTTACTTTATACTGTTGTTGGTGTTTAAACGTTACTGGAGTAGAAATGGCATTATACTAGTTTTTACTAATTATTTATTGTTTCCATTTTTATTAACACACATAAATTGTTATACAGCTTTAACCGTTCAGTTGTTAAGAACCTACACATAGCTGAGCTCGTTATAGGCCATAATCAATAATGAACACATCAGTGATTCAGATTCTGAGAATAGATAATTAAAATAGCCAAATAATGTGTTCCGCAATTATTCTGTTGTTTTTTTACTAGAATTTTCCAAAATTAGAAATCATAAAACTGACTCTTCTGAATCATAAAAATCCAAAAAAAGAAATTATTGATCTGAACTGAATTGAATTATTGAACACCGTTAATAGAAAAATTAAGCTGATATTACTTTGAAATGTCTTGCCTCTGCAGCTAGTGCTTACAAAATTGGCCATAATTTGAATTATGGTCTAGTCAATAATAATAATAATACTATGAAATGCAAGTATGAAATATTTGCTTATTGTTCCAGTTTGCAAATCTCTAAGTCGTGGTATTGCATACTACACCCTTAATCCATCAGTTCAAAAAGTAAATCCAAAAGTGACTAGAATAGACACTTTTACACTCTAGAATTAAAATATTAATCTTTAACGCACTGCAACACATTGTAGACGTCAAATTATAATTATATTATCATTAAATCAATAGATTTCATCATTAGATCAAATTATAGGGTATATAGTATTTACTTCCATACGCTATGCCCCAATAATGTAACTGCATCATAATGTTGATAATATTTTTACGAGAACACTATAAAATTGGTTATAACATTTTCTTATGTAAGAATTTCATAATATTAAAAATTTAATTGACTGAACAGTCAAAGAAACATGAATTAGTTTGTGCAAATATCTATTAAAATTAATTATGCAAAAATGTTAAATATTATAGGTGACTACTATATATATATATACCAGCTCTTAAACTTTATCTTTTACTTCCAATTATAATTTTAATGGACTTGTTAACGAAAGCATACTATGTCACAATCAGTATTCAAAGATATAATCTAAATTTAAATTATTTAATAGCTGATTTCTAGTTTTATTATTATTTTCTTTATTTATACCATTAATAATTGAATCAATTAAGTGAATTGTGTATTTCAGATAAAAATTTCTAAATAAAACAAAAATGAAAAAAAAAAACATAATAAAAATAAAAATCTTATTTTTATAGTTGATGACTTAATGGTTAGCAGCCATAAATTAATGAATATTACAGTAAATTTGTTGTATTTTAATGAAGGTGCGGGAGATCGATGTTAAACAGCATTTTTTTTTTTTTTTTTTTTTTTTGTGCTTTTTTTAATATGTACGTGGCTGCTGTTTTGTTTTTTATTATTATTATTTTTGTTTTGAAAGAAAATAGTGTTGGCGCTGCAATACCTTTTCTATACCTGTGATTTATGTCACTTCCTAGTAAATTAAATTACAGTAATTTTTCTATCTTTCCAGATTTTAAATTAATTCAGTTTTCCTTATTTAGGAGGCTTCTGATTTGAAAAAAAAAAAAATAATAATATAACTGTATTAATTTTTGGTTTTTAGGTGTTTTAAAATTTTTTTTATATGAATTTTGCAAATATTTCTATTTTTGTTTTGTGTTGTTTTGATTTTTAGTGTAAATTAAAATTTGTATGGTTATTTCTAATAAATTAACATTTTCAAATTTTCCAAATAATTTCTTTATATACAATTTTTCTATAAATCAAAATCTAAATTTAAATTTTTAAATGAAATTTGAATAAATTAATTCAATTTTTGTTGATATATTACCTAAAGTGTTTTATTGCAATCTCGTACATTGACTGTGGTTTTACATTTTAAAAATTACTTCATATTTTACGTAAATTTATCTGAAAGGATGATTTAATTTGATTTATTATATATATAATTTAATGTATATACAATGTATGTTTAAATTTAAATTTAGAGACCGGGTATCTTTTGGCATGTGAGACAGTATCTAGAACGGTGAAAAGCGTCTATATTTTTATTTATTTATTTTTGTTTGTTTTTGAATAATTCCAGAGATCTATAATATTGGAAGACTGCGCGTTTTATCAAGTGTGATCAATTAATTGTTTTTTTTTTTGCGATTTTCGTATTTTAAAAGTTTATTACCCATAATTATTTCGAATTTTATTTTAATTTAAAAATTTGGTAATGAAAATTTAATTATTTAAACATTGATTTTTGGTGTATGCACCAATAACCTATTATTGAGTATACCCCAAAAATGTTAATGAACATTTAATTATCTAACCATTTCACTCCCGAATTATGATGCAATGATTTTAATGCAAAAATATTTACACTACTTTCTAATTATGTGAAATGTAATAATATAAAGTGCTAGGAATGCTTCGATTAAAGTTTTATCCATTATAATAGACATATAGCAAGTAAAATAGCTAAACATTTGTTTTTGGGGTATGTACCAATGACTCATGTATCGTATAGACATCGTTCCCAGTGTCAGTGTCACAAATTTTTATCCATTATAGTGGACATAGCAAGTAAAACGGATAAACACTTATTTTTGGTGCATGTACCAATGACACATGAATCTATGCACCGTTCACAGTGATTCATGCACCAGTCATCATATAATACATAGCTTGCTTGTTTTTGTTTAAATCTTTGAATTTATTAGATCTTAAAAATAAAAATCCTTTAAGGATGCATTAAAATAAATGTTGGTCCATTATTGGGATAAGAGAATTTTTTTCTACTAACCAGTTACTACAATCTTCTTTTATAGTCTGCTGATAGTTGAAGCTTTCAGTAGGTAATCTTGCTAATGAATTTGGATGATGCATTAGTTTGTTTGCGTAGTTATTTGCGATCTTTTCAAGCTCTTCTTTTACTGTTTTTATGCTTAAGTCTTTGTGTAGTTATAAATTTATCACATACCATGGGGGTTAAGCTATAACTCGTAAGGTTTTTTAAGATTGCATTCTTTGTATTATCTTCACATTAGAGATAAAAGTACTTCTCCATAGCTGGTATCAGTATGACCTGATAGAATTTAATATACATAGCCCAATATACTTTTCACTAATAAGAAAAAAATTATGGAAAACAATTTAGCAACGTGGCTATTTTTAAAAATTAAAAACAAAACATACAAATTCGTCCAATTTAAATTGTATTTGAAATGTAGTGATGTGGTGACTGAAATAGCCTTTTCAGACTCAGCAAAAAAAATTGCACTTTTATTAGTTTCATACACTTTTATTAGTGTACTTAATATTTGTTTTTACACCGTACAGATAAGCGGTGTTTTGTAAGCGGTGCAGTTAATATTTATTTTTCACAATTAAACAAGAGCGGCTAGGAATCGATGATTTTGGGTTTGAAATCAAAATATCAATTATTACGTACTATAAAAGCATTTCATCACATCACACAATCGCTGAAGGTGGGTCTGAAAGGGTTAATTTATCAAGAAAATATTTTGACAATAAAAGAGTATGATGAGACATTAAACACAAATCAATTGAACAAACAATTTGTTTACATCAGTTCTACTTAACTATACTGTTATACAATAAAAAAACATATTACAAACACCCTGTTTATTATATTCTCATTTTAAAAGTGATATAAATTATATAAAGTTTTATTTTTGGAGAAAGTTTTTAGCCTTCATATATCCTCTTTTTATCAATATTATTTTATAATACTCAAGTATTAAAATTAATTCACCACCAACTCAAAATTATGCAAATCCAAAAAAAAAAAAAAAAACAGTCTTAAGATATCGATTTATTTCTTTTATTTATTTATTCATTTATATCGATTCGATTTCCAAACTAACAGGAATAAATTGCTTTTATTTATTTATTTTTTTTTTTGATTATTGTTTATCAATAATCTTAATTGGAAAAATTACAATATTTATAATTTTTTTCGGTATAATATTTTCGTTATTACACTCATGAGATTGTTTTCTGCTTAATGTAGAATATAAAAAAGAAATAATTAAGATAGTTTATTTTAATAAAATCAACTGGGATATTTTAAAATTAAAATGATCTTTTTTATTTTCTGAATTTGATATTCGGAAAATTATAATGTATTTAAAATGCATCAGTGAATTAATCTGGAAGAAAATGGATGACAGAATGAAGTTTTTATAACGAAATTAAATTTTGAGTAGATAATTTGATATAGACCCATCCTTAGCTTAACAAGTAAATTGACATAGAATGAGCTGAGCTGCAGGAAAACAATTCGTTACAGCTAGAATGTGTAAATATATGAAATCTTTAAATATAAAATCTCTCAAAACAAAATCTTTAAAGAAAAATCGCTTATACAATATAGCCACTTAAGCCGAAATTTCAAATTTTGTATGACCAATTTTAAAAGTATCAACATTTTCAAATTATTCTGTGAAAAAATTGGCTAGACATAAAAAGTCGAATGTATGATGGTAATATTCATTTTTATTGCACTTTTTTTTAAATATATTTCGTTGATTAATACTCACATATAGTTAAAAATTAAACTGCTACAATATAAGAGTAAAACCATTAGGTTTTATATTAGCATAAAATAATTAATTAATTTGCTTGCCATTTTGGTTTTAACTTGCCATATTGTCCTTTGCAAATTAAATTTATTCTAAATATTTAAGTCAGGCTAGTCTAAATAATTAAACAAAACAAAGGTGTAAATATTGTAGTAATATAAGCTCTTGAAATATAGAATTAAAATATAGGAATATAACATATTGTGCAGATATATTAAGACAATAAATAAAATAATAATAAATAAGAGTAAAATTAAATTATACAAAGGCTTATTCATTTTTGAAGATAAATTAAAATCACAAAATAAATTTGGATACAATCGCTCAATCGAGCAATGTCAATTTTAGAAAATTGGTATAGCAGAATCAAATTTAATATTTTATATAACCACTAATTTTAATCTAAGCTGTTGTATTTGTCTATAGAATATTTATGGCATGTAGATGTAGTAATTGATTATATTACAACAACTTAAGTTGGTGATGACTTACATCAACTTAAGTCGTTATAATATAATCAATTACTCTGCAATCTACAGTTTAGCAATATACAGTCTAGCTGATTTAGTCGAATAATTTAATGCAATTTTCTCAACTTAAAAAACCTATATAAGTGTTAAGATATTTGTGGAAGATAAATTTTTGCATGTAGAATGCTATGGCAATATTTTATTTTTTGCTTATACTGCTTTACAGTCAAATTTAATATTTCGTCAAACAAATTAAACAATTTCTTTTTCAAATTAAACAATTTTTTTTTATCCAAATTCAACATTTTTTCTAATAGTTTGAAAATAATAAATATTATACATAATTCACTAGTACTAGTATCAGTATGTTACAAAAGTCTGAAAACATTATAATTTTAAAAAGATTTTTCTTAAAATAACTAAATTTTGCAATCCAAAAAAACTATTTAAAAAAAAATGTTGAATTTGGATAAAAAAAATTGTTTAATTTGAAAAATAAATAAGTTTAATTTGTTTGACGAAATGTTGAATTGGACTGCAAAAAAGTATATATCGACTTAAGCTGCTTTATATTATTTATTACCACACATCTTTATAGCAATTTAAATCTCAGCTACTAAAATTGAGATATACGGTATATAAATTTAGAGATCGGAACAATTCGCCTCAAAAAGTAAGCCCATTTTTTTCAAAGATGATCACTTTTTATTATATCACCATTTTTAAAAGGTCCACAACACTGGGAAAAATCTTGTTTATGTTTTATGAAAATGGTAATATATCTACTTTTTCTAGAATTTTTACCATAATTTGTTTAGGAACTAATATGTATTTATATGTTGTTAGATACAAAAAAAAAAACGAAAAATCTACTTTTTCCAGCGAAGTTGATAACAAAAATATTTGCTTTGAATTTTCTTTGAATATTTTAACTTTGAGGATTTTGTTTATATGGGAATTTTGTCTTGGCGATTTCGTACACAAATCTTTTTCTTTAATATTAGTGTGATTTACAACAATTTCGATTATAAACCGTGAAGTTATATAGTGTTTTAAAATAGGTTCACATTATTTTTAGTTTAACAATATCATGAACTTCTTTGGATTATTTGTTTTTAGCTCCAAATCACTTTCGTGTACAATTTTTATTAAACTCTTTAATGTTATTTTAGCTTTATATTCATTATATATAATTTGCAAGCCAACTACAAAATAAATAAATAAATAATATGTATTCTATTATTTATGTACTATTTTATCTACTTTAGATAATCTAATTGAAGTAATTTAAAATTTAACGGTAAGATTTAATATGATTTCACTACTTCTGTATTGTCTAGAGGAAATTTTGTACATGTTTTTTATATTTATTCGTGTGTCTGAACATTCAGTAAAATATTTATCATTTTCAAATCTTCTTATTTGAATCAAAGATCTTGCCTTAGTTAATAATTTGATATATATTACCAAAATTTCTTAAATATATCAAGAAATGAATAAAAATATATAAAATATCTTAAATGTACCATTTTTTGTACATATATACTTTCCAATTAATTTTCTGTGATAATTTATATGATAAAATAAAGTTGGAAAATACTGTAATGTATTTATTTATTTACATAGATCTCATTTTGTTCAGTTTTCCAAAAGAAAATTACTTATATGTTATTTGAGAAAGCATCCTTATGTTACCATAATAAACAATAAAATATACAATTTTATACACAATTTATATATATATATACTACTATACATATATAAATAAAAAACTTTATATAATATTCAATTCAACCCACAACAATTTAACCTCAATCAACACTTAACCAATAAAAAAATAGGAATACTTGAACATTTTTTTTTTTTTTTTTTTATTAATACTCAAAGTACATTATCATAAAATACGAATAAAAATTGCATCTTTGATTAACATACCACACAATACAACAAAATAACAACATCAATTCAAAATTTAATTTCGTAGGCTGACTTTATATTATGCAGATTTCTCCCAATAAAAAATAAAAAATAATAAATAAAAAAATAATTTAAAAAAAAAATATATAAATAATTATAAACAACAATATCAATTGAATTTTAATTTTTAATTTTAATTCAACTATCTACATATATACAAATTATATTCTATCTATAACATCATTTATATATAGATAAAAAAATTTCAATCAAATAATAATCAATTGTTTTTATTTCATTAAAATTATTATTTAAAATTGATTTGCTATCAATGTAAATAATTATTTTTGTTAATTTAGAAAATCACAATATTACAAAAATATGCAAAAAAATAATATCTAAAAATTATGCAATTTTATTATTGTATATTCATTCATCTCTTATCTTAGACATATGTATCTGACAATTACTTTTAATTGTATAAAGCTGTTATCTATACAAATTTATTTTTTTTTATTTTTTCTATTTGTAGAATTGTGAGTTATGAACAATTACAGATTTATGTCAGATAATTAAATTTTTTTTAATTTGTAACTATACTTTTGTACATAAAACTTTGATAAGCTTTATCCATATTGTATTCAATCACTGGACAATTATCTATCTTTAGCACAAACAAGTATCTAAGTCGTATTCTATAGTTTGTAGATTGTGTCAAATATTAGTAATAAAATATTATATTCTGTGCCAAATTTTATTGCGTGTGCCAACTCATATACTAGCGAAATAAAAAAAAAGTATTTGACAGTTCATTTTAAAATCAGTTCTAATCAGTGTTCTTACATTATATTTTGTAAACATTTTATAGTGTTATGCACGAACTTTTATATTTTGTAGCAAAATTGTTATTTCAAAAAATGGTTTAAACAGTAAAAATGAACCTATCAATCGTGTTGAAAACTTTCTGTTATGTCTCTGGTGATATAACTATACCATATAAATCTGTAAAAATAACTAAAATGTATGCGGTATTTGTGACTAATCCTCTTCACTATAGTTTTTATTTAACGTTGAAGTATTCTGATACATAATTTGTCTAATCTGTATCAATTTGTATGAATATATGTCAGTCAATGAGCTAGAGCTGTGCCAGACCGAAAACTACTTTTATATAATTTAATTCCCAAATAAGCTTTTATTAAATAAATATTAAAACACTATGTATATTTTACAAATTTTATTGAATATCTTAATCGATTCCGGTTATTGCACCATCATCCAGTAGACTTAATTTTAATATTTATTTAATTTTAATAATGCTTCGCCTAGAGCCTACAACATATTTTATAAAATATAAATAAGCTTTTGTATAATATGTGTGTGTAGTTTAAACTAGAATAGGATGGTAGAAATAAAAATGAAGCTTACGAACCCTGTAGAAGAGATATTTTGAACAAAATTGTTGAAATTCATCTTAAATATTTAAAAATGAAATTAGGAATACATTATTAGATTTCAATAAAATATGGTAAGTGGCCAGACAATACGATGGATTTCAAGTGGAATAAGAGAATACATAATACTGGAGTTATCGGCAAGACAAATGATTTAAAATTTTTTCAAGGCTAAATTGAATACGGTTCCTGATGCGTCAACCAATATGATTGTGAGTTGTATTACATTTACATCTTATGTAAGACTTAGAGATATTTAGCATATCCTGGATATTATTTATTCAGATAAATAATAATCTAGTGTATAAACATGCATCAAATGACATTTCGGCTTTTGACTTTGTTAATATTGTCCAATTCGTCTTTATTAATTTTCTAATGTCGTAAACAAAAGTTATATTTCTGTATCTTAATATTTTGATAAGCTTTTAATAAGTATTCACAACGTAATTAATATCATTAAACACCAATTTCAATAACTATATCTTATAGTTGTTTGTAATAATCATACATTTCCTTATTAACATTTTATCATTGCAACTCTTTATATGTTATAATTTCGGAGTAGCGTGTTTGATGATTTATATTTTTGGTTTTAAAGACATTTAAAAACTATTTTTCACAAGAATAATTCTTAATTTGTTAAAAGATATAAACTATTCAAAATTAAATAATTGAACAACTTACCATAATTGGAAATTATCTTTGGATATGTACATAAAAAACTGTAAGATGTTATTTTCAATTTTATTTTTTATATATATATATATATACACATAATATATTATTATGTTTTTTTATTTTATTTTATTTTATTTTTTTTACCTTTGTTCTTCCAATTTTGTTGTTCAATAAAAAAATAAAATAAAAATTAATAATAAATTTTATATTAATGAAAAACTAAAATTTGGCAGCCCAGTATGACATTTTACGAGATAAAATTTGACAAAATTTACCATATATGAAAATTCAAAATAACTGAATATAATCATGTAGCATTAATTCTGAAAAAGAATTATTTGTCAAAAATGGTTACCATAAAATTGTTAAATAAAAAATTTAATTAATTAGACAAAATGATTAATTTTTATTTGAAAAATCGATAAAATATAAAATTTCATGTTGTACATTATAGTTAAAAATAAAACGAATCAATTTCGAATTATAAATTTAAAATGCAAAACTCGTTTCTTGATTACTAAAAAAAAAATATAATTTAAATAAATACGATTTTTTATTAAAAAAAATTAATTCAAATTAAAAAATATATCTGGAGATATATTATATATATATATTTTTTTTTATTTCATAATAATAATATATTGGACAGATTATTAATAAATTTAAATTTATTTATTTTTCATTAAATTATGATATATGTTAATTTGATTATAATTTAATAGACTATTATTAAAAAAAAAAAAAAAAAATTTAAAACTAGTCGGCCTTTAAAAGAATCATTCATTATTGTTTACTTTATAATTATATAATAATATAAATTTGGTGTGTGCTGCTACGAAATTGATTATTAATTTAAAGAGTTTTGTTAAACTAAAAAATTATTTTTTTTTATATTAATTTAATTAGATCAGCTTCATATTTTAGTGATGCATATTTAGTAAATCAATGCCATAAGTAGTTGTTTTGTAGTAGTTTTTTTATATAAGAATAGAAAAATGTTGATAAGTTCCTGAGTAGTATTCAAATCCCGATGAAATCCAATTTCCAATATATCCAATCCCCGATAAGGGTATTCAACAGGAAGAGAAAAGAAGTCGTGAAAAAGTAGGATACTATCTGTTATTTATTTATTTATTTCTTGTTTAGATCAAACAGATTACAATTAGGTCTTAAACTAAAAGAAAAAAAAATAAAAGTAATTAATATTAATTTAACAAAACTATTCTAAACTAAAATACTCTACAATTTAAAAGAAAAATAGAAGAAAATGGCAAAACTAGAACTACGTATTAACAAATGGTTATTAAGTGTGATGATAAGAAAATGTGTTTTTTTTTTTGTAACCATATATCTGTTCTATTATACCTCGAACTCATATATTCAATTCCAAGAGAATTATAGCAACAAATCTTTTTTAATTTGACTTCCACTTAATGAAAGATTAATGTAGCTTTTATATTTATTGCATAACATAAACATCCTACTAATGAGTTCAAATTTCCCGTAATTTGTTCGATGATAAAGGGCATTAAAAATGTTCTCTGAGCGAAACCGTGTACTATAGTATTGACATGGGCATTCACCATACTTTTAATGTACTGTGAATAGATTTCGTCTTTAATGACTTGTAGTATGAAGAAAATATCTGAAATTTCTCTTCTAGATTCCAAAGAGATTAAGTTAAGTAAATTTAAGGTGATTTTTATTGCAACTCTAAAATTATCCCCAATTTAGAATTCATACTATTTATATATATATATTATGTATGTAGAAATTATTCATTAATATAGAGTATATTTTCAATTTGTTTTTTTATTTTTAATTATACAAATTTAATTATTTATTTTATTATAATTTATTTTTTTTTATATTTAATCTATTTCAAATATTAAATTTACATATATATAATATACATGTTATACCATATATATAAGTATATACATATGCTAAAACTCTGCATAAGCAGTTGGAGAGTTTATCCTAGTTTTTTGAATTCATCAAAAATAAAATAAAAACAAGAAAACTCAACATTTTACATGATTTTTAAAATAATCAACTATTAGGAGTTAACTATTTCAGAGTAACAACTAGTCTAATATTTAAGCAATTTTTTTATGTTAATTATGTATATACGCAAAATTTCAGGAACCTTTTTTATTATGTACAAACTTTACAAAGTTTCAAGGCTTCAAATATCCTCACAGATTAATCTTAGATTAGAACATATAAGTCTATATTTTGTTAACATAAAGTCATTATTCGCTTTAGACCCTCTTGATAAATTTATTTTTTTACGTTTTAACTTATAGGTTTATGGGTCTACAATCTTGCGCATTTCATAATATGTCTTAAAGATAGGCCTTTTCACAACACACATAATGCAATACACTAAGCTCGTCATGTGTTCATAAATGATTTATACTTTGTTTACAGTTCATAAGCTACATTGCAACAATCATATGACACAAGATTATCATTATATTGTCATTAGCAAGACAAAGTCAGCTACGCATTCTGAATTTTCCTATTGTCAGATTTGTTTTTTTTGTAATAGAATTGTTTAAATTTTTAAAATCGCTGAGGGTGACGAAGAAAATAATTTAATTTTTATTGTAGGTACCTATTATTTGTTGTTTTTGATAATAAGATTTGTTTTTAGTGATATATTTAAATTATGGAATAAAAGTCGAGTTTCCTTTCACTAATCATTCGTATTTATTTTGCAAATATCAATATTTTGGAAACATCTTACTTCTTCATCAGTGTTTGCGACTGATTAATATTTACACTAATACTTACATATATTTATATAATTTGAACCCTTAATAATATGTTCTTTTTGTTAGCAATAGTAATTCCTTAATAGTGCTACCTAATCTACAATATCTACAATGTTTTTTTTTTTTTGTTTTTTTTTGTATAATTATTATTTATTAAATTTAACCTAGACTATAATTAATTACGTAATAACCCTTATGCTAGTATTTATGATCTTAATTCTACCTGAACCTGATTTTTAATTTCGATATCGATATTTGCTTAGTGAAAGGAAACTCGACTTTTATTCCATAACCTATTATTTATTTATTTTAAATTTACAACACTAATTTGAAATTGTATTCTAAAATAACTAATGAAAACTAAATTTTACAATGTGTGTTCATATAAACACTAATATATTATTGTAGTGTGAATATTGTAAACTAAAATCATGTAAGTCAGCCATGTATCAATTGTCATGTCATACTGCGTTTATGAAAAAGCCTGGTTTTAGAACAACAATTTTACCGATATAAATTGCGGTGACAATATTATTATTTAACAGAGTGTTCTTATTCTACAATTTTTTTATTAGTTTAAAAATTGGAGACTAATTTCGTACCAAATCAGTTGGTTATTAAATCATGGCTGACTATACGTATTCTGAATAAAGGAATATTTTGATTTTAAATGCAAATCTAAAAATATCCCCAATTCAGAATTCATACTACTTACATATATATTATGTATATATATATATGTATATGTATGCAGAAATTATTCATTAATATAGAATATATTTTCAATTTGGTTTTTTATTTTTAATTATACAAATTTAATTATTTAATTATAATTTATTTTTTTGTTATATTCAATCTATTTCAAATATTAAATTTACATATATATAATATACATGTAGAAATTATACGTCTTACTACGTCCACGGTTAGATTACAAGACAGCGACCAAAAATTTTTTAATTTTATGTGGTAAATATTAATTAAGTGGGAGTTCAGAAATTTGTAGTTCAGTGGTGTCGGCTGTGAAATTAATTATTTATTCTAATTATTTATTAATAATTAATTATTTTACTTATGAAAATAATTATGTAATATGTATATATACATATTGTTGAAAATCGAGGACACCGTGATTTTGAATCTAACTCAAAACTCCCTTCAAATTCAGAATATAATCTATGCATGTCTGAGGGAGTTATGTGACGGGTCATACCAACCCCTATACTATATTTATATATACTAAAAATATACATTAGAAGTTAATAATACTATTTACTATTAAGTAGTATGCAGTTTATAAAATTTATTGTTGCGGAGTACGTTGCTACTTATTATCATACTTAAATAGAAAATAATATAAATATAAGTTTAAAAACCCCATTACTATTATTAGAAAACAATTTATTGCAAATGATAAATTAATATGAAATCAGATATCAGTATTTATTAATAGCAACGACTGGGTTCGAGAAAACGGTACGAACTATATATCCTAAAATGCTTTGTTTCTATATTTTTAAAAGTAAATAACTCGTAATATTATTTTTATTGTTAACAAATTGAAGATCTCTAGAACTATTATTCAGAATTTTTCAATTTCAAAAGTTATCATTTTTAAAATTATGATTAGCATTAGTTTTTAGTGGTACATATTGTCTTAAATTATTTTTTTTTCTATTATCTAAATCTAAATTTTAATTATTTTTTTATTTATTTATTTATTTATTTCAAACATATCCGAAAAAGAGCTATAGGTAAGCTCGTACAGAGTTTATATGTAATTTATAAAATAGTTTTTAACAAAGAAAATGAACAAGAAATAATTTGAATGTCAGTGAGAGGAAAAAAAAAATTATAACTAAAATAAAATATAAATAAAAAATAATCATACTTAATTTAATTTGTATAACACTCCATACGAGTTCTCATATGACTTCAAAAAATTAAATAAATAAAACTGTTAGGGGTTAATAATGTGGTTAGTTGTTTAAATGTGTTATACAAATTACAAAAAAAAGGTATCTATTTCCAATATCCATTTATTACAGATAAGAGTTTAAACATAATTTGAATTAATATATATTGTGTATTTTTATGTTAGAATCGGATATAGCAAATATTTTTATGATATAATATCTAACAAGCTAGTTGTAGTGCTGGAGATTTGTATGGATTCACTTATATTATGTTATTGTACTATGAATGGTAGTAATGATTTATTGCAAATAATTATATACTACTAACAGTTAATTATAGGTCGCAGTCTAGTTGTAGTGTTAGAGATTCGTACGCATTCACTTTTGTTCTATTATTGTAATATTTATTTATTTATTTATACTATTTACTATTTAATGCATTTTAAGAGCCACATAAACTATTTAGAAAAAAAAAAATTGCCAAGAAGATATACTTCTTTTCTAAAATCCGGTATAGAATGTCGTATATGAATGCTGTAAAAATTTTTAACGTCATGATAAAGCCACATTTTGAATATTGTTTAACTATTATATTTATGTCATCGCAAGAAGATATAAGCAGATTACAGAACCTACAGAATCGTGCAATGAGAATAAATTTAAAGCTAAACAGATATACTGCAATAAGTTTTATGCATGAAACCCTGGTTTGGATGTCGGTGTACCAAAGAATTTGTATTAATGTAATAATTATTGTTTTCAAAATGAAGAATAACTTATATCCTGAATACCTGTGCAATAGATTGGTGTATAATGGGGACATTCATCATTATAATTTAAGAAATATATTTAATTTTAGACTTAATTACTTTAGAAATTAAAAAAATAATGAATAAGAATATGTTACTATATAAAGGATTAAATTTGTATAATAATTTACCAAATAAATTAAAATTTGAAAACAATTTGAATATCTTTAAAAAAACTGTTATTAATTATGTTAAAAATAATTTTTAAAAAAACAATATAAAATTTTATAAATTAGTTGCTAAGAATAGTAAAATTATACTAAATAAAGAATCAATAATAAAAATTTAGCTCAAACAGTTTAAAATTTAGTATTACATTTCATATATTAATTAAAATACAATTAAATATCAACGGATAGCGTTAGTGACTATCTCATTTCAAACTAACTGACTACAATTTATCAGACATAATAGGTTATTGTATACATACTACATACTACTAAACAAACTACTAACAACTACAAATAATGTATATAACTGTATACTACTAATAACTACAAATATTTGATTTATATCAATTTGATTTCACATATTTAATTTTTATTGAATTTTAAAATGTATAAAATGTAAAAACTGTGAAAACTCTTATATAATAAATTTAAAAAATTATAAATTATATTTTAGGCAATTGATCCTATTTGTATTTAATTAACAAACATGAACTAAAATTTCAAAATTGAAAGAACTCCAAATTTATTAATTTGTGGAAAAATCAATCAATATATTATGAAGTCATAATATAATGTCCCAAACATAGATGAATCTAATAAATCCAATTAATTATGTTATAAATTTTTGATTTTGGATTTAACCGCTATATTAAATTCCTTTTTATAAAAACTACTATTAACAAGCTTTTAATTTTTACAATCTATTTATTACATATATTTTTTTTTTTTAACTATTCAAACAAAGTTCAAAATTCGTATTTGAAATTTTTGGATGGTAAAGTAACAAAATTTCTTTTTAATTTTCAAAAATGGTCAAAAAACTCAATTAATCTAAATTTCAAAACACGTAGGAGTTCAAAACTCTTTTTAAACCACAAAATAAAAAAAAAAGACATTTATTTAAATTCGTTTTTTAGCTAATTAAAATTTTACAAAAAAAAAAAAAAAAACAAAAAACTCGCAAAAAAAAGTATCTTAAAATTCGCAATCACAACAATTTGCAAACTTAAATTTTCTACATGAAATTAATTTCAAAGTAAAGAATATCAATACGTGTACATTTTACGACGAGTATAGAAATAATTTTTCAAACTTGTTGATGGTGTGTTCTTTATTTTCACTTTAATTTATTTAAAAAAAAAAAATTCAAATATGGTTAAATATCTAACGGTTCTCTCGAGGATTCTCAATCAACTGTTGTTATTCAATTAACAGCGTTCGTTGATTATGATAATAAAAAGTTCCAAGTCATATAACATGACATTTTTTTTTCTGTTATTCTTTTTTTTTCTTCTTGTTTTTTTCTTGTTTTGTTGAATAACATTAATTTGAACATGAATGCTGTTTTTAAAATAAAAACAACTCTTTAATTCTGACTGACTGTAAATCACTGATTCTAGTTAGATATAATATACATACATAACCATTATAAAAAATGTTATAACTGCGCAAAAGTATATAACAAAATATATTGCAAGTTGCCATAGATTTAAAAAATGATTATAAATGTGTGAATGTTGGTACATAGGTACAGTGTTTTCTTTTAAACTTGAATTTCATTAACATTTGCGGTCACCTTAATTGGATTCAATACAAATTTAAAAGGAAAAAAAAACAATAAAAAATTTAATGTTCACAATTTGATTGCATATAAATGTATATGTATATATAGATGTACATAATTAAATTTCAAGTTTGAAAGAAATTTTAGTTCAAATTAGAATTAAATTGTTGAATTTTAATAATATAAAAGGATTATTGTAGGATATACCATATAGTAGGTAGGTGTATGGTTAGATGACCTAAATGACAATTTTGTAAAACAAGTGAAATTGGAAATTGTAAGTAAGAACATTCTAAATAAGAGTAGGAAAATTAACTGGAATTAACAGGATATTTGTGTAGTAATGATGAATCAAAATAAAATGATTGTGAATTGGACTTAATCGTGAATTTGAGAGTAATTGTAAAATAGAATTGTTGAACTGAGAAGCAGGTAATATCCAAAAAAAAAAAAAAAAATCACAAGAAATAATTTCCCAGCAGACCATAATCTTCAAAGATAAAACCCTCAAAGACAAAATCCCTAAAGGCTAAATCGTTAAAAACAAAATCATCAAATTTTTTTTTTGGAAATTGGAGAGTTCTAAGTAACCGCGACCTCTTAAGATCTATTGTACTTCCCCGTCCATTTCAGAATTGCAGGCTCATGTCCTTGATAAACGCTATTATTGCTTTGATGTCAAATCAGGCGATTTGTATCCCTGGAAGTGTTTGTATCTTTCAATCATCAAATATAAAAATTCCGAAAAACAAAATCGTCGAAGAAAAAATGCCCAAACTGCTATTACAAAAAAAGATAATGAAAACACGTGATAAATTTAGTATTTCATCCGCAATGTATGCAATTGCAACCGGATCTCTAAATATACCCAAAATTAGATATGCATTTGTGTCTTCCATAATAAGCCTACTGTTACTTATCTAGCCTTTCCAGAGTTGGAAAAAATGCTTGTTTTGCGTAGCCGCTGTTTGGATACAAAAAAAGAAAATATCTCCCCCTAGGAATTTGGTCTTTGCGAATTTGATATTTGGAGACAATTTTTCTTTTTATATATTTTGTTTTTGGAGATTTTTGTCTTGGGAAATACTTGTATATATACCTGAAATATTATTAATTTATTAGAATTGAAAGGGTTTTATAAGGTTAGAAGACTGAATTGAACTGGTCATTCATCCGATTTTTATGTTCTTATTTAAGCTCATGAATTGTCATATACTACCAAGTATGTAAACTTCTTAGTTTTTTCTACATAATGTAAAATTTCATTTCTATTTTTATTTATTATACAATCATGATTATTATCTAAATCGAGCGATGAGAATTATTTTAAAATGCGATATTAGAACCCGTATCTAAGATTTGCTAAGTACATTGAAATGGATGGATGTTAGAAGTAAATTGAAATACAACGTCCTGATTCTGATGTTTAAATTTAAGTATAATTTACTACCCAATTATATGCAGAAACACATTGAGTTTGTTGGTGGATATTATTATTTACGAAACAGGGGAGATTTTAGAATACCGTTATACAAAAAAAATAGCACACAAATGTCACTCATGTATAGAGGAGTACAAATTTTCAATGAATTACCAAATAACATAAAAAATGAAATTAGAATTGGTATATTTAAAAAATTAATACGAGAACATAATGTTTATATGTAGATAATTTTAAAATTAATTGTAAAAATTATAAAGTTTCTTAGAGACTAATAAAATAAATCTAAATCTAATCTAAATCTAATAGATGTTTCGTTGCATTTGATTAAATTTTTCCCTTCAAACACTCATCTTACAAGCCAATTACACATCAATGCTTTCATCATTTTAATTGTCAATTACTGGACTATTACAGATCTATATGTTGAACTATCAATTTCGTATCCATTAAGTTTTTATAATTTTTTGTATATTAATTTATATTTATTTTTAAATCCCAACCGAATTTTTAGTTTGACATGATTTAATAAGCTTCAAAAAAAGCAAAAAAAAATTTGAACATTATGCATGTTTATACGACTAGAAAAGTGGTAGAAATCTACCAAAATTTATGGGTGAGGGTAAGGGGTAAGCAATTCTATCAAAATTTTAAATTTCTGGTAGATTTTTGACGTTTACATTTTTTTTCTGGAAATATGTCAGTGTCAAAATATTTTTATTATTCTTTATTCACAAAAAATAAGGAAATTGTTGTTGACAACGTAATTTTCGGATCGAATATTAATCAAATAAAAAAATATAAATTATACAAATAATAATAGTGTTGAATTGACACTAGAATAATAATAAAAATTTATTTATTTATTTCTTTGCCAATAATTTCAATTGCGGCCATTTTGATATTTCAATAATCTGACAGCGACATTGGCAGAAATCTACCAGTTTTTTTTTACGTATGAACATGATGGTAGATTTTTGCGGCAGATTTCTGCCTCGTATAAACATAGGCATTCACACATAATGTTTTTTAATTCAGCTGATTTTGACTTTAGATTGATGAGAAAATTGATAAGAATAGAACTATCATCAATTATTTTCTCATGTTTCTCTAAAACATTGAAGTGTAGAAGGGATCTTAAGTGGCTCTTAAGACTCATTTGAATAGTTTTTCCAGTTTTTCCTGATATATATTTATTTACTATGTATTCAAAAAATAATGTTTTCTGATAGTTATCATAATGTATTTTTTGTTTTTAATGTTACAATGTATTGTTTTTACTTACCAATTCCTTTTATTTTACTAAAATCTTCATTTGTCTTTTTTTACAAATATCGATATTTCTGCAATAATATGTTGCCTTCTTCAGTGTATTGGCGTAATTATGTTTTAGTATTTGGCTCATTTTGCCAGCTTTCATTGTTTCCAGTCTTTCAGGTTGTTCCTACCTTGAAATTTGCTAATCATATTATTTTCGCTATTATCGTCGACAATAATTCATTCGTTTAGTATCATTTTGAGTGAGTCGAACGGATGATATTTTCAGTGTATCATGCTTCTTTCTATCTTTACATATTTGACATAATTTTGTTCATTTCTGTTTTTTTACCTACCTAAATAATTATAGTTATTATAAAGTAGTTAAAAAATATTTTTATTTTTATTTTATTACAATGGACCTCACTAGTCTAAGTATGTCGGTGTATTGCCGGCAACCTGTACCACCTATTCTTATATACCAACAAAATTTTTAAATATGCTTGTGTTAAGCATAAATACTTAAAAAAATTAAATATTTGTTTATCGAAAATATTACCGTTCATCGAAAATAAATTAATTATATATTTAGTACTAACTCAAATTATGATTAAATTTTATAAAAAAAAACATTGATTACACCTCAAATCGATTTTAATCACTGGGGGGACTAGAACTTGTTCCATTAATCCTACATAATATATTCAGCCAGTATAAATCACTTAACTCTAACTAAAAAAGTACAAATTAAAAATTATCTTCTAATGGTGGTGTAATAACCGTAATCAATAAAATTAGTGAAACATACCTAAAGTTTTAAATCTTTATTTTTAAAAATATGTCACCTAGAGCCTACAACATATTCAACAAAATATAATTTAAACTAATTCAACTTAATGACAAATTCATAATACCCAATCTGTACTACATATAGTAATTAACAAAAAAAAAAAACAACAAAATCAAAAATAAATACTCACAGTAAAAATACAACGTTTGACATTTCAGTTCTTTAATAATAATATGGTTTAACTGCAATTGGAGGCAATGCGATTCCATCGTTTTGAAAGAAAAAAAGAAAAATTACCAGTTTCGATGTCATTTATGTAAGATAAAATGTATACACATAGGAAAAAAATATATCTACATATTATGTATGTAAACGCAATAACAAAATGAACATAACTTGCGGTAGCTGGTTTTTTTTTTTTTTTTTTTTTTTTTAATAACATTGTACACAACATAACAAATTTTAATGTTATATTAGTTATGTTTTCCATAAAAAAAATACAAAAAAAAACAACAACAAAAGAAAAACAATAACATTAGAAGTGGAAATGCCGATTTCCCGGTTTTAGCTTGCCTTCATATATGTGTACAATGTACATTCACACAAACATTAAGGAATAATCTTATGTGTCACAAGAATTTCAGTTATTTCATAACTGTTAACTGAATAACATTAGAATTTCAAATTGCGTTTATTATTCTATTCAAAATTATAACTATAGGTAAATATTTATTTATATATGAATGGATGTATATAGATAGTATGTATATAGAGCAAGGAAATTTCACCTACTTTTTGTTATAAGAGTAGTGTAATGAAATTTTAAGATTTGGGTGAAAATAATTTTATACAATTTATTGTTGTTGTTTTTGTTATTGTTAGAACATGCGATTTATTTTTTTTTATAATTTATTTTGCGGTTTTAAAGTTAATTTCGAATTGAGGATAACATTCAATATTTATTTACATATTTTTGTTTTTTTTTTTTTGCTTATTTTTTGATGAATATTTTCAAAATGAAAATTGCCTTAGGATTATTGAAAATGGAGAAATTTATTTTAGTGATTATTTTTTATCTTGTTATAGTTTAGTATAATTGTATGTATATATTCAAATAAAATTTTAACATTCTTGTTGGTATAATAATAATAATAATTTAATACCGGTATGAAGTTTAAAGAATTTAGGTGAGAAAAATAAAATAATGAAAATTATTATCTTAAGTGGAAATTTGTTATTACAAATAAATTTTGAGTAAATAAAAAAAAAACTTGCAATTTTTGTATACCTTTTTTTTTCTTTATTAATTTTAAATAATATAAGTTACAAATATCAGTCTGATCTTATAATTTACTTATATTATAATCCATTGTGTGATTAAGGCTTAAAATTTTAATTTAACATTAATAAGTATTAAAATTAAAATTAACATTAATATGCAAATAAAAATAAAAAAAAAATTGTAAGTTAGGTATACGTTTTGAGCGAGGTGTTTATCAAAAATTTAACGGAGTCAAGTTGCTATCGCTTTTTTAATAGCTCAATGTGAACAATTAATATTTTTTGCTCCTAGTTATATAACCTCAATACAGTTTAAAATAACATTTATTGCTCATATTTTATATGTTCCATATATTTACTCTTCAATTAACCGTTTTGGTTTGAAAATTTATATAAACCGTTACTTTAGGCACATTGCTAGATTTTTTTTAAACTTTACACAAACATGCTTGGGAAAGTATAAAAACAAGTTGTGTTATGGTCTGGTTAAGCGATGATGTCATTGACTGGCCATTACGTAATTTTGAAAATTTGGGATGTAAATGTAGATTGATTTAATTCTAAATATTTTTTAAACTAGGACATCAATTAAAGAATATTGTAGCTTAAAAGCAACAGATTCTTGTCCAAAGCTGTATAAAATATTATATAATATTCAACAGCTTACATACAGGATATTTAACAAGAAAAAAAATGACAAATTTATGATTTTTTAGGATATTTACAAAAAAATTAAATAACTGTACATTATAGTTTTGCTTTTTTCTCCAAATTAGTGAGATAAACACCATAAAATATAATAATTTCATATATGAAACTATATATAAGAAAATTACATTTTTAACAAAAAAATTTTATTTATTCGAATCTTTGGCTCCCTATCAGGACCCCGTAGAACAGTTCTAGAAAAGTTATCTCCATAAATTTTCAAAGGACAAATTGAACACAGTAATGTTGTGAAAGAAAAATTCAATTAAACATTCATGCCTTGACCGATATTCGTATACTCGTGATCGTTAGTATAGTCAGATGGCATAGCTACTATGCAGGTATATGCAATATAGCTACTATGCAGGACAAATTTTTTTGTAAATTTTTAATAAAGACTACAAACTTGTAACAAAAAATATAGTCAATCATCATTATATTTAATTTGAAAATAGAAAAAAGTATAGTACAAATATCTGAATCATTTAACAGTCAAATTTCATTTTTACTCTTTTAAATTATAAATAAACTAGGAGCCCCTGTTGAGTAATTATAATTCAAGTTAAGCATTAGTTTCAGTATAAAAATGAATTTCTTGATACAGGTTTTGTTTTTATCAGAAAATTGAATCTTAAATATACCGAAAGGTGACATAGGCTGAACAGAAATTCAACATCTTATTATGAGTTCATTAAGGAGAAGAGAGATAAAATGAGAAGGTATTTACTGCGCATGTCCTTAAATGCTTGTCTATTATAATTATAGATTATTATCATAATGATAGATTAAAATAAAAGGAGACGTCGCGAATATTTTTTAAAATTATTTTTTTAATTTTCAATTAGAAATTTCAATTCAAAATTTCATCCCATGTAAGTATACCTAAGCCATCTTGATTTACAAAAATTTTAATATATCAAAGACCGCATCGCCAGAATTGTATATAATTTTTTTTTTAAAATAATTATTTTGTATGCGGTTGTTGTCTTAGATAAATCAATAACAAAATAAAATATATACATAGTACAAAGCAGTTATAAATTTAAAGGATGGAAAACAATTTGAATACGATTTTTTTTTATCAAACTTCATCCAATTTCGAGAAGTGGGCCCTATGTAAATATAAGCCATTTTTACATACAAAAATTTTAATATATCAAAGACCGCATCGTCAGAATTATTTTTAATTTTTTTTTTTATAATAATAATTATTAAGTATGCGGTTGTTGTCTAAGATAAATCAATTACAAAATAAAATATATAACTAGTATGAAGTAGTTAGAAATTGAAAGGATAGAAAACAATTTGAATACGATTTTTTTTTATCAAACTTCATCCAATTTCGAGAAGTGGGCCCTATGTAAATATAAGCCATTTTTACATACAAAAATTTTAATGTTTCAAAGACCGCATTGCCAGAATTATATTTAATTTTTTGTTTTTAAATAATTATTATGAATGCGGTTGTTGTCTAAGATAAATCAATTACAAAATAAAATATATATCTAGTATAAAGTAGTTAGAAATTGAAAGGATGGAAAACAATTTAAATACGATTTTTTTTTATCAAACTTCATCTAATTTCGAGAAGCGGGCGAATGCTAAACATTTTTTATTACAAGTAAATTATTATATAAATATATAATTGTATATGTATAAAAGAGGAACTTAATCAATGAAATGTTAAACATTTTAGTTTTAAATCACTGATTATGGATATTTTATTTTAATTTAGATTGGTATGCGAATTTTAAACAGTTGAATTTGAACGGTTAACAGTAATAAAAATTAAAAATTTAAAAATTATTCTCCTAAAAATACCAGAAGAGTGCAACAGAGTTTTATATCAGATATAACTGATAAATTGTTTATGAAGTCTTTACTTAATTGATTTATATACGAGGTGAAGTTTGAAACTGAAATTTATAATTGAAAAATTTGAAAAAATATTTATTTTCGCTACGTCTCCTTTTTTTTTAAATCTATCATTATGATCATAATCTATCTATCATTCAAAATAATAATAGGTATAGTAAATGGGTTGTGAAATGTTTCAGATATTTTTTTCAATTTACAAATTATAATTAAAGAGTTATCGAATCGGACTGAAGGAAGTTAGAGATGAAAGTTCAATTCTGTTTTCTATATTATTAATTTTATAAAATTTTGAATATTATAATGGAGTGAGTATGCATTCTCATTTAACTACTTATCACCAATTAAAACCAATTAATTTCAAAAGACATTTTAATTATAAGCTTAGTATTGAAATAGCTCTGTATTTATTTATTTATTTTTTGTTTTGTTTTTTTACAAAACTCATTTTGTTTTCATTCCGTGGTCACTATAATTTAATATTTGAATAAAAATTTTTAAATTTCTATTAACATTTTTAAACTTAATTTTTTTTATTTGAAATTTTTGTTTTTTTTTTTGAGTACTGAAAGTCAATTAAAAAACTAGAGGAAAAACATTTTTCATTTTCACAGTTCAGCAAGCTGTACAATCGTGTGAGAAAAAAAAAATGTGTACAGAAATTTCTTTTTTTGTTTGTATTTGATTATAACTAGTTTTATAGAAGAATACAATTTTGCAAAGTTATTGTTTTTGTATTTTTATAACAATACTAACCATTTCATCAACTTCATGTCCAATATCAGTTAATTGGATCGGAAGAGAAATAAAAAAATACATGAATACATCGAAACGTAAATTCAAATATTAAATGCGTAATTTAACCATAACATTTTGTTTTTGTTTCTGTTACTTTTTTTTTTTTTGTTTTTAAATTGAAAAACTATGGCATAGTAAATTTCTAGAGTTTTTAATTTCTATAATCATTTTTTAATTTTTATTTTTTAATCAATTTTATTTGTGGGTTTACTTCACTGTGTTTTTAATTAAATGAAAACAATGAGAAATGATTTTTTTTATATCTACTCAAGATGAAAGTGTATTTTCGGGCAGTACAGGATATTTGATGGACTTTAATATTATAATTAAAAATACAAATTAGTGAAAATAATATAGTGATATGGGTGGTCTATATAGGATAGGTTAGGTAGGCACTTATAAATTTCCTAATCGAATAATTTCATTTTTATACCATTGTCAGTAATTAGGTAAAAATATCACATATCTTGGATTAGATATTCTGCACTATGATTGAGCAAGTGTTAAATTTATTTAAAGCAAGTAATTATATTATAACTATTAAATGTTATAACTATATTTTTATAATTAATATGTATAACCATAAAATAACTAATATAACTGTTAAATGTTATATAACTATTTTTATAGTTATAATAGATTTTGCGTTGAAATTTTGGTCGATGTTTATAACTCAAAGATGTATTAATAACATCTTTTAATAAGATATAAAATCAATAAAAATTTATTTTTATAAAATTTTGTAGTATAATAACACTATAGGTAGTATAATAACACTATAAATACCTAATAATAACTATAGGTAGTATAATAACACTATAAATACCTACTGATGAGTGCAAGTACTGTTATGATGAACGTAAAAGCTCCTAAAAATAGTTTTTAATTATGTTGTAGTTATTTTAACTATTGAATATATTTTAAAACACAGGACAGTACACTACATGTATATATAATTTTGTCAATTTTTAGTAAATTATAATTAATTTTTAAAATAAAATCAATTATTTTCAATAAGTTGAACTGTTCCAAATGAAGACCACAACATTGTTAAATTTACTAAGGCATACAAACTAAGATGGACAGCACATATTGTCAGGATGAATGATTAAGAAATGCAAAATAAAATAATAAACGTAGTACTGTCCATTACTAGAGGGTAAGGTAAGATCAAGCTCAGGATGACTGAACATAATCGTGCAAACTGTAGAAAAGTTGCAATTAAAAATTGTGGATAGTTACAAAAAATATTTTAGAATGTAGGAACTTTTAATCGAGGTTAATGCTCACTCCGAGCTGTATAACAAACACATGATAATGAATTTATGGAATATAAAAATAAAAATAATAAAGTAAAATTCAGTTAGTCGAAAACACTGGTGTGTATCGAAACCACAAATAGAGTACATCGAAAGTTATGAAGTTAATGGGTAAAGGACAGTAGCACAAAATATACTGGAATTTAGGGCACTTGTAAACAAGCTTAAGGTTGCCCTGAGCTGTAGAACATTTTCAATATTATAGCTTATTATCATAATGTACAATTTCCCTTCAGAAAATCCATAATATCCATATAACTCCAAGTCAATGAGACAGAACAAATTTAATTTGTTTTTTAGTCCCTATGTAATGTGCCAAGCTCAAGTAATCAACTCATCTGCTGCTGATATAAGCATAATAATTTTAAAATAAAATATCTCTTTTCTGAAAAGATTTTTGTTTTTGTTGTTTTGTTGACAAAATAGGTATATTTTTGTAAAAAAAAGAAAAATTATACCTAACATGTCTGCAAGCTAATATTGGTGTTGTTTTACAAAGTTATGAACAATTAAAATGTCATTTATTTGTTGATGTTTTATTTTGTTTTTATTTTTTTTTTGTTATTTATTTTTACTTAAAATTCAATTCACTGTTATTTTCGTGTGTCGCAAAATGATTTATTTTTTATTTTAGTTTGTATGAAAGAAATGATTTATGATAGTTTTTAATATTTTTTTTTTTGTTTTTTTTTCTTTTTAAATATGGGAATTAATGTCATGTCACAAAATAGCTTTATAAGAAAGTGAAACCAATTTTTTTTTTTTCTTTTTTGTTTTTTTTTTAATGAATGAATTGAAAGTTTTTCTTCTCGATTATGTATTGTATATATATATAGATATGGTTTTTTAGAGGTTATTTTTTCACCTATATTCAAACAATCCCCAATTGAATGGGAAAAGATTAATTGAGTGAGAAATTTATATTATCTAAGTTAAAAAAACAAAATAAAATAAGAAAAACTAATTTGTTTTCTTTTTGTTTATATGTAACAGAAAATTTGAATGAAAACGGAACTAAGCTTTTCTTTTTGTAATTTTAAGAATTTTTTGTTACTGGCGTTATTAGGTAAATAAATATAGTTTTTAGAAAATTGTTAAATTACCCGACAATATAGGTATTAACGAAAATATATCAATTTGTATAGAAATATTTTGTAACACTATGACTGTCCTGTACTTTATATAATATATGAATCGTGGTCGATAATAGCTTGTGATGCGGACATGGTAATTTTTTTTCTTAGTTAGTTGTTTTTGAGGTGTATAAAATAGAGCATATTTAATGTCTAAACGTGTAGATGTTGTCTGTTTTTTACATATAATTTTTACGCCATTATTATATGTATGTATGATCTATATAGTATAATCTAACATATTATATTTAATAGATATTATGTAATGATGAAAAGGGGGTGTAACACTTGGCAAAACTTAGATGACAAACATCTGTTTCACCTAAGTCCATTTAGTAAAAAACTCACAATTCAAAAAATCAATTAGCTATCAGAATTTTTATATATGGATATATTTTATTTATGTTATTCGATGTTATTTTAAAATTTGCCGAACAAATCTTTTATAAAATAAAAATTTTACATCATCATAATTTTTTGACAAATGCGTTTTTACGAACGAGTTTATTGTCAAGTGATTTTATGCAATGGGATGTTTGCATACTGAGTTCAAAACATTTTATTTTCATCGGACTACAACTAAATTCGGACTTATGTTGTATTAAAATCTTTTACTATGAAGAGAGTCAAAGTATTGTTTAAGAAATAATTTTGAAGTTTATAAAAAAGTATAGTAAATCAGTCAGAATAAAAATTAAAATTAAAAATTCAATGACACTATGTGGAAATTTTCAAAAACAGTTTTAACTATTTTAGCTAAAGAAAACAAAAGTTGGCTTTAATTGGTTTTACACACCTAAATTAAATTTGAATTAATATATTAAATCATTTTTTGTATACAAATAAATAAGTGAGCTGTATTTCTATGTTTTTGGTTATAAAATCAAAATATTACTTAGTATATAGAAGTATTTGATTACATTTCATAATCGCTTATAACTGGTATTCTTTATGTTGATTATCAGCTACTGATTTATCAGAAACATGTATCAGCTGGATAAACTGTTTACATTGAGTGATAATTCTTGGTGATAAATCAGTAGCTGGTAATCAGCATAATGTAAACCGGGCATTTTGGTGAGATTGACAGGATTAACAAGTCAATAGAAAATTTAAATTGGTCTAACTCTAATATATTTTTGTGTAGTCATATTTTTACCTAATATTCTGATTTGAATTACCTGCAATAATGAAGAAATTGATTTTTAATTATTTAGTGATTTAGATGTAAAAAATTGCCACATATTGAGAAGTATAGTTAATCAAAAAATAACCTATTTAATATTTATAACAAAAAAATTTATATATTTCATATAAAATATAACTTAAGCAAATTGTATACTTAATTCAAAAAATATATGCCGAGGACAACTTAACTATTAAACTATTTTTATCACATTTTATATAGCATGGCTGAATGTCATTTTATAGGGGTTTTGTGATTTGACTGCTAACATGTTAGTCATTGATTTGTATTCTACTCGTGACATGTATTTTATATATTTTATATTCTCAAAGTTATAAAATAAAATTTTCGGGTTATAAAGACGAAATTACTATAAAAAATATGATTTTAATATAATGAAATTAGAAGCTTTATACTATCGTTATATTTCACTAAATTTCATTAATATCTTGATAGATTCGAGTTGTTCCATGTCCATTATATTTCACCTAGAGTATTACAGCATTTTCTATCTAGTAGTTTTGATATTCAGATTGATTAGAATATTAGATGATTTAAAAAAATAAATAAATAATAAATAATGTATAAATATTTATATTATATACCAAAAATAATAATTCAAAAGAAAATATATTGTGTAATTATTAGTATGCCAACTTTGAGTGCAATCAATTAGGATTTTTTATTCTATTGTCTTAGTTATTGTGAAAATGAAAGTAAAGATCAATTCTATTACTATAAAATATTTAATTAGAAAATATTATAATTTCCATATCATTTTACTTTTAATAAAAAGAACAAGTTCGATTTATTAATATTCAATATTTGAACATTGATACAAATATATAAATTTATACCACCATTGTATCCATAAAAATTACTTATTTATAATAAGAGTATATAATAAACAAAGTATTTTTAGGAATTGTTTCGTTTATCATAACACTACTAGAACTCATCAGTAGGTATTTATAGTGTTAGACTACACCTATACAACTCCTGATGTTTATTTTTATTGATTTTATAACTTATTGCAAGATGTCATTAGTACATCTGTGAGTTATATTACACAATTCTATTAAATTAAAAATGTCAGACCTTTACTAATGAATTTACAGAACAATTATAGTTGATGAACAATTTTTTAATCCAGTATAAATCCACATTATTCTAATTCAAGACTTATTTCGAAGAATATTAGCTAGTTTTTTTATAAATCTTTATTTTTCTTTTTTGTTTGTCAGAGCGCTCTAGCAAATTGCTTTAAACCATTTCATCCATTTAATTTTGAATTTCACACTTTTAAAATCCAAAAACCTAATTGCATTAGGAAAATTTTATATTTTTGAACTGTCTATGAAATAAATTACTTAATATATATTTTAATATAAATTACATAAAAGTATAACGACTTTAAAAAAATGTTTACCTTAAAAGTACAAAACATCATTTTTTTTTTTTTACAAACAAATCCGATTACGTTTACTTCATTTCATATTTTTATACTACTAAATGTTATTTAACATCTTCCTTGCTCAAAATGTTGTCTCAAAAAAAAAAAAAAAGAAAAACAAAATAACCAACTATCTTTAATGAGTTATAATTACGAAAATACCGTTACCATAAAGAGTTTAGTTAGACTAAAGAAAATTGTTTTTGATGTTTTCATTTTTGTTAAGAAACAGACCTGTAAATATTTCGTTAAAAAACTATTAAATATTTTTAATAGTTAAGATAATTTTTATATATACCCAGCTGAGAATATGTCAGTTATAATAATTTGTAATAATATTTGAAATATATATATATATCTATATATATCTTTATGATCTATATATATACATTTTGTTTTGTAAATCTGTGACATCATCATTACTAAATTATAACTGTTTAAGAAAATATATAAAAAAAATAAATTGGTTAAAAAATGACTTAATAAATAGTACATTTTTGACCATTTAACTGCAATGGACTCTGAATTAATAATTTTATTTGGCTCAACACATTACTTTAATACAAAAATAATTTTTAAGTTGAAAACATATTTGCCTTCATTGAATCCAATTTTTTTTTTTGTTAATTTGTTAAGCAAGTTGAATTTTAAATTATTTTAAAAATATAATTTTAAAAAAAGGGTAACAAGTTTCCTAACTATCCTGAGGCAATAATACGAACTGACAACATTATACATTTTTGAATATACAATTGAGAATTTTTGGAAAGCTTAAAAATTATAATACTGATGTATTGTAAATAATGCAAATTAATGCAATCGATATTTTTATTGAATTGGAAAGTCGTTACGTTTTTTTTTTTGCAAATTTTAATCGTTTGGGAACAAAAATGATAATTTTGAAAAATTTTGTATCGAACGACACGAAATAAATTTTATTCCAATGAACGAAATCGAAAATGAACAAAAAACTATTTTTTTTCTTTTTGGGATATTATGAAAATCAACCTTTGAAGTACAAATTTTAAGCTTAAAGTCTAATAAAACCTCCGCAATACAAATTTCAAGTTTTAAATTTGTTATCCTGCAAAAGTTAATGAATCCTGCCACCAATATTAAAGTAAAATTTTTTTAGGAACTTTTGATTTATTTTTTGTTTTGTTCAGGTACCTTCCTACAAACTGCATTATTTATTTTTAATTTATTAATCGATTTTTGTTTTAGTAATATTTCAAGTTAAATAATTTAATTATTGTCAGGTTTAAAGTTCACTAATAAAAATTTGTATTTCGGAAGCAATATTCTTCCTTCATCAGTACTTCTGAATTGTGACTAACTAATTTTCGTCCTTCTTTTCGTATAATTATTAGTAATATTCAGGTGCACTTACAATAATTAAATTATGCAATAATTAGCTTAATTTATATGAACACTAAAAATCCATCTTAAATTCAGAATAAAAATATTTTTGCTTATACTGTTCATCTGAGGGGCATAGGTCTGATAATTTCAATTGTTACATTTTTACAAAGTTAATGATAGTTCGAGTGTTATTTTTTCGTCTTGTAGCATAGACATCACCGATCGTCTTAAATTAGGTATCACCTATCATTCACAGTATCGGTAGAGAGATGAATGTTGTATTTGAATTCATTCACATTTTTAAATTTTTATGTTTGGGGTCCTACCGATTAGACTATTAATGTCTTTAAAAAAAATAACTGACTTTTATAACATGTATATACTTTACGTATATATTGTTATATACTTTGTGCAGTAAATTAATTTTTTTTTTTGTAATTTGTACATCTTTATATGCCTTAAATTCTGCTAAGGCAGTTAGGGAACATACAGAACACAGTCGTTTACAACATTATCGATACTTGAATTTTGTTGTTTTTTTTCTATGTTAGGCCAAAGATGCTTGCCTATCATCTTAACTTTGTAAAAATCATTAACTTTGTAAAAATGTAACAATTGAAATTGATGTCTATATTAGGCCAATGATAAGCAAGCATCTTTGGTCTAATATAGAAAAAAACAACAACAAAATCCAAGTATTGATAATGTCTTGTAAACGACTGTGTTCTGTAACTAAGCATCAAACCGTTGATTTTAATCAAAAATGTGAATACTATCAAATTAATTGAACCCATATTTCATTCATCACCCTTAACCAATGTATCCAGATCCGTTTTACAATTTTTACAATATTTTAATCTGTATTGACATTTTATCATTATTTATTTGCTCTAGCTTCAATTTTCTGATAACAGTCAAGCAGGAAGATGTAACATTTAGTACTTACGAACCGCTTAATTACGATAGGATAGGATAGGGCAGGATAGAAATAAATAAAAATCTATTAACCGAATTGGCAGTTGCATTTCTGTAAGTTAAATATATACTACGATGTTGTTTAGATATGCTCTAATATCAGTCCAGCCACTTGATATATTTGATTTTTTTTTTAATATTAATAACGAAAATTTCAAAAAATCAAAAATTTAAAATTACTTGGCAGACAATGATTTTGATATGCAAAAAATTCTATAGATTGCACATTTTGTTTTTTTTTTTTCTACCGTTAAAATAATTTAAAAATAATTGTTTCAAAATATTTTAAATATAGTTAAAAAACTAAACTAGTCCAACTAACTTTGGTAACTGTAATTATTGAAAAAAAAAACAAAAAAAACCATTAAAATTTATGATAATTACAAAATAATTACTTTTGCATAAATTATATTTAAACAATTTGGACATATTTCAATTGATCAAAAATTAATAGTCAAAGAAAAAAAAAAGATATTGTGCAATAATAATTATTGTAATAACTTAAACCGTTACTATTGATAATAATTTAAAAAAAATTAAATTATATAGTGAAACTAAACTATCTCTTTTTTGAATGCATTTATTTAGAAAATCGTCCATGTTTTTTAGAATAAAATAATTTTCTGGTGTAAATTCAGGTTATGTAATGAATGGTGAGTATGGGTATGGGTATAATAAATATACAAAGAAGAGAATTAAAATGAATTAAAAGAAAAAAAAACTTAATTTTGTATTCTACAATAATTTATGAATATCAAGATTAATGAATCTATATAGATTACATATGTACCTATTCGTATACTATACATGAAGACTCTGAATAATTGTAAAATGTCACATAAAATTATACGATTAGTCTATTGTTATTTTATAGATAATAAAAAATGAATTGAATTTCTGCATCAGAGTAAATTTTTTTTTTTTTATGTCATGATGGGTGTTCTCAGCTGGTGACATTGTTTTATTCTTTTAATATTTAATTTAATGGGGTTTTCTTGTTTTTTTCGATTGTGATTGTGATTTTTTTTTTTTTGTTTTGATGTGTAGAAACATTGTCGCATGTCACTCCACAGTCACAGATGTTAATCAAAAGTTATTTTTCTTTACTTTTGTATTATTTTGTCTATATCTAGTTTCTGTGAATACATCAAAGAATTAGTATTATACAAAATCTAAATATTTATATCGTTTAATTTTATTTGTTAAATTTTCGTTTTTTAGATTTTGATCTAATTTCGGAACTTAATGCTTATTAATATGTGGAGATTTGAATTTTTGATAATCATTTTTAGTGTATATTGTTTTGAAATGCTGAGAAATTTAAGAGATTTTGCAAAAATTTTAATTTAACTAGATTTTTTCAATTATATTTTTTATAATTCTTAAACGTATATGACGTAAACATAATAATAATAATAATAATTATTGGGACAAAAAAAAATGTTAATACAACTTAGAAGAAAAAAAGATAGGATACATTATAGAAATCCACAAAAATAAATATATTCTACACTATTTCATTATTGAAAATGAAATATTATTAATTTATATAAAATATTTATTAAATATATATTGTTATATCTCTGGGTTGTGGCTATATTATATGTATATATATTTATAATAAAATTAGTTTTATATTTAATATGCTGGTTGTCATCAGTGTGTTACATTAAATTATAGCTAGGGAGTTGCCAGACAATGTAATATATATTAATATTATAATCCTTAACTGTATAATAATAATAAATGGATAAAAATGGAAATGTGGGATATATCATGTATAGCAAAATAAATTTCATGTAATATTATGTTCATACTCAACATAAAAATTAAAAGAATTGGTAATTAATTTTGGTAATGAACAGGAGTGGAATTTTGTAAGTTGATGATATGCTTGCCCCCAAAGTTAAATTTTCTTCAGGTCCTTCAATTGACAAAATCGCAGCAATGCCAAAGTTCTATAATAGCCAGAATAATACGATTTTTACATATATTATCTGTTTATGCTATAATTATAGTGTTTATAAATTATTTAACAAAAAAAAAAACAGTATGGAATGGGGGGAATGGATAAATAGAGTTTGATTTTCAAATTTAGATTAATACCCTTATCATGATTCTCGAATCGAACGTAGAAGTAGATGAATTCGCTGTAATGCGATCATGATTAGCGAAGCGAACTTAATACGTTAGACAATTTTTCGAATGAAAAATTTAAGTGACAACCGTAAAACAAAAATAAAAAAAAAACATTTTGTTGTTTTTCGAGTAAAAATGGAGGGGAGGGTAAATTTAAAAAAAAATGTGAGATTATTTACAAAATTTATGAATAATATAATAATATGATATTATTTGCAGCTATAAAAAAAAAGTTTGATAAGCTGGTGCAATTGAGAGAATAATGATTAGGCTTGTGGGAACAGCAAATTGGAATAAAAGTGCATTAAAAGTGTTGTGGAATCGATTTACAACCGAATTAAATGTATTAGGATCTTCAAAACGTGAATTCAAAGAGCGGAATAAATCATTGTTTATTTGTTTATTCGTCTATGTACTGCGTGTTGATAATAGTATGATTACAGGTATTGCAAAAAAATATATATATATAAAAACAACAGGCGTAGGAACAAGTTGTCGATGCTCTGTTGAGCAAAGAACAAAATCCAGAGAATCAAAATTAATCTAGAGAGCCGTTCTAAGTGTTGTTACAAATTCAAATACACTTGAAGAAACCTAAAATAAAAAATAGCAGTCAATATATCCGAAACAATCGAAACTCTTAATTATTGCCAGTGATAATTTCCTTCATCGTACTACACAGACTAATTGGTAATATATTCCATTTGTTTTAAATTCTAATTTAAGGCTTCGATTTATGTTTCACTGAATTTAAAATATGAAATAATGCATCTTTATTCAACTGAAAGTTTTTTATTAATCTGTCAAAATATTTAATTTTCAAGTGTTAGGTGCAACGACTTTTCCACAGCGAATAAATTTATTCGCGAATCGTGATCACATTTACGCGAACGTTCGACTAGCATATTCGCTTCGACTCATATTCGATTCGAGAATCATGATAAGGGTATAAAATACGCAACTGACAAATTTCAATCAATTCGATATTTCGTTTTTATGTTCTAGAGTTACATTTTTGTACATTAAATACGATACTGCAACTTTGAATTTTTTCGTATTGAAAATTTCGTATTTTTATCCAGAAAATAGACTAAATGTGATTTTTTTTAAAATTGCAATTGGACTGTATTATATTTTGTTTCATATTACATTCATTGGGGGATTTAAAACCTTTGTAATTGCTTATAATTTCTAAATAAATCCACCCTTATTACCCTTTAAAAATATCATTTTTTATCAAGTTTGGCTTATAGAATTTTAATTTTTTTTTCAAACAAATTCTCTCTTCTTATCTTCTTTTGATGGCACAACATTCTAAGTCGAGTTTTGTCCTATTTTCCTACTCGGAAAAATCTTCAAAGCCTTACAAAATCAAAGTAAAAGAACAATAACAACCATTAGACTGATACGCACCGCATGAACGTAAAGGAAGCAATTTACCATGGATAGTTACGATACTGGGTTTACGATTCATACCATAGGGCAGACCAAAATATTTAATGAAAGAATATATTCGATAAGTTTAATTGACAGTGGATTTAATTTTCTATATCATAAATCTAATAGAAGTTAGAGTTATATGAACAAAGACCAAATCCAAATAACCAATAAAAGATATTATTAGTAATATAGAATACCCATAATAATAACCAATAATGGGATACAAACAAAAGTAACAAAACTAAATTTAACTTAAAGTTAAAATTACATTTTCCTTCTTTTCAAATTGATTTGTTTTGGACAATCAATAATCAAACAACAATAAGATGTACTTGAATTTCATAAACAAATTACAAAAATGTTAAATGAATACTAGCTGGCCATAGAATATTTCGATCACTGAATTTATCCACTTTTTCTATGCAAATAACCTTTGATATCCGCATTTTGCTCCACAGACGGTGGTTACAGGACAATGATGAATCATATGGCCAAACAATTAGGTTAGAATTTTTTAAATGTAAATTTTGCAGTTCAAATTAGCAATGAACTGGATTTAGGAAAATATTTGCAAACCTGGTAGGGATATTTTAAACAAAACTGTTAATTAATACCTTAATTTTTTTGTAAAAAGCTAATATGTTTTAAAATTAACTAATTTCAATTTTGCCAATACAAGAAGGCATGTACAAAAACAAAATTCATTAAAAATTGCAAAATATTACCAAAAAAAAAAAACACAAAAAAGAATACAGCTAACATTTTAAATTCAAAAACTTATGACCAATTTATGACCAAATTATGACCAAAAAAACATTTAATTGTTGGATTATATTCAATGTTTTATAATAGTTTAGTATGCAAAAAATGCATCTTTGTCATAAGTTAACTATAATACACTGAAATAGATAATTTGTTTTACCTTAATCCTCTTGGGAGTATCGGGCTTCCACTTGACATTTCCATCGTACTCGATTGTTAGCTACTGTTTCCAAGATAAAGTCTAATTACATTTAATCTGTTTATACTGTCTAAGTAGTATAGAGATTAATAATATTATTGCTTATTATGTTGTATGAGATATATGAATATTCATATAGGTTATAAAGTATTGATTATAATTTTTTTTTATAATAGATAATTGGTTAATTACAAAATAGAATATACCGAAAATGTATATGTATAATTAATTAAGAACAAATTATTGAAAATATTTTAAAATTATTTAACTTTGTAATATTTCATACTTTATGTTACAATTTAACATGTTCCACAAAAACTAATCTTAATAACAATCAACTTGGTTTAATTTTAAATTGCCACACGGATAATAATCTTAATAGCAAACATTCGATTTACTTACAATATTTAAACAAAGCATTCATATTTAATTAAATAATTGATTTTAAAGACAAGAGTCAATTACAACAACAACAACAACAACATCAACAATTAAAAAAAAAAAAAAACAGTTTTCTTAACTCCTTAATAATAAAACAAATTAAGTAAATAAAATCTGTAGGTTTACCCTTAATTCATTTACGTTTGAAATATTGAATTTATTTTTAGTCTAAAATAAAATTTAAACGCCTATATTTTTTTTTTTTTAATAAAAATTGCATTAAGCACAGAAATAGAAAACAAAAACGATCGTTAAAAATCGCTTAAAATTTCCTTTAAAAACCTACATTAATTTGTTTTTTGTTTTTTTTTTTTTTTTTTTTTTATTGTTATTTTCTACCAGTAAAATATTGTTACAATTTACTTTATAAACTAATAATTTTCTATTGCACAATATTGATATAGCTAAATATATATACCGTTTCAAATTCAAACAATGTTGTCTTATAATCTTGGTAATTTTTCTTAATGAAAAAAAAAAACAAAAACAAAAAAAAAATAATAATAAGGAGCCAGGTAAATGGTATAATAATATGGGGAAAGAAAAGTTTATTTTTCAATTTGAAAACTGAAATCTTCGATCAATTGTCTGTGTATATAAAGTGATTAATTGAAAATAGATTTTCTATGTTGTACATTATACAAGTTTGAGCATTTGAGGGTTAAATTTTTTTTACAGTTTGGATTGAAATTAATTTGTTTTCAGATCAAAATTAAATCAAAAGAGTAATAAGAAGCTTAAAATGTAATTTTATGTTGTTTATTATTTTGGTTTCTTAATTTTATTTGAATTCAATCTATAGATAATTTGTACAGTAGTTTTTGTATCTTACGTAATTTTTTTTTTGTTTTTTTGTGATTGAGTTTTTGATTCAAATGTAAAATTAATTTTTTTTTCTTTTGTTTTGTTCAAAGTGCAAAATTTTAATTTTAGATTTGTTGCTGCAATGTTGATATAAAAAAAAAAAAATATATTAGAATTTTATTTTAAATTAATAAAAGTGTTCATTAAAATTGAAATTTTTAATTTAAGGTATACATATTAGGTGTATGTAGGTTTATTACATGTTTGTGATAGTGATTAATTCATGTCAAATAAATTATTAATATTGTTACAAAAATTCGATATAAAATGGGTTGAAATTTATAATTAAAAATTTTATTTGTTTAAAAAAAAAACAATGTAAAGGTCTTTGATAATATTTTTTTAATTAATTTATATCTTTATTTTATGTTATATATATAATTCCAATATTTGTATTATATTCATTAAAATGATTTGTCATAGTTTGAGTAAATGGAATATATAAAAAAAATAAACTAATATTTTATTGAATATATTGAAGACTTTGGAGCTCTGAGGACATGATAAGACTTAAAATAAAAGCTATTTTTCAACAAATATACCTACTAGTTCCAAAAAACAATTTATGTTTTTAAGTCCAAAAAATAGGTGATTTATGTCTGAGTATAGGGTACTACTATGTTATAAACTAAAATAATGAAATCTTTTGATTTGTTTCACTAAATTGTTCATAAAATATTTTTTTGTGATTGTGCTTTACCACATCTGTAAACAGATTAAACTAATACACTTCTGTTAATATTTATAATAATTGTACAATAACATGCACAATAATACTAATTTTACTAGATATTTTTATTACAACTACAAGGGTTAACTATATATAGAAAATTTAAAGAAAAAAATATGCAATATTAAAGATATTCATTGTGGTGAAGTGGATGCTAAATGGATTATACTACAGTCGTTATAAAAAATGGTGTATCTGCAAATTTTTCAAAATTGAGTTACATACAAATTCGGTTTCTACAAATAGATTTTTAATATATTGTTTAAGCTAGCAAATCGTAAATAGCCTTTAAATAGAATTTTTATGAATATCAATAATCGTATTTATTGCAAATATTGTTGTTTTCTAATGTTAGAAGCCATAATTAGATTGTGTTTTACGGAAAAAGGCTGTATTTAATTAACTTTGCAGTTACGACGACTAACTACCTTAGAAATATAAATTTTATTTTGCATAAATACGTCATAAATAATTTTCAAAAATTTTACCAAATTTCATATGATAATGACGTTAATTCTGGGTCTTAATAATGACAATATAGATATACTAAAATAAACAGTTATGTGATAATTAGAATAAAAATAAATTTACTTAATATTACAAAATACATGTAATGCCTGAAGTCAAATGAAATCGACACGAAATTGTGGTCCTAGATTGTCGATATAGAATGTTGTATATAGCATATTCAATGAATGCAACATTTTCATATTCAAACAACAATTCATGAAATGTCAATGTGACATTGAATAATTTTGAATGTTGAGCAAATTTTTGTCATAATTGTAGTGTCGTACTATTTGCTATAATGTCATAACAAATTTTAGATATTTTGTCGACATACAATGTTGTGTCGTTTTCATTGCACTTCAGGCTTTTTAAGGCAAAATGTCCTATGTGTCAAAACATTAATTTAAAAATTAAAATTGATTTCATAATTGACTTTAAGTGACAAAAATTTGTATTCATACTTAAAACTTGAAAATGTGTATTTTTGTACTTGCATATTCTATCGTTGATGGCAATTTTAAAATTAATTTTTAAATATAAATTTAAATTTATTCTAAATAATTAAATCAAATAGTCTAAATAAGTACAAATCAAATGCGTAAATATTCTAGTAATATAAGCAATTAAAATATAGAATTAAAATATATGAAATTAAACATATTGTACACAACTACATTAATGCAATAAAAATAAAATAATAATAATAATAATAATATTGATAATAATAATAATATTAATAATAATAATAATAATATTAATAATAAAAATAATAATAATAATAACAATAATTTTTATTTGAAATATTCAAAATGTTTAAAATTAACTAGATATTGTTTGAAATAAAAATCCTAGATCTTATTTAAAATAGATATACCCAGATAGATATTACAAAGTATTTGCTTCATCAAATTTTTTATAACTAAATTGAAATTTCAAATAACAAACACAAATATTTTAAAATTAAATATTAATTTTGCATTATTTAATAATATTAAATATTTAAATAAATATTTCACAAATAGCATTTCATATCACATATTTCAAAAATATTTTTATTATTCCAATTTTTGGTATACATATATTCAGATAATATCCTGACATTTTTCTTTATTAACTTATCAATTACTCTCAAGTGAAAATGTCTCAAGTTTAAAGAATAAAATTTGAATTTTATCTCTTTTAAAATAATTCAGTTATTCAAATTTCAAAATCTAGAAGATCTCCTTGAGCAACACAAAAAAAAAAAATATACCAAAACATTATAACTAGGTCATTTATTAAAAGTTCTTTGACAATATCAAAAACTATGACATAATATTTATATTAAGAATTTACACCATTATTATTCTTATATCACATATAATAACACTTAGATTTTTTTTCTTTCCATTTTAATTATATATTATATATATATAAATATATTTTAATTTCCGTATATTTTATTTATCTTTTTTTTTTTCAAAATAACTCCATAAAGTCTCACGAGTTTGATTTTAATGCTTCTACATATAAGATTATATTCAATTGTCATATTGTATAGTGTTGAAAAAAAAAACTGGAAAACTGGAGGAGTACCTCAACTACAAAAAGAAAAAAAAACAACAACAACATAAATTATTGTCATATTTAATTAGCAATTGTATGTTAAATTCTAAATCTTAAAAGAAAAATACAAATTAATTTATGAATTGATTTAATAAGTCAACAATAATGGATTTAAAAAGTGTTGTTGTTGTTGTTGTTGACTATTGCAAAAATATATGAATTAAAAAAAAAAAATTAAAATTAAAATTAAGGTTGCAACCTACTAATTTTTATGCAAGGTTAAATTTTTTGAATTAAAATTAAGATGTTAAATTAATTATTGGCTTAGAATAGAGATGACATACAATTATTTAGAAAACAAATATTAAAAATTTTCTTTTTGCTAACTTGGACATATTAAAGTTAATTTATTTTAATAAGAATTGGCTCCAATTTACTTATATGTAAACTATGTAACATAGTACATTAAATAGATAACATGTAATTAATGTAATCTTATTGATTGTATTATATTTGTCTCTTTTTATCACATTAAAATGTGTATATATATATATTAACTATGAAGTTGAACTTATAAAATATTCTACTATAAATTGTCATGAAATAAACAACAACAAACAAACATACCTAATTCTAAAATAATAATTCGACTATAAACTGAACCTTATCGTATCAATTTAAAGTGAATTCGAACTCCTAGTTCTCATATTTAAAAAAAAAAAAACTTAATTCTAAAATAGAAAACTTAAATTTTTCAATTTTCAAGTTCCTCACTTAAGTCTTTCATTATTTTCCTTAACAATATTATTATTATATAACATTAAAAAAAATTGTATTTTGATTATTGTTAAAATAGATTTCGTGTGTCCTATCATAAATTACAAAATATTATTTTTATTTTTAAACATCATAGATATAACAAAATTTATTATAATAAGTAACTAAAAATTTACTATTCATTATTTAAATCATCGACCGACAGCCTTATGACAAATGCTCTTTATCTGTCAAAATTTGATTATGCAATTTAATTTTTTTTTATTTTGTTCATTTACATTTTTTTACTCTTATCGATTCAGTCTAATCGTTTGAAATTTAAACTCAATTTAAATTTATTATTTTTTATTTTTTGGCCATTTAAAGAAGAGTTTGTTCCATTTTTTTTTTGTTTTATTTAAATAGAAACTGAAAAAGTACTTAACACATTTCTACATAATAAAAATAAAAATAAAGAAACAAAAAAAAAAAAAAACAAATTATTTTCATAATATTTTTATAACATCTTATTATTATTATTTTTATTATTACTATTATTATTAAAATTTATCATAAATAATAAAAGTAGAAAAAAAAAATAATAAAATAAAA
Source organism: Argyra leucocephala (assembly GCA_963942445.1). NCBI lineage: Eukaryota > Metazoa > Arthropoda > Insecta > Diptera > Dolichopodidae > Argyra > Argyra leucocephala. The sequence goes on from OZ012680.1 coordinate 129,703,215, forward strand.
ACAATGCGCAATATACAGAAAACAAAACAAAAATATGCGCAATATCAAAAATGGTAACAATTGAACAATTGAAGAAGGTGAACAGCCACTTTTTTCTATTCATTATTTGGTACTTTTAGTTTTAAAATAACTTTACACCATCCCGTTGTTATTTTTAATTCTTTCTTAATTTTCATTATTCTTAATATTTTTGTAGTAAATTTATTTACTTGGATTGTTTTTTTCTTCTTTTCTGTAAACTATGTTTAGATATTAAAATTAAATTCCATTCCCTTAACTGAAAATTTTAACTTTTTGTTTAAATGGTGGAGGTCAATTTAATATTTCTGTTTTTTTTTTGTTTTACATTTCGATATTAATTTTTTGGTAAAAATTTATTATTGTTTATTAAAAATAAATAAAGTAAAAAAAAAAAAAATGTTTAATTATTTGAATTGTTATTTGAAAACTGAAAGTGTGATACTATTGTTTTCGATTTTTTTTTATAATTGTAAATAAACTCTGAGCTTTAGTCTGGTTTTAATATTTAAATATATTAATTTATTTATTTTTATCAGCGGACTTGCAAACCAGCATCAGGTTAAATATATATATATATGCATAGCTTTTATGGCCGGTGAATTACGGATTATTCTTAAAACCTATATTGTTACTAAAACCTAAATAAAAGTACAAAATGGTGGTACGTTCTAAGCTTGATTCAACTATAAAATTTAAAATTAAGTTTTAATCTATGCTTAAACATATTATATTTTATTTCAATTGCTTGGTAATTAATACTATTCCATTTAGAATAAGCCGTATACCAGGAAAAGCCATTGTAATACTTGTCGTTTCTTTATGTTCTAAGCTAAGCCTAATAAATTTATCTTATAATATTTACTTTTGCTACAGATCGGTACATCATCCATTAACAAAAAACATTTTGATATATTTGTATAATTTCTATGACTGGGTGAATTATGAAGTAGCCCTAAACAAATTTACTAGGTAATTAGCAGTCGTACATCTAGTGTAAGATATAAACCAGAAAAAGCCATTGAAATATTCATTGTTATATTTATGTTATAATCTAAGTCGAATAAATTTGCCCTCTTGTTTTTATTTTTTTTGAAAATCGGCGCACGATGCATTAACAAAAAACATTTTTATAGCTATATTCTAGATATACTACACCATCTACTATTCCACATTTTTATTTCACTTCATTTGTTTGCTGGGTCACATCTATGTCACCCTAGATGTGTTCTGCGTTTTGTTTGCTGGGTCCTTTCATAAGAATTTCTCGAATTTTATTTCGCCCAGGTGAATTTTAGGCATTGAGTATTCAAAGTCTAGATTGATGTAACTGATATATACATATCAGCTATATTATTCGAATACACTACTAATTGTACTTTATAAAGCTTCTCAACTAACTTTATGTTGTCTTTCTGAACATGTTAATGTAGAAATATTACGCTTAGCTGACAATAAAAACTTTGTTAGACGATTTTTGATTTTCCAGATAGAAAAAAATCTTTAGAAGAGCCTTCATTTATCTTTTTATGTTCGGGGTTTGACAATTTAAACGAACGAAACCATTTGAACTATGTTAGGTTAAAATCTTTTATCGCTCAATAATTTCTATTGGGATTTTGATTGATCAAATATATTTTTAAAGTAATAGAGTATCTAAAAGACTAGTTTTAATTTTAATAAAATGATAGGAGTGCGTTAAAGTCGGTACAGTTCTTCACATCGTTTTGCCCCAGAATATAGAATAATCTCTTTTGTGAACAGAAAATTGAGTTATTTCGAAACAATAGATCAAAAATTTTCCAAATAAATTTGTAAATTAAATTTCTTAAAATAATTTTTATACCCGAAATATTTGGCACAAAACTCTTAATGTACTCTGGATTGACCCAAATTAAATATTATGAAATTTTAATTCCAAATTGTATTAAAAGTGTTTTTTTTTTCTTTATTATTTTAATTTTATGAATAATTTATCTATTATTTCACTCTTTTACTCTCACTTAATCCAATTTTAGTAAAAATAAACAAAAAAAAAATGATAAGTAAATTTCATGTAATGTTATTGAACATGAAAATTTTATGCGGTGGTGCGTAGGCTGATTTTTAATTTTATTTTGTTTCTATTTTCAGTAATGTTTTAGTATTATTTTTGGTTTTTAACTTAAATTTAAAATTTGGAATTTTTAATTATTACTTTTTAACAAAGTAATTGACCTTTATTTCTTTAAAAAAATATATATATATATCTATAGCAATATATATATGGGTATATTTTTATATGGTTGAATGAATTTTGTAAACAAATAATGATTGTTTTGACTTAGAAATTTAATGGTGAGATATGCTTATATGGAAATTAATTTTTTTTTCATATTCATTTTTAGGTTAAAAAAATATTCTATTGAGATTTTTTAATCAAATAATAAATAAATACCAATTAATTATGGATTTATTGATGTTATAAATATACAAAAAAAAAAAAAAAATTAACTTTTGGGAAAAGAATAAAAAAAAAAAACTAAAAAAGTTAATAACCGTTAAAATTAGAAGATATTAACTTTCATATAAAAAATTAATAAAAATTATAATATACTTTAAAAATTAAAATTCAAAATTTCAATTCAATTTCGAATGATCATAAAATTTGATTTACGTCATTAGATTATTGTATAATTTCTGTGATATTTAAATATGGTAAAAATAAAAATTCGAAAATTCTTTTTTTATTACGAAAATTTTCTAAAATACTATATTTAATTATTTTTTGTTTAGGTTCTGTTTTTTTTCAAATGTCTGTAATAAATTACAAAATAATATAAAGACTAAAGAATAATTTAAGAAGGCTTAGACCCTAACAATATTGGTAGTTTATTAATTAAAAGTCGAATTTCCTTTTACTAGTAATTTATTTTTGTTGTTGTGATATTTCGACGATTAGATAAATCGCAAGTACTAATGAAGTCAATTATTTGCTTCCGAAGTATCAATTAAAATAAATTTTTAATAAAAGCAAATTCTATTTTCAATTAATAAATTAAATACATCATTAAAAACATAAAAACTGTAGTAATATGTCCTACCTTTTTAAATAAAACTAACTTTGTTGGTTTTTTTTGTTTATTTTTTATGGATTTGTTTCATAAACAAAATAAAAATACAATTAACTATTTTATAAGTGTTTTTCATTTATATTTAATTTATTTAATAGAATTTTTTGATTTTAGTTATATTATTTCACTTTTAGTTTAATCATTACAATTATATATTTCAATATTAGTTAACTTATTTTATATAAGTCTTACTTGCTTGCAACCTCTTTTGTAAGTATAAATTCCGCATAACAATAAATATTAGTAGTTTTCCAAACTTTGTGAGTTGATGCAAACAAAATTAATAAATATAAATACTTTAAACACAACATCGTATTTCCTACATGTAATTAAAAATTGCAGTACCATATACTTAATGTACGGCAAGTTGTTTATACCTAAGTTAACATACAAAAAAATATATTCAAAATGATTTTAGACCTTTTTCTTACCGAATAATAATAAAAAATAATTAATTCGTTACGACCTTACTGTCTTGCACTACTGACAACAGACATATAATATCGATATTATGAAAAGTAGTATGACAGATACAAATGTGTATAGTATTCATATTTCTTTTTATGACAAGTAAAATGGAAGATAAAAGATTTAAAATTTTGAATTGTATTTAAAATTTGCCTCCACCTCTTATTTTTATCCATTTCAATTTGATTTGACAATAAAACAAATTTTAAAATATTCAGTCAAATTCAACTGTTTTTTAGTACTAAAAATTAAAAAAATTATTGATGTATTTGACCACCAGACTGCTCTGATGAACAACATTGCCGTGTTGATTCGTAATATTATTATGCCTTTGTTCGTAATATCAATACTAAGTTTATATTGCAATAATATTAATTAATATCACACTATTAGGTGACACAAGATGTAGCTATATCATGATATATAAGCAATATTACAATATCGATATTACATGTCTGTCAGTACAGTATTACTGAAAGCCAAAAACATATACACTCCTGCAAGTTTCATTTAAACTATATCTCTTCAATATAACAGACTTAAATAGTGAAAATGTTAAATAACTAAATTATATAAATTTTTTTAAATATATTTAAATTAAAAAAAAAAAATCGTAGATGATGAACTTCAAGAATGTGATCTGATATGTTTGCACATTTCTGATATGTTTGCACATTTAACACACATATTTTAATTTTAACAAAAGCATGGGAGTTTTTAGTGCGTTAAAGTCGGCACAGTCCTTCATTTCTCAGTTCTTCCCCGGTACTTAGAACAGAAGTAGAAGCTTCTTTTGATGGATTTCTTCTATCTGAAAAAAAAATTTAACATACAATTTACATCTTATAGATATTTTTTCATTTTATCTTATATCTACATATATACCAAACGGTACCTACATAAATACTAAAAATAATATCCTCTAATTCACTTTGACTGTTTATACACAAATAATTAAAATTCTCAAAATAGTTCCTATCAATTAACAAAAAATAATTTTCATAAAATTATGTTTTCTTTTTTTGGTCTTAATTTGGAATAAAATTTTCAAAAATCATGACATGTTGACATGCTGAAATAAAATATTCCATTAATGTCATTATTTTTTCATTTAAAAAATGTCAATTTTAATAAATTTATTAATTTTATTAAATTTAATATACAATTCGAACATATTTTAATATAATTAAATGTTTTTAAAAATTCATGGAAAATGGAATTTGGATTGTATCCATTTTACTTGCCCATAACTAAATGAATTTTCAATAAATGAAGTTTTTCATGATTGGTTGGAAGTATAAAAATATTAAAATATTACAGTTGAAATTTGTTGATAAATACTATTATTAAATTATCTTCGATTTATAAAATCTATATAATATACAGAGAATCAAAAAAGTTTTCGTACATTTAATTTTTTATTTATTTTTGTGTGTAAAATAGATGCTGTTGCATTTTATTGAAAAAAATGTTAACTCAATTTTTTATGAATTTTATATATTATAAAAATAACAAAATAACAAAGAAGAACAATTCATTTTTCAACAATAAATTAAAAAGAAAACAAAAACTAACAAAAATAATTTCAAAAAAGTTTTCGTACACATATGCAATTTCATAAGTGGTATATGTATTTTTTCATACCAACATCAAAATTCAATATTTGGTTTGGTACCCTTTCGATTTTATAACGGCTTCTAAGCGATTTCGTATATTAGAAACCAATTTTGATGTGTCCTCTGCTGATATTTTTTCCTATTCTTTCAGTAGAGCAGATTTTAAAGTTTGTGCCGACGTTATTTCATATTTTCTTATACGACGGTCTAACAAATCCCACAGATTCTCTATGGGATTTAGATCAGGAGACTGTGGGGGTGGATTTAATTGTTTTGGTATGTTAAATATACACCATTCTTTAACAATTTTCGAAGAATGTTTGGGGTCATTATCCTGCCAAAATTTGAATGAATTTTTGTTAAGACCCATTATTTCCACACTATACCTCAAATTTTCTTTTAAAATATTTAAATAACCATATTTATCCATTATGCTTTCAATAAAGCATAAGTTACCTATTCCAGCAGCACTCATACACCCCCACACCATCACATTTCCGCCACCATGTTTTATAGTCGGTATAATGTTTTCTTTTTCATATTCTTTATTTGCCTTTCTCCAGACTCTTGTGTGTCCATCGGAACCGAACAAATTAAATTTACTTTCGTCACAGAAGATAACATCATCCCAAAAGTCAATTGGTTTCTGTACGTAGGTGTTAGCGTAATTTAGTCGCTTTTCTTTATTTATTTTTGAAATAAAAGGTTTTCTACGTGGTGAACGACCATAATAACCAACCTTATGTAGGATATTTCTCACTGTTTGGTGATTGCAATTTTTCCCAGTAGAATTATTAATGTTTTCTTTAATTTTTGGAGCTGAAGTTTTAGGTTCATTTTTAATAATTTTAATAATATCTCGCTCTTCTCTTACTGAAAAAATTTTTGGACGTCCAGTTCGTGGCTTTACTTTTAAAGTTCCGGTATTTCCATAACTTTTAATGATATATTGGACCGTAGAATGGCTCTCTCCTACGACCGATCCAATTTCTCTAAAGGATTTTTTTTCCAAATATAATTTTAGGATCAGTTTTCTTATTTCTAAAGTTACTTCTGCACCTTTTCCCATATTTTCAAACTAACTTTTTTTTTTGCAAAAAAAATTAAATTTCAAAAAATGTTTTTAATTTATGATTAGTTAAAAAATAGTTTACCCAAAAAATTTGAAAAACAATGCACTGGCTACTAATTCTGTTCAATATTAATAGAACTGTACGAATACTTTTTTGATTAAATATTTGAACTTTGAAATTTATTTTAATCGGGGAAGGCCAAATTTTGTGCTTCAAATTTCAAATATTGCAAAATAGTACTGGCAAAATATTAGAGAAATAAAATATAACTAGCATTTTTCAAAATTAGTGCAAAAAATACTAAAGAAAGAATATGAAACAATATAGATTTCAAAAATGAAAATAGTGAAAAGAGGCAAATACAACAACTATTCCAAGATTTTGGTATCCAGCAAATCATTAATGACTACACTAGGATAAGTAATACAAGTCAAACTCTCATTGATTATGTACTAACGGATTATGTTTCTAACATTGAAGCACTAGTAAATAAAAACTTTTCTATTTCTGATCATGAGGCTATTAATATTAAAATAATGAATAATAACTATGTGAAAAAAGAAAGCATAATTAAATACGTCAAATTTGATAAAGCAAAATTTTTGACTGAACTAAAAAATTGTGGGTTCACTAGCTTAATAAACTGGAGTAACTTAGATTTAACTGCTGAAAAATTTAGCAAGGATATAATAAATTCGATTGAAAAATTAACAACATCATTTATAGCGAGAAATGGAATACAGCGGAGTGGTATTGTAGGGAGTTAGAAGAAATGAAAAGAGTTAAGATTAGGTTGTACAACAGATACTCATTACTAAGAACAAGCGAGAGTTGGGAAGAATATAGGCTCGCAAGAAATATCTATAAAAGGAAATGTGTAGAAATTAGAAATAACTTTATAGAAAAGAAAATTAGTGCTAAAGCAGGAGATCAGAAATCTATGTGGAAGCAAATAAAGAAATATGTGTTAGGAAAGGAAGAAAATTGCATAAATGAAATAGAAATAAATAATGAAATTATTAATAATAACAAAGATTTAGTGGATAAATTAAATGAATATTTTGTTGATAGCGTTAATCTAAATAGGAACATTCCACATATAAATTATAGTGATAGGATACAAGAAATAAATGAAATATTTAAGTTTAAGGAAATAAATGAATCTGAATTAGATAAAATTATGAAAAGTATGAAGAGTAAAAATGATTTTAATGGAGTGAATATAAATATCATGCTAGAATCTAAGGAATTAATGTATCCTATCTTAACGAAAATTATTAATACCTCATTGACACAAGGAATGTTTCCAAGATCATGGAAGGAGTCCATAGTATTGCCGGTAGAAAAAATTAAAAATGCAAAGATGGCATGTGATTTAAGACCTGTAAATATGTTACCAATGTATGAAAAAATTCTCGAAAAAGTTGTGTGCTTTCAGATGGAAGAATTTCTAACTACAAAAAATATTATCTGTGAAGAACAATCTGGATTTTCAACTTTTCAAACATCTTTAAATTGGGTAATAAATGAATGGAAGTTAGAGACTGATTCTGGGAAAGTTATCATCGTGGTTTTTTTAGATTTAAAAAGGGCTTTCGAAACACTGGATCGAAAAATTTTAATAGAAAAAATGTATAAATACGGAATAAGAGGCACTGAAAAGAAGTGGTTCGAAAGTTTCTTAAATGAAAGATTCCAAAAAACAAAAATAGGAGAGGATGTATCAGCCAAAAAACGAGTAGAACTAGGAGTTCCACAATGATCCGTTTTGGGAGTAATGTTGTTTTTATTATACATAAATGACATAAAGGATAGTGTTGCCTTTTCTTCAGTGTCTTTGACATCTGCGGATGACACATTAATTTACTTAGTAGGGGATAATTTGGTAGACTTAGAAAATAAATTGAACAGGGACCTAGAAACATTATATGAGTGGTTGTGAAAAAACAAATTAAAACTTAATGTAAGTAAAACAAAATGTATGGTGATAAATTGTCGAATAGAAAATTTAAATATAAATATTAATAATGAACGATTAGAGTGTGTTAGCAGTTAGCAAATATCTAGGATTCATTGTAGATAAAGAGTTTAAATTTAATATGCATTCTGATAATATTTGTAAAAAAAATTCGAAAAAACTTGGTTTTTTTGGCAAGAATCAGAAATAAAATATCACTAAAGTGTGCAATATTAATTTATAATGCAATTATCTTACCACATTTTGAGTACTGTTTCTCGATTTTATTTATATGTAATACCGAAAACTTAAATAGATTGCAAGTACTTCAAAATAGAACTATGAGAATTATATTAAAGTGTGACAGAAGAACACGAATTAAGGATATGCTAAATAAATTGGAATGGATGAGCGTAAATCAAAGACTAAAATTTAATGCAATAATGTTCGTATATAAGTTGAAATATGATAGGATGCCGCAATATTTACAAAAGAATATTAGATATGTAGGTGGTTATTACTTTCTAAGAAATAGGGGTGATTTCAGACTCCCATTATACAGGAGAACCAGAACACAATAAAGTCTACTCTATAAGGGTACACAATCTTTTAATTTGTTACCCAATGCAGTTAAAAATGATATGGGTATTTCAAGATTTAAAAGAAAATTAATTGATATTATAAAGAACAATGAGATACGTTCTTGGGCCTTTACTTTTTTTGATATTTATTAATTCTCTATTTCTTCAACCGTTTAAAGGAAGTCATACCGCATTTGCAGACGACACAGCTTTTACTTATTCTTGTAAAAATAACTTTGATGTTGTGGTTAACATGAACTACGATATTAATATACTCCGTAACTGGTTTTGTAAATACGAACTGATTATTAGCTCTAAGACTAAGTATATGAATTTTAATATCCGTAACGCTAATGACGATAACTATAATTTGTACTATCATTCACCTAATTGTAAAAAATATCCTCTATGTCTTAATTCTGTTTCTAATGCCAATGATTCCTCTCACTGTTTTAATAATTATCAATGTGACTCAAATTGTTTTTTAATTGAACCTGTCTCTACTTTCAAATATTTAGGATTATTGATTGATTCTAAGCTTGATTGGAGCGGACACACTTTTTACCTTAAGAACCATTTCAAAAACGTGATTCGGCAACTATACTACGTAAATTTATATAGCTCTGCTAAAGTGTGTTCAATGGTGTACTTTGCGATATTCCATTCTAAACTTCAGTATGGTATAGTTTGTTGGGGTGGTACTCACTTTAACAAGCTACAACCACTTCTAATATTTCAAAAGCATGCTATTAGATTAATTTCTAAGGTTAACCGTCTTACACACACTGCAAGCTTATTTAGTAGTTTAGGTATTCTTCCCATCAGGAACTTATACCTCTATAAAACCCTGAAAGTATTTTTTATTAAATCAGGATATCTTGATGTGAGACATACCGTTATCCATAATCTAAGAATTAATAGCAGGAATTTAGTTGTTGTACCCCGCTTTTATAAGTTTCATATTTGTCATTTCTTTAAAATTATTGCACCGAGAATTTTTAATAAGCCACCTATTGAAATCAGAAATATCAGAGTTTTATCCGAATTTTTAACAAAAACTAAGAATTGGCTTAGAAATATTAGTTGGCATGAAGTTGAAGAGCTAATAAGAGTCATTAGATAATATTATTACTGATATATATATTATAGTATCCTGTTGCTGATATCTATCTATATTATTATTATGCAGCTTTGTTTATTCTTTTCTTACCCTTAATTTTTTGCTTTCGTTCATTTCTTTTCCTTTAAATTAATTTAAATATTAAATCTCGTTCTAAAACATATAGTAGTTTATATAATTGTGTAATTGTTTTATTTTCTTTTTGTAAATTTTCCTTCAATTCACTTATTTGTGAGTTTTATCTATAAATTTAATTCACATTTCTATATTCAACTTTTAATTTTAATATTAATTATTTCTTAAATTAAATTATTTTTTTATACATAAATATTTAACCAGATTAATTTTAGTATTCTATTTTTCTTTACGAATTTAGTTTTCAAATTAATATTTACATCTAAATTTGTTACTCCACAAATATTGAATAATTTAAATTGTTTATTTCTTGTGATGGACCATTCGAAACTTGCTTTTGCAATAGAATGTTTCCTAACTATTTTATTTTATTTATATTTTGAATTCTTTAGATGCTTTTAATTTAGTACTATTATTATATTTGTTTATTTTCTATTTTTAAGTTTTGAATTTTAGTTTTAATTAATTTACTATAATTGTAATGAATTCTAATATTTAATAAAATATAATAAAAAAAAAAAAAAAAAAAAAAAAAAAAAATATAAAGTATATTTAAATTTTATTTACTTTTGAAATTTTAAATAGTAAAAAATTAAAGTTTTGTATACGAATGCTTAAAATTAAAACTTTCAATATTCCTTTAAATTTGTAAATTTTGTTTTAAATATGATGTTATAATAGTTTTTTATTGAACTAATAAAATTAAAAAACAAAAAAAAAAAAACAAACATTACGAATTTTGTTTTTGTTTGTTAATGTTTATTTTTTTACTATTGCCACAGTTTTGACATAACACTTACTATATCCAAATTACATTAAATTTAGATTAAAACTTGTCTTCCACAATAGTGAATTTCCATTTTATTTCAGTGATACATACTGTCAGATTAATGATTTGAGCAAGAACATCAGACCTCTTTTAAACATAGATGAAAACTTGCTATTCGGTTGTACATTATATCATCACCCAGTAACGTTAATAAAACACCACCACCTTTGATTAGATAAATTTGAAAATATCCTAAGCCAGATACAAGCTGTTAGTAGAAAAGTTAAAGTCAGAAATTAATACATAATAATATGTCAATGAATACACATTAATAATTAAAAATACTTCAAAAAGTTAGGCCGAACTAGTAAATATCAAAGCTAAAAAAAACAACAGTTGTTAGTTGCGTTTTTTTTTTTTTTTTTTTTTTTTACACTCTACAGTAACTTAGATAGAATCACCTTTTCGTGCTTAATTAAGTACGGTACTGCAATTTTACACTACAATATCTACAATATTTCGAGTATTTATTTAACAAATTACTGGCTTATCAACTCATTAAATGATTTATTTTTTGACATTTATTATATCCCAATGGCAAAGGGTACTGGACCAAGTCGAAAAATCCATAAAGCATTTTTTTTGTTTTGCTTCATCGGGAATCGAACCTGGGACCTTTCGGTTGAAAGGCAGGCGCTCTACCAACTGCGCCACCCAGCGTGTAAACGTGCATTAATTATAACGTAATCGTTTTTTTACAGTCAAAATATTTATTTGTCGAGCAAAAGAATGTTCGTACTCCGAATTAGCTTCAAACAATAAGTTAACAAATAAATTTCAATTGTTTTTTAAACTTATTTGTTCAGTATTGGATTTTCAATAAATAACTGCAAAATCATTATAATTTATTTTTAGAGCCTTCGGCATAACTCAGATATTACGGTTCTGAGAATTTGGTTTAGTTTTAGCAATCAATATTCTCACAAAGTACTTAAATTGATTAGTTTACTGTTGGTTTTTTACTTGGTGTCGATTGCACCACTTATCGTTTAATAGAAGTAATAAGCTTTATATTCTACTAGTGGATTTGAATCCGTGCGTGCAATATCATTATTGGATTTGACATTGTATTTGGCATTGAACATCCACAATATTGTATTACATAAAAATATACAATATAAACATATGCACTCGACAGAAAATATACAATAGTGAATTACAAATATATAGGGAGTTATTTAAAGTTGAGATAACTACAATCAAATATTTCATCATCATCATCATCATGATTCTACAGCTCAGGGTGTACCTTAAACTAGTTTATAATTTTCCTTCATTCTATTCTATATTATGCAACTGCTCGTCTGTCGATTTCGTCAAACGATCTTGGTTTTGATCTTAGTCTATCTCTATCTTGGTACTAACCAACAAACACAGGTTATGACAATAAGCCCACTTGCTGCTTCAATGATAAAAGGAACAAATTCCCTCCCGTAATTCACAATCTATCTATCTATCTATCTACCTTGCTCTAGTAACAATCAAATGTTTATTTAAAATTATTCCTAAAATACTGGAAATCATATCGGAAATCGAACAACAAACCAATAGACAAATAATAAATTTTCAAAACTTTCATATCATATCGATTTAGTCCTGATTATTAGAATAAACTTTTTATATTAAAATAAAAACTGAAATTAAAGTAAATTTACAAACAACTAACAACAAAAAATAAATAAACAAAAAAAACAAAACAATGGCAAAACTTACAATAACATTAAATTATTTTCGAATCGTAAATTATGTACATGCATACATTTATCTTAAATTACATTACAAAAGTAATGGATAATTTCCTTTTTAAAAACTAGTCACATCCTGTATATTATGTCACATTTTACCCAGTATACTAAACAATACAACATCATCAACATTCATATTCAAACACGATATGTAAAAGAGAAAAAAAAAAAAACAAAAAAAAAAAATTAACCTACCTCTACCATATATCATAAAATTATATTTAAAACGTATTTCAACAAACGCAGCTATTTTCATAAAAATTTATGTTACGCACAATTGCCATAATAAACTGCAATTTAACCAATCTACAATAATATCTAAAAAATATATGGATGTATATATATATTTATTTTCCAATTTGAATCAAGTTCAAATTATAGGTTATAATGTGAAACATGATCAAGAAAGAAAAATGAAAATGAAAAAAATCAAAACTGTTAATATATATCTACAAAATAGAAACCGGAAAATTGTTTAGTGAAAGAAAATTGTAAAGGAAAAACTTCCGATTTATGGCTATGATAAAATATCAATATTTGAAATTATCCTGAACTCTGTTATAAATGGCGGGAGATAAAATATGTAGAATTGAGCTTTAAAAGACTCAAGATTAACTTTATTAAAGAACACACTTAGAAAAAAATGTTGAGCTGGGTCTGAATTACAAAATTCTATGTAACAAAAATTTTAAAATTCTGGATTACAAAATTCGAATTATAAAATTTTTAGTTACGAAATTCTTATATTTTTAATTTTCTGGCAAAATGTAAAAATAGTTTTTAAACTAGTCAAAATTTCGTAATCAGAATTTTTCTAAGTCAGAATTGTTTTAATTCAGAATTTTGCGAAATTCGAATTTTAAAATAAATTAAATATTGTATTGCCGTAATTTCATAACTCAGAATTTTGTACCTCAAAATTATATAAACTCAGAATTATGAAATATTCGAATTTTGTAATTTCAGAATATTTTGCATTACAGAATTTTGATATACGATTTCAAAAAAGACTACTTCGAGTGGAAAATTCATAACTATGTACTGTAACAGTTTTTGTTAAGGCTTTGACAGCTCCTTCTTTTTTTGCTTCTTTTGCAAACTGTCGTGAATTTATATAATAACTGACAACCTTTAGTTCGGTTCAAAATTTATTTACTTGTTATTAGAAATTACATAATTTACTTCTAATTTAGGTAGGTACGTACGAGTAGCTGTCAAAATCGGTTTAAACCAATTTCAGACTAAGTATAGGTTCATTGTGATATCACTGAATTTACATTCTACATATAAGTTCTACTTGACAAAACCAATTAGAGCTATTTACAAAGTGATGGACGCATTTAATATAGTATAAAAATTATACTTAGAGGCTCACCTATACTTTAAGGCTCACCATTAGCTTGGATATGTATTTTTAATTTAATTTTTTGTCTTCTGTTATTTGAATAATTACAGTTCAAAAAATATTTCCTATACAAACAGAATTCTGCTTAACAATACTCATTAATATTTTTTGACTATGTTTAAGAATTGATAATATGTATAGATTTGACAATATAATCTGGTTTAGGAATTTAGAGTTTGTAACATTTTTTTTCATATTTTGTTTTTCATTGTTTTTATTCACAGTTTGAACTTAAAGTTATAATTACAGGTACAGTAGGTGATAGAGAAAATGTTATAGTCAAATATAATTTGATAATCAAAGTATATTGTTTCAAGTGATGGATTTAATATTCAATAGAATTAGATAAGCAGATAGATTTTAGTTATGGTTGGATTCTGATTCTATATCACTTACAATGGTGGCAAATGAATTTATTGTGATTACCAGTAGCAATACAATCATGCAACTGATTTTTAAAGAATGCTGATTTATTGATTAAACACATAACATTCTTAAATGGCATGTTGAGAAGCTGCTATGGTATTTGTATGAACCAATAACTCTATCGTTTTGATATCAGTCTAATCTATTATCGTCAAGCAAACGTTGTTACTAGTTGACGAAATTTATTGATTACACTCATAAAATTCTTAAATGGTATGTTGGGCAGCTGCTATGGTATTTGTATGAACTCTAATAACTCCAATAGCTCTATCGTTCTGATTTCAGTCTAATTAATGATCGTTAAGCAAACATTGTTACTAGTTGACGAAATCTACTACGAATGAGATGGTCCCACATCTACAGAATAGATTTTCATTATATTTTTCATTTACTTCACATATTCTGTACAGATTGTTTTTGGTTAAGTCAATAATTCTATTGTATAGAAACCGCAAATTAAAAAGTTAGTCAAAATAAAAAATTTCTTGACTATAAATACGAATATAACTTTTTTATTCGAATTTTCGAATAATTATTCGAATTTTTAAATTAAATAAAAACATTTTTTTTATATTTATTTGAATTTTTGAAAAAAATATTCGTATAAAATTTCATCAACATCAGCAAAAAAGAAAACGAAATAAGTACCTAGTAGTATACCATGAAATTACTCTCTAATAAATTTTGAATTACATAACATTGACAATTTATTTTCATTAAATATTATAATCTAAAAAATTTAACATAGATAGCCGAAGACTATCAATCCCTACTTAAGCTTCAAGTAAAAAAAAATGTAAATTTTTGTACCAATTTTTTAAAAAGCACTTGCCTTTCTTATACCAACGCAAAATTACATTAAATGACAATTTTTGGAATTTTAGACTCAAAACCATCGATTTTTAACAGTTACTTAGAGTATAGTATAAATCAGACATTTTAAATTGTAAGCACAAAATCAATACAATTTATTTATAAAACTTCAAATGCAACACAAAATTCAATCTACATATTTTTAATCCATTTTATTGTTAAGGCAATTGGTATTATATGAGGCAGTCCCAGCCAGAGTGGACCAATCGTCAATTTTTAAAAATGAGTTATTGCCATTTTCTATTAGAAAATAAAAATTTCTGTCATTGTGCAAAGAAAACAAGTAACATTGAACGAATTTGAACATGATTACAATTCTAAAAGGACTAAACTGCTTGATGTGAATTATATTACTTGGATCTAACGGGTATGCTCTGATTGAACATTCATTTATAATAAGCTTGAATGTCTGATTCAGTGGAGCACTATAACGCATTACCGTAATAGTATGCATATTTCACCAGTTTTTCTTAAACGGTTTAAAATATCCTACTTAGCAGGCCAAAACTGCAAAACCATTTCAGTGATATCACTATACCTATCATTCATTCTATTGTAAACATGAAATTGAATTCATTTGTAGTACCAAAAAAACACATATCGAAATGTGAACTCAAATTTGTACAAACAAGAGTTTAACAGTCTTTGAATATTTTTAAAGATTATTGATGGTCAGTCAGATGATCAAGTAAATCTAATGACCAGTAAATATTATTATTATATATCAAAAATAAATCAAATATTATCATTGGGCTTTATAACGTTATTCCTTTTTCACTACAATACCTACAATACTACAATATCGAACGAGCCGTACTCAACTCTGCATTTCATATATTTTTAATACATAAATTAAAAAAATAATATTTCAAAAACAAATAAACCCTTTGATTCTATACAATTACTATACCTTCGTTAATTTAAAATAAAATAATTTTTAACAAAACGAAAACTTATTTTATGGTTACTTGACTCCAACCTAACTAAAGCATAACATCAAATGTTTTGTTTTGTATTTTGTTTTTTTACATGGTACTTAAACTACTACCAACTACAAATATACAATCAGTATACATATACAAATAAATAATTTAAAATTTCCTTTTGCAAAACAAATAAAAAAAAAAATCACTAAAGTAGTAACAGTAGTACTACAGTGGTAGTTATTATTATAACTAATCTATAAAAAAACAAACAAAAAAAAATCAAAACAAAATTTATTTTTGTGCGAGTAAATTTTCAATATTTTCAAATTAAAATTTCGCATGCAATTGATTTGAACCAACAACAAAACCTAAACAACAAATTCAACCAATCTAATAAAACGAGTTAGTTGACCTTAAAATTAACTTTTAAATATAAGATATAAGAGTACAAAAATAGTATATATATATATATATATATATAATATAAAATATAATAATTATATACATTTTAAATAGCTTTTATTTTATAGTCTTAAATTGTTAATTTTATAGTATAATTGGGATAATTGGAAAATATTTAGTTAATCAGGCATTTTATTTATTTTTGTCCTTGTACATTATATTATATACAGTAAATAGCACTACTAGAAACAAAAAAAAAAATAATCATTGAATGTACTTTGATTGAATTAATAAAGATTATCATTAAATTAAATTGACAAATTTATATGTCATATTTAAAATTCATTAAAAATATATTTAAATTTATATAGAAAATGCCGACAAATATGAACGGTGTGGTGTGTTTGTATTCATATAATTATATTATATTTAATTGAATTGAAATAATAATTTATAGTTAATTATGGTTATATTGAAATTATAACGAACATCTTAAATCCAATTTTAGTTATAAATTTACTAAAGATTTCGACACCATTCATTTCGATTAGATTAGAATTTTAATTGGGATTGTAAAATGGTTTTCAATGGAGGTTTGATAGTTTTAATATCACGGTACCAATTAGGCCTGTTTTAGCTCATTTCATTACGCTATGAATGTATTCATAATTATAAGAATATATTCAGACAATCATACCACTAGAAATTAATGGATTTATCCATTACTGTGTATGATGGATTGAATATATGGAACAATAGAATTTTCCTGAATATAATATTTCCTAGACTTTCATGCCACTATAGGAATAAATGTATATACCCATTATTGTAAATGGATGTATATACCCAGACTTATTGATTTAAGCCGGAATAATTAAAATAAATTATATATGTATACCCAAAGAATGTATTTTAAAATAACCAAAAAATTATGGGTTGTGAGATCCTAGTTATAGAACGTTAATTTTTTTGTTTGTTTGTTTTTTTTTTTTTGTAATAAACAGCCAAGCTTTATGATGCATCGTTTAGTACAAACGTACCGCTTTGTTCGGATAGAATGTTCATTATTTTCACTTTAAATAATTTTATTAATAAATTTCCATATTACAAAATTTTAAAATTTCTATAAATGTAGATTTGTCAAAATTATCGAAATGTTGTTGTTTGTGAGGACGTGTAAAACATTCTTAGATAATGGAAATAACAAGTATTATTTGTATTACGGCATTTTGATCGACGTCAAATCCATATTTTACAAACGAACCAAAGACGTTTGTGCCATCACCAGTTACTTTATATTAAATTAAAGGTCAATGCAAAAACGATGAAATCAAATCAGTCACCTTTTTCACTTTTTTTTTTAAAGCTATACCAACTCCAACTATACAAGTTAAATTAAATAAATTAAGGTTAGTTTGAAATTAGTTTTAATATGCAAAATAATTTTTCTATAGTAGGCTTAGGTTAGTATAGGTAAACGACTCAAAAAAAAAAAATTAAATTATTATAAAAAGTCAATATAAAAACGTGCCATTCTTCTTATAGATGATATAAATCTCTCATAAACAGTGGCTTGGTCTTGTCATATTGTTAGAGTACTAACTCTATTGTATAGACATCTTGTAGGTGTTACAAAATATACTTAGAAGAACTAAAATTATTATTTCAATCTCTAAAGCACTTTCGTCAATGAACTGGAGAGGCAAATTGCCATCCGTCTCGCCATAAAAAGTAATAATAGTTCAAGACTGAGTTATGGAAATTCGTTCTAGAATGTTGAATTGTACTTCCCACTTCATATATATTCGCAATAAGGGACAGTTTTAGAGTGTTTGAACAGTTATACAATTTCAAAGTAAATAGTAACAGCTTTCATCTATTTCTATCTCTTTTTCTATAACTATGCCTTCAACTTTTCCTAGCCAAAGGCGATAGAGCGTAACAGTTTATCTAACCTAAATTTTAACCATTAATTTATTCCAATGTCATCGCAGCCGTTAGGCGTAATATAAAATCCTTCTACTGTTCTAATTCCTCTTATCTATGTTATTTTTGATCTTTCGCCGACTCCGAAAACAGGTACATTTCAGTGTATTACTTTTCAGCTTAACTATATTCAAGTTTACACTTCACAATAAATGTATTGCACTTTATCTACTTCACCATACACTATATTCACTACACGATTATACTGATGGTCAGTGATATTTCTAGCTAGTCCAGACTTTTATTCACATGGTACTGAGCTGTATTCTTTCTTCATATTTACAATATTGCCTGATAGTCCCCTTGAGTATACCAACACAATTTTTTTTTGTTTTTTTTTTACTTATCCACATCCGTCATTTGTTTGGCAAATAAAAGTTTTCTTGTGTTTTATGGCAAATATTTAATCCCATTTCAATTGCAAACAATGGAGTAATACACAAAAGTATAGTATAGTTGCACACGAAATTAGCTTCATTCAAACCCTTTTTTACCTAAGCTGTTTGCATTTACTCGTTACTCTGAACCCCACGCCCAACTTTGCTGCATCTAAATAATTGCAACTCTATACTAAAGTGTAAAATTAATTAAATTTTCATTTATTTTTAAATAAAATAAATAAGTTATTAAAATGTCTTACCAGATATAGGTCTGTAATAACACTAATAGTGTGTGGGTATATACCGGGTGTTCCAGAGCATGCGTATCAGCTTTTTAAGAGCGGCAGGAGCCGTTATTTTAAAATTTAAAATTTTTTTTAACTAAATCGAGGGTGTAGAATCGATAGATTGGTGATATTTTCAAGTTCCGGGAAGAACCTCAAATCGGTTTTTTAAGACCAAAAATCGCCGAAATTGGCCGAAATCGAGATTTTCAAATGGGAAGGGGTAGGTTTTAATGCAAATTCAATTTCTACTATAAAAAATAAGAAAAAAAAAACCTGATACACATGCTCTAGAATACCCGGTATAATCATATACAATAATATAACACTTCATCATTTTGCTCTTAACAGATCTACTTATAACATTTTCATCTTTAATCAATCAATCAGTTAAAAATTAATAGTTGTGTAAATAGTCTAACACTACAATACCTACTTCTAATGTGTCCCATTGGTAGTGTTAAATGAGCGAACCACTGATTTAATAATTATTGAAATAAAATTAGTACAATACTACAATATGATGGTGATGATTACGATGATTTCCAGTAGTAAGGTCAAACGACAAAACACTGATGTTTTAGCAATTCTTGAAATAAAATACTATAATACTACAATGCCAACTGGTAGATTCTAGTAGTAGTGTAAAACAAACCTACCACTCCCTTTACTAATTATTAAAATCATATAATCATGATTGGATTAAATTGATCGATTTGTAGTAATTATGCTGATCTTTGCAGAAGCAGCTGAATTAAGAAACACTTAAATACCTACTCTAGCTATAATATAATTTTTAAATTAAATAATAATAAATAAATAAATATTAAATTAAAAATATTTAAACACATATATACATATTCAATTAACATTATTTGTTTTTTCTTCTTTACTTACAGGAAAATTTCAATTATTATTTTTTAATTTCAAATATATCCTACCTTCCAAGTCATTGATTTTGATATTCATCTTTAAAAATATATAACGACAATTTACTATTTTTTTTTTTTTTTAAATATAAAATAAATTTAAGATAAAATCAATTGTGAATAGCAGTTAAAACGATTAAAACTAGTACATTACAACTCAGTGACAACGATACCAGTAAAAAAATATATAAATAAAAACGCACTCTTTTGAACAGGAAAAAAAACGTATTAAATTTAAATTGCCAGTATAGAAGTATAGTAACTCTTTTGATTTAGATAACAGAATCAAAAGACATCATAAATCTTTTTATAATTAAAGAAAAACAACAACAACAAATTCAACTGATACATATATAAAAAGAAAAAAAAAATCATGGAAGTTGCAATTGGATCAAATAACAGTACACCATTTCAACGTGAAATACGTGAATGGCAACGAATTGATCCAAATACTGGCGCATTATTAACTGGACGATTAGAAGCAGATCGTTGGATAAATGGACCATTAAATGCATATGGAAAGGTTAGTTTTGATTTTATTATTATTATTATTTTTTTTTGTTTAACATACGGAAGCTGGTCTAATTGCTTTTTTATGTTATGTTATGTTATTTTATATATATCAAAATTACCATAAATACACTCGTATAAAATACACGATAAAAATTACACCATCATTTTGAAATGTACAAATTTAGAAGTTTACAATTATACAACTTTCTGTTATCGTATAACAATGTACCTAACTATATATCTTATATAGACATGAATTATATTTATTGATAGATATTTTTTTTATATACTGTTATTTCATTATTATTATATTTTACTGGTTAATCGGTGGACAAACATGTATATACACACATTGTATATACTTATTAAATAATATTGTTTGTGCAAATTTATATTTATGTTATGTGACCTAATAACTTGATTTCAAGTAAAGAAGAAGAAGAAAATAGAAAAACTAAGTAAAAATTTTAATTATTTTTTTTTTTCTAATTTTTATGTTGTGACTGTGAGAATATAAAAATATAAAAGATTATTATGAAAGTAGATAAAGTAGATACATTTAGAAAAGATACAGTTTATTTTTAATGTTAGGTTTTGAAATAGAAAAAATAAATAAATAAAAACAAAAAAAAAATTGTGAAATGACACATTTTTAGAATTTTATTGTAATTATGTTAAGTTAAGTTCACATGAAAGTTATTTTTGCTTTTTTTTTCAAAGCTATTACAGGTATGTTTCATTGAATCAATATTAGGTTTGTAATAACGACAATATTATAATTATGTCTAGATAATTGGTAAAATAATATTGGTGTATTAAATCAGGTAATCAAGGGGACTATATCCAATGTCAGAAATTGTTTTATCATTGGCCATGGTCATATTTACTTCATAAGTATAAATTCGATGGATATTTGTTCAAGATTGATAATAAAGACTGCTTGTAAGAAGAGGAATCACATTCTTTCACATTCTATTTATTTGTAATGCCATAATTCGTATAAAGGACATAAATATTTCCTGAAATACAAATTGCCTAATTCTGAAATTGACATTAGATTAGAACATTAGATTAGATTAATCTGTCCCCTATATCATCACAGCCGCAAACGAGAGCGGTCCTGTTCGCAAAATCTATATCTCAAACTCCCATTTCGCCTAATGCTATTTCGCATAATTTCGTATTTCACAAATTTTATTTTAGCAAAATTACCATTTTGCAAATAGTTTATTTATCAAATAGGACACTTTGCAACTAATACTTTTCCCAAAAATCCACTTAACATATAATAACAACACTGCAAGTAATAATTATTTTAATTCAATATTAATGATAATGCACTTTACTGAACCAAAAAATCCCGAATGAAAGAATCCCGAATAAAAATTCCGAATGATTTAAAATCTTGAAAAAAAAAAATTCCGAAAATATCAAAATCCCGAGTGACTTAAAATCTTGAAAAAAAATCACGAAAAAAAAATCTTGAATCGGCCGAATTTCGATGATTTCAAAAATAAATAATGGTAATAAAATCAGAGTTCGATTTTTCAAAAATACATATATACATATATATTATATATATGTGAGATTGCGAATTAGGAGGGATTTTAAAATTGGACTCAAAAAGAGGGTTTTCCCTTTTCCAGAATATTTATATATATGTATGTGTATATGTGAGATTGTGAATTAGGTAGGATTTTAGAAGTGGATTCAAAATCAGGGTTTTACGCCCTTAACAGAATTTTCATATATATTTATGTATATGAGAGAATCTGAATTATATACATTCCAGAATAAATTTAAAAAAAAAAAAATAGATTTTGATCAAATAAGATTTTCAAAAATAAAATGTCGACCCCAACCCGTTTGTCAAATATCTTTTTGCGAACTGTCTCATTATGCCAAACAACTATTTGTAAAATGGTCAAATATGTCAAATGGAAAGTTGTGAAATGTCCTTTTTATCAAAAAATATTAGGCGAATTGGCGTTTTGAAATTTAACATTCGGCTAACTGTATACAAACCGCAGCAAATGGGCTTATTGTGATAGAAATTTACATTAAATCAATAATAGTGTTCACCAAAGACATGTTTGAGATAACAAACGGGAAAGTACAATAGATCTGAAAAGATCTATATAGAAAAAATCCATCGAAAAAAATGGTACATACGGCAGAAACAATAAATTTAGGATTAAAATTATTAGTGAACAGTATTGATAATAAGATTGTTTGTAGAATAATGGCAAAATTAGAATCCTTTAAAACGTGGGTTTATATTATATATATATATATATATATATATATATAAATGTTACGTATTAGTTGGACAGTTGTTATTACTGTCAGATTTATGCTTAGAGCAAGCACATTCGACGTCAATTACTAGACGAAGGCTTGCTTCATTTAATTGTGTCAATAAGTCATCATCCAGTAGGGTTAGTAAAACGCCATTGATTAGAAAAAACTAAAAAGAAACTAAACCAGATACATGCAGTTAGTAGAAGAGTAAAAGTCTTAAGTTAATACCTATGTTAATAGCTATACATTTATTAAAAATACTTCCACAAGTTAGACCGAAAGTGTCAAAGCTAAAAAACAACAGTTGTTTGTTATATAACATAATAATATATATTTGTTACGTATTAGTTGGATTAGTTTTAACCTATATGAGTTGAACAGACTCAAAAATAAACGTAGATATTCGTTTATAGATATTCGTTCGTGTTAATTGTTTGTAGAATGATGTAAAAATGAGAATTGATTGAAATTCGGGTTTGTATTATGATGTATAAATATAACGTATTTGTTGGACAGACTCAACAAAAAACAATGAGTTGGGCAAACCATAAGGATAAGGATAAGGAAATAATTAGATTTAGCATCAGCCATATAAAATACGTATATTGAGCTATTTGGGTCATAAAATGAGAAATTTTGTTAAGTACAGGAATTTGCATTGTGGTAAAATAAAATTTATGGCTGAAGAACGCCAAATATACAAGAAGAATATTATGTTTGAAAAATGTATTCTTATTTCAGTGATTTAAACGTTTTGGACAATATATTACCATGATCTTGATTTTAACGTTATCAGATGTAACTATCGCAACAATTATTTGATGCTAAACCACTGACGTAAAGTTTTTTTTTTATAGATGTTTAGATTTTGTAGATGCGTAGGTTTTTAAAATTATCATCATTATTATGTCACCCCATAATAGGATTTATAAATATGTAGATTTTTTTTTTATAGATGGTATAGATTTTTAACAATCAAAATATTTTTCTTCTACCGGTGCCTTGATTTACTTCAATTTTACTTTCAGGAATAATTTGAATTATTTCACCTTTCTCTAAATGCCAAATATATCAATTTAACGTATTTAACAATTATATCCAAGAAATCTACAATTTTACACATGATACATTTAACTTCTGTTTTTTAAACACCCATTTTAGTACTACACAATAACAATTTAAGTCTACATACTAATAAAAAATTAACTAAATTGTTATTTTTCAATAAACGCTTAAAACGATATTGGTTAAATTAGGTAATACTTTAGCTAGGCAGTAATTTTACAATAAATTCTTAATTCGTATAAGCCCTAAAATCATTTTTTGAATTTTCTATAATCACTTATGTAATTTTTTCGTTAAAATTTTCTAAAATAACAAAAAATATCATTTTTTTTTATGCAGTTTAATTATCTTTAAAAAATTTAACCTTTGATTTACAACAGATTTCAATTCAAATGGTTTTGTACTTTTTTTCAGAGACGAATTTCAAATTTAAAATTGCATTTACTCGAAACTTGATTTGAGACTTAAGCTGTTATTGTTTATTGGCACAGAAGTAAGAGGAGTGTCTGGGTAGGTAGGTAGGTAGAACTGGTCATTGTAGTTGCTTCTGGGAAACCAATTTAGCCTTTAATTGTGCCTTTTTGATACCATGACTCGAGAGACCTATTTCTTATTGTTATTAGTTGTTATAAGAAGAGTGTATATTATCACCTCTACCGAATCATAAAACAAATCTCAAAGGATTAATTTTTATTGAATATAGTTTAAATTATACACAATAGTGATTTACAAGCACTAGCTGCCAGAGTTATCAACTCTAAGGGTTAATTTTATTGGATAATATATTTAATGTAAATTTAATGTAATATATTTAATGTACACTTGCATTATAAATTGTAATATAAATAACGGTAAACAAGGAAGAAAAATACTTTTATTCAATTTTTATAAATATGGTTTTCCAAAACGAATTCAAGGATTCAAGCTATTTTTGGATACAAATTTTTGAATTATTAACGAGCTATTTATGTGCAAAAGTAGATATTCCAATCCCACATTAATTTCCATTAATTTTCAATTGTTCTTTAAAATCTTCTATATTAAAAAAATTTCATTTTATTTTATAAGGAATCCAAACAATGAAAATACATATTTTTTTACCTATACAGTTCAGACTACAATATCTGAAAGAGGACCAGATTAATTTATTTATTTTTTTTTTTTGGATTTTACAATGACTTATTTTATTATTTTATTGTTTAATAAAAGGAAATTTGTTAATTCTTCCGCATTTAAAATTAAAAACTGCTACTGTTGTTGTTCTCTCTTGATTTCTCTTAATTTTAAAGTTGGCAAAACTATTTTCGGAATGAAATTTATTGATCCATTAAAATATTTTTATTTTTAACCAAAAATTTTAAGTATTTTGGACTAAAATTTTAATTTTAATTTAATTTTAATTAAATTTTTATTATAAAAACAAAAAAAAAACAAAAACAATAAAACTAGATAAGTAAAAATATATTTAAAAAAAATAAAATGTTTTTTAATGTTTTTTTGTTGTCAAATTAGTTGACCTTCGGTTTAAGTAATTTTTTTAGTGTTGTCGCAATGAAATGCAATTTTCTCCATTATCATTTTCTATTTTTATTCATGGTGCATGAATAAACAATTTTTTTTGTTTGTTTTGTTTTTGATTTCGATTTGGCAGTTCTATTTTGTTAGCAAGTATATTGAATAATGAATATTAATTTTATTTGGAATATAATTTCGATTACAAAAAAAAATAATTTTTTATTAGAAAATATTTATTCCGAAAATTTTAATATAGTAAAGAATTTTTATATATTTTTGGGAAATATATTTCTGGTGCTAGTTAGATGCATAACATTCATTACTTGGTGTTAATCAAATATTAACGTTTTAGTCATTTACTACACTAGTCCATTTAAATCAATACTTTATTACCTAAGTAAAGGTAGAGCCCGCCATACTCACTCTAATGTACTTTTTTTTTGTTCTCATATTTTCCACAATACGTGTTTTATGCTTTACTCAGGTATATTTTTTTCTCATATGTTCAAGTGCAAATGTACTTCACTCATTTTTTGTTTTCTTTTTTGATGGGGAGTTCTAAGTAAGCGCAAACTCTTAAGATCTATTGTACTTCCCCGTTTATTATTTTAGAATTGTAGGTCTATGTCCTTGATCAACGCTATTATTACTTTGATGTCAATTTCAGAATTAGGCGATGCTCACTCATAGGTATACAAATGTACAGTTACAGTAAAATTGAGGTTTGTATGTAAAAAGTATTTGTTGTTATTTTGAGCAAGCCCACATATCTTGAGAACTATGAGTAAAATAAAATTAGTGAAATAACATTAGATTTATATATTTTATACATTTATTAATAATTAATATTTAAATTTTTATTTATTTAGTTAGTTTTTATCGTTTTATTCATGAATAATAACAACACATGATTATTACGTATTACATTGGTATTCAAAATAATTTATGGACGTGCTTTAATTACATTTTCATTGTCTGTACATACCCCGGAACCGTTATTGGACATCGAAACATGTAATATTTAAACTGAGTTTTTTTTTAATGAGCTTATGCAGATCACGATCATAGAGTTTTTAGAACATGTAAATCATTAACCATGCTTTTTGTTGCGACCTCTGTACAGATAATAGGATATTTATAAATTTCATTTTTTTTTTGACAGTGATAATAATAGTTCTTAAAAAACCAAAAACATAAAAAAATCCTCCCCAATTCGT
The DNA here is from genome assembly GCA_963942445.1 of Argyra leucocephala. Lineage (NCBI taxonomy): Eukaryota > Metazoa > Arthropoda > Insecta > Diptera > Dolichopodidae > Argyra > Argyra leucocephala. The sequence goes on from OZ012680.1 coordinate 129,730,092, forward strand.
TTTTAATTGATCCAGATCAGGTTCTATATATATGTAGATCATTAAAACAACACAGCTATGGTTGAAATTGAACTGGTACAAAAATGAAATTACAATTAATTCGAGTTAGTCTGTTTTATGTATACAGGGTGGTCTGATAGAGAAAAATAATCAACATTAAAAATAATATGTCATTTAATACCGTTTTATTTTCAACAAACAGGATCGAAATGCAATTTTTATAATATTGGACTTTAAGTCTTTATAACTCTCGATCAAAGATAATTATAACAATACATACATACTTTATAATGTATTACAATCAAATTTTTAAGATAGGAAATATTTTTAAGAAAACTAGATTTTTATAATTTGATTTCGGTTACCATCAAAAGTCTAGAATAGAATAGAATATTATTTCAAAATTCGTCAAATTTAATTAAATTATTTAATAAAAATTTTTTATGTAAAAAGTGTATTGTAAATTTTGAATTTAAAAATAAAATAAATAAATAAAGTAAAAAAAAAAAAAAAATTTTAGTGTATTTAATTTAACTGTGTTTGCCTGCATTTTCCTATGTATTCATGTATTCTAATTTGCCTATATTTTTATTTGCTTATATTTAGTTTCCCTCTTTTTTCAGAATTATTTGACTTTCATTAATATTAGGCTATTTAGGCTTAATAAATTTAATTGATAATTAAATGCATTGTGCCCTTAACACTTTAAGACCCACTTTAAGTGACTGTGCAATGTAATTATACTCCGTAAAAATTGATATTTTGATTTAAAGCCCAAATTCATTGATCCATGGCTTTTGTTTATGTAGACTATGTAGATATAAAGATATGTGATACATAGATTATGTAGAATTAATCAATAGAAAAAAAAATGTTTACTTAGGTTTGAAAAGGATATCTGATAAACCCACATCTGATACATTAGACTGATTAGACCCATATCTGCCAATATAAAACTTTTTATAATTTTATGGGCAACGTGTATAAGCCATTATCCGTTACGAAAATTAATTATATGTACCATTTATGGGCTGGACTGGAAATCCCAAATGCAAAATCTCAAATACAAAATTCCAAAATACCAAAATTAAAAATCCCAAAATATCAAAATTCTAAAATATCAAAATCCCAAAAGATCAAAATCCCAAAATACCAAAATGAAAAATCCCAAAATATCAAAATTCTAAAATACCAAATTAATAAATTGGTACTTTAATTAATTTAGTGTTTTCGAAATCATGCACTTTATTTGTATCCGACAGCAGCTACGCATTATCATGTAAATTTTCTGAAAAATAGAGAGTTATCATCTGTTTTGTATTCAACTGCTGCTATGCATAAAAATGATTTAGGTAAATATTCTGTATAAATAGTGTTCCTATTTTGTATCCAAAATTGGCCAAATCAGGCAAGCGATACTACAAGAAAATGAGATTCAGATAAATTATAATACAGGTAAATTGTAAGAAATGCAGGCAAATGATACTACCCCCAAATGAATTATAACACTCGCATTATAACACTCTCCCATTTGATTTTAGTCTGACTAAATAGTTGAGAATAAGACCCTACTCATACAACCATAAATTTTCAGTTTGTGTAATCACATTCCGTTATAAATTTACATATACATTTCGTAACAATACATTTATACATATACATATCGTTATACACATACATTTCGTAACAAGGGTTTAAAATACTCCCCCTGTAAAAAAAAATAAGCTTCAAAAAATAATTTAAACTTAATTATTATTATTTTTCGAGATTGGTTTAGCAAAATAAAAAATATTTTTTTAAAATATAAGTAAATTACATTATTAAGATATTTTTTTGTTGCTACTTTAAATATTTATTAATTAAGATTTTAACCTATAGATTGTAAGATCATTAACTCAAATTCTCAACACAAAAAAAAATTTATATATTCTTTAATAAAATAAAAATTTGCTATAAAAATTGCTCATTAATAAAATTTCCTATTTAATTCATTAATCTTTAAACACAACAACAAAAAAAAATTGGTCTCTTATATTCTATTAAATTTTTTAGAAAAATTAATTTATCTAAAATTAGAGATGATAAATAAAGTTTTTATTAGATTTGTTCCATTAATTTTTTTTTTTTTATTTTATTTTCAATTGAAATTATTTCTACCCATTTAACATTAATAATTATAAGAATAGTAATAATGGGATAATATCAATTTATTCAATAAATAAAAGTACATTTACCTAACAATTTTTTTTTTTTTTTGTTTTTAGACCTGCGTCAGCAAAACTAAATTTCTCATTAATCATTAAAAAACCAAAAAACAAAAAAAAAATTAATTTTAAGATTAAAGTCTCATTAACTTGAATGAGATTTAAATCAAAAACGATTTTAATTTTAATTTTTAACTGACATATTCTAGAAATGTATGTACATATATGTATTTTAGTGTTCAAACTTTAATTGTGTATGTGTGTAGGATGATCAAGGTGTTTTTGGTCATAAGTAGAATAAAGGCTATGAAATTATTATAAAGAAAAAAAAAAGCTTTAAAGCTAGTTAATTTAAAAAAAAAATTAACTTGTTTTAGCTACCTGGATGGGTGTTTTTTTATTATCCTAAAATTGTGCTTAATGTTATTAATTATTTTTTGTTTTGTTTTTATTGTTTTGGATTTAAAGATATAAAATTTTTATCTGTTTTTTTTTTTTATTGAATCGGTAAAGTTCAAAAGTAAGAATATGAAATTTGTATTGGACTTTTTATGATATTAATTTTTTGTTTTTTTTTTTTTGATAAAAATAACGTTTAAAAGAAAACTCTTTAAAAAAAATGTATAGTTAATTATAGTTTGGATAATGAAAACTATAAGTGTGAAGATCACATACATATAAACTGTAGAATGTAGATAAAGAACATTCGAAAATGAAATTTTTGAGACGTTTGGCTTAATGAAAAATGAAGAGATGTTACAGACAATTTTTTTTATATACCGGGTACTCTAAAGCATGCGTATTAGCTTTTTAAGAGAGAAAGGAACTGTTATTTTAAAATTTAAAAAAAAAAATAAAAAAAAAAACAACATTTAGTCTACAAAAGTTTTTTATTTTTTGACGTAGAACCCGAATTTGCATAAAAAAGTATCCTTTACCATTTAAAAATCTCGATTTCGGCCAATTTCGGCAATTTTTGGTCTTTAAAAAACCCTTTTTCGGACCTTTCCGGAAGTTGAAAATATCACCAATCGGTAGAGCACCCTCGATTTAGTTAAACGAAATTTTATTTAATTTTAAAATAACGGCTCTTAAAAAGCTGATACGCATGCTCTGCTACATCCGGTACATAAATAAGTTAAAACCTGAGGTGAAAGGAATTTTTATACCTTTGAGTAGGATAGTTCTAAAAATAAATGTTGAACAATGTTACTACTGTTCAATTTGAATTTGATTTTCTGCAATAACTTTAATTACATATTTTTTTATTAAATTCGTAAGTCAAAAATAGAATTAAGTTGAAAGAATGATTGTGGAGGAAAATTACTTCAAACATTTGAAATATAATAAAATTATTGGTCTACTGGAAAAGACGGTCTAATATTTTCCGGTTTTCTAAAACCCATTTTTTTAAACCTTATACTCATAAAATTCAGTTAAATTTTTATTTATTTTTTGCGCAAAGTCGACATGTAATTATGGCTCAGCACAGTACAGCTTATGCACACAAACTTTAGTTTTAGATATTTTTGCCAGATTGAAAATACATGCAACAGAATGAAAGGTTTACTCAGACAGGCTTAAGACAAATATTTCTAAAAAGTTTAATAAATGGTAAAATCCATTGACTTGATCAGAACTATTTAACTTCGGATATGAGTCAATGGACGAAACAAAATTACTTTATATCATCTAATGGTGGCATACTTTTATTACATTTACTTAACAAGATTGATTGTAAAGTTAAATAATAATTTGAAAAAAAAAATTGATTTTGTAAAAAAAACGGATGACCCTTCTTTACTGAGCCAGATTCAAATGCGATGAGCCAAAAACAAATTCAGCCTACAAACAGTTAAACTTTTACGAATAGTATACCCAAAAAAAAAAATAAAAATTAATAAATCCAATTTTTAGCAAGATCAAAATTTCAAAAAACAGGATTTTATTAAACTGGATTCTGAAAAACCGAATTTTGATATAACATGATTTACAGTGGATCGGTTTTCATTGCGCTCTCTAAAATTATAACTAGACAAAATTCAACTTTGAGCTTTTTGTTAGTTTAAATTTTCAATTTTATACTTTTCAATTGATTTTTTTTTTTTGTTTAAATAAAAATTTACTTATTTAGGTGGCCAACACAGACCATGTAAGTCCTGATTCATAAGCGTCTGTAATTTTCGCTCTTTACGGTGTCTCTCAAGTTGAAAATACGAAAATGTTTCATGTCTGCCAATATTTGATGTCTCTAACGAAGATTCGGTCTGTCTTGACGTCTTGTAAATTCCGGTTTGGGTTCAAAGGTTCTCTTAATTGGACCATCTTAACCCATTAACAAAATTTAATTAATCTGACAAATCCTATTAACTTTTCTACAATGTTTTCACTTAAATTTATATCGAAAATTATTATGTTGGACTTTGACGCTCTTGTAATGTTACTTAGTTTATCTTTTCATTAAAAATTTACAATTTCGAAATTAAAACTCATTAATTGGCAAATAAATGCGTACCAGGATTTCAAAAAATATTTAAAAAAAACCAAGGCTATTTCATACTATACCATATTCCAAAAAGGAAAAGTAGTAGTAGGTCCACTGTTAAATAAGTAAATAAATAGAAAAACCAACTTCCATGACCTGTCAGAAATCCTCGAACCCGGAACCCAAATCCAGTATGTTTTGATTAATAGTCAGATAACATATAACTACTATTTCATATAAGTTAAGAAAAGAGCTTAGGTTATTTTATTATGGATGATCATTCTAACTAAATAGATTCAATAGAATCATTCTAACTAAATAGATTAGTTATATGCATTGGTATTATCCTGTTCATCAAACACCAGTTTTGAAACAAAAATATTTGAAGGTTTATTTTTATCATAAATCTATAACATTTTTTTGTTCCCTTTCTTTCAACTCCATTTCATTTTTATTAAACCTAAAAATCCAATCAGAAATATCTCATCAAAGAAATTTTACATTATTCTAATAAAAAAAATTTAATTAAAATTATTCTGGGCAATTTCCTACTTCTCTTCCTTCCTACTAAACATAAGGAAAATTTTTCCAATTTTTATTTATTTTTTTTTTTTTCATTTTGAATAATAAAAATTTTTTATCTTAAAATCATTTTAATTTTAATTTCATGATCGTGAAAATGGCAAGTTCATCACCATAAAAACTTTAACAAAAAAAAAAACAAAAAAAAGAAAATCAAATTTTGTATTTCTTTGAAAAGTTCATCACTATCAGATTCGAATTAAAAAATAACAAAACAAAAAAAAAACCAAAACATTTTATATAAACCACTATAAAGCAGCTAACTTTTATTGTGCAAATACATATACATGCATGAGTATGTAACTACCTATTTACAGTACATAAAACTGATTCAAACGATAATGTTGATAATGGTGATGATCATGTTGATGGCATTGACCTTCGTTATATGCTGATGAGAACCAATTAATCAAAATAATAAAAACAAAAACACAAAATAGTAGTAATAATAAAATGAATGTAATTATCAGCACCAGAAGGCATATATCCGCCTCCTATATTCACATAATAATATATATTTACAAAATATATGTATATACAAAATTTTGATATTATATTCAATTTATATTTGTTTATTTGTGTGAGAGTACGCCATTTATTGAAAATTGAAACCTAACTCCCTATAAAATATAAACATAATAATTCATCAATTGCTTATTTTCTATATATAAAATCAAAATATCTTATTCAATCAATGTTTTTTTCAACTTTTCACAGCATACATATTAAATCACTTATAAAAAAAAATAAAATTAAAAAACAAAAACACTGGAGTGCAGGAAATAATACTTATCTAAAATTATATATCGTTAAATGAGTTAACCAAAATCAAATTTTGTTACTATAGTTGAAAAATAATAATCATGAATTTAAGCTCTCCTCTGCCATCAAAATAGTGTTTAAATATAATTCAGTGTGTTCATATAAATAGACTAAAAAATATGGGGACAAAATCCGACAAAATATGCGGACAATTTCTCTATAGATGGAAATTCATATAGGTGAAATTAATTTATACACACATCCCATTGGGCTCTGGTAGCATATCACCGCAGCCGCAAATGAGATTATTGTGATAATAAGTAATGCAGTTATGTATACATATTATATATGTAAGTCTTTAACAATGCCTGATTTATTAAATATACTTAGGATATTCCTTAGTGATATGTTATGTAGGTCATATCGTTCGGGGAAGGCTGTTTTCAAATGACAAAGCCAACTATGAGTAAAACTGTTACACACAGAGCAAATATTAAATAAATTTCACCTCTACGTCGCATATTCTATACAGCAGATGTTCAATAAATTCTTCCTCTACTTCATATATACTGCACAAGCCATTTTCGGCTACTCCGATTCTATGTAGATATTTCTTGACTAGGCATCAGTTGTAAATTATTACACCTATATCATGTATCTGTTTACTATTTAAGCCTAGAATAAAGGTTTTGGCTTGAACATTTTTGCTTATCGATTATGTCAAGTATGTTAGTCAAGAAATTCTCATATTTTTGTTTTAAACAAATTTTGAGCCGCATTTTCGCTATATGCTTAGGGGAATCCCACAGATTGAATTTCGCCTTATATTGAGGCACAGTTAATGCTTTTTAAGATAATATAAGTTTAATGCCAGATAATATAGCTTAAATTTCTAGGTAATAAAAATTGATCATGGATATTGGTTTATTATTAAATTTTCTTAAATGTAGTTAAACTTGATATTCCGGAATGTGGTCATATTACATTTTATGTGTTTTTGAAAGTATATGCAATCTATACATATTTATTGACTACACAAAGATTCAATATAGAAAATTAACAACTTTATTTAAAATATCACTAATTGGACTAAAAATTTCTTATTCCCACTTATTTTTCCTAGTTCAAATTATAAATAAATGTATGAAGGTTCTCAACCCAATGTTTGACTAGTTTTGTGAAAAGAAAAATAGAACAAAAAATTAAACTTATGAAAAAAATTGATATGCTTCAAATTTACTACAATATCATTCCAGCAGACCGGATTCAAGTCAGTATACGGAAACAACATTTTTATTCTTATTTTTTTAATTATCAAGCTATGTTAGTCACATTTTGTAGTTTCAGTAAACAAAATTTTCTAGTAAATAAAATTTATTGGCTCGAACTGATTTATTTCAGTTAGATAATCTATTTTAGTAGGGCTGTGTGTGACTATCTAACTAAGACAAATCAATTTGAGGTTAAGTTGCGATTACTAAATTTTCACTGGAACAACCATCGTCAGAATTTGACTAACGAAAATTGACAATATAACAAAAAAATGGTTGTTGGCATATTGACTTTGGATCCAGTCTATCTTTATGTATTATGCACTCATTGGATAATTTTAGATAAAGCCATTTGGGACAAAAATATATCAACAACCACATAATCGTATACAAGTAAAATTATGAAAATTATAAAAAAATATTATTTAATTACATAATATAATTTTAGTAATATATAAACATAATTTTGAAACAATTAAAAGTATATAAATAGTATATAATCATTACTTTGAAACAGTCAATAGTATATAAAAAGTACATTATCATAACTTTGAAACAATCAGTAATATAAATAATTATTTACATAATAATTATTTTGAAATAGTCAATCGTATAAAAATAGTATACATAATCATAACTTTGAAACAATCAATAGTATATAAATAGTACATAATCATAAGTTTAAAACAGTCAAAAGTATATAAATAGTGCATAATAATTATTTTGAAATGGTCAATAGTATATAAATAGTACATAATAATTATTTTGAAATAGTCAATAGTCTATAAGTAATACATAATCATAATTTTGAAACAATTAATAGTATATAAATAATACATAATCATAACTTTGAAACAATCAATAGTATATAAATAGTATATAATTATAACTTTGAAACAATCAATAGTATATAAATAGTACATAATAATTATTTTGAAATAGTCAATAGTATATAAATAGTATATAATCAGAATTTTGAAACAACCAATAGTATATAAATAGTACATAATAATTATTTTGAGATAGTCAAAAATATATAAATAGTACATAATCATAATTTTGAAATAGTCAAACGTATATAAATAGTATACAAATAATTTTTTTGAAATAGTCAATAGTATATAAATAGTATATAATCATTACTTTGAAACAGTCAATAGTATATAAATAGTACATCATCATAATTTTTAAACAGTCAGTAGTATATAAAAAGTATATAATCATAATTTTGAAACAGTCAATAGTATATAAATAGTTCATAATAATTATTTTGAAATAGTCAATAGTATATAAATAGTACATTATAATAACTTTGAAACAATCAATAGTATATAAATAGTACATAATAATTATTTTGAGATAGTCAAAAGTATATAAATAGTACATAATCATAATTTTGAAACAGTCAAAAGTATATAAATAGTATACATAATAATTTTTTTGAAATAGTCAATAGTATATAAATAGTACATAATAATTATTTTGAAATAGTTAATAGTATATAAAAAGTATATAATCATAGTTTTGAAACAGTCAATAGCATATTATTGTAAATAATAATCCTAACTTTGAAACAGTCAATAAAAAATTTCATTTTTTATTATTTCAAACTGCACATAAAAATACAGCCAATATTTAAGCCAACCTTTTCCGGGTAGTTTGTTGGCTATCTCTATCTACTTATTTAATACAAATTAAATACAAACGATTCCAATCTAAATCTAATATAAATCTAATTATATACATATACATACATATATACCGATTATAAAACAATTAATTTGACACAAATAAATTTTTTCATTACATTTCCTTATACAAAATCAAAACAGACAGACAGACAGACAATTTATTTATTAATTTCTATTAAAATCAAATTTTCTTTTTTTTTTATTCTTAAATTGTTTTAATTTTCATTCAATATGAATATTTAAAAACAAAAACAGAAAAAAAAAATACAAAACTACTGGTTTTCAGCTACTAAATTTTTTCTTTATTAACTTTAGACATACATTATAACAGTTAACAACAATAATAATAGATACAAGTTCGCCAGTTAATTGCAAGAATTTTGCAATCATTATTTTTTGTTTTTGTTTTTGCTTTTTTTTTGGTTTTTTTGCTGTTGGGAGTTTCTTTGACCATCAAAATAATTCTAGAATATATTATTTTCATGTCAAGTTCTTGATGGATACTACTATGTAGATATAATAACATTTGCGTACTAAAATATAAGTTGAATTGAGTTGAATTGAGTTGAAAAATGATTAGCATGACAAGTACCCAACTATAAATAATTTTAGAATCATAAATTTTATTGAAATTATTGTAAATATATCGCATGTGATGTTTTTTAATTTTTTGTTTTTTTTTTTTTTTTTTTTTTACATATTAGATAGATTTATTGTTTTGATTGTTTCGTTGATTTCTCTATTTAATAACAGCATAACATATTTGATTCTAGATCTGATAAATATTAAATCTAAATAGAATTTTTCTTTTTTTTTTTTTGTAAATAACTATAAGATTGGATATCTTCTATAATAAATCTTGTAAATGTTGTTTTTTATTTGTTTATTTGTTATTGTTTTTGCTGTATTGTTATTAATGTATATGTACTTTTTATTTTATACCATTAAGCATCCTTAAGTTATTGTAACAAAAAAGGTTAGATTGAAGATCAGTTGTTTTATTTATTTTTTTTATTTTGATCAGAACATGACAGCTACATGGTTTATTTTACTATATAATATTAGTTAAATTTTTTTCTATTTTTATTAAGATTATATACTGTTAATATTATTTGGTTGTTGATACCTGTATGAAAAATATTAAATAACTATTTAGAGCATTTGTAGAATGGCCGGAAAGAAGATGGAGTACTTGGGAATGAATTAGTTGGCTTTGATTATAAGTAGTTGGTTAGTTTCGGTCATTTTTAGGACATCAGGTCATAATGTGAGCCAATATATATAGGGATTTCTTACAGGTCAAATGAGCCGTTACCAAGAGCAAATTCGTTGCAGTCACAAATTTTTAGACCTAAAATAGGTATGTTTGAGATATCTTTTATAGAATATTAAACATAGACTGTTCCAATTATCTGAATCCAGTTAGCCCTTGCAATTGTAGAGTATTTAGTGTATCTAGCTATTATCAGAACAGTTATTATCACAATTATTATCAGTACTTGCAATTTATTTGAAAAAATTGGATGAATAACGATAAAAAAGCAGTGTATTAAGTCCGAGTCTTGGTGCTCATTTAAACTAGGGGGGTATCTTGTAATTTAATGTTCAAGAGTTTTTTTTCGTTGATTATTTTTATAGGTGCGATAGAGTGTTGTAACAGTTAAATATACAGGAATTTTTGATGTATTAAATTTTATATAATTTGAACGTCTATGAAATCGTCTATGAATCTATTAACATTTTTAAAGTTATTTTTAATTTCTACTCAGATTAATCGAAGTTATACTCACCTTAAACAAATATAATTTCTGTCGGATTAGTTCGCAGTCTTACAATCTGAATATAAAACTTTACTTTTATTCTTCTTCTTCGCTCGGCAAATACTTTAACCTCCTTTAAAACTCATCCCCAGATAATCCAATCTTCAACTTAAGTCAAAGATTTACTTAAACCTATCTTCTGGATATCAACTGTGGCATTATCGAGGTATTTTACTCTGGGTTACTGAACTTTCAAGGTTTATCTTTTTACGTTCACTCATTAAAATTTCTATAAAAGGCTTTTCCTTCCCCATACTGAAAAAATAACCAAGCCAATATTTTCCAAGCCCATAACATGTTCCAGTTAAATTTTACATGTACTGCACTGATAACATGTCCCAGACATATCTGAAACATTGAAATTTTACCTACGATACTATGATTGTATCATCATACAACGCTTTGCATTTTTAATTATTACAGATTCTGTAGGAACCATCGGGTTGTATTATACGGTTAACTATTTTTTTTACATATTTTTCATTCCAATATTTCCAATTTTCAAATGTTTCACAACCATAGATTATGAATGGTTTAAAATTGGTAAATGCTTTTGTATATAATAATTTTGACAGTCACGTGTTATTAAAATCGATGACAGAATATTTTTTTAGCCAAACAAGAATATGCATTTGCTTCCCTAAATTTGTCATTTATTTCAACGCAAAGTAATCGTTTTCATTGATAATAATTGGGCCAAAAATACTTGAAATTAGAAATTTACTCAAAATTATAATATGTGATATTTTGAGGTACTTGTTATGGTCTATGTCCACATAAAAATTTTATTTTGCTCTTATTTAATATTTATGCAGAAATACATTTTTTTTTTAAATTAATTCCATTTTGGGGAATTGCTCTGAAAACAGCTGGAATGTGTCTATTAAAATCTTTACCACCAAAATTATATGAAAGCTTGATTAGTTGTATTCCATATTATGTTTTAAATCTATTTCTTCCAGTTAACAAAGCAGTCTACTTGTATCAATAATCAATAAATTATGTTTTAATCCTCTTAAATCCGAATGCATTATTATCCACCCTAGCAATTTTATTTATTTATTTTTTTTAATAACAGGATGGTCTACAGATTAATCTGGATACAACCAATAAAATGGAACTATGCTATTATGAAGGCGAAGTACTCTACAATAGATATAGTTTTCCACATTTAAATTAGTAGATATAACCATAATAATTCTATAGAAAAACTATTGTATGTTATTGTGTATTCCAAATCTCTGTGTAAAAGCAGTTAGGGTGTTGATCCCATAGACCTGGAATTCTATGAAAAAAAAAAAAAAGCTTTTTAATGTTGGAATGTGGGACTAATATAAATTACGAATATTTGCTTCATGTTGTTATTAATCATTATATCCTTTCTGTTGTTTCCATTATTTCTTTTTCTGTATTAATTTTCTTTACATATATTTTTTTTTTTATTATTTTTTTATTATTTTTTTATTACATAATCTTTACTTTTTATATTATATTCAATTTAACAAAATTACACTCAATTTATTTTTAATTAAGTACGACAATTTTTTTCGCTTTCACTATCAACACTATTGAATTGAACTTAATACGTAATCGAATTAATTTTGCTATACGATTAATTTACCCACTGGAAAATTGCGTCTTCCAAAATCAATTTAACCACAACAAGAAAAAAAATGTATTTACAAACGCATAATTTAATTACACATTTTAAATAGACTCTGAATATATTGAACTCAATTACAATACACATTACGAATAATTAATTATTTAATCAGATCTTTAAAATTCCAAACAGTTATGGAAATATCATTTTCAACCTATGATGAGTATTAAACTACTGTTATGAAAAAACGACACTAATAAATTTGGTACACTACAAAAACAAAAAAAAAAAATCCAAACCCTGGGAAAATCTTTAAAAATTGTATTCATTTCATTATGTATAAAATGTATATGTATTTTGCAGATGTTATTGAAATCGGACCCCAAAACAAAAAATTAAAAATTCGAAAATGAATTCATGGCTTTCAGAAAATAGACATTCATTTTGTAAATTTAATTTTTTTTTTGTTTTTATTATTATTTTTTATTTCCTATATTCATTTCTTGAATTTCAACTTACTTGATTGCAAATTTTTTTGATTGAAAAAAAATATATACCAACTCCTATGATATTCCAACCTGTTGTTTCCTTCATTTCGTTGGCTGACTATATAGATAACTACATTTCTTGGAGTGGCATCGAAAATAATTTTTTTGATTCAGTATATATGAAAATGATCAAGGCCAAGGTGCCACTCACTTATACCATTTCAAAAACCCTTATTTATTTACATGATAATATGTTATAGAAAATACAAATCTCAGCTGTTTCATAGTTGCAGTTTTATGTGGCGACTGTTGTAACAATTTTTACTTTGCTTATTTTTTATCTTCTTCTTTTTCCCTTTTTATTCATGTACATTTTGTGTAGATGGTTTGAGTTGATCTTGTTTCACAAACTTGTAATTTAAAATTCATGTAAAATAATGCTGTAACTTGTAATTTAAGATTATGTTGTTATTTGTTTTGGTGTTTTTATGTTATTGTTGTTGTTGTTGTTACTGTAGATATTGCATTTAAATGCATTTTACTATTTACTGTTTTGTTTTAATTTTTTTTATTGTTTTTGTTTTTATTTTTTTTGTACGAATTGAATTGAAGTTATAATGTATTGCATATACGTGATGCATACTTAAATAGTTGGCTGGCAACGGAAGAAACAATATTGAATTTTCTCATCTTAAATACGGATTGTTGCAAATTGCAACTCTATTATCGCATGTATAGTTTTTCTGGGTTTTAAAATATTTAAGACAAACTACATATGTGTGTATAGAATCCCTATGTCACATGGGCAGAATATTAATGTTACAACATCTTAAAAAATAGTTAAATTGAAGATAATGGTATAGTCAAAAATGAAAACCTCTCAGTTAAAGTAAGTACAATTTGGTACATTACAGAAATGTGTGTTATGAGAAATTTTGTTTGGGTTAGTGGCGGGCTTATAAGTCGTTTAAATTGAAGAAATAAAAATAGTCACAATGGTTTAAAGAATTTAAAAAAAAAAAAAAAATAAAAACAAATCGTGAAATAATTTCTCAATTCTATTTTAAATTAAAATTGTAAGTTTAATATTCAGCTCTTAATGTTTAAAATAAGTGAGAAATGCTCCAATTAAAAGTGAATGGTTGCCAATAATGTTGGATTGTTAGAAAATGTCTAATGCAAATTTAAATTCAAAGTTGGGTTCAAAATGGATTCATTACAAAGAATGAAAATAAATAAAATGTTGAAATAAAATATATTCTCTTATAATAGACGTAAGTAGTGAAAGGGTTAAATTTTAAAAATGAACTTCAGAAATGATTAAAAATATTAAATTTTGTTATATCAATTTTATTTGGATAACAAATGAGATTTTAATATTTAAGATGATTTCCACGATTCTAAATCACTTTGTTCATCTGCTGCATACTGCACTTTTTTCTTTTCTATAATTCAGTATGCTCAATTGCACTCAATTTAACTCATGCATATGATTTTAATCAGTTTAATAATTAATTTACTTATTAAATAATTTATAATAAGTAATCTGTGCCATTTATCAAGTGATGCAACTGATAATTTTCGACAAAATTTGAACCCGACTTTATGTATGTTTCTGTCTGCAACTAATTGTATGACATACATTAGGACAAGTGTGCCAGTAGTTTTATTTGATCTAGTATTTTCTCAATTAATAATAGTTGATAAAATTATAATATAATTATAGATATGTTTTGGTGTGCAACTAATTGTATGACATACATCAGGACAAGTCTGACAGTAGTTTTATTTGATTTAGTATTTTCTAAATTAATAATTTTTGATCAAATTTGAATCCAATTAAAGATATGTTTTGGTGTGCAACTAATTGTATGACATACATTAGGACTAGTCTAACGGTAGTTTTATTTGATCTAGTATTTTCTCAATTAATAATCGTTGATAAAATTTTAATCCAATTATAGATATGTTTTAGCGTGCAACTAATTGTATGACATACATTAGGACAAATTTGATAGAAATTTTAATTGATTTTGGACGGTTAATTTGGTTTTATTTTCATATTTTTCGTTTGATTGCAAATATATTGAAATTTTCATGTTTTCAATTTTATCGTCAATGATCAACAACAGAACAGCTACCTCTTATGTACGATGGTTCGGTTTATACTATTATAGTTTAAATACAACTTATTCAACCACTTGGCCTGTAATCCTGTTCATATATTACATACCTTGAAATTCAAATGTTTGAAAGACTGCTATTCTTTCATTTAACCTACAGATGGCTCTAACCTATTACAACAATTAAGTTAGTTAATTATCTTGACATAGAGTGTGTATGAAGTCCTGGGTTCACTATCGATAACATGATCGTAAGTTAAAATATTAAATAGAAGTGCTTACGAAATTCATTTACCTACCATCCATATTAACATTGAAAAATTTAGAACCATCTGTAAAATTATGAAAAAACTAATACAATGAACTGCTATTCATCATATTGAATTACAAAAATATTTTACAAAAATTTCTAAAAATCTATAAATTTAGTATAAATATCCGCCTACATATTAATTAAGATTTTAATTAATAAGCAGTCGATATATATTTTCAGCGAACGAGTGAGGTTTGTGAAAATACATTTTTTTAATACAGGGTGTTCCTCAGTGTTATCGAATCATAAATTCAGACGTAATTGGGCAGGTCAACAGAACAGAAAATTTAATGCTAAAAGTTAAGAACCTTTAAATATTAGGTCAGTGAAGCTGAAATACTTTGCTTTTATTAGTTCATGGCTTTAATATAAATCAGAGTCAGATGAGATAATATAAAAACATCTATGATTATTTAAATGTTAATTTGATTCACTCATTCAGCTATAATTCTACTCATATGTTGTTTTAGTTTTGTTTTATTGGCAGCTAACATAGCAGTAAATATAATAATATTGTAGTTTAAAGCCATAATCACCCTACTCAAAGAAATCTATAACAACTCTTAATAATAAGTTAGAACTTGAATCGCTTTAATTTATTTCGAACTAACCTTATAAGATTTTTTTTGGATAATGAGTATATAAAATTCAAAAGCAATTAGATTTGATAAGAATTAGATAATGTACTTTTGGTTGTGAAGTTGACAGGCAAAAGATTAAATCTAAAGACTGAAAGGGTGACAGTGAATAAATTTTTAAGTCACCATCGCTCCTAAATGGCATAATAGACCCCCTACTGGGCTCCATACATTGTTTTGTTTGTTTCGACGTCCCCATAGAAAATTACTAAATCAAAATTGACAGTGAATAAATCTTTAAGCCCCTCTATAACCCCTAAATAGTTAAGAATAGACCCCCCTGTCGATACACACAATTTTATTTGTTTGGATTTTTTTTTTTACAAATTACTAAATCAAGAGGGACAATGAAAAAATTTTGAAGTCGTCATAACTTCTAAATGCATATATCATAGTCAACATTTAAGGCAATAGTCAACCTATCTACACAGTTGTTTTGCTTGTTTCGATTTCCCCATAACAAATGAGACAAAATCAAGAGTTACACAATAGATCTACTTCTCCATACACTTTTTTTGATTGAAAATATAAAATTACTAAATCAAGAGTCAACAAATCTTGGTTGCCACTTCAACCCACTTCAACATGGTTCAAAATAGACCCCCTCATCACAATAAAAAAAATGTTTGTTTCGATTACCTCAATCACTTTTGACTTTACGAGTAGATTATTTTGCAACACCTCGTATACTTACAGGTGCATATGTAAAATGTATATTTAATATATATATACCGGGTGTTCCAGAGCATGCGTATTAGCTTTTTAAGAGGGGAAAGAGCCGTTATTTTAGACCTAAACAAAAAATTTAATAACTAAATCGAGGGTGCTCTATCGATTGGTGATATTTTCAACTCCCGGAAAAGACCGAAAAAGGGTTTTTTAAGGCCAAAAATTGGCCGAAATCGAGATTTTGAAATGGGTACTTTTTTATGCAAATTTGGATTCTACGTCAAAAAATGAAAAACTTGTGATAAATAATTTTTTTCTTTTTTTAATTTAAACTTTGTAGGAACCCAAGATGAGCTGAGATAAAAAATATGATAACATGAAAAACAAATTTATTTATAAAAATGATTATTATTAATTTTAGTTTACCAAAGGAAAATATGGTGAATTTTTGTTTTATTTTTATTAATTTTAAGGAGAAAGTACAGAGAAAACCAAAAAAAATCATTTAACACAAGTTTCTTATTTTTTGTCGTAAAATCCGAATTTGCAAAAAAACATTTATCTTCCCATTTGAAAATCTCGATTTCGGCCAATTTGGGCGATTTTTTGGCTTAAAAAACCCTTTTCCGGTCATTCCAAGAAGTAGAAAATATCACCAATCGATAGAGCACCCTCGATTTAGTTAATAAAATTTTTTTTTAAATTTTAAATAACGGCTCCTTCCAGTCGTAAAAAGCTGATACGCATGCTCTGGACCACCCGGTATATGGTACATATTTAAATATGAGTATGTATTTACGGTTATATACTACCTAAGGAGCTTATCTCATCTCTTAAAACCCCGCTTTTCTCAAAAATTGTTTTCATCAAATTTTAATTCCTGAATATTTACCTTAATTAGTTTTATGCGTAGCCGCTGTTGGATGCAAAACCTATTTGAAAAAAAGTCAAGATTATGAACCCAAATCATACACCACCCCGTACATACACATCTATATTACACATCGCAACACTATGTATAGACATTTGTACTGAAAAATTCTAATAATCCTAATTTCCTCAAAATTTTCATTTTCTTTTTTTTTTTGTTTTTAATTCGATCATTGCTCTTCTTGAGTGTATTGAACTTTACTTAAGAAATAAAACAAAAACAAAAAACAAAAAAAGTAAAAAAATGAACTTTTATAATTTCCACTCTAAAATAGAAAATAATTCTGAATGATTTCATCATATTTGTAATTACCACAAAATAATTGTTTTAGAATCTAAAGATATTCTTTTTCATTAAAATGATCGAAAAAAGTATGAAACTACAACCGTGGTGGTTGGTGGCAATGGTCATTTCATAATTTTTTTTGTTTTTATTGTTTTTTTTTTCCACAAAATATTATTGTACAGATGAGCTCTCTAGAATGTTTTTTTTTTGTTTTTTTGATTTTTGTATAACTAACATTGATTATTAAAACATTGTTGCCATTGTCATAGTTCCGTTTTGGTTGTGTTGATGATGGCCTTCAATTAAGCTTTCATAAAGCCACATGCTTTTTTATTATTTCCTATTGTCTAGCAGACCGCAAATATAATTTATAGATATGGTAAATCTTCTTTTTTTTTGTTCTTCTGTTTTTTTTCAAATTCCAGTTGTATATTATAATAATTGTATGTAGATATATATGTAGGTATATTCAATTACTAAAGATGGTCATCTAACACCTTTTTATGGAAAGTGTAAACTTAAAATGGTAACATGATGATGTTTGCATTCTATATAGTAACTATTTTTTTTTTTTTTTTTTATTAGCTTTAAATGCACGGATGTTAGAATTTTTAAATTTAAAAACATTTTTTTTTTTGCTACAAATACAATGGATTTTCTTTGTAGACAACAACTTAGGGTGGCTTGTTATATATGTAAGTTATAAAGGTAGTACAATTTTGATAGTAGGTTTCATGTTGTTTTTCATGTTTGGCAGGAAAATAAATTTCTTATAATAATAAAAAAAAAAGTATAAAAAGTTTGGTTCACTGAGTACATACTTGAGTTTAGATAAAAATACAATGATAAAATTTTTTGAATGCCTACTCAGTTTGATAAGTGAAATTTATAAACTTAGAAAAGATGGAAGTTATTTAAGAACAGATTAAAAAAAAATTTCTTTATACGATGAAAATGACTTGAAAATTATTATTTTATTATTGTATAGGCCGGAAATTTTCTATTTTTATATTTTATAGATCTTAAATTGTGATATAATAGTTTAATTGTATATTTATATTATATACGTATAAAAATCTAGATTATTCCGGGATCAATGGTCAGTAGAGTCAGTATAGAGAAAAACTAAAATAAAAAATGTTTTAACTGTTTTGTTTAGTAAAGTAAGTTTGTTATTTTTCTCATTAGCTCGTTCTTTGTCTTTGAACGATCACATTGTTGACGTCCAATTTTTTTTTAAAGCAATAGCTTTGTATTATTCATTCTGTTAATTCATTTCTGCATGTTTAAATCAAATACATTAAAAAAATTATTATTCTAAATTTAACTTTACATTATTTTTGTTTTTTCGGATCTAATTTTTAAAATTAACCTATTCAGCTTACTTTCCAACTTACCCAGCAATTCTCACCAATCATCCTATTTCTCTCCTAATCCACTTTCTACGCTCGTAAATGTAACGACAAAAATCATTCAGAGAAATTGGCATAATTATTTATTTGATTTATATTTTGTATTTTAAAATTTTCGGAATTTTTTTTTTTACAGTGTAGACCTCTATGTAGGCACGACCTTTGCAGATCAACTGTAGCGAAAAAATTTCAATATGGTTGCGGTTCTCAAATGGCATAAATATTATTTCCAGATAATATGTACATCGTCTAAATCACAAATTATTATTGCGTAAATTAACGTTAAAGCAACTTATCAAAGACACAAACCTGAAATATTAAACAATCAAACTGTTTAATTGTATAAAATTGCAGGATTATTAAATCAGTCCAATTACTGGTTTAATGTGAATTTACGCAATAATTAGGCGATGTTTATATCTGAAAATAATATATATGACATCTGGGAATCGCATTCAAATCGAAATGTTTTCGGTCAGAGCAAATAAAGCATTATTTGGGAATATTCTATACTCTAATAAAAAAAAAGTTATATGTTCAGTAATCCACAATTAGGTTATAAACAAAAAAGGTCAGAGAATCATATTGCTCTGACTTATTGCTACTGAAAATTTTACAATTAGAATGTGTCCAATACACTGACTTTGAGTCATATTAATTTGACTCACGAATGAGGTTATGAAAGTAAATGAGTAAACAAGTATATTTTCATTTTTAGTAGTAGTAGTTTTTAGATATATGCATTTGTAATGTTTTTTAACTTATCAGCCTTATTTAGAATTACTATATTGCACTGAATTTTATAAGCATTGCATTTCAGGTCTCATATCTTCAAAAATTTAAATAAACAAATAAATAACTGTTTGGATATCTGTCTTATTGTCTTATTTGGATATCTATAGATAGACTTATTACAGATACGAATAATTGTAATGTATATCATGTTCTAGTTTGTGTTATATAAGAGTAACGTGATGGTCCCAACCCAAAATTTATATTAGTGTTATGACAGGGATAGATGTGTATCGTGGGTTATAGGAAATGATATATTTAGAGTACTGTTGTTACAGATATGTGCCTTGTGTTATTATATAGAAGATTATAGTAATATGGGTTTCAAAATCAACACTACTGTTGTGACAGTGACAAATGTGTTTCTTATATTATAGAAAATGATCGTTATGGCCCCAATATCTACACTAGTGATGTGACAGTTACCGATGTTTTTCTTATATTATAGGAAATGATAGTTATGTCTCCAATATGGGTTCAATATCAACACTACTGTTGTGACAGTGATACATGTGTTTCTTATGTTATAGAAAATGATCGTTATGGCCCCAATATCTACACTAGTGTTGTGACAGTTACCGATGTTTTTCTTATGTTATAGGAAATAATAGTTATGACCCCAATATGGGTTCAATATCAACACTACTGTTGTGACAGTGACAAATGTGTTTCTTATATTATAGAAAATTATCGTTATGGACCCAATATCTACACTAGTGTTGTGAAAGTGACAAATGTGTTTCTTGTGTTATATAAGATGATAGTTATGGGTCCAATATGTACACAACTGTTGTGACAGTGACCCATGTTTTTCTTGTGTTATAGGAAATCGTAGTTATGAGCCCAATATCTATACTATACTGTTGTGACAGATTGGTCTAATAGCAACACTATAATATAATATCTCATATCTACACTAGTGGTGTGACAGTGATAAATGTATTTCTTGTGTTATAGATCATTATACCACTTTTGGGTCCAATATGTACACTACTGTTGTGACAGTGACAAATGTGTTTCTTGTGTTATAGGAAATGATAGTTATGAGCCCAATATCTATACTACTATTGTGGCAGATGGGTCTAATATCAACACTACTATTGTAATAGTGACATATGTGTGTCTTGTGTTATAGAAGATGATAGTTATGGGCCTAATATCTACATCAGTGTTCTGAAAGCATGTGATATCATTCAATATCACATTCTTTTCATCTATCTAACATTTTGAAATATTAACAAAAATAGACTTTTTTCTTTTAAATATAACTGATGCTTATGGCTATACAATTATATTTGATTCCTTGAATAACAATATTATGCCATCAAAAATTCAAAACTTATTAATCATCAAAAATTATTAACTTTTTTTTTTGTTTTTTTTTTTGTGATTTGTTATTTAATTTCTGGTTTAACAAATTATAACCTAGTTATTTACCATGATCTAAATTCGTTCTGGTTCAGCATGATTCCTTTTTTTTTTTTGTTTTTGTATTTGATTTATTTTATTATTATTGTTATTTTTTTTTTATTAACTCAGAATTTCAATTGAGTTTTCTTCAATTCACGGTTTTTTAATTTTTGATGATGAATTCATTTTTTTTTTTATTTTTTTTTGTTTTCTTCAATTTATTTGATTCCTTTTGAATTCTTAATTTAATATTTATTGAAGCAAAAGAAGAAAAAAAAATAATTATCACGACAATTGATTGATGAAAAAATTTCGCAAATGCTGTTTAAAGGAACTTCAATGAACCCCAATGCAAGTTTTCTTTTTATACACAAAAAAAAAAAAAAATGAAATAAAATAAAAATCGATTGGTTGACTGACTGTCCAGTTTTTATTTTTTATGTATGTATACATTTATATACATATATATATATATTTTCTTTAACTGTTATATCGCTAATTTAATTGAATAGATAAATCGTGCAGAACGTCAAATTAATCAAAAAGCAGTTATTTTTGGTTTTGTTCTTCATATTTTTACAACTCTTTCAAAAAAAAAGAAAAACTCATTTTTCATTATGGATAAATTTGACCTACATTTCAAAAAAACAAAAACAAAAATAACAAAAAAATTTGATTTTTCCAAAATCTGTGTACCAACATTTAAAAACAAAAAATGTAGAATGTCAATTTCAATAAAGAATTATTGTAGAATGAGTTCACAAGAAAAAAAATAAATTAAAAAACATTAAAAAAAAAAAATTTTTTTTTGTTTTTCTTATTATTATTTTTTTCTTTTGGTCTATTTGAGTCAGTTTTAGTCAGATACAATATTTCAATATTTCAATATCATTTCAATATTTATATATACACATATATATATATATATATATACCCAAAATCTGTTTTATTGAACCTAGTAATCGTTTTTGAATTGTTAAAAGCAAAAAAAAAAAACAAAAAAAAAAACAAAAAAATTAAAATTAAAATCCCTTAAATGGATTTCATGAAATTGTTAAAAAAAAAAAAAAATTCAAAACATTTTGACCCGATCTTATAATCTCTAAGGTAAAAAATTCAAATTTATAACTCAACCATTTTTCCAGTACAACAATGATAACAATACAATAGCATATAACATATACAATATATTGACAACAATGATAATAGAGGAGGTTCTTTATTTTGCTGCATTTTTTCTAAAAGTCTGAAAATCCTAATAAGTAGTTATGGCAGTTAATTATTAGTTTTGCAGTTGATAATACGAATTGACAGTAACAGAAAAATATTATGAACAAAAAATCTACGTAAAAATGATTGGGTCGATCTAGTGCTGAATTGGTTTGTGTATTGGTCATTTAATACTTACTTACTTACTTTCTGCGTATTACAGACCTTGAAGATACTGAATCTGACGGGATATTGTTTTCCACTGATTGTGACTACGAGTAAATTTTCTCTAGCTGGAAATATGAAGTTTTATCATAATAGTTATACATATTCTTTAACGAATATGTAGCCGCATTCGACGATGTGTTACCTAGGGTTTGGGATTCAAAGAGTTTTTAAGCTGTATCATTTCATTTTTTAAAATGATCGCTCGACATGAAAAGGGGTCTGGTTTGGAATTGATTGGATCATTTTTGATACGTCACTAATTCAGATCAACTATTGAGCTCCTATACAACTGTCATTAAAATTATAATAGCCAAAATTTACAACCACGTTCGTTAATTGGATATCATATCGTTACAGCTTACATTTGTTAGGGTAAAATTAAATTAGTTAGGGTAATAGTTTTTCATCAACACGTAAAAAGTCCAAATATTTGATTTATAATTGAGGCATTGTATAAAAATCTGGTAATTAGTAAAGAAATAAATAAATATGTCAATAATTTTTGTTATAGTTACGAATGTGGATCTTGTATTATTGTTATTGAAGATGATAGTTTTGGGCACAATATCTAACTTCTTTGACAGTGTCAGATGTGTATGATCTATGATCAATATTTTTCTTTGTCATTCCCAATACAAGATTTCCATACTTTTTTTAAAATATTAAATGTTATACTAAAATTAGGTGGACCGTGCTTAGATGGAAATTATGCCGTTAAAACAGTGGGTGTGTTCAAATGAAATATTTCTTTCTTCAAAAAACCACCAAATCAAGAGATTCTAAACTAGTCTATAACATTCACAGTAGTCATTTAATGAACCAATCATTAACCTAATTGTGGGGGGCACAGAAAAAAAAAAATATCTAGCGATATAACCAGCACGTGTTATGTTGTTTTGATCTTTTCCTGTCACGATGTTTTCCTTGTGTTATAGGAAATGATTGTTATGATCCCAATATCTATACTAATGTTGTAACAGATGGGTCTAATATCAACACTACTATTGTGTTTGTGACAGATGTGTGTCTTGTGATATAGAAGATGATAGTTATGGGCCTAATATCTACACCAGTGTTCTGAAAGCACCTGAGATCACTGATTCACTCTCACATTCTTTTCATCTATCTAACATTTTGAAATATTGACAAAAACGGACTTTTTTCTTTTAAATATAACTGATGTTTATGTTCGGGATATAAAATATAAAAAATATAATTAAGTTTAGTGTAAAAGGCAGCTACAAATCGATATCATGAATCCATAACGATCCATTATAACACGAACTGGGTCATTACATATTTTCCAATAAAACACGGGGCTTTTACAAACCTGTGCAATCCTGAAAACAAACCTTTGTGATCAATTACCTGACTATATATGCTTATTATTAAAAATATACACTGTGATCTTGATATTTATTTATATTTTACACAGAAATATTCTCTTCTAGTCAAAGTAGTATTTAATAGAAGCTGGAGGACTATATAGACAAAATTAATTTTCTTGAATTTATTTTCTAATAAAAAATTTGAATCAACATTTTTGTTTATAATTCGAGACCCCAAGTCTTAAATATAAATAAAATATTTGTTGCCCAGGCGTCATATTTCCTCATAAAGACCCTGTATATAAATATTTGGTGATTAGAGATATTTTATAACTATTTGAGTCCATTTATTTAATTTATTTTCGATTTTAATTTATTAGAAGTGATATTTTTCATTTCTTGTTATTGTTTTTATTATTATTATTATTATCTACATACTGTATATTATTTCATCTCTTGTCTTAGTCATACATATTTAATTGAATCCGCAAATAATTTGATTCCTTTGAGACGATTGAATTTATTTATTATATAAAATTTAATGTTATTTAGATCGAATATTGTAGTTTTATATCAAGAGAAATAATTTTGAAATGTTATAAGAGGAAAAACAAAAATGAAAAGAAAAACCAGAATGCCTTACCTATTTTATTTGACTATGCATAAATGAAAATCTGTTTTTGTTTTTTTTTTTTTTTTTTTTTTTTGAATAATTACCTAGTGACGGGGTCAGTCAGGCGATTGTTCAAACTTGTAGTTGCAAATCGGAGTTATTAATTTTATGAATTTCCTATTTTGTATATATATATATATATATGTATATACATATACGTATTTATGTATATTAAAATATTAAAATTAATATACAAAATAGCAAAACAAAAGGAAAATTATAACAGACAAAAAAAAAAACAAATCATGATCATGAAATAAACGTATGAAAACATATGTTTTATATAGAAATATATATATATATATAAGGCATGCACCGGTATGTGTATATATGTAAAATAAAATATTGAAAAATAACTTTGATTATTCGATAGATAATGATACAAAATACAATTTCTACACTTATAGTTATGATTTATCTAAATTCAATTTCTAAATTTATATATTAAACCAAGAGATAGTAGCTAAAGTTTGACTATGTATAAATGAAAATCTATTTTTGTTTTTGTTTTGTTTTTTTTTTTTTGAATAATTACCTAGTGACGGGGTCAGTCAGACTTATTATTATTAGAATGGATTTATTATCAATAACAAACTATTGATGATTATAAGTTGATATCATGATAATCACAGACACAATCGCCATATAAGTGCCATATAAACTAGAAATGTTTCAAGACAGGTAAACAAATATCTTTTAAACTGTCTGTAAATGTTATATATATACTAACTCTTCTATTCAATTCTATTCTATTCTATTTATTTTCTATTTTTTTTTTATTTTTTTTATTATTCCGTTATTTTGTTTTCTTTCGTTTTTAAATTACTTTTAAATGAAACATTTATTCTACGATTAATCACATATCTGTTACAAATTTACAATTTTCTAGATGGCATTCTGTTACTTGTATTTATTATATATAACTTATATTATGTACTTTAAAGCCAAACTTAAACATTTAAGCCGGATTTTTTTAATTTTGAATTTTAAATAAAAAAGATATGTGTTCTCTCTGGCTTTAAACTAACAGAATTGTTGGTAAACTATACCTTATATTTGTTGTTAAAGTAGAATTCAAATGAACATGGTTTTTGACCAGTTTTTGATATTCATCAGATTAGCCTGACGTACAACTGAACTGATAATGTAAATGTAAGTAGGGTAAAATATGCAACTTAGATTGAAGTGTAACAGTCTATATTGGTTAGGGCGTTATTCACAACTATCAATGGGATGCAAAATCCTGTTATATGGTATTTTAGATCTATCTGGTATAGAACTGAGCGGTATAAGAAGTATGGTATACATTAACAGTTTAGTTGCTAGCTCTTGACTGTTTTTGTATTAGTTTTTTGAACTAAAATGATAATGTAAGTAGGATATTATCAGTTTAATTGTTATAGTCCTTGACTGTCAGTTAAACTGATGAATATCAAACCTAAAAATAAATCACAAGCCGAAACAGATATTCTCGTACCTAAACAATAGGCGTTTGCAATGTCTATATATATTATAATCAATAACTGAAGCAATTTTGTTTTCAAATTTATGAAAAAGTGTTTGATTAGTAACTCTTAATAATAGTTATTTCTTTGATTGGTTCTTAAAATTACAAAATTGTTTATTTTTGATTAGTGAATATTTTTAGTTTTATTTTTTTTTCATATTTAATTTTTATTACAATATTTTATTTATTTTTTAATATGTTAATGAAATATGTTTGTTTTTTAATTTTTCATTAACATTACGAATTTATCTAACAAATGATATTTTATGCAACAAACCTACAAACTATATATATTATATATCTACTAAATGTTTCGTTTGATCGTTCTGTAGTATTTTAAATTCCAAAATACCATTAGTCTAGCTCTTAAATCAAAGTATACAGTACTCCTTTCTATACGCAATGTGTCCGATGTAACAACAGACTTCCTATTGACATGATTTGCCTACATCGTGTAGCTGAATAAATTTTCTGAATACATATTTTAAAATTGTAGGTTTAATTTTACCAGGTATTATAAATCTATTTTTATATATTATTTTCAAAATCAATATCATAGGTCTAACAAAAATGCTTCCGAAAAGATGGTATGAATGCTGAAAACATTTGCAACAAGCACTAAATACCTAATAAATGTAAAAGAAGAAGATATTATTCACAAATTCAACTAGACTTGATAGTTATTTCAAATTTTAAAATATTCATCCTAATAATTCCATTAATCAAAATATGATACGACATGCTATATAATATAATGTTGTTTTCCTGATGACTCCAAAATTAGCAAAACAATTATGTTTGTTGATGATTGTAACCTACTTCAAAATAATCTTAACAATTTAATAAATTTATACTTTCAGGGCCCCTACCATCTAATAAAAACGAATTGCAAAACTAATGAAAAAAAAAATGGGAAAATAGCATTCTGGTGGTAGCTACGATACTACTTTGACATACGCAAATTGTTGAAATGCGTATTACCCATTTTTATGATATTACTAAAGTCGTTTTGCGAAAGTAGCAATAGATAGTAGCCTATTCCAGATATTGCTTAGAGCAAGAAAATCATAGCATAAATTTATATAAATCACTAACAACCTCGAATTAAATGTCTCTAAATTGTTAGCTTTAGTACAAAACTTCAAAACTCTATTATTAAATTTAATGACCATTTCGAGAATCAAATTTTAACTCGTTCTTAGTTGACTCGTGATCTAAGTATTATTCCAAATTACAAACTCAATTATTAATTTTTAACTAAAATTATTGATGAAGTTAACTGTATGCTAAGATTTATAGGCCAAAAAGCTGACTAATCTCTTATTACATTACTCAAAAATTCACATGTGTTTGTTCGACACTTGAATATGCTTCGTAAGTTTAGTCTCCATATCGTAATGTTGATATTTCACGTATTGAAGCAGTTAAGCGTAAATTGTTTACGCTTCATTATCTGACTCTTTTTAACTTCCTCCTTTTTTGTTTTTATGTTATTGACAGTAACTTAGGTAGAATTACTATTTCGTGCTTAATTAATGTTTTTTGCTACATTTTGCTACATACATTTTGTTAAGTTCAACATCAAATTTCTGCTTTAACAACTCAATAAATGTGGAAAACTACTACTATTGTCAGGAACTACGAAAATATGTTGCTTTTGATAGATCTCAAATCTTCCCAAAAACGTCCATTAGTGGCTGGCATAACATTTACCCATAAAATTTTTGTTGGGAATATCCGGTACCTAAACCGTTGACCTGTTTAGTATTGCTAATCCTATAGTACTAACTACAGTAAATTTGAGCTTGTGTCTAGAATAATACGTGAATTTTACTCAAGAGCAGCTCGTTTTGATACTAAACTTGAAATGAGAGAGCTGCAAATTAGCCAAATCATCAACATTTATGGACCGGAACCGGCAGTTGGTATTTCTATTTGCAATATTAAACGATAGAAAATACACTAGTAGAGGGAAAAAAAACATTCTTTGTAAAAGCATATTGAAGACCACAAAATTTCCAAAATATATGCACCAAGAATAAACACAAAAATAACCCACTTCCTGTTAACTTTCAATATAGCAGACTGTAAGAAGATGATGGGCTTTTTAACATTTTACTCACTAGAGCATGTTACCTATTATATTTTTATCTGCTACTAACATTCGTTAACAACAGTGATGGCTACTAATGCCACTCACCGCTTAATAAAACGATACAAACTTTGCTTGCTCTGATTTGCTTGCTCTAAGCAATATCAATGTAAGACAGTATACTGTATAAATAATTTATTAAAATTTTAAAAAATTTCTCCGATTTTTCTAAAACCATAATAATAAATTTGAAATGTCAGTTTAATTTCAAACATCAACCTCTTAGTTTACACATATGCATATACAAGAACAATAATTTTTCAAATCTAATTTTTTTTTTTTATTTAAATTTAAAACAAAACATTATTTTAAAGAAATAATAATAATATCAGAGCACAGTAAAAAAAAAAAAAAATTGAAAATTCAAATTAAATGTTAAATCATTTTTTATCTAAAAAAAAAAACAAACAAAAAAAAAAATTAAATAAAAATGAACAGCTGGTTGAACCGTGCCTGCCTTCATATTAAAATTGAAAGTCAAAGTTTATATTCAACATATTCTATTTTAATCATATTATAGTTGTGCTACAACATAAAACTGGATCTCTGACTCACATAATAATAATATGATCATGAAAAATATTTATGGTAATTGGTTCAATATGAATTTAAAAAAAAAAAAAAAATTATTTGAAATTATTATTGAAATTGGAGCAAATTATTATTATTTGAAATTCAAATAGAAACAACAACATAAAAATTAATTTGAAAGGAATTTAAGTATAGAATTTGAATGCAACAACAAAAAAAAATTGCTTACCGTAAATATTGCGTCCTGATTCAATTTTTTTTTTACTATTTTCAATTTGAAATTATTAAATTTAGTTTTTTTTTTGTTTTGTTAAATTATTAAACTTGTTAAGTTCCACTTAAGAAATAATAATGTAATGCAACGATGTGACTAATTTTAAATTGCAATTAATTTAACTAAAACAAATTGTATCCGCTTATGATAATAATTGTATACCTATAACTTTCAAAATTTTTTGAATTATTATTCGAATTCGACTTGATTTTTAATAAAAAAGTTATTTTTAGATTTCCTTTTTAGTTTTTTTTTTTTTTTGTTCAAGGTAAAAATATTTGTTAATAAAAGACTTTAAAAGAATTTTAAAAATGTTGTCAAAAAGCCAAGAGCGTTTTAAGCTACTTCAGTAGCATAAAGAATGATTCCAAATATATTTTTATCCATCTTTTTTTATTGTGGTACATCACAATTCGGGAATTGGTTTATATTAACCGTTTCATCCACTAGTTACATTTTTGAGCTGTTATAGCTTACATATTTAATCATTTTAGATGACCACATCCATTTCTGGATTTTCAGATTATTTTTGTACATGCCATTTTGCTAATTTAATCTCAATGTTCGTTCACTTTGTTTGTTTACAGCCAGTGTACGACTGTCAAAGCTCTAAAAATGTTTTTTCAATCATTTAATTAAATTTGGTTAACCCATTTACTACATACGTCCATTATAATGAACACAATATTTTTATATTTGTTCCATAATCCAATGTACGGTATAGGTGGTGGAAAGATTAAAATGTAATTGAAATTTTAATTTATTTCCTGGTATGCATTCAAAGACAACAGTTAAAATTTGAGTTCAGTTCTTGATACAATTATAATTTAACTCTTTTATTTTACTTACAACAACAACAATGTCAATTTCAGTTTCAGTTGGAATTTATGATCACTTTGTTGAATTGTTAAGTTGTTACTGTTGTTGTTACCAATATGGTTATTGTCACATAATCTGTTGTTTATTATCGTTATTGTTACATAAACTGCTGTCTACTGTTGTCTATTATTATAATCGCCCCACGAATAGGGTTACAAGAGAATGATGAATCTGCTGTCGAGTCTGGTTATTTACTTGAATCTGAAGTACAAAATTCTGTGTAACAAAATTCTGAATTGAAATATTCCTAATTATTAAATTCAAATTACAAAATTTTATTGAATTCCTACGAATTCCTAATTTATCAGATTTTTGAAAAAAAAGAGAAATTTTTTTTTGATTATTGATGAATATTTATTCAGAATTTCGTAATACAAACTTGCATTTCAAAATCCTACTTTTCAAAACTTTTTTGTTCTAAAAAATCTTCTTTTTTTAATTCTTAAATAAAATATTTTCGGACTAAATAAATAAAGTCGACTTTGTAAGTAAAATTGGTTTGTTTTCCATTTTTTACTAAAATCTTGCTATTTGCAAAATTAATCTTGAATAAAAATAAAAAAAAAAAACGGACTTGTTGAAAGCTAAATTTTGAAAACCAATATTTTGATGAAATAAATAAGATTTTGGAAAACAGTATTTTGTACCCGACCCAATTAAAATATAGTCTAATACAAATTAATAATATTCTAATTAATAACCTGATAGCCTCAGCACTAAATGCTAACTTTTATTATTAATTTCAATTATGTTTATTTAATATAAAATTAGATTTAAATAAATAATAAAATTAATTAATATAATTTATTTTTCAGGTCGTTGACTCACAAAATGTTTCACAACCAAATGGTACACAACATACACAACGTAAACAATTAGAAGTATTACAAGCACATACACCATCTGGTTCAATGCAAGTCATACGTTCTCAAACAGTTCAAACAACATCATCACGATGGTCATCATCATCATCATCTGCTGCTGTATCATCATTTAATACATCATCATCATCAGCAGCAGCATCAAAATTATCAAAAAAATTAAAATCAATAACATCATCAGCAGCACATGCCAATAATACACAAATAAATGATAATGAATATAATAACAATAACAATAATAATGATAAAATTTTTAAATCACCTTTAACAAATGGTTTTTCATCATCAGTTAAAGATTCAATAATTAGAACAGCAGTAGCAACAAAAAATTATAATAATATAAATGATGATAATAATCATTTCAATCATGAATCTAATCATAATAATTCATATAAAAAACAACAACAACAACAACAACAACAGAATTATCAAATGAAACAATCAAATTTATCATATAATAATAATTTACCAATAATTGAAAATTCATCAACAATCACAAATGGACATGACCATCATCAGCTTAACAATAATAATAATAATAATTGTAATGATTATCATAATAATAATGGTAATAATAGTAGTAGTAATAATAATATAAATAATCAACAATCAATAATAAAAAAATCTACTACTGGAGTAGCAGCAGTAACAACAGCTTCAGTTTCAGCTTGTACAGAACCAAGCCTTAAGCTTAGTAATTTAATGGTAATATTTACATTATAGTTTAATCGATTCTCTTATTAGTTATGACACTAGTGTCATATAATCTCATAAATAATTTATATATACACTTTGTTACATTTGA
The DNA here is from genome assembly GCA_963942445.1 of Argyra leucocephala. Classification (NCBI taxonomy): domain Eukaryota; kingdom Metazoa; phylum Arthropoda; class Insecta; order Diptera; family Dolichopodidae; genus Argyra; species Argyra leucocephala. The sequence continues at coordinate 129,762,038 of OZ012680.1, forward strand.
TTAAATCAAAATATAATATTTAGCAATTTTTTAATATATTTTTTTAATATATTTTTTTTAAATTAAAAACAAACAATATTTAAAACAAAAAAGCTATATAGCTTTTATTTCTATCGTACATACTAATTTTATCGAATACCGTTTCGTAATATGACAATAAACGATATCCGATAAATATTTTTAGTCGTTTATCCGGCCAACTACAATGTTCATAATAAGGGCGATTATATTTTATTTTTTATTAAAATATTTTTTTCGACTGACTGACTGACTGACTGACATCCGGAAGAAAGTTGTAATAATAATTTTTTAAATAGTAGGTAATTGATTGACACTCTAATATTTATGGATAGAATTTGGGATTACAATTTATAATTAAAAAAAAATATTAAATAGATTTTTGGCTTAGAAATCAATTGTGCATTCTGTGCAATACCAAGATAGGCTTCCACTTGGAAACATAAAATAAATTTTGAATTTGTATACAAAAATGTGCAAGTTTATTTTTTAATAATCGGATTTGTATCTACTGATTTGTTTTTTCTTCTCTCTAGACTAAATTAAGCCATATACACGACTCCTCCATGGTTCTTCTCCAGTTCTAGCGTTCACTATAAAAATTCCAATATTAAACAGTGAATATGTATCACATCTGACTGCAATCAAGCCATCTCAGTCTGGATCAGTAAAAACGCAAAAAAAATGTATTTACTCGAACTAGTTTATCCCATTTTTAAGTTAAATATTTTTTAGTTTTTGTCTGAAGCCCAAAATAATAAAATAGAACAGTTATACAATTTATTAATAAATGCAATAATCATCTTGCTTTTAAAATATAAATTTGACAACTCATATGCTCGGAATATGTAACGTAAAACATGATATTTATTTTATTTATTTACTTAGTCGATCAATATATCATGTATGTCCTGGACCTGACTCAAAACCGTACTACATTTTTGCCGGTCACGAACGATTTTTTTTCATTTGAAACTACGATATTTATTTATTTGAACGTATTTGTGTATATTTTTATAGTGTAAAAATAATATGTTCCGAACGTTGAAATGTGAGAGGTAAAACCAAGTATATTCTACCACAAGAGTTGAACATTGTTTTGCTGGTCTTCAACAATAGTTATTTCATTTTAGCAGTAGTTTTCCACATTTAATGAGTAGAGCCAGTAATTTGTTAAATAAATACTCGAAATATTGTAGATATTGTAGTGTAAAATTGCAGCACCGTATTTAATTAAACACGAAAAGGTGATTTTACCTAAATTACTGTCAAGAGTGTAAAAAAAATATATATATATATACTACGTACTACCAGAAGCGGACAAAAGTATTGATAGAATGTCTTTAAATCCCTTCTGGTAGTCTGATTTAATTGTATTTGATTGTATTGATAATTGATTGTATTTGCATACATTAGAATTAAACTAGATTGATTAGTATTAGTATTAATATTTTAAAATTTGAGATTAGAACTGTTGTCCTCTCTACAAAGTAAATAAGAACTTTTCGTTGTTTAAAAGCATGCAATTTCGAACTTACGCAAGCTGTCTATCATTACTGTACAGTGTGAATAAGTTGAAAAGGTATGAAAAAACACTTTCTTGTTCTTTTTTGCGAGAGTAGCCTTCAAGCTCAGTCATTTTCGGATTAAGCAATTACTTTAAAGTTTAAGTACAAATGAACAAATGTTTTCGAAGTTTAAAATCATGCAATTTCGAACTTACGCAAGCTGTCTATCATTACTGTACAGTGTGAATAAGTTGAAAAGGTATGAAAAAACACTTTCTTGTTCTTTTTTGCGAGAGTAGCCTTCAAGCTCAGTCATTTTCGGATTAAGCAATTACTTTAAAGTTTAAGTACAAATGAACAAATGTTTTCGAAGTTTAAAAGCATGCAATTTCGAACTTACGCAAGCTGTCTATCATTACTGTACAGTGTGAATAAGTTGAAAAGGTATGAAAAAACACTTTCTTGTTCTTTTTTGCGAGAGTAGCCTTCAAGCTCAGTCATTTTCGGATTAAGCAATTACTTTAAAGTTTAAGTACAAATGAACAAATGTTTTCGAAGTTTAAAAGCATGCAATTTCGAACTTACGCAAGCTGTCTATCATTACTGTACAGTGTGAATAAGTTGAAAAGGTATGAAAAAACACTTTCTTGTTCTTTTTTGCGAGAGTAGCCTTCAAGCTCAGTCATTTTCGGATTAAGCAATTACTTTGAAGTTTAAGTACAAATGAACAAATGTACATATTTAAAATAAATACACACATAAAATAAATAATAAATTAGATAATAAACACTGAATAAATTATAATTGTAAAATTACAAGTGTTAAATTATAACTGATAACATTATTAATAATAAATACTGAATATGTACGTATATATAGAATAAAATGTAGATCTAAAATACATATTTTGAATTAATAAATTAATTCTACATACATAAATTACATACAAAAATAAAATTTAATAATTATATATTTTTTTTGTTTATGTACTTAATCAAATGCAACTGAGTGTATATAGTTTAATTTAACTTAATTTACTAATTTACTTATCTAGTCAAGATTTTTTTTGTTGTTTTATTGTTTTTATTTTTTTTCTTTAATCAGTTCTTTAGAAAAAAAACATGCTGCTATACAAGTTGGTAGAGTAGAACTAAAAAACAAAAACACAAAATAAGAACAAAAAAAATAAAGAAAACCTTGCATTCAGATATTAATGAGACTTTTGTCAACTGTATGAACAACATTTCTACTTAAATGTTTAAAACTACTTTGCGCACAAATATTAAAAAAGTGAAATAACAAAAAAAAAAGAAAAAACAAATAAAGGCAAAAAAGAAAAACATTTTTTTGAGACATTGCTGTGAGCGCTAGTCTATTTTTAGAATCTTATGCGATAGATTAAGAAATTATTTTACTACGCTTTGTTGTTAAACATAGACTATTGATTCGCAAAGATATATATATTTTTTTTTGTATACGTTGTTTGTTTTTTTAGCCTTTTTTTCTCGTTCTGTTTTTTGTAACACATTTTTCTTTAATAATACATTTTACACTAAAAACACTGGAATATTATTGAAGTGCAATTTCATCGTTTAATTTTAGTTTTCTTTATAGTATGTAGACAGACTAAACGTTTGAATGAATTATAAGTCAACTTTCTGAATAATTTGTTTTATTTAATAGTTTTTAAAATATTCCAATTATATATAAATTAAATAATAAATAATTTAAAATAATTCTAATGATTTAATTTTTATTAAAATATTCAATTGTAAGAGAAACTGTTCTATTAATCTCGTTTCAATCAACTTTAGAATAAATTTTTTAACATTTTATTTTATTAATTTTTTTTCTTTTAATTTTTTATTAATTTTTTGTTTTTGTTTTTGTTTTTTTTTTGTTTTTTGTTTAACAGAAGAGCAGTCAAAGTAATAACAACGATAGAAGCAGCAGCCCACATTCTTTTTCTTCAACAAACAAAAATAGTATGAACAACTTTAGTAGTACCTCAGCGACAGCAGCAGTATCAGCAACAACATCAAAAATAAATACAAAAATTAATAATAAAAATAAAAGCTCCATATCAATAGTACAAAAGGTACAACAACAAAAACAGCATTCACAACAGCAACACCAAAAATTGAATCAATATGAAAATGGAATAACTAGTTCGCCATCATTAGTATCATCGTCATCGTCGTCGTCGTTATTGTCGTCCTCAACATCTACGATAGAATCAACAGCAATTCAATCGTTGTCTGGTAACAATAACAGTAACAACAGAACAATTCAACAAAATAGTCATAATTTCCAACTGAAAGAGAAACAACAGCAACAGCTACAAAAAATACATCAGCCTACATTACTGAATTCAAATTCAAATTCAAATTCAAATTCAAATTGTGTAGGCGTTGAAGGAATTACTGAAGTTGGAGGCTTTAAACATAACAATAACTCGTCATCATTGATTACCAATGGTGCAGAAATAACAATGGATCAACGCGGAAAATATTTAGATTTGTAAGTAAAAAAAAAAAAAAAAAAAAAAAAATATTAAATTTTAAATTCAAATCATCGAAAGATCAATCAAATCATCAAAACTAATTATTTAAGTGAAATTTTGATTAAAAAATTATCTCAATGCCTGAATATTTAAATTAATTTTTAAATAATAAATTTATGTGTATATATAATAAAAATTATGAATTAATTTTGCAATATTTTGTTAATGTCAGTTATTTTATTTTATTATTTTTTTATCACACACACACACACACAATTTTGTTATAAAGAAATTTCGAACGAAGTCGTTCAGCTTCAATAGATGACTTATCAACTGAATGGGATGAACATAATCAAACAGGAACAGATGAATCATCTGAATGGCGTCGTGTTAGTAAAATTCGTCGATCATTTCAATTTCCAAAATCAAATAGTCCACCAAAATCTAGTACATTAAGACCAATTGATTTGCCAGAAAATTGTGTAAGTGTATCAAGAATACGTCAAGAATTAGAAAAAGGTAGAAGATTAAATGCAGCAATGAGCAATAATACAGTTGATTTATTAGCAATGGATAACATATTGAATGGTATTAATTGTAATAATGGTACAGAATTAGATCAACAATCACCGAAATCAACAAAAAAATCACCAGCATTTCTAACAGCTGAATCACTTAAAGAAATACGTGGTAAATTGAAAAAATTAAGTGATGAGTCACTTTATAAAGATGATTTCGTTATAAATCAATCAAAAAATCTTAATGGTAATATTGTAATTGATTCACAAATTCCAGATCAATCAGGATGTGTAAATAATTTTTTAAGTGAACCACCACTTAGTAGTCAAATGGTTCTTCATCAAAACGCTTTTCAGTATTATCCAAAGAATTCACAACAACAACAACAACAACAGCAGCAACAACAACAGCAGCAACAACAACAACCATTAAATCATACAACAAATAGTTTAGAGAATCGAACAACACGATTAAAGGATATATGTTCAACTGAATGGCATATTCGACGTAAATCATATGGTTTTGAAAAAATGTCACCACCAGCCGATAATAAAATGTTTCGTATGGAGAATTCAACAGATAGTGGACTTGGTAGATCAAGTGATTTAGGTAATTTATCACCAACAGAAAATCGTGCTACTGTTATAACATTTAATGAATCAGCTGATGGTATAAATAGAAATGGTATAAATAAAAATGCAACAACTGTTGTACTTAATGGTAGTGTTAATGATCCATTGAATACAACAAAACAAATTGTACATCGAAGATATCGTGATACAACAAAAACTAATTTATCATCAGATGAATCTAATGAAGTTAAAAGACATTCGATTGCAGTTGATGAAACGAAATATGTTAGAGAAAATTTACGTAAAGTTTTTGATACACCAAATTCAATTGGAGTTGTAACACATTTAAATCGATTATATTTAAATGATGATAATGGTAGCACATCAATATCATTAGATGAATCACAACGTAATCAAAGAAAACGAGTAGAATTCTGTAAAACAGAAGTACATTTTGCTGCTGAATCAGGTCGTGTTAATATTGTTGAAACAGATGGTAAACCACCGCCATCTAATAATTTTCGAAGACGTCGTAGAAGTTCTGGAAATGCTTATATTGATGCCATTACTTCTGGTTTGCAAATAACACATTTTGGTGATGAAAATCGTTCGGTTACTACTACCGATTGTCAAGATACGGATCAATATAAAAATGAAAAGTCAAATATGATTTCAGAAAAAAGTAGTGTAACTGTTTCAATTCCAATAGATAGAGAAATTATACCTAACGGGCATTTAGGTAAAATAAGTCCAGATGATAATGATGATCAAGATGAGGAGATTTCACTCAGAGGAATTCTAAAAAATAAACCTATAAAACCTAAACCTTATCATTTGGGTGAGAATATTATGGGCAGTGATAGTTTGTGGGGTGTTAAATTAAAACCAGTTATAGGAAACAGTGCAAATGAATCAAAAGTACAGCCTCCAATTCATATTTTTGAAGAAGATAGTTTTCAAACAGGTAAGATTTTTGATTTTATAAACGTTTACAAAATTTTACTATTAATATTTAAATAAATTTATGTTTAATATAATTTTTTCAGAAAAAAACTCTAACCTGAAATCAGTTGCTGAACATGTTAAAGTTGTCGAAGAACGAAAAGATTCAAATGGATGTTATTCGACAAAAATCAATTTAAGTTTAACTGATAAACCATTTACATGGAATTCAGGTGAGTTCAATATACAAAATTTTATTAAATTATTTTCCAATTGGTGTTCAACTGATTCAGAAGTCATGAATGGATTTTTTTTAAACACTTCAATCAATTTTCCCCTCATCTACTTAATATCATTTACAAAATTACATTAACTTTAAACAAATTTTATACCTAACATTACAACATTTACATTACGATTGTAGTCGTTAATTAACATCATTTTATTATCATACAATTTCAGAATTATCACCATCATCTTCACCAAATGAAACTCATAAGATTAATGAAACTGATACACATGAATCTGGTATACAAAATTTGAATCCAATTAATGCACGTTTCCGTATTATTGACACTACTACATCACATAACAATAACACAACAACATCATCCTCAATGACTAAAACCATTCAAGACTTAAAATCAACTTCATTAATAATGCGTACCATAAGACCAATTCCACAATACGAACGTCACAATAGTGAACCAACTAAAATAATTCATTTTAATACACCATTACAACACGATCAATCAAATTTAACTAATTTAATATCGATAAATAATGGTGCTTTAGCAGGTGCTACTACAACTGCTACTAAATTAATTTCAAATATGACTGCAATAACTAAATCGAACAGTGCTAACAATATTCTATCAAATTCATCTTCAACTTCCTCATTTGTTCATACTGACAATGCATCAGCTAATTATCGTAAAAAATATTCATCTTCATTGGACGGTGACACCATATTAAATGACGATCATATATATCGGTGTGGAAATGTTCTTAAATCATCTAGTTTTGAATCAGCAATGAGTTCAAATTCATCTTTAATGACATTTAATTTAATTGAAAATGCTAGTAAAAAATTATTGACAACTGATAATCATTTGACAGCCGTTCAAAATGGAGATGATATTAAGAAGCCAATAGCGGTACCAAGAAAGAAGACACCAAGACCACTTTCAATTGGTAGCCTTAATCAAAATTCTCAATTAAAGCGTATTTTTGAACGGACAAATAATAGTGACATTGAAAGTGATGATAGTGTTCAAGCAGCCGATGAAGAAGTTAAACGTTATTTGAGTAATGAGCTCTTAGATCAATTAGATGAAAATGAAAATTCAAATCAAGTTGTTGCCAATAGTTGGAATCATTTAAAAACAGAAAAATCTGCATTAAAATCGGACAAAATTAATATAAAAGGTAAAAATTTGTTGGTTCAAAAATCTATAAATTTACTTAAATTTAAATAAAATTTTATTTTTTAGACATTCCAAAATCAAATGTCATGTCAATACAACTGCAATCACCACAATCAAGTAGAAAAATATTCACAAATAATATTCACGAACCATCGAAAAATATTCAAGCTCCGGTGCCAATAGCAAAACCACGCTCTTCAAGTAAGCAAAATAATATTTCTATAATTATATTTTTTTTATATTTTCTAATTTATAAACTCTGTACGAGCTTAATTAGGTCTTTCTGAAATAAATAAATTGATTTTTTTTTTTTTTTTTTAATTTAGTTCAATCTATAAAAACCTCTTTAAATGTAGAAGATTCAAAAATAAATAAGAAACCAATCAAAGTATCACCATTACCAATAACACAAACATCACCATCTAAATTAGCATTGGATACTTTAAGAATTGAATCAAATGGTGCAAGAAAACTTCGCGAACATGAATTATCATATTTTGGTATAAAAATCAATCATGAAGATGATAAAGATACCAATTCTAATAACATAAAATCTCGAAATCAACCCATGCATACTACAACAATTAACGAAACTAATCGAAAAATTCATAATAATCCGAAAATCATCGAAGAAACAACAAACAGTTCAACGAAATGGAAATTATCATGTGATAAACCTGATCTTTTAAGGCATAGTCCAATGGACAGATTACAAAATAATGCTCCACTTATGGTCAGCCTTAAAGAAGATAAATCCAACCAGATTATAAAAACAAATGAAAATTTGATGCAAAAACAAGATTCTGATGAAGATGAAGATGAAGCTGATTTTGATCCAATATATGAAAATCTAAAATTACCATATCCTTATAATAGAAAAGACGATTTAATACGTGATGAAATGATTTTAAGTGAGATGACTAAAGCTGCTGATCAGACAATGAAGGTAAAATAATAAAAAAAAAAAATTAAATTCGAATTACAATTTCTTTTCTACCATTTATATATAGACAGTAGACGATGCTCATAAAATTAAAAAAAGACGAGAAAGACGTCGATCTGAACAACGTCATCAATCACAACCACTTGATACAATCGAAGAAAAATTACCACCACCATCACCATTAATAAATAGCCGTAATGATGCTGAAAAATCTTATTTACAACAAACAGAAAACTCCCAAAGACGATTATCATTAAGTCGTCGTTCATCATCAGCTTCATCAACTGGTAGCTATTCAGATAGTGGTTCATTATGTGGTCGTTCATCACGATCAAGATCAAAAGAAAGACTTTTAGATTCGAATAATAAGAATTTGGGTCAAAGTAAAGCCACAAATAATTCAGTAACAAATCTAATAAGAACTAAAAAATCTTCATCAATTTCTAAAAAATCATCAAAAACATCTCCAATTGCTGTAACTGTTCGTCGTATCGTCGAACATCGATCTAGCAGTCAGGAGAGTCAACGTAGTCAAAAAAGTTCAAATGAAAATTTGCAATTAATACCACCACAAAAATGTGAACGTCGTCATAAACGTCAGCCAACAATAAATTGTACAGTTGAAACTGTAAATAAAAATGAAAAATATCACAAAGAATCATCAAACCCATTATCAAGATATAAAGTTGAACGATCGAGTACAGAAAGTAGTGATAGATATAAAATGAATAATAAAACAACAAGTTCTAATCGAAATCAAACAGAATCAGATAAATTACATCGTAAATCACGTCCAGCAACAAATTCAGATACTACAAGAATGTCACAAAGAATTACATCAAAATCTAGTACTACTAAAGAGAGTGGTAATGATGATCGTAGTAAAACAATTAGAAATTCTTCTAGATCAACAAAAGAACATCATAGTTCTGATGGTCATAGATCAACAAGTGAACATCGTAAACCAAGAAATTCACATGATCGTAAAGAAAACTCATCGGAACGGCATTCAAGTTCAAGAAATTTAAAAAATGAAAAAGAAGATCATCATCGTACAAGTACAAGATCAGATCGAGTTATTACCAATCGTAATGTAGCTACAGATAATTTACGTAACTCTAAACGATCAAATGCCAAATTAGATGAATCCGATAAAGTAATCAGATCAAAAGATAGTAAGTAATAATTTTATTTTATATTTATTTCAAAATGTTTATGTAGTGCTGTATGGGGTATGGGTACGTTTGGCAAATTCCATTTCGCAAATGGGCATTTGCTGTTTGAACATTCCGCAAAAAGGTTATGTGGTAAACAAATATTTGCAAAAATAGAAGCTTAGCAAATGGACATTTGCCAACTTTTATTTATATACACTGTGTACGTAAACAAAAAACAATACAAAAAAAAAAAAGCAAAGCAAAAATCAAAATCTAGCGATCTACAATTTTTTACATTGGATATTCAGGACTTCGGTTAAACTAAATTATGGTACGTATTTGGCAAATGGACTTTGGTCTTTAGACATTTCACCGAAAGCTTATTTGGAAAAATCTTCAGAAGATTAGCAAATGAACATTTAACATTTGGATATTTGACAACTTTTATTACGTACGTAAACATAAGTTGCTAAAAATCAATCGGAAAGCAAAAAAAAACAAAATTTGGCGATCTAAAATCTTTTCCACTTCTGGGAAGCTATTCGAAAAGTATACCAGAAGTGTAAAAGATCTTAAATCTGTCGGACCTTTAACAATTTGATTTCAAATCACAAATATAATATTTATACAGGATGTGAAGGCTTCGGTCCCGACTTCTAGAATGCCAGACCCTTTTCCAGACGGCAGAACAAAAAAAAATTTACATTACATTACAAATTTTTTTTCTGGGCTGTCTCAAATTTTTAGAAGCGACGACCGTAGTCCTAAGGCCACGCTCATTGAAACTTGGTTTCTACTAGAAAATAAAAGAGAGCGTGAAAAAAACAAAACGCTTTAGAAAAGTATTTTTCTGTCTTAAGATCTTAGAATTCAATATCTTATGGATTATTTTGTAAAAGGCGTATATACTTGTTTCTGTAGACGTCAGATATATCTAATATTCTGGAAAAAGCGAATACGCTGACTTTGAAACCAAATTCAAAATTTCTTCTATAGATGGTACATTTAAAATTGTCGTTTAAATTTCATAGAGCAATTATAAATAGATGGGGATGGGGTTACAGGAAAGTGATGTGATTATAAAGGATTTTTTGCCAAATGTTTATTTTGCTAATAGGATTATGCGAAACGTCCATTTGCTAAGTGAACTTTGCTAAAAAGGGTGGACATTGTTGAATGATATGGTTTATTTCTCTTTTTGTTTTCTGTTTTTGTATGTAATTAATTTCTATTACAGAATCTAATGATCATGATCGTCATAAATTATCATCATCATCTTCAATAAATAAAACTGCAATACAACATGGTACAAAAACAGCTACAATACCAGCAATTACAATACAACAATCAAATGGACATCAACATCAACATCATCATGGAACAACGTATGTATCTGAACAACCATTAGTTACACGTTTAATACCACCACCAAGAAAAAAACGTTTAAAAAATAATACACAAAATATTTGTTATAATTCAAATTTATTAAATAACAGTAACAGTATAAATAATATTAAAAATAATTTAATTATAAAAAATAAAAATCAAACAATTTACGATAGTATTAAAAAATTTAATAAAAAATTTACAAAAAATTTATCACCACAATATACAAATTCAACAACATCATCATTTGTATTTTATCCATCATCATCATCAACAAAAACAACAACTAAATCATTAACAAAAACAATAAAAACAAAAACAACAAAAACAAAATCACCAATACATTCAAAATCAGCAGCATATAATACAAATAGTAATAAAATACAAGAACGTCCTTTATTAAATTCAAGCCCAGATGATTTTTTAAATGATGATGGTGATAATAATATTAATAATAATAGTAATAATAATAATAATAGTGATAATAATAATGATATATATGATGATATAAATCAAAAATGTAGTGATTATATTGATCAAAATATGAATGATGATGATGATAATAATAGTAATAATAAATATAATAAATTTCATAAAGAATTATTTAATAATTTAGAGCAAATAAAATGGAAACGAAATTTATCATTAAATACAAAAAATTCTGATATTATTGATTATTATTTTAAAGAGAAAAGAAATCGTGATGGTAAAGCTGAATATATAATGGTACAAAGTAAACAACAATATAATCAAAAAAATCATCATCATCATCATTATCCAAATCAGCAACAAAAACAACACCAACAACAACAACAACGACGACAGAATCAATGTGGTATTTGTACATGTTCATAGCCAATGTAAATTTATTTTTTTTTTTTTTGTTTTATTATTTTTCTCAATAATATGAGAATTTCTTCAAAAAAAAAAAAAAACAAAAGAAAAATTTTTAATAATTTTAATTTCCATTTTCTTTTAGGACTTTAACGGACAAATAACGAAACGAAAAAAAAAATGAAATCAGAAAATTTAAGAAAATTATTTCTAGAAATAGAAATAAAATTTTATTTAAGAGACAAAAAAAAAAAAACAATATTTTTTAAACTGAAAAACCAAAGAGATATTTTATTCGAGATCTGGTTGTAGAAAATTTTGAAAAACAAATAATAAAAAAAAAAGAAAAATTAAAAATAAAATCCCAGCCTGTAATCGCGCGAATGATCGCGTAAGGAACATTATTCAAAATTTAATTAAAAAATGTTAATATTAAAAAACAAAAACAAGTACAATTGAAAAGTTGAGTTTTAGTTTATTATTTTTTTTTTGTGGTTTTTTTTTTTTTGTTTTTGTTTTTGTGGGAATTCTATTTTACTTTTCTTTATCTTAAATTTATATACGGATTACAATTTCTTAATTATATTTTCTTTTTCTTTTTTATTTTTTCGTTATATTTTATATTCTGTGTAGATTCTATTTTTTACGTTATTATAATTCTTCTATTAATTATTAATTAATTAATTAATTAATTTACCTTTTGGAATATTATTATAACAGCAATCGAGTAGTTTACTTTTAATAAACAAACATTATAATTAGTAGTTTTGATATTTTACTGTTAAAGACATTTTTTTTTTTTAATTTAATTTAATATATTATATATTATAATAATAATAATATATATATATATATAACATTTCCTTTATGTAGTTGTTGTAGAATTTTATACTACCAAATTAATAAACAAAAAAGCAAGATTAGGTAGTTTGAACAATTTGCGTATATAAATGTAGATATGTCAAGATACTGTAGTAGATATCGCTCTATACATTTGATATGTCTACGTCTAGATTTTTATTCAAACACAATTTATACCCAAATTATTCAAACTCTCTATTATAAAATAACAATTAATAAATTAACAGTTAATAATTAATATATTAAGTAAATAATTTAATTTTCATTCATAATAACAGTCTTGGAAGCGCCGATGGCGCGGGCGCACAATACCTTCTAAAATTCAAATAGAATTTTATATAAAAATATTTATTATGGAATATATCTGTGGCATTAATATAATAACCGTTAAAATCGATATTTGAAATTTTTTAGTATGACCATTTTAAAATTGATCTATGAAAAAAATTGGGAAGACATAAAAAGTATATGGGTTAAAGTTTTAAATATTAAATTAATTGAATAATATTCATGAATTAAAATTATATTAAAAAACAAAAAAGAGCTACTATAATATAAAACTAAAATGAGATTACAAGCGTTTTGATTTGTAGGTAAGATAAAATCACAAAATAGACTTGGATTCAATCTCTTATATTCGCGAAAAGTGGTATAACAGAAAAAAATTTAATATAACGGCTAAACATAATAATAATCTGTTATAACAGTGAAAATAGTCGAGTACAAAACACTGAAGAAGTCTGCAAGTAGTAGACGAAATACGCGTATCTGTATGATAAGCATATCAGTAAAATTAAAAGGAAAATATTCGACTATTTTCACTGTTATACCAAAATTTTACTCTAACGCTTGAAAACAAGTTTTTATAAAAAGAAAAAAAAAAAATCTATTATATTTTTCTATCGAATACTTGGCATGTAGATAATAATTGAATATTAAAATGACTTAAGTTGGGATAAGTTATTATATCTTACATAATATACAGTTTATCTGATTTAGGCGAATAAATTAATGCAGTTTTCTCAACTTTCAAAATTCTATATTTTTGTAGAAGATAGATTTTTGTCACATTCTTCGCTTATTTTGACTTAATCGGTTATTTATTATTGCCACAGATATGTATTTATTAACTGAATAATATACAATATAATAATATTCAACCATTATTGACTTAAATGAAAACTTCTTAGGCATTTTAAAAAGAAGAATAAATAATAATAAACAATTATACCTAATTGATAATAACTATATTAGTATATCATTGGCAACAACCACATATATTATGTAGTTATTATATATAAACTGATATTGTAGAAACGAAAAATAAACTAATTTAGTTAATATTTTTCATTCCTTCATATACATAGAAAATATGGTACCGCTACTATTTTATTTCTATATGCATATAATATTAGAATTAATAATTATCATAATTTCTGTCAATCTGGCAATGCTCATTTTGATTATGTACTCATAAATTTATTGTACATATTTGAATAAGAAAGACATACAATGAAAAAAAAATATATTTATTATGATATAAGTATAACTATCGATATTTAAAAAAAAAAAAATATTAAAAGCAAAAAATCTTGAACGCAAAAGATCTTGAAACCAAAATCTTAAAAGAAAAAAATCTTGAAAAAATTTAATTTCAAGATTAAAATTCAAAATTTAATTTCAAGATTAAAATTCAAGGTTTCGAATTTTTATTTTTAAAATCTTAATTTTCAAAAAAATTTTAATCAAAATATAGAGGTGTTCCAAAACATAAATTTTATTTATTATAAAATTTATAAATTAATTTTAATAGATTTACTTAAATGTTTGAAAATTTAAATAACATATCTACACATTTTAAATATATGATATAAATATTAAGTTCTAGAAGAAATCATTAATTCTGATTTTAATTAAAATAATTCGGAAGTAATTGATAATACTGATAATAAATATCATTATAGATATAGACTAAGAACTCTTAGTTTCAACCTTTTGAAATAAAAGTGAAATATGCATTGCCAAAATGATAAAAATTATGGTAATTTATTACCTTACTTTACTAAATTTATTAAAACATATATATCTTGATTGATTTATGCTGTTATACCATATATATATATATATATCATTGGAACACTTAATATTATTTTAAAATGTTTCAACTAGAGCATACAAGTCGAATTCGATAAAATATGGTTTGTTAATTCCACATAATATGTACATATATATAATATATATGTACCTTACATATTATATTATTTAATTTGGAAAAATTAAATTAAAAAATATAATTAAAAATTTAATATTAAAATTAAACAAATTTATAACCACGTAAAATTTATAATAATAATTATTTTATTATATTTTATTTTTAATTTAGCTAATAGAAGGCATATATACAGTCTTATATTTCATTATATATTCCTATTTTATTTTTATTTTTTTAATTTTGAATTCCTTGTAATATTTGGTCTTAGTATACTGGATTCGCAATCATTGGTTAATTTCCAAAATATCCTAAAAATTGAGTTCTCATATCTTTAATAAATTTTTTAATATTTTAAAAAATCTAGTATAGTTAATTTTTTGTTTTTTAATTAATATCCGTCCAATATCTTTCAATCAAAAATGTTCGAAATTTCGTTTATTATAATATGTTAATAGTAATCAAGTCAAAACCAATTCCAAAAATTCGAACGTAGAAGAAAAAAATTTGTCTATACAGAAGCTACACCAATCTTTTAAATAAATTTAGCTTAATAAATAATTAATAATTTCTGCATATATGTATATACGGTGTTGAATAAAACAAATAAATAAAATTGGCTATGAACATTTGTATATAAATACAATTTAATAATATTAAAATTTTGAATACATTTTTACAAATATAGAGAACATGATTTTGTACCATTTTGTGTTTTTTTATTTCTGTCACATATAAATTAATAATATAATTGGACAAAAAATATTTAATGTTTTAAATTACATAATTTTATTGTTATATTACATAAAAGTTAAATTTCATTTCACAAACATAGTTTTTATTGTGCAAATATTTATTTAATTACAATACAAATCCATATATATATATATAACAATATTTAATTACAATACGTATCAATACATTACAACACACCACCTATCTACATTATATTTCAAAAACAAAATGATTATTATTTCATCAGTACTTGGCTACAAATTTGTCTTACTAATTAATTAAAAAATGTATGTTTGCACAATAAAAAATGAATTTAAGTATAGAAATTTAACTTTTATTTAATATAATATTAAATACATTAATAAACACATGATATAATTCAAATTATTAATATTACCATCACAAAAATAAATTTGAGAATATTTCTCAGACAATTAATTCTGAAAGAGAGAAACTTATAAAAACAAAAAAAAATAATAATAATCAATATAATATAAATAATACAATATCAATCTTCGAGGTTGAAGTCCTGAGCGAAAAAACGTCTTATATATCTATTAATTACTTCTTGGTTTACACTTCTTCCGAAGGAAATAAATAAATTCATAAACAAAACAAAAATATCAATTTAATTTACAACTTTCAATGATTACACATTTTCTAATTACAATTTCCAATCAATTGCAATTCAAAGTAGTTAATTGTTTTCTAATATTTTACGAAACATTATTTTTCTATTGACTAATTTTAAATAGTAATTGGATTAAACTTTGTTAACTGTAATTAACAATTTCTGAATTGTCATTGATAATATCTGAATTGCGATTAAACTATTTCGGAATTGCAATTAACTTTTTCTGAATTATGATTGATAATATCTGAATCGCAATTGATTATTTCTGAATAATAATTGACAATATCTGAATTGCAATTGATTATTTCTGAATTGTGATTGATAATATTTAAATTGCAATTGATTATTTCTGAATTGTAATTGATATAATCTGAATTTCAATTAATTTTTTCTGAATTATAATTGATAATATGTATCTAAATTGCAATTGATTATTTCTGAATTATAATTGATAATATCTAAATTGCAATTGATTATTTCTGAATCATAATTGATAATATTTAAATTGAAATTAACTATTTCTGAATTATAATTGATAATATTTGAATTGCAATTAACTTTTTCTGAATTGTGATTGATAATATCTAAATTGAAATTCATTATTTCTGATATTTAATTGATTATATTTGAATTGCAATTGATTATTTTTGAATTGTAATTGATAATATTTGAATTGCAATTGATTATTTCTGAATTATAATTGATAATATCTGAATTGCAATTGATTATTTCTGAATTATAATTGATAATATCTGAATTGCAATTGATTATTTCTGAATTATAATTGATAATATCTGAATTGTAATTAACTATTTCTGAATTGTAATTGATAATATTTAAATTGGAATTAACTATTTCTGAATTGCAATTAACTTTTTCTGAATTGTGTTTTATAATATCTGAATATCAATTAATTATTTCTGAATTATAAATGATAATATCTGAATTGCAATTAACTTTTTTTGAACTGTAATTGATAATATATGAATGCAATTGATTATTTCTTAATTGTAATTGACAATATCTAAATTGCAATTGATAATTTCTGAATTGTAATTGATAATATCTGAATTGTAATTGATAATATCTGAATTGCAATTAATTTTTTTTTTAATTATAATTGATAAAATCTAAATTGCAATTGATTATTTCTGAATTATAATTGACTTTTTCTGAATTATAAATGACTAAATCTCTATTGATTATTCGAAATTGATTATTTTAAATTAAAATTGAAAAATATGAAGTAATAATTATTAAAAACGAATATTATTTCCAAAAGAATTATTTCATCTGGTATCTAATAAAGTAAAAACAACAACGACAAACAACCAAAACAACAACAAATATAATAAAAAATATATAGATTTTGTTTTTTAATAATTTTTATTTATTGTAATTAAAAACTCATAAAAATAATAATATTAAGAAGTAAAACAAAAAAAAAATCTTTATATTTTTCGTCATTATCATTTAATAAAATTTTAACAAAAATTTTATAATTTTTTATTTAAAATCAAAATACAAAAATTAAACAACAAATATTTTTCAAACTGTTACTGTTATTATCTAATTTTAATCTATCATTTTCATTTCATTTTCATTTTTGTTTTTTTACTCTCTTATTTTAATTTTAGAAATTCGCTTAAATCGCTTTTGTAGAAAATTTACATATTTTCATTTATAAATATTATAAGCATATATAATACTAAAATTAAATTAATTAAAAAAAAAAAAAAAAATACATTATTAACAAAAATTAACAAAACAAAATTATAACAAATTATAATATAACATTTATTTTTTTCTTTCTATATATAATTACAGTAAACATTCATCAACATCATCGAAACATCGCACTAAAAGTAAGGAGCGTCAGAGTCGAAAGTAAAAACAGAAAAAAAATAATAATATATACATAATAAAAAATAATAAAATAAATTTAAATTAAAAATTAATTTTGAAAAATTTTGTACTGAACTAATAATATAAGCATTCATAATAATTAAAATGCATTAATTAATTATACATTTAAATTAATAATTTAATTAATTTTTAATTAAAAACCAATTATTTTAATGTGATTTTTCTTATTTCTTGTTTTTAATAAATAAATTTTAAATTTATATAGATCTATCTATATATATAAAATATATCTATTATTTTTAAATAATTATTTTATTTGTGGTTATTTTTTTTTATTTTTTTTTTTTGTTTGACATAATTAAATTTTTAAAATAAATTCATTATAGCTACTTATTTCTTAAAAAGAAATTTTTAAAATTAAAATTATAACGAGACTAAATCTTATTTAAAATATATTAAGTATTATTATAAATATTAACAAACGAGATGTCACTCAAAATTGTATTAATTTGCTGTTGCATTAAAAGAAGAAAAAAAAAAAACAACAAAAAAAAAATAATTAAAATTTAAGTTCCTTAAAAAAAAAAAAAAAAATAATAATTCTTTCGGAATTTAATTTACATAAATTTTTGTTTTTGTTTTATATAACTTTTAATTAATTTTAAATTATTTAATTAATTCAATTATTATAATATTATTATTATTATTAACATTTTTGATACTCATATTAGATTTTATATAAAGTTTAAAAATAATTGAAAATGAAAGCTAAAGCGAGTGTGTGTTTTTTTTTTATTATTTTCTTTTTTTTTTTTTGTATTTAATTTTATATTATAAAATTGTAAAATTTATTCTTATTTTAATTGTTAAGTTTTTCAATAATAAAATGCTAAAAATAATATAAATAAAAAAAAAAAAAAAATTAAAATTGGAATAAAAAAAAAAATGTTTTTAAAAAAAACTTACAAAAAATTTGTCTGTCTTTATTGGTGGCTATGTTCAGGGAAATCTGAATCTGAAATATGAATTGCGAAATTCGATTTTTATCAAAACTACTCTGATGACATTCAATTTGGTTTATTTGTTTACATATTAAAAAGTATATAGAAAAATGAATTTTAATGGATCCCATTAGTTATTATAATAGGTCCAAAAGCAAGTAATTAAATAACATATACAATATAATTAAAATATTTTCCATTTAAAAAAATTTATAATCACATAAATTTATTTTATATACAATATAATTGCTTAGATTGATCAACCAGACTTATGAGCCTTCAACTACTAACTGAATGAAGAAATGTTTACTATTGCGATACCTATGTAGTATTGGTGGTATCATAATGGACCTTTCTGATCTAAGTCTGTCAACGTACTCTAAGCAAGCACTATTACCTATCAATTTTTTTCTATCAATCAGCCACGACTAGCTGTCAATTTTTTTCTATATAACCTTAGTAGCTCTAAAGTATTATTATGATTACCTTCGATTCAGTCCTTTCGTCCTTAAACTACAAGCTATATCTTTGCAACCTGAAGTTCAGTGCAATTACCAATAATTGTTGAAAATAGGTATATAAAAATTTAAACTGAAACAAAAAATGTTTTGATATAATTAACAATAAATGAATGTACCCCATTGTTCGTCAGAAATGATGAAGTCAAAAACAAACTTAACATTGCACTTTTACAATAAATAACTTATAAAAAACCTTAAACTAGTACTAAGGAGCTTAAATAACTTTACTAGATTGAAAATTCGTTCAAACAGTCCCTTATCACAACTTCCAAATTCACAAATAATATGAAAGTTAAACAGGTATCATTCATTTATAGTTAAAAACAATTAAGATTGGCTCATTGGATTGCAAGTGCTCAAAATTATGTAACTTACTCACTTTTCGCTTGGAATTTAAATATTTTAAAAAATACATAATTACATAATGTCATTGTAACGCTGATATTCTAAGTTTTGGCATAAATTAATTACAAAATCAGATTTTAAACAAATCAATTTATTTGCATATATACCAGTAGAACCCTTGTGCAATTTCACAGAAGTGATTTTTTCAAATACGATTTTATATGAAATAAATATTTGATTTGATATTGTTGTACTTTCTACATTATAATATCTCTACTTTACAATATTATAATTTATTTTTATATTTTACATTTAATGAATTGACAAAATCTTGAATCTCAAAATTTGTTAGAAATCTGATTTTGTAATAAATTTCTAACGAGATTACTATAATCTTTGAATATTAGAGTTAGAATAACTTTGGAATATGTGTGCTGGGCTTATTGTTGAATTTTCTGTTTTTTTTTATATATACCTACTTTTGAAAAAAAGAAATGGCAATTTCAATGAATTTCGAAATGAGAATACATAAGTTAGACTGAAATTTTACTCTATATTGTACTTAAATCTGCATGATTTTTTTTTCTTATTCGCTCACAACAATATGTACATTTTTTAATTCAGTGAGTAGAGGATTTTCATGTGATTGCTTTTTTTTCCAAATTTGAATTTTCCAACAACAACAAAATATAAATTTTGTCTATATTGCCATTTATTCATATAAATGTACAGAATGTATAGAATTTACATAAAATGTATAGAATTTACATAGAATGTATAGAATTTACATAAAATATATAGAATTATGAAAATGTTGCCTGAACAAATTTCCTTTGCTGATTTTTGTGTAGCTAACATTTTTTTTTGTTTTGCTTGTATAATATACATATAAGATATTAAACATCGGATTACTAAAAATATACTATAACAGAAAAAAAAAAAACTAAAAAATATAAATTTTTAAAATATTTTATTAATATATAAACAAAATATTAATAATTATATTTTGTATAAGTACATATACATATGTAGTTTAAATATAAATTTATATAAAATAAGTTTAAATTACAAATTCAATGATCTCATTCAATAAAAAATTTAATTCTGCATTTTATCTGTGATATACAAACATATATACAATCATTCGTATTGCATCTCAAATTTTTTGCAACAGCTGCTACGATTATAAATTAATATATTTATTTAATTATTTGTAATTAATTAACACTAGGACTATTTGCTGTGTATGTTACCGGTTCATTTTTAGTAATATTCATTCCAGAATTTTCCATTTGAACATAACCTTCTGATGGTGGTGTTAATTTACCAGGTAATGTTATACCAAGATTTTGTTGTAATTGCCAACGTCTTGCATCACGAATTGTTTTATTTCTACGAATTGTTTTCGCCAACATAAATGCACACAAAATACCAAGAAACTAAAATATAATACATAATATATATATATATATATGTATATATAAAATAATAAAATCAAATATTTGAAGAAAAAAAAATATTAAATATTTATAATGTAACTGTTATAGCATAAATATTAAATATTTACCTGAACAAATGCAACTGTTATAGCACCGGTTGCAATCAACATTGCACTTTGTGAAATTAATAAATTCATTTTACCTAAACAACCTTCTGAATAACTTGTTGTACAATTTGATTTATCGACATTACTGTATTCAATACAACATGATGATGGTACAACTTTTTGATTATAAATATGTTCCCAATCTTCAGGTCCAGTCAAACCACAACATTGAAGCTATAATAAGTAAATATATGTAAGTAAATTTTAATAACTATTGTTTTTATCTTATTTTATAATTTTATATTGTAATAGTGATATTATAATGTTTTTCTAATAAAATATTATGTACAGTATAATATAAGTGTAAAGGTAGTGATTGGGGAAATTAAAAAAAAAAAAAAAAAAAAATGTCTCAAAGTCTGCATATTTAAAAATAATTATTTAATTCAATTCAGTGCAATAAAATATTAGTTATATAGCAATGTAATATTCTAAAAACTAAAATCAACAATAATTATTCTTTTACATTCAATTTTAGATCAGAATAACCTCTATATTGCTTCAATATTGATTATAATTTCAAAATGTAATTAATAAAATTAATAATAAAAATAAACTAATAATAAATTAGAAAAATAATTTGAGATAATTTTTTAATCTATTAATTTAATTAAATATAAATAGTATCTACTATCTCGTTGGCTATCGATCATTCACATTATCGTCCACAGATACCGTTAATTTACAATGTTGTAATTTGTATCTGCGAGAAGAAAAATTTGCTATATCACACTTGATTATGGTACTTGGGGACGAAATTGAGAATGGTGATACATTGGCACCCAACATCCTAAAATAAATTTACCAATTTTATGTATAAATATAAAATTATACTATAAAAAATTGTCTATTAATCGCTGTTTACATTAAGTTTTACATACAACGCCACCCACCCCGCACAAAGTATACAAAATAATAATCTATACAGAAATTAATTTTTTTTTACTTATTTTCTATTGAAGTATTCAATCACTACCGTCATTATTAATAGTTAACATTTAAATAACAATAAAAAATTCTTACTCCATTTTGCATAAAATCAATACTCTTAGATGTAGATATTCTATAATTTTGCATTGATTCATTCATTGTTCTGACAAGCATATCTCTTATTTGACCTTGAAGACAAAATGCTGCAATGCCTGCACTAATTTCCAAAATAAATATAAGGAATAGTAGACATCCATACTTTTTTGTTAAATAAAATAGAAATAAAAAAATTAAATTTTATTTATATAATCTATATACGTATAATATATGTACAATATAACAAATTAAATAAAATACTTACAACATTTACTAACATTGTTGATTGTTTGATTGCACCCAAACAACCAAAAACTGATACAGCAAGCATTATTATTCCAACTGCAACTAATAAAGCTGGTGGTGAATAGAAATTATCATCAACAAATTCATTGAAATCACCAAATATTGTTTGAATTGTTGTACCCACTAATATTAAAAGAACTGCTGTTACCTGTTAATTTAAAATTATAAATAATATTAATTTTTGATTAAATATTGTCTATAAATATTGTACTATATAAAATCGAACCAAGTTTATATTCAAAATTGTATACTATTAGATAAAAATATTACTTATACTATTCTCAAAAAATGAATTAACTCAAAACTGCTATTAAAATCTATAAGGATAATAATTTAATATTGAAGATAAAATAATTGGAACATTATATTAAAGTTAAATTGCTGGATTAACTGCTTAATTTAATTGAATGATGTTTTTATGTTTAACTAGTATTCGCTGGCAATGCCGACAAACTCAATTTCATTATGAATTGTTTTCCATCATTTCAATTTATCCTTGGGGATCAATATACCAATATATATATCAATATATTATCAATATATTTTATTTAATTGATTTAGCTAAGACAACAACCACATGCATATGTAATAATGAATTTAAAAAAAAATTAATTTAAATTTAATTCTAGCAATGGTTGAGTTACGGCAATTTGATAAATTAAAATTTTTGCATGGGACTTATAATTGTGGATGAAATTTTAAATTTAAATTAATTTGAAAATTAAAAAAAATATTTAATTTCGCCACGTTACCTTTTAAATATCTATCATTTAAATAATAATAATGAAAATTTGGTTGTGAAATGGCTCAGATATTTGTAGGTACTGTACTTTTTTCAATTTATAGATTGAATGATGTTTAACACAACTTCTTCACATTTTCTTACATGTGAAATGTGGGGCTTTCTTAATAATACAGCATATAACAATACTACCAGAGACTATAATAGAGACGTCGAATTGGAGCAAAAATAGCACAGATGTCGCTAACAGTATCGAAATGAAATAATGAAATGATAAAAATTATGATTCTTATAAAATTAAAATTTTCAAAATTCAAAGAAAGCTAAGAATGGAATTAAAAACAAAATACGAAAAATAATTTTTTTCTTCGCAGCTGCGTTATTATGCATACTAAAGCAATTTATATATACATATAAATAATATATATGTATATAATTTATTTTCTATGGATGAGTTACAATCAATTTGAATTAAGAATGGTTTTTGATTTTGAATCCAAATAAAATGAATTTTTGTACAGAGTTAAGAAATTTTGTTGTAAGGTATTTATTCTCCCATTACGTTTATAACATTAGGTTTTTCGTATATTAAAAAGTTTATATTTTTTTAATTTAAAAAAAAAATACTTTTGACCAAAAATACTTGGGAGCGTGTCATAACCTGTGTTTCATTTGCCCGCCCCGTAGTATCATTAGCCTGTTTTCTTGCGATTTGCCTGCATTTTAATTTGTTTGCATTTCATTTGACTGGATATGTAGTAATACAGGATTCATGTAGCAAGTTTTTATCAATCAACGGGCATCAGAACTACATCTTCTAAAGGTGACTGGTTGAAAGTGCCAAGTTAAGAAATTGAGCAGCCTGCAGCAAAAATAGGTCCGGGTACCGTTTCACAAAGCACTTGAAAAAATTTTTTTTTTGTTTTTCTTCAACATGTCTTTTGTACAATGGGTCATAAGCACGATACAAACAAGAGGTCCGGCGCCCCAAATGTCAGGACTGAAGACCTTGATTTTTTTTGGTCATGAGTACAATGGCTCTCAAATGCGATGAAGACAGTAGGTGCGGGGTCCCAGGAATTGGGGCCGAAACCCTATATCATGTGTTTAAATTGTATTTTTCTGAAAAAAGGTTATTAATAATTATTATAAATAATTTTAAAATTTTTTTTTTCGATAGGTCCGAATGTACGGAAGTTTGGATCAAAGACCATATATTTGTACTGATGAAAAATAAACAAAATATTCAAGGTTTTCGGTCCTGACATTTGGGGCTCCGGACCTCTTCTTTTTCTGAAAAATATGTACCTTTATAACTTGAAAAAAAAGGAAGAAAATGTAATTCATCTACACTAAAAACGTATTCTAACTTTAGAAATAAATTAAGAAAATTAATGTACGCGGGTTACCTTATTATATTCAATCAATATAAATATTTTTGTTTTTTTTTTAATATTCATT
This sequence comes from Argyra leucocephala, assembly GCA_963942445.1. Taxonomy (NCBI): domain Eukaryota; kingdom Metazoa; phylum Arthropoda; class Insecta; order Diptera; family Dolichopodidae; genus Argyra; species Argyra leucocephala. The sequence goes on from OZ012680.1 coordinate 129,787,160, forward strand.
AACATTGCAATCTGAACTATCATTCAAATTAAACACACATATTCATTCATATACACAAGATTTTATAAGAATAATGAATAATAATAGCCAATAATATGTATAAGTAGTATAAGTGGTATAAGTGGTGTAAATGGTATAAGCTAAAAATAACAATTTTATTTTACTTATATTTGTACAGGCTCTAATTATCTTATTTTTCAATATGGACAACAACCTTTAAATAAATTGGTAGAAATCCTTGGCTAAGTATCAGTTTTTTAAATTTAAACAATGATAGTTAGAAAAAAAAAACTGCATGATATTTTGTTCGCAATTCGACGTCTCTATTATAGTCTCTGATACTATTTATATATAACAAATCAACACATAAAAATTAAATTAAATTTTTTATTATTTTATGTTAAAATTTAATTAAAAAATTTTCTAAGTAAGTAGGTACCTAATTATCATTATTTAATTCTATTTAATACAAAATAATGAGTTTTTAATATACTCACGGTTAACCATAGTGTTTTAGTAAACGAATCTTTTTTAAAATTCCTTATTGAGTTGCCTATTTTACTATTTAGCTGAAAAACTAATTTCTGGTGTGGTCCCGCAGTCTTAATATTACTTTTTTCAACTAAAGTTGAAAATTTAAAAGGATGTTTCCATAAGTAATCTATATGATTCATTATTACTCATTGAAGCATAAACAAAGTAAGTATATATGTATGTATTTAATGTCAAATAATAACAAAAATGAAACCATGCGCGTCCTCAATTACTTGGTTTTTATTTTCACTTTTGCAGTTTTTTATTTTTTTTTATTTGAAAATTTTAAATTTAAAAAAATACATCTTTCTGTTCCAAATGTAAAATTTATACTACTTACTAACAACACTATTACGTAATCATTTACCTAAATGCTAGCTAAGCAACGGAGCTACAATACAACTACAAATATGCACGTGGCGGAGGCATAACTCTACGTAAACGTAACCCTAACCCTAACCTTCTTCTAATTCAATTTTGTACATTATACCACACCACAACAAAATATTTCCCTTAGTTAAAACAAGTAAAAACTACTTCTTCTTCCACTATACCTTCTTTAAGAATATCGTATCTGTAATTCGTATATGAAAATTAAAATAAGAAAGAAAGAGAACGCAGCATATGCTTACTTATATTTTTATATTCAACTTTTTATATGTGGCTTCATTATTTTGTATAAAAGTATTAAAAAAAAACCCTTATGAAATTTTTATATGCGGCTTGGCTTGGCTTGATTATTTCGTTATTAGATAGTGTCACATAGTGGGACAAAAAATTTGAACAAATTTAAAAAATTTATATTGAAATTTTAACCAAGTTTTTGTTATTTAAAATTTAAACTGATCAGTGGTAAACATAATTATAGATGTTTAGCGTGTAATATTGTGAGAAGTAAAAAATCGGCAAGGAAGTTTTATTAATTCCCCACAGACAATAAAAGGTAATTTTTTTTAGAGCTTATCATATTTCTGTATTGCATTTGCCTGTATTTCATTTGTCTCTATTTTTTTTTTCTGTTTTTGAATTTCATTTGCCTGAATATGCTGGATACTGAATACGATAAATATTATACATATATATATGTATAAATTTGTATATATATATATAAATATACTAGCTTTGTAACCCGTCATAAATGACGGAAGCAAAATAAATCCTAGTTTCTTTTTTTCTTTCATTAGATTCTTTATTCCGAAATTACAGTACTTATGTTTATATCACTTTTTATTTATTTTTATTTATGTTTATATTGGCCTAACACTAATCTTGTTTTTTTTTATATAACAGAAAAAGAAGTACCATACCAACAAATTTGTATAAAATGTTTGTATTTTTGTATGGTATACTCGTACTCACTTCCATTTAGTTATAATTCGTTAGTTGGGTTCCATTTAGTATAAATTATACCGTATTAGCGTTATTGAGTCAAATTTAAAAATGGGATCTTATTTTCATATAAATTTTGTCTTTTGTATAATGTATAGGGATCTTATTTTGCTATATGAATAAACTGTTATTATGGTGTTGTGTTATTTTTAAAAAATATTCATAATTTATATATTCAAAATTTTGTATCTAAATTGGTAAAATTTACTAAAAATACAAAAACATTTTCATCAATAATTTTCAATTTAAAAAAAACAATGTTATATTATCCGGCGTAGAAGTAGAGTTAATTATCCTACTCTACTTCTATCAAGTTCTATTGATTGAACAGTGAACCTAAACAGTGAAGTGAAAAGTGAACACTTAACACTGAAAATAAAATAATATTTTTGGAATGGAGCATGCAGAACATACAGAATACAGATACAGCAAATAATAAAAAAAAACAAAAAAAAAACAAAAAAAAACAAAAATAATTTTTTTTGAGTGAAGTGAGTTACGCACACAATAATGACAAAAATAAAAGGTAGAAGCAATAAAGTAGTATAATGTATAATATTATACAATACAAATATGCTGATACACATGTGTATTATTGTGTATAATTTTAAGTAATAAGAATAACCTTTGAGTGAATTATGTTTTTTTTTTGTGTTAAATGCTGTTTGCCTTTTGGTTATTATACCATATTAAACTATTAAATTTCTATTAGTCCTTATTATTATAAATCAAAAAAATTGTTTGTTTTATTTATATTATTATTATTATTTATTATTTTTCCTTATTATTTGCGAAGAAGACTAACATTAAATTAAAAAAATATAGTTCATGCAATCAATTTTTCCTGCAAAGGTTCAGCATGGTAGACAGGGGTTAAAAAAAAGCACCAAAGCAATTTGTATATATATATGCATTTGTATACATATGCAATTTGTATATGTGTTGGAGCGTTCCGTCGAACTTACAAACATCCAGATAAATGCAGAATAATATATATATAAATATATATAAGGATAAATTTGTATATATATATATATATATATACTAGAAGAAACCCCCGATGAAACCCCTGATTTTTAATACAATTATACATTTGAAACGTTGAAAATATCTGACAACAATATATAGAATAATACTATTAATATCAAACCACAAAAAAATAAAAAATGTTCAAAATTTCAAGTTAATATTAATTTTAAAGTAAAATAAAAAAAATATCATATAGTTTTAAACATTTTTTGTAAGATTTAATTTGTTTTTATTATTTTTTATTTCTCGAGGGAAGGTGAAAACTTCGACAAATACTAAGCAGATCGCCCACGTAGGTACTTAGATATGTGGAATTCTAATCCACTAAAGCCATCGAAACCTTTTACCATAACTGATATTATTAACCGATTAATTGATTGTTCGCGTTAATTGGGAAAACATGTGTTGGAATGTTATTAAAAAATAGTTTCCGATAATTTTATTAATAAATTAATCATACCTATGGGTTAGTACCGTTTCCCAATTACGAGTTTTAAAATTCATCATATAAAAAATAATTGGATAAAATAAAGTATTCTAGACCTGGTATGCAACATTGTCATATGGTCAGCCTCCTGGTATGCAACATTGTCAGCTACAGTGTCGTTGTCAGTAGTTTTCCCTGTATTTTTGTTCTTATAAAAAAAATAATTGTCACAAAATAAGTAATTGTTTTACAAAAATGCAATCATTTCATTTTCAAAATACTTCAAATTACTTCGAAGTAATTTTAAATTGAAAAAGGAATACAATTAATGAAATCATATAGATATACCTCAGATCTTCTATACGGTTTAATGAAAAATCAGCTTCATTATGAATTGTATCCATCATTTCAATTTATCCTTGGCAAGTAAATACCATATTTTATTTTTTAATTGATTCTACTTATAAAACAACCGTATACGTAAATAATAATTTATTTAAAAAAAAAAATTTTTTGTAGGATGTGTAATGGAAATTTCTAATTAATAATTAAAAATATTTAAAAAAAAATATATAATTTTGCTTAGTCTCCTTTTAAATAACTATCATTTTAAAATTTAATAATGAACATCGGTTGTTAGATGGTTCAGATTTGAACAGTACTTTTTCAATCTATAAATTAAACATAAATTATGTATTTTCAAATGACTATTTTATTAAATAAATTATTCAACTCATGACTATTTATATTCATATAGAACTATCTGGAACGGTTACAGAATAAACCCACTATTTTACTATTTTTCAATTGAAGGATGTACTTTAAATTTTAGTTTGATTATTGGCCAACAGATGGTTTTTTTTTTGTAAATTTTAATAAATATATAATTTTGCTCCTAGTTTTTTTTTAAAATAAATTTTTTTTTAAAATAAAATATTTTAATAACTTTTTCAAAGTTTTTTTTACATTTAAAAAACAAATTTAATATAAATATAATTAAATATAGTTTAAAAAAATAAAAAGAATTTGACTCAAAAGAGAATCGAAAAAAAAAATTGATTGAATGAAAAAAAAAAAACAAAGTACACGAAAAGCCACGAAAAGTGTGCCTTCACTAATCGTGTTCTTGTGTATTATAACATAGATAAAATAAAAATTGATTTGGATCGCCACGGCCTGCATCATCGCCGATTGATTGAATGAAAAAAAAAAAAAACAAAGTACACGAAAAATCACGAAAAGTGCGCCTTGTGTACTATAATCGTGCTCTTGTGTACTATAATATAAATATATAAAGATATTAATTAATATATGAATGTGTGAGATTCTGAGTTAGAATAGATTTTAGAATTGGATTCAAAATCAAAGTTCTACCTACGTCTGTTGCAGAATATTTATATCAAATGAAATGCAGGCAATAGAAATGCAAGCAAATGAAATTCAATCAAATGAAATACATGCATGGGATAGTAAACCAATTTTTTTTATATTAAAATTTAATTCTTAATATGTTAACAAGTATATTGAGTTTAAAATTTGTATGCTCTTTATTCAAATTTACTTATTTTAACGGAATCCCCACGATTTTCATTGTTTCATTTTTATACGAAAAAATTATGATTTTCTATTCGAATTTCATCCTACTAATTTCGATACACCCTTTTGTTTACTATATTTATTTCATCTCTTTTGCGAACGTACAATTTGGGTGTGTGAGTAAAAGCACATTTCCGAGTTTGATTTCACTTTTAATTGCAGAAACTACAAAATATCCACAGATATAAAGGAACTACAGATATATTGTAGTTCCTATTTAATTGTTTAGGATATTCTTTGCTTAAAATAAAAACAAATATTCTTAAATTTTAATTCTCTTTAGAAAAAAACCTTCTCTTTAATAATCCATAAGGATATAGATAGGCAGTTATTGTTATTCATCATAACACTACTCATATGAACCTATTATTACCTCTAATACATATTAAATAATATTTAAAATAATGATAGAAATTTATTGTATTTGTGTACCACTAGAATATTTTTTCACCAATATCTCATCTCATCTCATCCCAATTTTAAAAACAACAAAATCTCTTTTTGGTATGAGAGAATATACTGTATTTAAGGAAGGCTATAAGTGTATGCAGTATTGCAGCACAATGAGTGAGTTGAGTTGATGAGGTACACTACACACCTACATACCCTGCTTTCGGTAATGTCGTCTGCGCTGCAAATGTAAAAAATTCAACTGTCATCACGCTTTCGGTTATGCAGTTGACTACAATTGACGATCGTCATGCTTTCGGTTATGTAAAATGGCAGTCAAATTTGAGCATACAAAACAGCAAAAAGTTTTATGATTAGTTGTTGATCGTCATTTGTTTTGTTCTTTGATTGTGTAGTAAACATTTTTTGATGGTTCTACAGGTTTTTAAATATGAAAATATGTAACTTCAATATATTGTTTGTAATTTTTGTATTGTTAAAAAAAATTAAATAAAAACCAAAAATACACACAATAAATTACAATTCACAAATCAAAAATTTATCAAACATAATATCAAACATGGCAAAATCAAAAGTATACATTTGTCGATTTGACAGGTGATCGGTCGCATCCTATGTTAATTGATTGATCGTCAATTACAGCATTATCGAAAGCAGGGATAGTACACGCCACACGGTACACTTTATATACCAATGCTAGATTATCACTATTGCCAGCATAGAGAAAGAAAAAGAAAGTAATAAAAAATGTATGTGTATTTCGCTTTGTATTAAAAAGAATGCGAAATACATAATAATGCAAAGCAAATAATTAATATAATGGAACAAGGGAATTAAGAAATTAAATAAAGAATACTGATAATGTTAATAAAAAATTCACCAAAAAATTAATGATAGTGATATTGGTGATATTAATGATAGGGCCCAATAAAAAATAATTAATTTCTGAAAAGCACAGGGTAACCCTAGTAATACAAAGCTAAGTTTAAAGTATATCATTAAAAAAAGTACCTATAGAGTATCAGGTATTACATAAGCTACACATTGTCATATAAATAGTTTATTTAATTTATTATGATAGTTGTTTTCAAACTTTGTAATTGTTATAAAACTGATATTCTTATCTATACTGAAATAAGTAGTTACAGCGATAAACATTATTTTATATCTAATATGAATGAAGATAATTTAAATTTAATAAATTCTTATCGAGTTTTATTTTTATTTTTATTTTATGGAAAATTTTCTGTTAAGTTGTTAAAAACTATTTTTTAAATTTTATCGAACGAAAAATGTTGTGGAAAATTATTAAATGAGTGAAATTAAAAAATAACATTGTAGCCTTGTAAAGTATTTAACAATTCAGCTTATAAGTAGCATTTGCTGAATTGTTAAACACTGCCGCAGTTTTTATAAAAACTTGTTTTCCAGCGTTAGAGTAAAATTTTGGTATAACAGTGAAAATAGTCGAAAGACTGAAGTCGAGTACAAAACACTGAAGAAGTCTGCAAGTAGTAGACGAAGTACGCATATCTGTATGATAAGCGCATCAGTAAAATTAAAAGAAAAATATTTGACTATTTTCACTGTTATACTGCCGCAGTGTTTCACCCATATCCCATATTCTATAAAATTCTAAAGAACAGATGATATACCCATTATCTTATCGATCACAGAAATATTAAGAACTGTTAGGTTGATTGTGAAACCAGTAGAATTTACGCTGAAATATGTCTACTAATTGATTTACCGTTTTTATTGTTATTTATTTAAATAATTTTATTGTAATTTACGAAGTTTATTTAAATAGATAGATCTTACTTTATAGAAAGGTAGATCCGTAGATCTAATTTTCACTGATCAAAAACACCAAAATATTTTCTATTAAACAAAATTTTATAATTTAATAATTTTTTATAATATTTAAGAAATTGGAATTCCTAAATTAGTGTAATAAACGAATATACCATCAAGCCACACACATCAAATGCTAACTGTAAAAAATCTGAGGCTATTTTTAATTGTTTTTATTGCATGATTTATGAAATTAATTGTTGTGTGAATTATTTGAGAAATTTGATATCAGTAATTATTGCTATTTGGAAATTAAATGGTATTAATATATTAATAAAATTTGTTATTCGATTTTTGATTATTTTTATCATAATACTATAGAGGTAGTTCTAATTTTAATTTAAAAATAAATAAAATATAAATTATAACAATAAATTTCTCCAATAAAACAATTTCGAAAAAAGAAAAAGAATGTCACGAGCAGTCACAGCAAATTAATTTATATCAGAAAGATAAATTATTAATTTTAGGTTCATGTTTGTTAGTTTCTAAGATAACACTTAGCACAATAAAAAAAAATTAAAATTATCTTATCTACACATATACAGTTATATTAAATTAAAATCGTTTCTAGTAATGTTAATATTGTTTTTTTAGTTTTTATTTATTGCATATTTAAATTTTTTATTTAATGTGTTTCTTAAGTGCGTTTTCATATGAACAAAACAATTTTCATTTCTGATTCCAACAAAATAAATTAAATATATTAATAATATAATATAATAAATAATATAATACATATATATATATATACATATATATATATATATTTATTATAATAATATTAAATTAGGCTTCTAATATTATATTTAATTAATTATTATTATATAATTAACTATTAATTATTATTTACATATATATATATATATATATTTATTAAGAAGAAAATAAATATAAACAACTTAAAAAATCCGCAAGTAAGAGCTGACATAGTTACGGCGTTACGAGAAAATATTAGAAATAATAGAGAATACACTTGGGAAGAGATTCTGGAAATTTACAACCAAACAAGCGAACAAAATCTTGGAATTTCACAACCACAAAGAAAAATCTGGATAACCGATAACACATGGGCCTTGATTAAAAGAAGAGGTGAAATGAAGAAAATGATAAACAACAGGATGGCATCAAGAAGAGAATATGAAGAAATAGCGAAAACAGTAAAAAGAGCAGCAAGAAGAGATAAAAGGAAATTTCTACAAAATTTAGCCGGAGAAGCAGAAAAAGCAGCACAGCAACATAACCTGAGAGAATTGCATCGCATAATCAAGAACTTAACAAACCAGTCGGAACAACAAAACAAACCAATTAAAGATAAAAATGGTGCGCTTATCAAACTTAGAGGATCAATTAAAGAGATGGAGAGAACATTTCCAAGAACTGAGCAACGAAGAAAGTACAAATAATGAAGCAGACATAAGAAACAGAGACAATGCAAATATCTACCCAACTGAGGGACTGCCAATATCTACTCAAGCTCCAAATATAGAAGAAATCAAAGCTACAATCAATATCCTGAAGCACAACAAAGCAACAGGTGAAGATGGAATTCCAGCAGAAATAGCCAAACTGGACCCTGACTTATTCGCAAAAACAATTGAACCCCACATCAGGAAAGCATGGATAGAGGAGAATATACCACCATCATGGAAGAAAGGAATGATTGGCAAGATACCTAAGAAAGGAGACTTGGAAAATTGCAGCAACTGGAGAGGAATCACGGTTCTAAATACTATTCATAAGATAATAGCAATTATTATAAAGAAAAGATTAGAAGAAGTACTAGAACCAATACTACGGAAAGAGCAGGCGGGTTTCAGACCAAACCGAAGCTGTGTAGACCAGGCAAATACTTTACGGGTCATAGTTGAACAATCAGTAGAATGGAATGCCCCACTATATCTACTATTCATAGATTTTAAGAAAGCATTCGACACAGTCAAGAGATGCGCAATACGGAGAACACTTACAAAGAAGGGAGTTCCTGAAAAAATCATCAACATCATCAAAGCGATGTATAAAGATGCAGAGACAACAGTTCAACACAGAAGTAAGATCAGTGATCCATTCTACACCAATATAGGAGTTAGACAAGGATGTCCACTATCGTCACTTCTCTTCAACACAATACTAGACGACATTCTAAGAGAAGTTTGCACTGGAATAAACGGAATAGAATGGGATCTCTTCGGAAACTTAGAAGACTTAGATTACGCAGATAATGTATGCCTCATATCAAAAAATCAAAGTGACCTACAGAACAAAGTCAACAGATTACAGGAAGAAGTAAAGAAATCGGGACTGGAATTAAATATCGAGAAAACCAAAGCAATGAGGACAAACAATAGTTATAGTGAGCCAATAACAGTGAGTGGACAGCAGATAGAATACGTAGAAGAATTCAACTACCTGGGGAGCATTATAACATCAAGAGGAGGTGCAACAGAGGATGTCAACAGCCGTATAAATAAGGCAAGAAGAACATTTGGGAGCCTAATGAAGATATGGCGGAGCAACCAAATATCGAGAACAACAAAGCTAACAATATTCAGAGCATGTGTTAAGTCAACATTAATATATGGCACTGAAACATGGCTCACTTCGGTCAGAATCAAACAGAAGCTACAAGTATTCATCAACAAGTGCTTGAGAATTATATGCAGAATATTCTGGCCGGCAAGAATTAGCAACGAGGATTTATGGATGATAACTGGAGAAGAACCTATCAACAGACAGATAAATAGGAAAAAATGGAAATGGATAGGTCATACACTAAGGAAATCAGAAAGTGATATAGCAAGAAGAGCTCTAGAATGGAATCCACAAGGACAAAGGAGACCCGGCAGACCATACAACACATGGAGACGCACAATCGATCAAGAATTAACAGTCAACAATTATACCTGGGACGATATTAAGGAAGTAGTACTCAACAGAGAGGAATGGAGGTTCACTATCGAAGCCCTATGCTACCACGCGGAGTAATAGGAGAAAAAAAAAAAAAAAAAATATATATATTTATATATGTGAAAATACAAATAATTCAGAATAAAAATGTTTAAAAGAGAAGACTTGATATGATCCAGGTCGCTGATTTTCACACAATAAACTTCACAATAACGCACAATAAAATTGATTTCAATCAAGTTTTATTTAAAAACAAAATGGTTTGCTAAAAATTATCTGGAAGTAGTATAATAAATATTCGAATAAATGCGAAGCGGTGGAGATTTTTGATATTAGTGCTTTCAAGGTCACCCAACGAGTTAAAAAAGAAGGTAGAGACCTTTTATGGTAGAGACCAGGGCAGGAACAGAATAGATGTTGGACAGTTTCATCATCCTCCTCCTCTCGACATGCTCTGCAAAAGTCATTTGAGGGAAATCCCAGTCTTCTGGTATGTTTACCAATCAGACAATGACCCGCAATGATCCCACCATAATGCTAATGTCCACACCTTTTCAGAGTTAGTAGGTTAAGGGATCGCTTCAGGTTCAGCCTGGGTGCAGTCTGGTCTAATTGACCATCTGACGCAATAAATAAAAGATAGCTAGAGGTGCACCCAGACTGCTTCTTTCCGGAAAGATTTCTAATATAGTATACCCTCTCTATATCAAGTTGATCTGTAATGCAGTTACCCGGAATATCACTGTGTCCTGGCACCCATCGTAGCAAAATGTTGAGTCTATCCGCTAGTTCGTCCAAAGAACTGCGACATACCAACACGGTTTTTGAGTTGATGATTACCGACTCCAGTGCTTTAATTACGGCCTGACTGTCTGTGAGTATACAGATATTTCTACCAGATAATACGCTGGATCTCAGCCAGTCTATGGTTTCTTTTATTGCTATCACCTGCACCTAAAACACACTACAATGTCTTGGTAGGCTTAAGGATAGACTTATATTTAGGTTTTCCGAGTAGACTCTATCCCCCACTCTGTAATTCAGTTTTGAACCATCAGTGTAAAGGTGTACGTGTTCCTTGTTTAGAACCGAGCTAATCTTCTAACCTTACCTAGACGGAATATAGACGGTTTGATATGATCTCTCAAACAAGTGTCTTGTAAGAGTCACATCTAGGTTTTCTGGAATAAATTTCATGTATTCCATAATAGAAGAGTGGCCATTTAATTGTTTTTTGATTGCATTTTGATTGCAGTTTTGGATGCCATTTCTTTGCCATGGATATGTAATGGAAGAGATGAAATAGCGTATCCAGTGCTGCGGAAGTCCAATAATTCAAAAATCAATAGAACGTTTAAATTGGATGAATTTTTTGATATTATAGAATATGAAAATGCAATACTAAGTTTTAGGCTTAATTTTAAAGTTCTGTAATAAGTACCTACATTCAAAAAGAAAATTGAGAATAGAGAATAACAACTGAAAATAGAAGCAAGAAATTAAATGTACCTACAAAATAGTTGGAGGCATTTTTTTATTGAAAATAAAATTGTGTACTCTACAAAATAAAAAAAAAAATAAAAAAATGCAAAATGCCATTCCAAAATCGTTCTAAATTTGTATATAGGATAATCAAAAAGGCTAATTACGATTTGATTACAACAACATTTAAGCGAGGTTGAATTAGCCAAAATAAGAGGTACTACCAATTTTAGGTCGGCAATTTCTGAACATATAATTAAAGAAAATACACAAGTATATAAAATAAGCACATTAGACTCAAGTTTGGCAATTTTGAGAGAACATGTAGATAACAGATTAAGCAATGGCTTACGAAATGGATATACTCACCCCTATATTCAAATTAATATAAACCATTTAGCAAAAGTACGTTTTACACATTCTATTCTCATCAAACTGTACAGCAAGCTCGAAGCTAATAGACAAAAATTATTATAATTAGAAACGATAAAAGACGTGGCAGTTCATTTTTGAAACATTATTTGCAAAACCTACCAGTCCGAAAATCGAATTAAGTCAATCGGAATACCAAATTAAAATAGGGCTAAAATAAGGTTTAAATATGGTTACGGGTACGTCCAGTAGTTTAGGAGTGATAGCATTATATTTTTATCTATACATATATTTAAATCTCTGTTCAAAAGCAGTTAGGGTGTTCATCCCATAGACTTGGAATTATATAAAAAAAAAAAAATTATAGTTTTAAAAAAATATCAACATAAATATAAGCATTTACATGCTGGGTGGCGCAGTAGGTAGAGGGGCCCTGGCCCAACACCCTTTGTCATTGAGATAAAATGAATGACAAAAAAATAGTTAAAAACTAAAATCTGTTAACAAATTAAATAAAATGAAACTGCACTATTTAAGAGGGCTTAGTTCCTAACAGTGACAATAACAATAGTTTGCCACATTTAATGAGTTGTTGATAAGGCAGTAATTTGATAAATAAATGCTCGAAATATTATTGTAGATATTGTAGTATAAAATTGCAGTACCGTAGTTAATTAAGCATGAAAAGGTGATTCTACCTAAGTTACTGTCAAGAGCTGATTTTATAATTTGATGATTTTAAAATATTTAAAATAAAATTTTGTTAACTCATATGAAGTACATTTAAATTTTATAAAATTATATTTACCATAAACATAAAATTTATAACAAGTAACATCCATTTGACACATCTTAAAGCTGATATTTCAGAGTTTTCCTGCAACGCCATGACTAGATACGGATTTTATCTAAAAAAAAAAAATATTAATTAAAAAAAATTTATTTTAATTTTCTAATTAAAAAATATTTAATTAAATTATTATATTGAAATTATAATTTTCAACACACCATTAATCCAAATACTATTGGAGAAGTGTTTCGTATTTCTAACACTACTCTCTAACTATTTTCGTGTTCTAACGAACTCATTACTATAAGTACTATAGTGTTAGATTACATAGGCAACTCCTGGTTTTGAATTTTTTATTAGTCCTATAACTTCCATATATAGAAATATTAAAAAATCATATGTATATCAAATATATTTAAGTGATGGAAAAATTAGTAAACCACCAATAATTCATTTCTCCAATAAATCTGTCCTTTTTTGTAATTGTTTTCAAATTTTTGTATTAATTTTATAAACAAATTTTTAATAATTTCATGGTGATTTGTTTTAAAACATGAAAAAAATTGTTAGAAACAGACTTAATACATAATGGATGTTTATTTTTATTAGATCTCAAATGATGGCTTGATTCTAAAGAAAAATTTCAAAGCTGTTGATAATACCTATTTGAAAAAAAAAATAAACAAAAGCAAACCGGGTAGTCCGTTCCAAACTGAAAATACATTAAGAGAAAAAATACACAATTTCTTGAAGTATTTTAATAGAAAAATATTCGAAACAGGGCCTATATTGGGCTATAAAGTGTTAAAAAAAATTGGATTATAGAGAAGTAATGTCTAAAAAATATCCACAACAGATGCGAAGGTTAATCAATGCGCTTTTCAAAAATTATTTTTAGATTTTGTATATTTAACTAATTGTGATTTTTTGTTAGACCCGTCATAACTACCCAAACCTAAAAAAAAAAGTGAAATTTTTGGTAAAAAAAAAACATTGATTATCTCATAAAAGTTTGCTAATATATTTTTTTAATAATTATTTTTTTCGTCACACACAACTTTCATTTTAGACTTGCCCTGGTCTCAGGCAAATTCATAGATGCCATTTACATGAATTTCAGCTTGGAAAACATAAACGTTGACATACTAACACAATAAAAGTAGAATGACCTCATTCCGCAAAGGAAAAGGGTCTGTAGTTATATTTGGCTCCAAATTTATTTGCAGGTCCACTTTTTTATAGATAAATAATTAAGTAGAAGGTTATGATATTTTAACAAATCTATACTGTCCAAAACTCCACATTGTCTGTAAACCGTAAGTTTGTTTCAAAAGTATTATATTATAGTTTTTGTAGGTTGTTAAACGTGTTTTGTAGGTGGTTAAACGTGTTGGACTCATATAAAAAAGTGTAAATATTTTAACAAAACATTAAATATATTAAAAAATAATATAAGTATAAAATATTTGCCTTCAAATCTATATATGTATTCAATAATAAATAAAAATAGTATCTATTACAAATTTGGTACTTTGTTTTTAGATTAAGTTGAATTGAGTAGCGATTCCAACCAAAGCATTTAAAGTGTACTTTTAATACTTTGTATGAACATAGTGAAATTAACTTTTATTGTCTAGAGGTTGTTTCACTCGCATTACAATACTATATGCAACACAACCAAAATTTTAAACTTAAATATAACCAAATTGATTGAGATTTTAAAAAAAATGTATATACCATTTTAGCATTATTATATTTGTTTACTTTATAAGATACAAGCATGACTTCAAACGAAATAATCTTGAAATGTTGTTATTAATTTTATGCCAAAACAAAACAATTCAATTAATCAAAACTACAATAAATCGATTTTTATAAAATATCAAAACAAAAGTTTTAAATCAAGACAAAATTTTTATAAAATATAATATAAAACGGATATCTAATAGCTCATTATTATCAGCCGTACAGGTGAATTCGATTCGATATAAAATTATTCGAATTACTCGATTCGATAAGATAACGGTGAATTCAATTGAAAGACTAATTTTGTACTCATTTCAAACAATGTAATCAAATAAAAAATATAACGATTATAACAAATTTCAAATTTAAAAAATAAATTTAGATTGCTGTTTTAGAAATAAATTATTAAAATACGTATACAAAAATAAAAAAAAATAAAAATAATATTATAAAATTTTGAACGAGAAAATTTTCGATCAAAAAAATTTGAATTTTATTTAATCCGAATTCGTCGGTTGAAAATTTACGATAGAGTACGATGTTAATTGAATTCACCGGTACGGCTGATGGTATGATTAATCTTAATACAAATTATGAATTATAAATTTTAATAATTGTTTACTTTAAACAATTAATCGTTATTGTTTACAATCAAAAGAGTATCAAATTTGAAATTGAATTCAAATATTGATTTAATCAAACCGATTTATTTATATATAATCAATATCTATAAAATGTATGTACTTACTATCTTGTTTAATTGATATGAATAGCCAAAGCTTATAGATTACATTAAAGATATTTCATACTTTTAAATTGCGACGATTGTTATTGTGTCACATACAAATGAACGTTTAACTGTTATGTGGCAAAAAAATCTATATGACAATGAATAAAGTGCTTGTCTAAAGGTCAATACAACTAAAACCCTTGAAATTATAAGCACAATTCACATAACAACATCCGATCATCCATGTAGGAGCACAAAAAAAGAGTTGAACTAGTTATCAATTACCTGAGCAGTATTGTATTATCAGATGGAGATGCCTAGCTATATTAACATCAGCAATAGAAAGTGATTGCCACTTCAAATAGCATATTTTTGCTCAGTAAAATAAAACTTTTCGAGGTAAGTGTCAAATCAGTACGTCTTGTATACTATGATTGAAATATTCAAATTTTCAGTTCTTTGTGCATTTAAATAATATTTTTCGAATCAAATATAAAATCAGTACCTACATCTTGCTAAAACATGGAAAATGTCAATCAATAACACCAAAAATCTTCAAGCGTATATTAATAGATGTCACATCCATTTCCAACATAGTATTGTGAAAACAAAACAGGGCATTTTGGATTAAAGGACAATGCACTATGTTCCACGAAGACTGCTAACGCCATTTTGTCTACAAAAAATCCCCTCTACAAAATTAGTTTGTTAGCAAAGGGATATAAAACGTACGTTAATTATGGCATTAGCACTCTTCGTTGAATATAGCACAATGATGATGATGGCACCATTAAAGGTTAGAATCCAAATACTTTGTAAATAGTAATGGTTGTCAAACTGTCACCGTTAAAACGTAGAAATCCATTAACGTTAATCTTTAATATTATTCCAATATTTTTAAGTTTTTATTTGTAAACCCATAATCTTTCTATCACTTAATTTAAAACACACTACAATAATAATTTTAAACTGCAATTTTGAAAATAAAATTTAAAAATAATCAAAAACGATTTTTAGTAATTTATAACAATTTTTTTTAAAAATACAACTTCATTTAGTATTTTTGTTTACAAAACCCCAAATGCGAAAGCAATTCTGTTCCGGATTAGTATACATACAAACAAATTATATTTTAAAACAGTTAAAAAAAAATTATTTTATCGAAACTATGCAATTTAAGTATCTAATGAATATTTAAAATTTTATTTTCTAATGCACATTAAATTTATAAATTATTTAAAAAACAAAAAAAAAACAAGAAAGTAATTTAAATTTGCGCTTAAATTTTAAACTGACTTACCTAAAGTAAATTATACAATTAAAACGAAATAATAATAAATAAAAAATGTCAATAAATTTTATTACCAGTACGTATGTATGAAAATACATATTTACTTATATATGTATATATGTGTACTGGAATTGTTTATTAATATATTTATATCGCAATTATAATGTTGATAACAAATATAATGTTTATAGATAATTTCAAGGTATATTTTAACCTTAATTACATTTTAAAAATTTATTAAGAAATAAAATTAATAAATCCATACACTTTAAAAAAAAAAACTGTTTTATTTATTTTCTTTTTAAATGGTTCCTAAACTTAAAAAAAAACTGTTTTATTTATTTTCTTATTAAATGGTTCCTAAACTTAAAAAACATAATTCTTTTAGGGTGGGGGCATAATGAAACACTAATTCTCCATTTCTAATCCCCTAGAATTCCTACCAAATGTACAATCTTTGACAATTTAAATTTTACTCATCATCATCATTGTCCTGCTCCGTGGGGCATAGGACGGAAATTTTACTACTAATATAAATACAAAATTTTAAATTGTCAATTAAAAATTTATAAATCAATTCCACTAAATATTTGCATTTTAATACTATACATATATACAATAATTTGATAGTTTTCAAAAAAACTAGTATAGGACTGCCCATCGAAATTCGAACAAGTTTGATAAAAAAAAATAATTTAATTTAATTATAAATTGTTTTTCAGCATTTTAATTTACACTGGGTACTATATTTTATTTAATTATTGATTTATCTTAGACAAAAACCTCACACGTAATAATTTATGTAAAAAAAAAATAAATTTAAATTTAATTCTGGCGATTGGGGTTATTAATTTCATAAATTAAAATGTTTGTATGTCAAAATGACTTATAATTGAAAAATTACAAAATTTGAAAAAAGTATCTGGTTTCGCTACGTTTCTTTTTAACCCTTTCGTACGATTTGCACATTGTAATGTGCACAAATTAAAACCTTTATATTTTTACTATGTATTGATGAATTTTGAATGAAATTCCTTTTAAATTTTTTTTTATTTAAATATTTATTATCTAGTACTCATTTTTTTAACCCTTTCGTACGAAATCGGAACATATTTTTTTGGAATTTTGTTTTTATTAACGGTAATACAAAGTGTACATTATAATGTATATTTTTCTTCAAAGACCTTCAATTTTTCTGTTCATATTACTTGAAAAAATTCACTCTTCATTTTTTTTCATCTAATTTCTAATTATATTCTTTTTTGATTTCTTTTACTATAAAAAATAAAATATTATAAATATAATATTTATAAAGCATAAAAGCATAAAACATAAAATTATAAAAATATAAATTGAAATAAACCTGCAAATTGCGATAACATTTTCTAAAACAATCGTTGCTTTTTGTTATACATAAATGTATAATACATTTGTCATACATCATGTGTGTGTTCTACCCTTACACATTGGCTTTCATCGTTTTTTTTTATGTTCTTGACAGTAACTTAGGTAGATCACCTTTTCGTGCTTAATTAAGTACGGTACTGCAAGTTTTATACTACAATATATACAATATTTCGAGCATTTATTTATCAAATTACTGGTTAACCCACTGGTTAAGCCTTCTTAAATAGAATAGCTCCATTTTATTTAATTTGTTACCAGATTATACTCTTAATTATTTTTTGTCATTAATTTTATCCCAATGACAAAGGGACCGGGTTGAAAAATCCATAAAGCATTTTTTTTTTGCTTCATCGGAAATCGAACCTAAGACTTTTCGGTTGAAAGACAGGCGCTCTACCTACAGCGTCGCCCAGCATATAATATCTAGCTTTACATCTAGTCGCTTCCTTTTTATCATCTATATGAGGCAAGTGTTCATACACGCCTAAAGGAATATCCTAATAAGTATAGATAAGTAGATAATCTTTTTTCAATTGCATTTCGTCGAGAACAAATTGCAAAATTTGGCTGAGGTCTCTTTTCGCGCTGGTTGCTTTTCCGACGTATATCAAGTTATTGATAATATCAAGCAACACTTTTGTTGGATACTGAAAATTTTAAAATCATTTTTATACTCTAACCAAGCCGAAGTTACGGCAAAAACAAGGAAATGACTGAAGAGTCGAAGAGTCTATTTTCTTGAAATAATAAAAGTTCGATAATAGGAAATGTACTGGTCTAATTTATTGACGCCACCCATTCCTGAATTATATAATTTAATTATTTCGGGGCGATTTATTATCTCGTAGGACTTGGCGGCTTTGTTAAAGCGTCTTGCTTCATCTTGCTCCCCAATTACAACAAAATTCGAAGCAACATGGACAGAGTATTTGTTATCTTCCCACTTAATTAATGCAATTGAACCTGGATATATGCTTGTTATTAAAAGCTCTAAAAATATTAGTGAAACTATTCTTATCACTTAAAGATGTGACAAGATTGCTTGCACCTTTCGGAATTTTTTTCATTTCTTTATCGGAATCAAATAGAGGATTGATAAATCTGTTAAACCCAGCTAGGAAGCCTAAAATTGTTTTAAATCTGACGAATCCACAAAATGAGCAGCTCCTTGATAAAGAAAAAAATTGTACTCCTGGTCAGATAACCCACATAAAATATAAACTTTTATGCCCCAAGGATAAGGCTTTCCTTTTATGTACTATATAACCCTCACTTTCAGGAAAGATAATTATATTATTTTGTTCTTCACCTTCCAATTCGATAGAATCATCTAAATCATCGTCAGAATTATTTAAATAACCTACAGGGCTACAAGTTCTTTTTCACTCAGTTTTATTTTATTCATATTCATTTTTCTAAATTGGAACGAAATGAACAGTTACATTTTACACTCTTAATGAAATATGTACATTACAATGTACATTAATTTGAGTACATTATAATGTGCATAGTTTATTTACTACACTGATACCTATTTGTACATTTTAATGTACATCAACTTATCTTATTGGTTTTACGAAAAATATAAACGATACTAGTTAATATTTTATTTCATTTGAAAAATTTGTATTTTTCTTATTAATTTCATACACTTTTATACAATTTGAGGTCGTAATCATATGCTTTTTTTATAAAAGAAAAATCAAGAAATTGGACACTGATATAAATGCTCAACTTGACTGACAATTAATGCAATAATTTTTGTATTTTTCGTTAAATGTTAAATATCTATCATTTAAAAGAATAATAATGGAAACTTGGTTGTAAAATGGTTCAGATATTTATACCGCACTTATTTCAATTTACAAATTAATTATATAATGATAATCTATAATTATAATTGACAAGCATTTAAGGACCTGCGCAGTAGACACCTTTTCATTTTATTTCGCTTCTCTTTAATGAACTCCTAATATATAAATAAGTTGTATATAAAACAATAATGCGCATACGGGTTGAAAAAAATTCTATTTTGTTTTATAATATTCATAATTTTAAATAAAACGTATTTTGTACATTTTGTGTCATTCAACATCTAATTATTTGTATACATAATTAAAGGAAATTTATTCTATTAATTTTTCCTGAGTAACTGTCTCGAATTATTGTTTTTTATATTTTGGTCATTTGTAGTAATCATATGATTTTGGTTAAAAATATGTATATGTATATACACCTCTTTAATTACAAAAATATTTTATTTTTAGTAATTTTATCCATTAAATGCCACTGACTACTTATATTGAATATATCGAAAACGAATCAGTATATGAGGGAGGTGTATTTATGAAATAAAAAATAAAATATAATAATAAATATTTAAATAAAACTTACTAACCTCAAAGTTTTTATTAAACATGAGTGCTTTGTACTTTATCGTGAGAAGTCTATGTCAGTACGTAAATTACTGTTTTTTTAAAAACTTTAAATTTGGCTTCAACTTGGATTATAATTACTCAACAGGGTCCCCTAGTTATCTATTATTTATTTAATTTTTACAAAAACCATTTACTAAAATGTATATTAAAATTTTATTTTAATTATTTTTGGTTAATATAATTTTTTTTTTTAATTCATCAAATTTTAAAAATTTAGCCCCCCCAAGTCAAAATCAGTTTGGGCATCACTGGCATAGAAAACGAGGTAAACAAAAACTAGATTAAAATTTGTATGTAAATTCAAAAAGCTTTATGATCTTGATCTATATAAGTGTAGATAGAATAGAAATTTATATTGGCGCAATTGCATTTAGGTATGATAAAATGTGAATTGTATTTTGTAAAAATTACTCATTAAAATTATTCAATTATGCATATTTTAAACATCTGTTTTAATTAAAATCTATAAATTTTAAATGTTTTTTTAATTCTTCTAATATTTCTGTTTTGAATATTCGAATACAAGAAAACACTTGCCTAACATCAATATTATATTTTACAATATTAGTATAAATTCGGTCTCATTTTATTTGATAATCTCTAAAACTAAACAATTAGTCATAGAAAAATAATTAATTTCTAGAAGGAAAGTGTTACGAGTGCCGTAATAGTAAAATATAATTAAATAGAAAACAAAAACATAATTTATTAAGAATAACACTTGACAATATCTGTTTTTATAATTGATAATTAAAAACTAAAAATGTTTTTGTTATTTTAGATAAACAAAAAAAATTAATCAAATTTTGGTTCCACTAAAATTAAATAAACATACATCAAATTTGCTAGAAATTGGTGAATTATCAGTAAGATAAAATTAGGTGAAAGTGATTATTCAATGAAAAGATCTCTAGGAAAACAATGAATTATAGGTAAAGTTATTTTTATGTCGTCACTAGAGCTTTCTATTGTTCAGTAGTCTGTACTGTATTACTACATCACCATTGATAAGTCGATAAGTTATCTAATTAAAAATCCATTTAAATATATAATTAAAAAAATTAATATTTAGCCAATCTCTGCAGTTAGTTTGGTGACCCTAGTATTCTTTGTTCTTGCCAAATAATATAAAAAAATAGGTGCTTAAATCCCTTTCTAAACCTTCTATGCAATGGAATTGGAACATTATTTGATTAGCCAAGCACGAATATCGTGAGCATACCGATATGTTGGAAAATAAAAATATTGAAAAATAAAATATTGGAAAATAAAAGCATGAAAAAAATTTAAAAAGTCTTGAAAAAAAAAATTTGAATCAGGGAAAATCCTGACAAAAAAACATTTTGATTTTTAACCATTTATACAAATTTTTCAAAACTTTTTTCATTATTTTATTTTTAAAATTATCAGTAAATAATGCAAATAACCGTTATCGATCATTTTTGTAATGAAAAAAAATCATTTATAAGAAATTATTGAAATGGCGTATAAACTGGTGTCGGGATAAAATTGCATAGGACAAAACTACATTATGTAATTAGGCTATATTTACATTATATAATTAGACCATATGCAATTTTGTTCATAATATAACAATTCTTATGTATATTTGTCTTATGTAATTTTATCATGTTCCGGAATACTACTACTTACAAAATTACATTTGGATAAAATTACATAGGAACTAGTTACGTAATTAGGCCATATGTAATTTTGTCATTGCGTAATTTTGTCTTTTGTAATTTTGTCCTGTAACCGAATAAATTATATACACATGTACATTAAAAGACCGGTAAAAAGTTTTCTATCGATTTCACAAAAAATTCATAAATTTTTAGTTTATACAAAAACAATCGAAAATAATAATTAAAAAAAAAAAAATTTCTCTCCTATAAAATAGTTTTTTATCATATTTTTATCTTTTTCTCCTATTTTTAGTAGCGATTTGAATTTTTTATATTACTGATAACAGTTACATATTTTTGTTACACAATTCCAATGAAAAAACAATTTTTATTTTTTATTTGATGAAAATAAAAGTCATTTTCCAAATGTAAAGCTATTTTAAAACATACCTACTTGAAAACTTGTAAAATACACAAAATTCAGACTAGATGGCATTCGAATTAATCGAAATTGGAATACTATTTTTCTCGAAAACTATATACTACATAATTTATTCACATTATTATTGACAAGCATTTTGAAGATTGACCCCCTTATCCATATTAATTCACTTATTTATTCTGTGCAAATTAGTCAAGTATTTTCAGAGTTGCAGCTTAACAAATGCTAATTTGATTTTTGCAGTCGAAAATACAAAGAACCAATTTTAATTTGCGTCTGATAAAAATAAAACCAATTTTTAATTGCCATTTAAAAACACATCAAATTTACACGACGGTTATGTTCTAAACTGCGATTTTCATATGAAAATGCCAGATCTCTACTCTTTACAAACAAGGTCCGTCAAATTTTATTAACTTCGAAGTAAAACAAGATTTTTGCGAAATTTTAAAAAATTTGGTTTTGTTTGCAGAAGCTGTACTGTATTTTTTTTTATCTTATTTACAGTAACAACTTTCGTACATTACTCTACAGTACTGTAATTTTTTTCTATTTATATGTGTATATATTATTTTTTTCTATTTATATGTATTTATTACTACGATGTTATTTCAGTATTTAATTATCGAATTTATGGCGTATCATTAAATGTGGAAAAGTACTATTATTGACAAGAACTAAACCTTCTTAAATAGGGCAGTTCCATTTTATTTAAGTTATTACCAACTTATACTGTCGATTATTTTTTGCCATTTATTTTATCTCAATGGCAAGGGTATTGCACCAGGTCGAAAGACTCATAAAACATTTTTTTTTACCTTCATCAAAATCAAACTTGGGTTGAAAGGCAATCGCACCACCTACTGGGCCACTCAGCATGTTGAAGTTATCGCCTTTTTACAAAAAACGTAAACAGAAACTTTGCTGTGGGTAAACACAGGTACATCTAGGGTTGGCCTAAAAAATAAATGAAAAAAAACTGGATTGGAAAAATACGGGTTTTGATAAAACCGATAAACCAACTTTCGTCAATGTAAAAAAATATTTTTCAATATATTTTGTTTTCAAGATTTTTGCCATCCCAAGATTTTATTTTCAAAGATTTTTTATTTTTTGTCAACATTTCGATAGTAACCCTTAAATATCACATACCGATACTTAATATTACCATTAATAAATTAAAATATTACTTTTATGGGTGCGTAACGACATCCCTTTAATCAAAATCCCTTAATACGCCATTGTAAGAACCCTCCTAATTAAAATGATCTACAATCATCATTCGTTATTAATAATTGAACCAGTATTTTTTCAGTATGACTAATAAATTACAAGTTATACTTAATACCGACTACAATCAATTTTCATTTCTTAAATCAATGCAGTTACCTTAATCTGATTATTTTTTATATATGTATACTTTTATCAGATACAAGAGGAATAATTCACAATAGTGTGTTGGTTATTTTTTTTAACTGCAACCTACATAACCAATTTGTTATCTTATATTAAAAATGACATACACATACATAAATCAATTGGTCAAAAAATGATGCAAGTAAGAACATTTGTATACAGTATAAGTTTGTTTACATTTACGTTTAAAAAAAATTATATTTCGGGGTCGGTCATATTTCATTAATCGAACACATAAGTGACACATACTTTTATATTATGTACATATTCTTATCATATATTTTTTTATTATATTATATAGGATTTATTTGCTTAATGAAATTATTACCATATGTTATGAAATCGAATTAAATTTCATCGATATTTAGCATTATAGTAGTTTATAATATAAAGTCTAGACTCTAGAGCATAACAGTTAACCTAACATTCAATGCTGGCTAGGCAACGAAAAAAGAAAATTTTTGTTGAATTAACTAAGTCTTAAATATATGAAAATATAATATTATGTATAGAATTTTGATTAAGTAAAACCCGTAAAATATAAGATATCGCAATTCACAATAACAAAATACGAAATCACAATAACAAGATTTTTAATATATTAACTTTTATTGATCTAATTAGAATAATAATTATTATAATAAAATTATTTGATTCAATTATTAATTCCTACAACTATTTGTGATTATATGGATTAATTGATTAATGGCTAGTCACTACTACTATATACATATAATATGTATATTTTTTTAATAGAACGATTATAACTATTTCTTCCTATAAATTTTTTTTTCTAATTGCATTTTTAGTGTTTAAACTACACATGTTTTTTGTACTTTTAGAATAAGGACTTTAATAAATATATATTATATATATATACATTTTCAATAGCTCCAGTTTGAGCTGTTTTGAGCTTTTTTAAGCTTAAAACAATTTGTTTTATTTAATTTAACCCTTTTACACCTAAGATTAAAATAAAAACTTTAATAAATATATATACATATTATATATATCTATATATAAATAAAACTATTCTTTATAATAATTTTTTAAATATAATAATTTCAATTTTGAATTATTCTACGCTGTTTTGAAATTAAAACATTTTGTTTTATTTAATTTAACCTTTTTAGACCTTAGATCAAAAGAAAAAATATGATAAATATATACATATTATGTATATATATACATATTATCCTTCATAATAATTTTTCAATACAATAATTTCCATTTTGTAATATTCTGAACTTTTTTGAGCATAAAACAATTTGTTTTATTTAATTTAACCCTTTCAGACTCATGATCAAAATAAAAACTTTAATAAATATATATATTACATATTTTAAATATAAATATATCCTTCATAATGATTTTTCAATGCAATAATCTCCATTTTGAGCTACTTTGAGCTACTTGAAAAAATTTATTTTATTTACTTTAACCCTTTCAGACCTAAAAAAAAATCACTTTGATTGGTTTCACATAACTAAAATTTAATACATAATGCACTTAATAGTTTTTTTTTAACTAAATAAGATCTATGGATCTATACTTTTAGATTTTAAATGGAAATACCAATTAATACGCAGTATAAAAACATTACATTGCACCATTGTTTAAGGTATTTCTAAAAGGGTTAACAACAAATTAATATGAAAAAAATTTATTTTCGAACACACTCCGACATATAAAAATATAATAATTACTTTTTATTATCTCTTTAAGTATATTTTTGCAAATACAATTTGATTTTTCATGAATATTAATTTAGAGTACAACCTTAATTTCAAAACTAGAACAACACCAAATTTGAATAGTGAATTGTTTGCATAAATGATTTCACAAAACAATATTAATATTATTTAAAAAAAATTGTTAAATTAAATTAAAAAATATTTTATAAAATTATTAAATATAAATTTTCATTTAAAAACTATACGATCATGTGATTTCTATGTATATATAAATATTACACATTATATTCATATAAAAATATATTTAAAATAATTTTATATTTAAATTAATTTAAGTAAATATTTTTGTTGTTTTAATTAAAATTAAATAAAAATAAAATAAATATTGAAATAGGAATAATGTTTTCTGATTGTTTAATATTTTATTTATTTTATTATATATTTTTTTTTACAAATAAACGTAATTAACTAAAAATATACATTTGTACATATATTTAATTATTTTTAAATTATTTAATATATTATTTTTCATTATAACAAATAATAAACAATATTAAAAAAAATAAATAAAAAAAAAAAACAAAAATTAATTTAAAAGAAAAATATATTTTTAATTTAATTATTTAAATATTTTTAATATTATTATTTTAAATATTTTATTTATTATATACCGTTTTTTATCTTCTCAGTAATATAGAAATTGTTGAAGAAAAACTATTTTTTTTATTTTCAATAATATCCAACCAAAATTTGGAAAATTTATTTATCTTATCAAATAGTTTATTTTTATTTATTTTTTATTGTTTTGGAAAAATACAATTTTTTTTGTTTTAATAAATGAAAAAATTTCCACCAAATTAACTAGTTTAAATCAACCGCTTTTCAAAAATACTTAAAGGTGATTGAAAATAACAAAAAAAATTCATTATTCACTGTCAAACTAATTCTTATCAGTGAACACCTAAATAAATATGTATTTAAGAAATATGTTTTTCTTTTTTTTTTTTGCTGTTTTAGTTTTTGTTTTTTTTTTTGCTATAAACGATTTATGTGTTTAGTATTTAAATGTATGGGTTAAAATGTTTTTATCACATATATTATGTAAGTGTTAGTGAGTTATAATAATATTTTATTAGCGATTGATGATTTCACCTGAAATTCAATTTTGTGTTTAGGGTAATTAAAAAGAGTTACAAGAATTTATTATAAAATTTAAAATTGTAAAAATATTATGATTCTATTAATATTTTAATATATAGCTCTAAATTTTATTATAATTAACGATCCAAAGAGCATGCAGTTAGTTAGCATTTGATTTTTATACATATAATTGATTAATTTTAGATTTAATTATGAAAAAATATGTTAACAACATAAAATTAAAAATAAATAAATAAGTTTAAATTTATTTTAATATACGATTAAAATAATTAATAATAAAAACAAAATTTTAAATAATCTAATAATGTTGGGAATAATTAATATTTAATTACATTGATAAATATAGATAAAAATAGGTATACAAATAGGCAAATAAATAAATTGATTGGGTAAAAATTATTGCAAAATCGAAGTAAAAAAAAATCAGTTCCGGTTATATACAAAATGTATGTCAAAAATTTTACAAACACTAATCCAATTAACAATGAATCTGTCGAAAATCTATTACGGGTCTCACAACAGATATAATCATCTTCTCTAATTGTCACTTGAGACAAATTATACCAATTGAAGTATTTTTATAAAGGCTAATTTTGAAATTCCCATCCAGACATATATGTAAAGTCCAAATGGCCAAAGACAAAATCCCTACAAACAACATTTATATTAAAAAAAATATTTTCTTCTTTTGTGCCAAATAGCAGTTGGGCAAAACAAATATTTTTTGCCAACCCTGTAAAAGAATATATTTTCATTTTTTCTATATCTAAAAAATATTTCGGGCATTTTGTCTTTGAGACATTTTGTCTTTTATTTTTATTTGGATATTTTCTCCCTGAGATTTTGTATTTAGAAATTTTTTCCGTTGCCTGTTAATTTAATTCAGAACAACTCATACTGATCGACTTCATGAATTTTATTTAGAATCATCAACATAGAATTCTTACCATATTAAATTTATTGACTTACAGCCATTATCCGATTGTCGGATAATTGCAGAGATCTCTTTTATTCACCAGACCCTATCGGATAAAAAGTTAAGCCCTGAAATTTGAAATCTGTCTTAAGTGACAATTAGAAGATAACTATTACAGTATATATCTGTTATAAGGCCTTATAACCAATAGTAGAATTTCGAGAGATTCATTGTTAATTGGATTAGGGTTTGTAAACATGAATAACATGAATTTTTTTACTTAAATTTCGCAATGATTTTTACCCAAGCAAATTATCCAATTGAAAATATAAATTGGAATAGTTTCAGGGTTATTGAAATATTCCAAGTTCCATTAAAAAACCTGCAGGATAAAACCCTAAAATTTCAAATTATCATAAAATGTCGCCATTTGATAAACTTCAAGTATCATTAATTAAGTGAATACAACTGTATTATATACTATATATATACGTCACGTTGACTTTTCTCTTATAATAACAAAACTTTAAGATAAACATTTTTAAATTTAACTGAACTTGAATAAATAAAAATTGTATTTTTAACAACAACGAAAAAATAACTCATATAATACTTAGCTTAGGTACCTATACTGAAAATAAATATTTTAATTTTACAATAATTCTAAAGAAAGAAATAAAATAAACTTGACGGGACATTCATTGTACAATAAATTATTATCAAAATGCAAAGAGTCTAAGGAACTATTAACAGTTAATTTATAGCACCATTTTTATATATACATATATAACATTTAAAATATGCAGTTTTATAGAATAAAAAACAATTAAAATAAAAATAAAAAAAAAAATTAAACAAAGGTGTGATAAGAAAAAATGTAAAATGCATAAAAAATAAAATTAGAAAATCATATGAGAACTTTAATTGCGATTTTAGTTTTTTTTTTTATCGAATAAATTATATTTAAAAATTACAAATTACAAAATAGTTACAAAAAAATATATTTTTTTTAAATTTTTAATAATATGTAGGTTATATATAATATATTTTAATCCAACCGGGGTTAAAATATCAAAAATAAAAGAGTATATTAATAGATCAAAATAATCATTATTAATATTATCAATAAAATTGCTTTATTATCATTAAATTAAACTTTACCTAATATCGTCCAATAACACAATGAATATTATGTCCTAATAGAACTGTACCAATACAGTAAAATTGGAAATTTTTAAATCGTAATAAAAATATTATATTTGTTTATTTAAACATAAATTTCACTTAAATAAAATTATAAAATTTATTTTATTATCTTTATTATTTCCAGTTGATATCGAATAAATAAAAAGGAAATAAAAATTTTTAACATTTTTAAAAATTTTTTAAACGAACCTACGTAGGTATAGAAAATTATTCTTAATTGTTGATATGAGATTTTATAGATATGAAATAATGATTAAATAACATTTGAGATCTTTTAGATGACACTGATAGACAAAGTTGAGCTCATTTTTATTCATTGAGCTTATTTTAAATAAAATTGAGCTTATTATAGTACATTGTGCATATTTTAGATAAAGATCAACAGTGCTAGACAAAATTCAAGTTATTTTAGTGCATTTAGTATATTTTAGATGAAGATCAACTATGTTAGATAAAATTGAGCTTATTTTAGATAAATATCAACAATATTAAACAAAATTGAGCTTATTTTAATATATTGAGCATATTTTAGATGAAGATCAACGATGTTAGATAATATTGAACATATTTAAAATTAATATCAACGATGTTAAACAGTTTTAGTGAAATTGAGCTTATTTTAACGCACTGAGCATATTTTATGTAAAAATCAACGATGATAGACAAAATTGAGCTTATTTTAATTTATTGAGCATATTTAATTCAGTGAGCACTTATAATAGTGCATTGTGCATATTTTAGATAAAAATCAACAATGCTAGACAAAATTGAGCTTATTTTATTGCATTGAGCACATTTTAGATATAGATCAACGATGCTGGACATAACTAAGCTTATTTTAGTGCATTGAGCACTTTAAATAGAGATCAACAATGCTAAACAAAATTGAGCTTATTTTAATTTATTGAGCATATTTAATTCAGTGAGCACTTATCATAGTGCATTGTGTATATTTTAGATAATAATCAACGATGGTGGACAAAATTGAGCTTATTTTAGTTCATTGAACATATTTTAGATAAATATCAACGATGCTGGACATAACTAAGCTTATTTTAGTGCATTGAGCACTTTAAATAGAGATCAACAATGCTAAACAAAATTGAGCTTATTTTAATTTATTGAGCATATTTAATTCAGTGAGCACTTATCATAGGGCATTGTGTATATTTTAGATAATAATCAACGATGGTGGACAAAATTGAGCTTATTTTAGTTCATTGAACATATTTTAGATAAAGATCAACGATGCTAGACAAAATTGAACTTATTTTAATTCATTGAGCATATTTTATGTAAAAATCAACAATACTAGACAAAATTGAGTTTATTTTAGTTCATTGAGCACATTTTAAATAGAGATCAATAAAGCTAAACAAAATTCAGATTATTTTAGTGCATTGAGGATATTTTAGGTAAAAATCAACGCTATTAGATAAAATTGAGCTTATTTTAGGGCACTGCGCAAAACCGTAAAATAGCTCTTTAGTTTATAAGACCAGTGTCGTAACCAGTGTTTATTAATAAAGCAAAAAACTAAAACAAAATGAATAAAATCATAAAAATTC
Source organism: Argyra leucocephala (assembly GCA_963942445.1). Lineage (NCBI taxonomy): Eukaryota > Metazoa > Arthropoda > Insecta > Diptera > Dolichopodidae > Argyra > Argyra leucocephala. Next base: position 129,817,591 of record OZ012680.1, read on the forward strand.
ATATGAATTTCATAGTTTTTTTTACAATAAATTATACTAGTGGCAAATGAGTGAAGTTGATACAATTCTCTCATTTTAAAATTAGATCTCTTAAAGATTAGATTAGGCCTTCTCAATTAATAATGTTTATGACAATCAACTGATTTCTCAATCCGTTCGTTTATAAAATTGATGTATGTATATAGCATTCTTGAATAATCAGAGAACTGCAAAAACAAATTTAAGTGTTAAATACAGACATAATCAGTTAATTAAATCAAGTTTAATTTTTATCTGGTTTAGAGATTATAATAATAAGAATGTCATACACTGTTGTTTTTATTTTAACGGCATGAAAATTAATGAATTCTGATTTCTTCATATTTCTTTAGAACAAAATTTTCAATTTAAATTTCAAATAAAATATTTGTAAATAAAAAACCTAATTTAGGATTAGAAGGATTAATTGAAATATGGGAAAGCTTAAGAAATAGAATATATTATATACGTAGAAATCTATACTCTCTTTATGACAATTTTTTCACATAAAATCTTGCTTTTAGAATTAGTGTACTCCATTTAAATGTTACTCCATTCTTAGAAGGTCATTAAAAGACAAATAAAGTAAAGCGATAAAACTGACACGTCAACACCATCTAAAAGGAGCTGGACTGTACGTATTAAAAGACTTTATCCAATTTATTCCTATCGCGGTGAAATAACTGATATACAACTGGAAGACGGTTTAAATGAAAATAAAAGTAAAATTGTAAAATATTGTCAAAAACTTCTGGTAAAAAGATAAAACAAAAAATAAATCAAAAAATATCAAAATAATAAAAAATAATACAAAAAATAGAATAAAACAGTAAAATCATGCAATAAAGAAATTTAAAACTAAAGTAACTACTATTTAAGGTAACTATTTATTTAAATTAAATTTCTATGAAGTTGACAAATTTTTATAATGTAAAATATTTTATTATGAAATATAATTTATTGTAAATCTATGCTTCAAAGTATAGTTAGTATTGTACAATTTAAATAATTTTGTAGAAAAAAATAAAAACAGCATGTAAACAGCAGCATTTCAGATTTTCTGACGTCATATTTGCTTTTTCATCATATCTGATATCTCTCATGTATTTTTTTTCTTTCATTTTAAGCTATAGAAGTGACATTTGATACAATACGAGGCCACAAATCTGTACATTCCTTAGCAACAGGGCCTGTTATAGCTGTACCTTTCACTTCACCTTTATTGTGGAATATTTATTACGCCTGCATTGTTTTCAAAGTAAATGAATACATCGTCCCGCCTTCTAAATGATTTGCTTTGTCGAATTTTTCTTGATTTTGGCTTACATTTTTTGACTGTGGCAACAAACATATCTCCAACACTTGCAATTTAATCTGCCTCTAATTCTATTAGCACCAATTACATCTAAGTTTTTACCACCTGTATTACCACCGTCAGACTCACGATCACACAAAATATCTATTATTGAAGATTTTTTTCAGCATTTAATAAAAATACTCAGCTGGCAAAAATTCAACCAATACGAAAAGATTTTTCTTCTGCACTGTGGCAAAGTCCATGGCATGGACTCATTTGGTTTTGAATTCTGCATCAAAAAATATTTTGAGATTTTGAAAGCAGCTGCACATTTAATTCTGAAGAAAATAATTTCACAATCTAATTTTATTATTTTTATTATAATCCTTGATTCCATTATTTTACACTAAAAAGATAGAAATAAAAATAATTTTATGTTACTTTATTTAATGGAAATTTTTTGGATTCAAACAATAATTTGGAAAATTTTTACCATTCAATTTTCATTAAATTTTTTACCAAGTCACTTTTCCTAGCTAAAATGGACTTCAGTAGAAGAGTACAGTAAAATTTTACTGGGTTCCTATATACACTCTGACGACATATAAGCAAATTAGCTAGCAGTTGAGCTGCGGCTAGATGGACCTCAGCTCAGTTAATGAAAGCATCCGCATATTCATATATAAAAAAAATTATTGCATCAATATTTACACGATTGGACCGGAACTTGATAATTGGAAAACCCAGAATTTACTTTAGCTTTATAAAAATAAGCTTATGGTTAAGCTTATATTTACGATAATGCGAATATTGACATGTTAATGTTTGTTTATCATCATCATCATTGTCCTGTAATCCAATGCGTGGGACATATATGCCGCAAATGTTTATTTAACAAGCCCGCAATGCAACTTAAACTTATCAATACTGATAATTGTCGAATCTATACGACACTAAACAATCAAGCCATCTAGAATAAAAACATTTGGAAATCAACAATATTATCTGTTACTGACTGTCTCAATCGGGAGGTTAGGTACGTATATGAAAACCTGACAAACATCTCAAATATTTCTACGGTTATTTTAGGTGTATTAGTCCAGTTCGTATTGTTATGAGTTAACACGTGTCTTTTTAAATTAACTTACATTCACAAATTTTATATACATCTACTACTGAGAGTATAATGAATTAGGGTATTCCAATAAATAAATTAATTAAGATGTTAAAATATATTTTTAACTTTAATATCTTTGTTGTATAAATATTAATCAGTATTACAAGCTCTTACCTATGATTTCACTTATATTCTGAAAATCTTCGAAATCAGTTTGCAGAAGAAATTATAACTCCAAACTATATACATCAACTGTATAGAAAAATATAAATTAAATCATTAGGTTAAATTAAGAAAAAAAAACCAAATTTAAGACCTACTACAACACTGAAAAAATTTTTCTTAGTGAGATTGACATAATAATTTTGTAAAATGTTGACAAACATTTTTTATTCATACAACAATTTTTTTTCTATTTTATCAAAAATGTTTGTTTGCTCAACAATTTTTTGTTAATTTGTGAATACTTTTTTATAATTTTTCCAAAATTTATAATTTGTAAAATAAAAAATTAAGTTTGTAAAATTAAGAAAAAAAAATAGTAATTTTTTATCCAAGTGACCAAAATTTTGATATCCTGACAAAAAACCGTTTTACATCAATATTTGTATTCTAGCTTTGTAACCCGTCATAAATGACGGAAGCAAATTAAATCCTAGTTTCTTTTTTTCTTTCATTAGATTCTTTATTCCGAAATTACAGTACTTATGTTTATATCACTTTTTATTTATTTTTATTTATGTTTATATTGGCCTAACACTAATCTTGTTTTTTTTTATATAACAGAAAAAGAAGTACCATACCAATAAATTTGTATAAAATGTTTGTATTTTTGTATGGTATACTCGTACTCACTTCCATTTAGTTATAATTCGTTAGTTGGGTTCCATTTAGTATAAATTATACCGTATTAGCGTTATTGAGGCCTCTGGGAGAGCAAATTTAGAAATGGGATCTTATTTTCATATAAATTTTGTCTTTTGTATAATGTATAGGGATCTTATTTTGCTATATGAATAAACTCGTATTATGGTATTGTGTTATTTTTAAAAAATATTCATAATTTATATATTCAAAATTTTGTATCGAAATTGGTAAAATTTACAAAAAATACAAAAACATTTTCATCAATAATTTTCAATTTAAAAAAAACAATGTTTTATTATCCGGCGTAGAAGTAGAGTTAATTATCCTACTCTACTTCTATCAAGTTCTATTGATTGAACAGTTAACCTGAACAGTGAAGTGAAATGTGAACACTTAACACTGAAAATAAAATAATATTTTTGGAATGGAGCATGCAGAACATACAGAATACAGATACAGCAAATAATAAAAAAAAACAAAAAAAAAACAAAAATAATTTTTTTTGAGTGAAGTGAGTTACGCACACAATAATGACAAAAATAAAAGGTAGAAGCAATAAAGTAGTATAATGTATAATATTATACAATACAAATATGCTGATACACATGTGTATTATTATGTATAATTTTAAGTAATAAGAATAACCTTTGAGTGAATTATGTTTTTTTTTTGTGTTAAATGCTGTTTGCCTTTTGGTTATTATACCATATTAAACTATTGATTAAATTTCTATTAGTCCTTATTATTATAAATCAAAAAAATTGTGTGTTTTATTTATATTATTATTATTATTTATTATTTTTCCTTATTATTTGCGAAGAAGACTAACATTAAATTAAAAAAATATAGTTCATGCAATCAATTTTTCCTGCAAAGGTTCAGCATGGTAGACAGGGGTTAAAAAAAAGCACCAAACCAATTTGTATATATATGCATTTGTATACATATGCAATTTGTATATGTGTTGGAGCGTTCCGTCGAACTTACAAACATCCAGATAAATGCAGAATAATATATATATATATAATTTGACAAAATTTACCTTAATTTGACCAAAAATTTTACTATGCAGTTCATTGCAATTAATACATTTTTGTGAATTCTACTAAATCTATTTTGTTAATAAGAAATTTATTATTATAATTTTTGATGCTGTCATAGTCAGATTAGCAAAAGAATGTTGTTGTTGGCAAACATTTTTTTTTCTATTTTAGTTGAAAATATAAAAGTAAAGATGCGAGTTTATGTGAAGTTGCGTTTTTGAATTTGCTTATTAAAGAGTTCAATTAAAAAAAAGTGAAGAGTTAAATAAAAAAAGACATTTGAAAAAAGATAATTATCAATTCTAAAAAAAAAAAAAAAAAATTAAATAAAAAAAGTTATTTTGAAGAATTAAATTAAAAAAAAGATATTAGAATTAAGTTCAAAAACTAAACAATATCAAATATTTAAACCTAAAATTTATTTACTTATGTATTTTAATAGAACTAGTGAATTATTTAATTTGGTTAGTTTTATTTAATTTTGCAAATAAAACATTTATTAAAAATAGTAAATAATTTGAAGAAGCAAAAAAATAAATTTTACTATTTTATTAAATAAATAACCTGAAAAAACAGTATGAACCAAAGAGCTGGAACAATCAGAAGCTGAAGTCTGAACATTTTTTAAATATTTTGAACTTTATTTGTATAATTTTGAGTAAAACTTTATGTTTTTAACTTTATTTTAAATTTTTGATTGTAATAATGAATTTAATTTTTTTTGTTTTCAAATAATAGAAATGCTATAAAATAAATTAATTGTTAATTAACAAGATTATTATTGTTTTATTTTTAACTGTAATAATATCATGCAATTATTTTTCAGACGCACATATATTATATAATGATTATATATTGGGCTGCCATGATTTTTTAATATAAGATATGATTCCACATTTAACTTGTAGGGTACTGTATGCATAAAAATAAATAACTTACAGATTCGTTTATTATCAAAATAAAGCTGTAACAAATATTATAATAAAATATCAAATAAGTTATTTTTAAGTTAGAAATGCTCTATGGAGTAGCTCCTATTTTGGAGCTTAACATTTTTGATGATAAATTAATCTCTAAGATATTTATTTGTATATGCATACAATAACTAAATACATGTTATTTTGACAAAAAAATATTGTTGATCTGGAACCAGCCATATATCCTATTGACAAAATGATTCTGTTAATTCGACAACTGAATAGAGGTTATTTTGACAAAACAAAATTATTGATTTAATAAAAACTTTATTTAAATTGATAATTATTTTCTCCAATCAACAAAATATTATTTTCATTTCAACATATTATTTTATTACATTGACGAAAAATTTTAGCATAATGAAAATTCATTTCGTCATATTAAGAAATTTCGTTTTATCATTTCTACAGATTTAAATTGTTATAAAGACAACACATATTTACAGAATGAAAAAAAAATTGTAATTTTTTGTCATATTAACTCATCATTTTTGTTGACGCTATATTTACCTAGTTTTTGTCATTTTAACGCAGAATTTTGTCAATATTACCTAGTTTTTGTTTTCAGTGAAGTGTCAGCCACATAAAACGGATATAATAAAAAATTTCTAATACAAATTCAAGTGAAATAACAATTTAGAGAGAGATAATCAACGAATATGAAGAAAATTCAAGTTTGGTACGTGATGTAACTATATATGTGGTCTAGCACATGTAAAATACATACTGCGCCAGGCTCAAAATCTTCAAGCCTTATATAGAGTCCAGAAAATAAGTATATTTGACTAACTTGATCTCATTATCTAAGCTGGAACTGAACTTCATGCTTGGGATATAAAATATTCTGAATACATTTTTTTTTATAATATTCACTTTATTTTATACAGGATGTAGGACACAATTTTATGTTTGTATAATATGTACTCCTATATATATATATATTTTTTTATATAATTTCAAGACTATGGGGATAAGCATATAACTGCTTTTTACGAAGACACTGGCTAGGCGCAGACATGAAATTTCTAGTTTTGCACCACTCACAACGCAGACATGCAATGTTTAGTATGACGCACTCATAAGACTAGTTGCAATGCAAGATTGCGCTTTCCAATATAAACTAAGGGAACACAAATGTGCAATCAAACCAGTTGTAAAACAAAAAATTGCGTTGCTGCGCTCTTTACAGACACAATCACATAAAACAGTTAATTTCTTTTGTGAAATTAAATGTGAATTCACCTTGGTACCATATTATTTTATGTGACAACAAAATTGTATTTCAAAATTAGTTTTAAAACAAACTTTTTACAGCATTTCCCACAGCCCTGCGCTGAATTCAAGCTCATATAGCAATTAAATACCTAAAAACAATTACTAAAACAATATTTTAAAAATTTTGTAATTCAATTTCATTTTTATTTTAACAAAAATAATGAATTTATTTAATTGACTATTTACATTATAAGAATTTATGTAATTTTTGAACATATTTTTTATTTGTGTGTGTGTGTTTTATTTTTATGTATTTTACTTTATTTCAAATAAAAACTTTGGTAACAATTTTAGGATTTATTATTAAAATATTTAATATATTTATTTTTTTGTTAAATAATATTTTAAAAAAAAAAAAATAAATTTCTTTAAATTAATTATTAATTGTAATACAAAAAGAAATAAAATAAAAGAAATACAATTATAAAGTACATAACAAAATAAAAATAAAAAATTAAAAAATAGTATGCTATAAAAGTCATTGCCTTTTTTTAATTTTTTAATTTTTATTTATTAATTATTATTATTTTTTTTTTAATTTTATTTAATACTTTTTTTTTCTTTCTTGTTGTATTCAAATGACTAAACTTAAATTAATAATTAATTGTTTATTTATTTATTTATTTTTTTTTGTTTGTTTTTGATGTAGAAGAATTTTTAAAATTACTGACATGTATATATTTAATTAAGTATATATTATATATGTATGTATGAACAAAATCAAAAATAATAATTTTTTTTTGTAGGGTGGAGGGATGAAAAAAAAAATTTTTTTTTAGCTTAAAATCCTACACCAGTCACACCGTTTTTAATTTTAACTTGTTTAGCTATATAGCATGCAAAAACAATTCCAATAAGCTAAAAAGAGAAAAATAAAAAATTAATGTAATTAAAATGTAGTCAAAAAAATAAATTTAAATAAATAATAATTAAAAATTTTAAAAAATGTTAATTAATTAATTCTTGTTATTATTTAACCTTAAAAATCTACTAAATTTCATATTTAATTTTAATTTTAAAATAAATGTATGCACACTGCAGTGCATTGGCCAAATTAAATCATTCGTACATCGAACTTAATTCATATCATTTATTACGAATACATTTAGAGCAAAGTGGATTAAGCAAATAGATTTTGAAAATTATTATCAAAATGATATTAAGTTAGATTTTTAAATTAAAATTACTCGTGAAATCCGAAATTGTATTTATGCAGTTGCAATTATTTGTCAAATATTATTCGTAGTCGGTTGTAATATTTTCACTATTGTTATTATTGTATCTAACGGGTGTTTTTTTTAGAATGATAGAACTTTCGATAGAGATAACTGTGATTTGAAAGAAGATAGAAGCCATGTAGTTTTGACATTTCTGTTCAGTAAGCATTAACAAATTATCATGGAAAGACTCACGCCGCAACAAAACGTTTACAAATTGTTGAAATTTATTTTCAAAATCAGTGTTCTATTCGCCAAACTCAAAGAGCACTTCGTGAAATTTATGGTTTACATAATCGTTCATCAGAGCAGATTATTCGTCGAACTATCGATAGATTTTGGACAACATTTTCTCTACTCGATGCAACAACAACAACAAGACAAAGAACTGTTCGTACAGAAGAAAATATCGGTGCTGTAAGAGCTAGTGTTGATGAAGATCCAAATTTGTCTATTCGTCGACGTTCACAGCAAGTTGGACTGTGTGCAACCACCACATGGAAAATTTTACGTAAAGATCTTGGTTTACACCCATATAAAATTCAACTGGTTCAAGAACTAAAGCCACTTGACCATAATAAGCGTCGTTTATTTGCTGATTGGGTCCTAGAACAGCTTCAAGTTAATCCACTTTTTTATCGAACAATTGTGTTTAGTGATGAAGCTCATTTTTGGTTAAACGGCTACGTAAACAAGCAAAATTGCCGTATATGGAGCGAAAATAATCCTCAAGAAATTCTGCAGGTTTCATTGCATCCCCAAAAAAGGACCGTATGGTGTGGTTTACACGCAGGAGGTATCATCGGACCATATTTTCTTTAAAAACGATGCTGGAGCAAATTTTACAGTGAATGGTGCTCGTTACAGATCAATGATCAATGATTTTCTGTTTCGAAATTTGAATGGTATCGACCCGGAAGTGTTTTGGTTTCAACAAGATGGTGCTACACCTCATACTGCTACGGCAACAATTGATTTATTGAAAGAAAGATTTGGTGATAACATTATTTCGAGAAATGGTCCAATTAATTGGCCTCCAAGATCATGCGATATAACACCACTGGATTATTTTCTTTGGGGTTATGTGAAGTCATTGGTTTATGCTGATAAACCAGAAACAAGAGACGCTTGGGAAACCAACATAACCCGTGTTATTGATGAAATAAGGCCTGAATTACTCGAAAAAGTGGTCCAAAATTGGACTGATCGAATGCGGTTCCTCAGAGCTAGTCGTGGTTGACATATGCCGGAAATAATTCAATAAAACAAAAAACCTAAATGTCATAAAATTATCTTCCAAATAAAAAAAAAATGTGCCTTCAATCTTAATTTAAATGTGTTTTATTTCAATTTAAAGTTCTATCACTCTAAAAAAAACACCCTTTATATGAATTGACAAAAAAGTGATTGATTTAACAAAAAAGAAATGATTAAAAAAACACTAATTATTGCTTGCTTTGTGCATACACCAATAACATTTTTGTACTAAAACTACGTAAAATAGGTAAAACAGAATATAAAACTTTATAAGCTGTTATTCAAGACATGTGGATGAAATTTTTGCGATTATTTTATTCATTGCATATTCGCTCTTAATATTAAACCTATTTATATAAATAATATAACAAGGATTGTAACTATTATAATTGAAAATAGTAGGAGGACCAGTAGAACTATGGATCATTAATTGCCAATAAAATGCTGTAAAATAATTCATACAAACGAATGCTATTGAACCACAAATAATTTTCATTAAAATTTTATTTTTTTTTAATTTTAAAAATATTAATTTTAAACGATTGTTTTTTAATTAATTTTAAATTAGATTGAAAATCAAAAACCTAGTTTTATATCTAAAACTAAATAAAAAATTTGATTGAAAATTGTATGCTTCATTTTTCACAACCATCAATCTTAAGTAGATTAGTTGAAAAGAGATAGAAATAGTCATGAAATCGAAATAAAAATTTTATAAGTCAAATTTTATAAGCTGCAAAATGTAAAATAGATTTTTATTTTTTCACCAACGCCGCTATACCAGTGCTAAAATAAATAAATAAATGCTGTGACATAAATTACCGTGGAAATTTTAAAATTCAAATATAAAAACGTTAAAACATAGAAAATTACATATATGTAAATAAAAAAAGTTAAAATCAAACAAAAAATTATAGAATCTGAAGAAATATTTTATGATATTGCTAAGGCGGTGTCCAAACTGACAGTGAACACTGTCAGTTTTCACTGAAATACATGTATTTTGTTGTTGTTTGAAAAAAAATAAAAAAAGTTGAAATGCTTTTAACTTGTCATCAGTTTTTCGATTTCAATCGTTCCGTATTTCATAGCCTACTTTTCTAATCTTAACCGTAACACAGAAAAAACCGTTTTAGAGAATAATTTGTCAGTTGGAAATTCTAAAAATTATTTTTTATTATTATTGTTTCACTTCCACTTGTGACATTAATGGTAACTTTCAGTTTTCACCATTTATAAAATTTTTCATTCAAAACTGAACGTGTAGAAAATTAGACATTTCTCAGTTTTAACTGACTGTCTAGACGCCGCCTAAGAAAATAAAAACTAAGCGATTAGCAACAAATATACTAATTGACTGTATTAGTAAACTGTTTTCATTTAATTTTTATTTAAATGTCACAAAACAATTTAAAATTTCAGCTTTTGTTCCAATTTACATTTTTTATTAAAAAAATGTCATTATAATTATTTTAATTGTATTATACATAAATTTCACGGTGAAACTTTATAGCAACAACAATGTTTTATGTTGTAAAAGCATAATAAGGTACCCGCAAAACAGCAAAATTTGTCTACAATAAAAATCAACATTTTGCTGCCAACTCAAAGACAATTGGTACAGCAGAACAGCAAATCAACAAAATTTGTACAATAACTGACAATAACATAAACGTGATTTGTATATAACAATAAAAATCACGTTTCGCTGCAAAGTCAAATACAATTAGACAGGACAGTTCAGTAAGTCAACAAAATTTAAAAAGTGGTTGAAAATGTACAAATTTAAAAAGTGGTAAACACAATCAAGCAGTACAGCGTAACAGCAATATTTTAATATTTACAATGTCAAATAAAAATATTAATTACATAATTTCAAAATCTTTCAAACAGACAACTACAGCAGTATAATTGTATAATAAAATAATACTGCTGCTGCTGCTGTTTTGCTTTATTGGGCTCTGCTTGATTTAATTACATTAGCAGAAATGTTTTTAATTTTACTATTTTACCGTGTTCAACTTACAAATTCAATATATTTCATTAAAAAATACCTGTATTATAGCAAAAATAATTCCAGTCGCTCCTAAGCTAACCGCATGCGAATTAATGAAAACAGTAAATGAATCCAAACATCCTTCTCCATGTAAACTCTTGTTTTTAATTTCTAATCCATTACATGAAAAACTTCCAACAACACCAGTTGGTATAATACAACATGACATTGGTAAAAGTTTTGTTTCGTTATTATTTGGTAATATTTTAATCCAATCTTCATATGACTTTGAGCCACAGCACTTAAACTAAAAAAATTAATAAGATATATTAATATAACAATAATTAATTAAAATATAATTAATTTAAATATAATGAAAAGTTTTGTTTATTGTTATTATTTAATAATTGTCAAGTTTTATTTTACTATTAATATTATTCAAAATTAAAAACTTACAAGGGGAAGAATAATAATAATAATAATAATAATAATAATATAAAAAACGCTTAATAGATGTTATAACAAAAAAAATGCATTCTTATGATATGATAAACATTAGTTGAAATCAAAAACAATTAGACAGGACAGTAAAACAACAACAAAATTTGCTAATAATAAAAATCACATTTTGCTGTCATATAAGACGATAAGCTATACACAAACGGCACTACGCAGCAGTATTAATGAACTAATTTTTGAAAATAACGATTACTAAAACTGAAACACAGAGTATCAGAACCACAATTTATGAGCTATATGCTGAACCGCTATATGTATATAAATGATATTTTATTAATATTGACATGAGAGAACAACTACAACTGTCTATAAAAAAATATTTGTTCTGTTTCAAAAACAGGATATTATTTATTTTATACAAAATGAATTGATTTAGTATATTATTTTTTCAGAAATATTTTCATAAATTTCATAACTTAACTATAAAATAAACTTGAATAAAAATGTATAATCGAAGTTTGTTTTTAAAACTTTAACGTAATAAAATAAACATTTATCAAGGTAAAAATAGTAAATTTAAGATGGCTACTTCAAGACTAGCTAATTATACATTTTTGTTTGTTTTTCAAAACAGATGTGCTTTATTAATATTTACATTTAAATGTAAATGACCCATACATTGTATAGTATTGCAATTCAGTAATTATAAAAATAATGGAAAATAATGAAATTATTGTTTTTATTCTGATACACAACAATGTGGTAGAAATGATCATAATTAATTCATATAATCAATAAATTCAACATTAATGCAGAGTTTAAACATTATATTTGTGAATTTTATTTGATATGATGAAATTTTCATTGAACAAAATCCACAAACAAAATCTGTCCACAATCAAAAGTGTAAACGTTGCCTTATATTTTTACTAGATGCTAAGCAATCATTTGTTCTATTGACTATATTTTATATCTACGAATCTTTCAATCGTCAAATTCCACATTTCTATCTGATATACTATTATTTGATCAATTTGTTTATTATTATTATTATTATTATTATTAATATTTAATCAAAGTAATTTTTCTAACTACTATTCTTGTTACAAATTTTGTAACTACTCTAGCAATTCTATTTTACATCTTTTATAATTGAAATAAAATTAAATCAAAAGAATGAAATGGAATGAAATAATTCGGAAGATTATTAAAATATTAAAACGTAAATATTATTAAAATACCATAACTTCTAAAAACCGGTAAAAAATTCAAAAATTTACAATGTAACCTGTACGAAAATGTATACATATTAAAAGTAAAATGACGTTTTTAAACTGTTCCACAATGTTTAATCTACGCAGTGAAAGCAAAAAATAAAAGCGAATTTTAGACTATAATTTTTTATACATAATCATACTCATAAATAATAAAGTAACTGAGTATTTCAACAGAAATATTTTTTGACATTCAGAAATTATTGTAAAGTCCATATTTTCAGTATATTTTTCATTTTTATTTCTCCTTTTAACATTTCATACTATCAATTTATTAATTTGTTAATTATTATATGCATTTTTTCCCAAATTATGTTTTTAGTTATATTTTTATTAAATAATTTCAAATGTTGTCAAGTTTATTTTCATTAACAATTTTATTCCCAATCATCAATAAGTATGTTGATTACAAAATATCATATTGTGCAATCAGATATAAAAAAAAGTATTAGTAAAAGAAAACTTGACAACAATTAAATTATTTAATATAATGTATTTATTAATATTCACAGTAAATTTATCATATATTTTTTGATTAAAAATTACTTTCTTGAAATTACAATTATCGCAATTTAATCCAGTTAAAATATTTTGCAATTACATTATCAAATACATTAATTTTATTCAATATCATTATTGTTTATTATCACTTTTTCTTAATCTTTTGATATACGAAATTATAATTTAAACATATTTACCAATTACAATGCATACATGCATATAAACAAGAAGTACATACATACATAATTACATGTATATGTATTACTTTCATTTAATGCACACATCCATATTAAATTACAATTAATGCATACATACAAACAAGATGTATACATATGCATAATTGCATTCATATGTAAGGCTTTTAATTGTGAAAATGAAATTCAAAATATAACAAAAGTTTTAATTTTTACAATGTAATAAACGTAAAAGCTTTAATACGGTATTGAAAATGTATTTAAATTGTATTTAAACTGTATTAATATATTTTTACACTGCATTTTGAAAGTCATGCAAAAACTCTTCAAATGCAACGTACAAATATTATAAAACTCTAATTAAAAGCTTTTTTTTTTAAATAATCTCAATTGATCTTCGCTATCCTCCTAATTTATATAAAAATTTACATTACAACAATTACAATGTAATTTAATTGTGAAATGGTAAAATTGAATTGAAAAAAATTAACTGTAACTGAAAACAACAAAAAAAAAATTAAAATTATAACTCTGTTCAAACCTCATAAAATAATTCGATATCTATCTAGGTTTAAAATTATTGATAAAATCGTTAAATTAAAATAAAATAAAATATTCAATTGAAAAATTATATTTAACAAAAACAAATGTACTTACAGTTGATTGTAATGAATCCCACAAAGCTTCTATTTTAATATTCTCTTTATTATATTTTTGCATACTAGTTTGTAACTGTGAATCAATTAAATCATGCGCTTCACCTCTTAATACATAACCAGCAATACCAGCTGATAATTCAAATATAAATATTATTGCTAATAATATTGAAAATATTAATATCATGCAATAATTTTCTCTATATGCACCACAACATCCAAAGAATGCAATTATAAATATAAAAACACCAATAACAATTAAAAATGTTGGTATTGAAAAGAATTTTCCAACTAAAAATAAATCATATTCTCCATATGCATTTTGAACTGATGCACCAACTGATATTAAAATAATTCCAGTAATCTAAAAATGAAAAATTTAAGATAAATTTAATTATTTTTTAATGTTTTTTTAATTTAATTTAATTTAAATTTTAAATGTAATAAATTATTATTTTACTATTTTAATATTAAAAATCAAACACACTCTGATTTTTTCTAAAATACGGCACTAAATTAAAAATAATGTTTTTAAATGACTTTTTTTTATATGGACAGGACAGGAATAGTTATTATGAGAGTAAAACTAGAATAAATTTTAGTGTAGGCATCAAGCTTGAATGAAGATATGTAAAATTCTGCTGAAGGTGATATTGCTTCAATGCATAGCTACTTTGTTTTTTTTTTATTAATTTACTTCGATTTTATTTTTTTTATGTTGCATTTATTATTTTTATTTCGTTTATATTTTTTTTATTTATTTACTTTCGATTTTCAATTACCAAAGTATTCAATGGTTTACATTGGATAGCAACTTGCATGCTAATTTATATCAATGTTTAAATTATGTTAGTGAAAAAATTCTTCATATATTAATAATGTCAACTACTGTCCTTAAAATTCGTACATATAATGAAAAACTATGCTAGTATCGACATATTAATATTGTCATTTACTATCCTCAATATTGTCATTTACTATCTTCGATAGTAATTTGAATAGAATAAAAAATTGATTGTTTTGTTGTTGATTTGTTGAATTTGAATTTGAAATTTGCAAATTATTTAAAAGTTAAAGGAAATTAAAATTATATTAATATGTTAGTAAAAATAATATTTATAATAAATTTAAAAAAAAAAAAAAACAAATGTATTAAAATTTTCTAGTAAAATAGTAGGTAAGTAGCAATATGGAAAGTAAGGTTGTAGAAAAGCTAACAGCTCATAATAACGATCTCCCAAATACAAATAATCCTCTGATGAGCACAAATAAAAACTAGCATTCATGTATACTATTTCATTTACACCTGAGTTAGTTAAAGGAAACAAATTATGGTGATATATTCCAATGTTTTGAAATGTAAACAATATTTGTAAACAAAAGTCATATTAGAATATTTGATTATTATACAAGTTAGAATTATACATGTGAAAATTCACCACTTTCTTGGATTATTGAATTTTCAGCTCTTAAAATAAATTCAATAAATAACATTTAACTAATGTGACAAGCCAACACTATTAAAGTATTCTAAAATAAGGTACGAAATTATACAAAATGAAAATTTGTCAATTCAATGCTTTACCTTTTAAATTAGTATAGTCGAAGAAAGTAAAGAAAGCGAATTATCCATTGAAACATCAACATTGGCTTCAACATTTTCCAATTATAATTCAGAAGTAGTCAAGTTTAATTGAAATGGACTGCTTATTTGGAATTCAAAAATTTATTTAACTGAACTCAGTGTTGTATTTTTTCTGTAATTACAATATTTTTAATGCAATTTTGGGCCATTTTTTCAACATACCAATTAAAAATTCCAAATACATTTTAATTTCCAATTCAAATTTATCAGAAATCAAAATCACGTCAGCTGAATTCATTAAAAATTATTTGCATTAAATTTATTTACAATTTGAAATATGTCCGTGACATCCAAAATGCAGTAATAGAATTTTAACTGCAATGTAGTATGTTCCATAATGTAGTATGATCCAGCTTTTTAAGAAGCGAAGGAGCCGTTATTTTAAAAATTTAAAAATTGTTTTTTAACTAAATCGAGGACGCTCTATCGATTGGTAATATTTTCAACTTCCGGGAAGGACCGGAAAAGTGTTTTTTAAGCTCAAATTTCGCCGAAATTGGTTAAAATCAAAATTTTTAAATGGAAAGAGGTTATTTTTTATGCAAATTCGGATTCGAATTTAAAAAAAAGAAACTACTGATTACCAAATAGTCAGGACAGTAGTGAATAATACATTAAAAAAAATTTAATTTTATACTTATAGTGACAAATTTGTAAGTCACTGTCTTCACAGTACTGTTTCGTTTGGCCGTACAGTCAGTACTGTAGTTTTTTTTACCTTTTGAAACTGCACGAAAACTATCTCCAAATTGCATCAAATCTGGTATAAAATTGCCAAAAAATTTTGCCTACAAATTTTTTTTTATTAATTACATTTTTATTTTATAAAAGGCCTAAATAATCCTTTGAACAAAATTGAAAAAAAAATCGGTAGTTCTTGCGTTGTTACAAAATTAGTAATGTAGTGCTAGCACTATAATTTATCATAAGACCCCTTTATTGGTTGCATTGTTGACATTGTTTTGCTTGAATGTCATGGCTATTTATATAATGTAGGTGTTGCAATAGTAAAAAAAATAATAAAAAAAAATGTATTTGATTTTATTTTGATAAATTTAGAATTTTATAGTTTTTGATGACAATATTGACAATATTGACAAATATTTTGTTCATAAACAAATTCTATTACAAATGAAGTTTGTTCATAAACATTTCTAACTTAGCAGGAACACTGCAAAATTATAGTAAGATAGTGTTTATAGACTGTTTTTATTTATAACACAAATATGCAATTGTAAAAAATTCAAATTTTAACAACTCTGTCAAATACATTTTTTTTTCATAGCAGTATTTTATTTTTCCTGCAGTGCGTGCTTATACAAAGTCCTTAAAAGAAATTAAATAACCTTGACATAGTAAATATATCAACACAAATGTGAATACAACGTCTGCATGATCTAAAATGTCAACAAAAGCTCACAAAAGCTTGAGACATTGTTCCATAATCAAAATTGTTGTTGACGATGTCTTCACGACCGGTTTGAAAGGTATTTGGTTGTCTAAAAAAATTTAAAAACCTAATGTTGTTTTTATAATAGCAAAATTCGTAAAATTGACACTTATATCACACAGACAGTAAATTATCAGTCATAACAGTCATAACAGTGATTGTTTCGTATTGCTACAATGTAAAATAAATTATTTTATACTCATATGGGAAGTTGGCTTGCAGATTTATCTGCAGACCCATAAATAAATAATTTTATATTTTTATTGTTTATTTTTAAAAAGTATGTATAAAAAGTATAAAATATATATATAAAAGTATGTACATAGTATAAAAAGTATTTCACACTATGATATAAATTGTATTCTATTATTGCAAACTACTCAAAATTGCAATCGATTATACTTTTGGATTCAAATTACATATTGGGAAATTTATAGAAAAAACCATTATAGAACAAATTAATAAATTTTCTAATACTTATTAATTACATAGAATTATTTTCTTAATTCTTAAAAATGTGTTTTTTATTTCTAAGAATAAAATTTTTGCTTGTTTTGTTTCCCAATAAAATTGAATTATTAATTTTACATTAAAAACCCACTTCATCCATATATACATATTTATTTACAAAATATGTTGTTTTCATACATAATACGACTCTACTTTAACACATAAATTTAAAATTATACTAAAGTCACGTCTAATAATTCACAGATGCATTTTATTTTTATTTAACCGGCAATTTTATTATATCTAATTGTTTTCAAGTTGTGAAATTCAATATACAAGTCTATTAATGATTGTTTAAAAAAAAAAAAAAGTATCGAATTGTATTTTTTTTTTTTTTTACAAATATTTGTGCTTACATATTGTATTTTTTATTTAACTTTTATACTATCGTAGGATGAAATTTGCGTCATATTTTAATTGTTTTAATTGTATTATACAACAATTCAATGTTGGTTTTTTTTTTCTCTGTCTTTCTCTCCCTCTTTATTGAAATATCAAACATGATCAAAAATCAATATTAACTGTAAGAAAACAAAACTTGTAAATTTTGGAACAAAAAATATTTCAAATGATAGTTTTAAAAATGCACTGTTATGAAATATTGTCATTCGTTCATACATATTATCCAAGACAATTATTGGGTTAGGGAGACCGGGGAAAATTAATATAGTTTTTGCTTTTTCCGTATATTTCTTGAGAACAACTTGCTTGTATATTTAGGAATATTTTAAATTAAAAATAAATAAAATAAATTAAATTTTACCCAAAATAATGTGAAGAGAGAAAATAGAAGACCTAACCCTCATCTATCGTTTTATTTTCCAGTGAAAAACGAAGTGGAGAACTGTGCCGATTTTAACCCACTAAAATACATCCTATCGTTTTGTTAAAATTAAAACTAATTTTTTAAACTGACCATAATATTTGCTATATTTGTTTTATAAACTAACCGGCCCTAACATATTAGGACCACCTACGTAAGAATTTAAAAAAAAACATAAATACTAAAACAAGCACTAGAATGCTCCGTGAAATAAATTCTAACTCTAGTTCTTTAGATGGACAACTAAGTGTTTTAACTGTTAAAAAACGATTACATTTTAATGTACGTACAACTGAGACTTACTAACAACTGTTGTTTTTTTTTAGCTTTGATACTTTCGGCCTAACTTTTTGAAGTATTTTTAATAAATGTATAGCTATTAACATATAGGTTAACTCATGATTTTTACCCTTCTACTAACAGCGTCTATCTGGTTTAGTTTATTTTTAGTCTTTTCTAATCAATGGTGTTTTACTAACCCTACTGGATGATGACTTATTGCGCAATTAAACGTCTAGTAATAGACGTATGATGTGCTTGCTCTAAGCTTAAATCTGACAGTATTAAAAAAATAAATATCAATATTTTTAACCGAATTAATTTTAATAAAATTAGAGAAGTAAATATAATTTAAACTACACTGTCACAATATTTCAATCTGTCACAATCTGTTCTGGACTTTTTAAAATTAAAAACTTTTAAAAAATGTTTGTATGCATAGCTAAAACACTAGGGTTAACACTTTTAAACCGACTAGTACATTTGACTAGGATTAGTAAAGGAGGGGTAAATGGACATTGGACATCACTTCAAAATTACCAAATATTTTTCTTTATTGTTTATTTTTATCCACAATTAGGGGATATAGTTATAACCCGGCCGCTATTATAGTATACATTCTTTTATCTATTATAATTTATAAGTATGCAACAATTAGATTAAATCCAAAATAAATTGTTTGTATTATATTTATTAAGTGAATGTTAAATTCAAATAAAAAATTTCCAAGTACATGTACACGAGAAATGTCCTAAACAGTTCTGTCATACATATACATATACACAATATGAATATATACATATACACAATATGAATATATACATACCAAAAACTATATATTAAAATTTTTTGAAAAATCAAATTCACCAACGGTATATTCGTATTTTAATTATTCAATATTTATGTACAATTTCACTCAAATAATTTACAATTATTATTAATGTTAAAAAAAAAAAAAATAATTAAAAAAAAAAAATAAAAAATACGGACGCTGCTTTCAATATAACTTCTATTTAGAAAAAATTTCAGTTAAAACTGACATTACAAAATTTCGCTATCCAATTTTTAACTATTTTATTATGTACATTGTTTATTTTTTTTTTTGTTTTTTTTTCATTTGTTATTTTTAAGGTTTTTTAACATTTAGTCATAGTTATTTTTATCAACAAATTTAAAAACAAAAAAAAAAAATATTATCTGAAAATTTGTTCAACAAACATAATATAATATGAGTATATTATGTATTTTGTACATATGTATTTATTTAGTGTATATAATTAATTCGAAAACAAAAGATTATAAGCAAACAATTATAATTTTAATTTTTAAAAATAATTTTTCATTTCAAATTACTTGAATAAATTACAATATATTGCAATAATTAAAATTTAAAAATTTTTTTATTTTTGTTTTTGATAAAAAAAAATAATATAATAAGAATTTTTTTATAGACATATATTTAAATATTTGAAATCAAATTAAAAGTCTTTGGACACAACCAAAAATATAATACGAAAAATTGTTATAATCTAGAAATTTGATCATGTCAACACAATTTTACCAATGAGAAATCGTATTATTTCTTTGTCATAAAACTGACGTTTGTAAAAATTATTTCTTTGGTCATACCCAGGTCATATCAAAGCTTTTAAAAATAATTTAGGAAATCATACTCCAAGAACCAGAAACAAAAATTTAAAATATTGGTCATACGTCCCAAAATGGAATATAATTCACACATTAGGGCAGGTGCGTCTTCAAACTACCTAAACCGCGTTCAAAATCGCGCTATTCGTCTAATTGATGACCCAAATGTAATATCATCCTTAAATTGAAATATTTTGGACACCAACGTATGGTTGGAGCACTCTCTTTGTTTTATTTGTTTTTTTTTAATTATTGGCTATACCTAAACTCCTGGAAAGCACTGTTACTGATGAAATCTACTTCTTAGTTAAAGAAAGTATATCGGCTAATCAACATGGTTTTATGAAGGTGTGATCTACAACAAAAAACTTATCTGCCTTTTAGTCTTCAATTCTGTTAAACAATACCTGCCGATACAAGTTGACATCTGACATTTCTAAAAGCTTTTGATAAAGTGAATCACTTTAAACTTTTATCTAAAATTGAATCATTGGGTATTTTATAGTACGTTGTTAAAATGGATACAATCTTACTTAATTGGTCGTAAACGTTCAGTAAAAATTTCTAATACTGAATCTCATTCATTGTAGCAACGTCGGGATTTCCCCAAGGACATGGATCGAACACATGGATCCCTTGCTGTTTTTTTTTAATTATGAATAATTGCGATTTCAATATTGATAACTCTATTTTGTCATTTGTTGAATTATGAATTATGTTTAATAAAATTGTTGATGATTTTAAAAGCTGTCAATATCATATATAATTCATTCAAAGCTTTTCAGATAAATAAAAAAAATATTTTTTAGTGTTATTACGTCAAATAAATAATACCATCATATTTATGAATCCACAAATTTGGGCTGGTACTTCTCATATACCCTAAGTCAACCTCGATCGTCCAATCAATGACCCAAATGTACTTTAGTCCTTAAATTGAAAAATTTTGGACATTAACATATTGTTGAAACACTTTCTTTGTTTTATTTATTTTTCTTTTATTATTTGCTATACCTAAACTCCTGGAAAGCACTGTTACTTCTTAGTTAAAAAAAGTATATCGGCTAATCATTATGGTTTTATGGAAGGTGTGATCTACAACAAC
This sequence comes from Argyra leucocephala, assembly GCA_963942445.1. NCBI lineage: Eukaryota > Metazoa > Arthropoda > Insecta > Diptera > Dolichopodidae > Argyra > Argyra leucocephala. The sequence goes on from OZ012680.1 coordinate 129,839,198, forward strand.
AAACTTATCTGATGACTTTCTCCCTTAAGTCTTCAATTCTGTTCAACAAGACCTGCCGATACAATTTGACAATTGACATTTCTAAAGCTTTTGATAAAGTGAATCATTTGAAACTTTTATATAAAATTGAATCATTGGGTATTTATGGTATGTTGTTAAAATGGATACAATCTTACTTAATTGGTTGTAAGCTTTCAGTAAAAATTTCTAATACTAAATGTAATTCATTTGTAGCAACGTCGGAATTTCCCCATGCACATTGATCCAATCATGTGTGATCACTTGCTGTTTTTTTATTTATGAATGATTGGGATTTGAATATTGATAACTCTATCTTGTCATTTGTTGATGATACAAAATTGTTTGTTTTTAATAAAGTTTTTTAAACCTACAAAAAAATGTATTCAAATTTTTTTATATACTTGTAAATTTAACAACAGTGAATACAGAAAATTTGATAAATCTTACTTGACACACGTAAAGCTCTTTAGAAGTTATTTACTAGACAATATGTTTCAAAAAAAAACATTTTGTTGATGAGAGGGAATGAATCTGTACTGTATAGACTGACTTTCTACAGTCTGTCGACTTTCCAATATCTTTGCACTAAAATACTCTGCCATCTACAAACTAAGACCTTTTTTGAAATAAAAGTTTAAAGTGTAAGTGTAATTAAAATAAATACACAAATTCTGTATTCTGGTTGATTTTTACTAATACACAAAAAAGCATTCAACATTTTTATTGAATCCATGCAAAAAAACAAAATATGTTTGGCTCATCTCTTGAAAACAATTTTAAAATGAAATTCTTACTCACCCATTCAAACTTTCACCGATGTTAACACAATACAGTGTAAATTCGAGGTGTATTTTGAACAACAGGTAGTAAAAAATACAGTGTATTGTATACACCTAATAAGAAATTAACTGTTCATTAACTGTTCATTAACTGTTATGAAGAATGTAGTATGCAAAAGTCGGATTATTACATTAACTCTTTTACTACCCATGTACATTATAAAGGGTATGATCGAAGCACCTAGATTTTTATTTATTTGTATTCTATATTGTACATAAAGAAATAATGAAGGTAAAAAATATTTTTATTGCATTGCAATTCGGGAGTGAAAGGGTTAATGTTATTCTATTTTGTGTCATTCACGAAATTGATCTACACATTCTAGTAAAAAACTAATATATCTACGGGATTTTAATTAAAGTTTGACACATCGTTGAATTGTGCTAAGACATAATATGTAGAGACTATATAAAATATAGAGACTATAGAGACTTTATATACACTATTAAGACTATATAAATAGACAGCAGAGACTACATAGAATATATAAGCTATGGAAACTGCAGAGACTATTATCACCATAAACACATAGTTCCAACAACTCTATTACAATACGAGTCGTAAAGTAGATGGAAATAGGTGCATGCCAAGCTAAATAAGTAAATAAATATTTACACTGAACTGTAGCTGTATGTCATAACAAATAAAAAATTGTTAAAATGTATTTTATATAAAATAATATAAAAAAAAAAGTTAATTTTAATTAATTAAAATTAAAATTAATTAAAATGGACAACCACAAAAATATTTTACGTGATTTCTGTGCAATGAAAGTCAATACATACATTCATACAAATTCAACAAATCAATTTTAATTTTCATAATATTTTGTATTTACTAAAAAAGAATGAGTCATTAATTTACTGTTCAAATTTAGTTATTTTTTTTTTTAGTTTTTTGTTTTAATTAAATTATAAAAAAAAATATATTTTAAGTCTGCAGACCCGTAAGTGTAAATTTAGAAAATATAATAACGATATACATACATATTTATTATGTAATTGAATATAATAAACTTATATTTTTCACAAATACAATTAGTTATAGATAAAACCCGAGTGACCCATTTTTTTGCATTGATTATTTATAGAAGATTATTCGTTTAAAGTCAATATTAATGTTCACCTAAGCGGGTGAGGAGTCTATAGTCGTTGTATTGAATAAAATGAAATAATTTAGTTTTTTAATTGTTATCGAAGAAGCAATAAAACTATCCAGCTTCGCCTATCTACATTTACCTAACGATTTCACTAATTTAAATTGTATTAATTTGTCTTCCAGCAATCAACTGAAATATAGCCACCTCGACCTGCCTTCCTAAATTTGACTAATTTAAATTGTATTTTTTAATTTAAATTGTATTTTTTAATTTAGATTTTTTTTTTAATTTTGAACAAATCAATATCCTTGTTTACAATATCCTTGCAGACAGCCGCGCTGCACAATGATTCAAACGAAATTTCTAATTGGTGAGTATTTTTTTCTTTTATAATATTTTATAATATATGGGATTAGAGAGTATTTATCAATTCAATATTTTTAATATTGTAATAGTGCATGTATTGATACATTTGAACTCTACAGGTCCATTGGACCATTGTGGTACCACTTTCCCATAAATAAAATCTACTCGCTAAAACCAATTGAAGCTTTTACAGAGCAGTGGAAGTTGCTCCAGTTAGCCCAGATCGAAGATTTCTAGATTGGGTCTTAATTTTATGATATGAGACAGGTAAGGGGCAGAGAAAGTGTAGAACAGTTTCATATTCTTCCTCATCTCTACAAACTCTTTAAAAGTCATTTGAAGGAAGTTCAAGCCTTCAGTAGAACTGTAGAACAGTTTCATATTCTTTCTCATCTCTACAAACTCTTTAAAATTCATTTGAAAGGAGTTCAAGTCTTATGCAGTGCTTACGCATATCAAATAATGTATAAATATACCTTTTCTACGACAGTATAAGTTAAGAAAACGCTTTTTTCATTATAGACCAGGTATAGACACTTCTAACGCTCTCTAAAACTAAATTGAAGGTTTTACAGAGCGATGAAAGTGTCTAGTGGAAGTGAGTTCAGTCAGTCCAGATCAAAAAAAATTTAGATGGTATCTTCTTTCTATGATATAGGCCAGGAAAGGTGCAGAAAAGATGTAGAACAGTTTCGAACTCAAGTACGGCTTCATCAACTTTCGAGTTCAAGTCTTCTGGAATGTTTACGAATATTAAATATATATGTATATACAATTTCATACTCTTCTTTATCTCTCCAAGCTCTGCAGAAGTCATTTGAGGGGAGCTCAAGCATTCTCAAATGCTTTCGTAAGCATTTACAAATATCAAGTAATATATAAATAAAGCTTTACAAAGACAGTAAGTTAAAAAAACACTTTTTTCAGTATAGACCAGATATGTTTGGCTATGTTGCAGTCTTGTATTCGTTCATCAATTATTGAAAGTTTTGATTACTACTTTGTGAATAGTTTACCACATTGCAAGTGGATAAAGATGTATACAGATGGTTATTTCTTTACGGAAAGTTTTCAAAGCTTGTATTCACTCTAACGAATAGGTTTGATTTGAAATTTCCCAAAATATCTCTATGACATTACGTCGAATATAGATATAATATATTGAATCGATCCCCTCATCTCATTGATACACTGATAGTGTTAAAAGTGTGTTATATTAATAGTATATATATAAAATACTATACAACGGATCAAGTCTAGTCTTATTGCGTGTTTTAAATTATATCTAACAAAATAAACTACTGTCCGCTATACCAACCTCATGAAGATAATATGCAATATGAAGCATCTGAGATTTTGTCTTTGATTAAATTTGTCTTAGCTATGAGCAATTTCGATTTCTTCGATATATTTCTACAATTAGAGAAAAAAGATATTTAGCATATTTAGCCTTAATCAAAATTTAGTAAGTTTTTAGAATATTTTAGAGACAATTTCATTCGCCCTGAAAAATTATATGAGCTAACATTTTCAATTAATGATCACAAAATCTGTATACGTTCGTTCTGTTTGTCAATTTTCTATTTTTTTACAGACTTAAAGTACCTTGTCCAATTATCAATTAGATTAAAAAATCAGGGCTATTATTACAAATTACAATAAACGTTATATACCACATGCATACATATATATAAAAATCTATAGATACAAAAAAAAAATAAATATTATTATTATATTCTATGAAATACTCATTGGCAACTATAAAAATAAATTAAATGAAACGTCTTCAGTTCTTAAAAACCAAAATAATATTGTATACGTTATAGATATATAATATATGTACATAATATTATAGATAACAAAATTGTTTACGTAAATTTTGTAATCCTATAATGATAGTAACTAAGACACGTAAGTGTTAAATATATACCTATAATTAATGAAATTGAAATACATTTATTTTTGATTTTTGAGAAATTTAAGCCTTGTTATTTTGTATACAAATAAATGGTTGATAATTGATTATTTATCACAAAAATAATATAACATAGAGAAACTAAAAAATAATTAATTAATTAACAAAATTAAATTTTAAATTAAAAAATAATAATATTAAATTATAAAAATCAATATTTTGGAAATTATAGTTGCAAACAAAAATAACGGTAGTATTTTCGAAATAACGATATTTGTATGTATTTTTGATAATCAAATTTATTTTTATAGCTATATATTAAATAGTCAAATTTATTTAAACTATAATAATTTATTTTTTATTTTGTATATTTCGGAAGCAAATTACTTCCTTCATCAGTACTTGCGATTAATTAAATAAAAAATTTAAATAAATAACAGTTTAAAGGAAATCAGACTCTAAATAATTCACTTATAATAAGTAATCACTCTATATTTCTCTATATGAGCTTTCAAACTCTAAATAAATTTTTGCAATAAATAAAACAAATTAAAATGTCAATAAAAATTTATATCATCAAATAATTAATATTTTAGAGCCGTGTATTAGAACTATTAGGACGTTAAAACTGTTACGACACTATTATGTGATTAAAAAAATGTTAAATAAATAAATAATATTTTTGTGAAATAAATTTCAATTACATTTTACTACACAAGTATTTATGGTGCATTTTTAAATTTTATTTTTATTAATATTTTGATTTATTATGCGTTAAAATTAAATATGTTATTTCGAAATTACTAAAATATGAAGAAAAAAAATACAATTATTGAGAGTAGCATCGACATGCAAGTAACTTGCTGGAATTTAAAAAAAATTCAAATCTTTTTTACTAACCCATATACATTTTCTAAACTATCAGATATATGTGTCAGGCACGAAGCGTGAATATATTGAGTTGAATGAGTGCTTCCCCAAATAAAATATTATTTATTATTTTTTACAACTTAATATAATATATTTATATAATATATATTTAAAAACATTACTTAACTACAAAAATTCAAATCGAATGAAAAAAAAATTTCAAGCAAAAATTATATCCATAGACATTAATTACATTATTTTTTTTTTATGATCTTAAATATGTTTAGAAAATAATGCGTATATAAACATCATTATTTTCTATTATTCTTTCAATCATACAAGTCAACAAGAGTTCATCAACCAATATTTGAAAATAATGCCTATGAAAAATCATTATTCTCTTACCAACATAGCTAAATGACAAATTAAATATCATTCTCCTCATTTACAATGCACATACACTCAAACACACCGTCTCTATTAAGTTTCCTAGCTAAAGTAACAAAATAATAAATGAAGCGACAATAAAATAAAATCTTAGAAGGAGAAAAATTTGAATGAGTGGCTGATATTCATTCCAAATCTACCTGATATAATTAGAAAATATCTGATAGAAAATAGATTTAAGGGAAACAACAACAAAATATCGCATGACACAAATTGAATTTACAAACAAAAAAAGTAGCAAGGAATGAATTAATTTTGTGCATTATTGTTGTTGTTGACTTAAATGAGAATTAATATTTATATAAATAATGTATGTAGTTTTCGGTTTTTTTAGAGAGTGGTATTGATTTGTGTTAAGTAATTCTGTAGTTTTTGTTTTTGATGTAGCATTGATGAATGTAGCATTGTTTATTTTCAGCCATAATTTTGTTTTATGCCATTTTGAAACAATTAATTTGTTAACAAATGTAAAAATTTAAAATATTTTTTTTTTATTATTTATAAATAATTAAAATAGAAAATTGTAATTGTGTTATTGAAAGCTTAAGAAAAAAACATTTTCTGCTAGAAGTTTTGAGGAAAAATGTTAAAGATGATAAACCAATGCTTGCTCTACTAATAACAACAACAATAAAACGGTGTAATCAGCATTTTTCAAAACTAATTCGTATACGAGGTATTTTCCAACATTAATATAGAAAATTCATATTCACACTTTTTTTACATTGTTTTCTTAAAGTCAGAACTTAAATTAAAGTTATATTTTCAGATGAAAATTTTGATAACAAAAACAGTATTTGCGAAATATTAACATTTCTGATTGAAACAGAATTAAATAAATCTTTTAATGAATAGTCTTAATTTAGTTAATTGATAATAACACTTAATCCATAACAACTATTTCAGTTGAGCGATCGTTTTTCTGCCTAAACAGAATTAAAACTACTTTGAGAAATAGATGTGAACAGTTTTAACTGTCGAATTTAGCAAAAATTTCAATAGAAAAGGAAAGCCAAAGCAAACTGATGTTTCCTTTTATAATGCTTCCCCAGTTGAAAATTCCACGTCCCGTTACTGGTACATGTGTTCAAATTGTTCACATTACTTGTCAATTTTTGTCATAATTGAAATTCTCAATTTCAAATTCTTTTTAAAAAAATTAATCGTTAAATATAATTTTTGTGGCAATAGTGTTGACATAATTAAGTTGACATAAGTGAAAGATGAGATATTTTTAACTTCGTATTCTACATGCATAAATCTATTTTCCATAAAAATCTCGAAGCTTTTATGAATTTTGAAATTTAATAAAATCGAATAAATTTATTCGCCTATATCAGCTAAGCAGTCTTGTATATGGCTAGGCTTATCCGTCATCAACTAGACATCAACTAGACATCAACTAGAAAAACTATTTATTCAAATAGTTTATAAAACATAACGATAAAATGATGTGGGGTTTAGTATACAATCTACTTTCTTGTAATAATTTTTCATATCTGTATACGTTGATCTTTGTGAATCTCTGATCTATTTTTTAACCTATTTTATACAACTATTTTTTAAGTTATTTTATGTTGTACGAAATGATGTTTGAAACTATTTTTTTAGATATGAGTAGCTTTAAATACTTTGTAATATAATATTAGAAGAAAATGAATGAATAAAATTGAAATTGAAAATTGAAATTGAAAATCTCTTCATAATTATGCTATTTCGTCAATATCTATCTCTATGCTATATCCATTTTAAGTAATTTATACCTAAACTACTTGATTTAAACTTGACATAAATAAATAACAGGGTGGGTTAAATTGTTTATAGTCTGGCTTCCATATTTGTTTTGTTTTCAGGGATGTATTTCAACCTCTAACCTTGGTATTGTTTTAACTATATATTACACAAGATATACTTATTTATACCAACTTAAGTCGTTATAATATAATCAATTTTTAGGTCTGTATGTTAACATGTAAATTAATCCAAATTCCGGTATATTTGATTTTTATTTTTATTTTCAAAATTTTTGAGAAATTTAAGAGATTTTAGGACGTCAGAGCTGTGGCTCAAATAAATTTTTGCAAATGAAATTTCTATTTGTATAAATTTGCTATCAAATTACTGTTATTTGTTTAAGTGTCAAGCCATTGTCATTTCAATAATAGGTTTGTTCAGTAAACTGTTGTAGAACGATCTGGAACGATCTATAGAGTAAAAAGAGTTTTTATATTAATTTTTTTTTGTTCAAAAAATTTTCTAATCGGTGTTCAGTAAATTGTGCAAAACATTTCTTAATTGATCTTTTTTGTTCTGAATGTTGTTTTGAGAACAATTTAGGACAACTTTATTTGTTATTTTTTCTTTATATTTTGACAGTAATGACAACAAAGAAATTTTAGAATAATGACAGTAAACAAAAATTATAGTTAGATTAGATTAAATTTAATTTATTCTGAGAGGGATCTAGTCCCTACATCACCGCAGCCGCAAATGGGCTTATTGTGATAACCCGCTTTATATAATTATAGTTAAAAAGTCTGATCAAAAAAGTGTTCAGTATATAGATTTTCTTGTTCTAAGACTTAGAGCTTAGACCTAAGTGATACTAAAGTGTTTGACATTTAATTATCATTGTCCAACAAACTGTCTGATTCTGTTCTAAATCAACTGAACAAACTTTTTATTTGTAAAAATATACTGTCAAATTGTTGTTGTTGTAAATTGTTGTTGTTGTTTTAAATGTCAAACCAATTATTTTTATTAAAATAAAAAGTAGTATACTTAATCTTTAAATTATTTTTATACTGATTACTGGCAAAAAGACCAAAACTGAGAAAAATTATTTAATCAATAATTTAAAAAAAAAAATTTTAAAAATTATAACTGTTAACTCATAACCTAAAAATCAGTTATTTTTTAACATCAAAAAATTTGTAAAAATTTAAATGTTTACTTTTTTTTGCAAAAGAGAATATTTTCACAGTTCTTGCTGAATTTTATGACCATATAGGTCTGACTAGCATTACTTAAGTTAACTTAATAATTTTTGTTAAAATCACGCCAAAATTTAAAGCTTTTAGCCAAGTTAAGTTACACCTGGTGGTAAAGCTTCATTTGATTTGACACTTTGAAAGATAAAAGCACTATTTTGAATTTTATTTATACTGTTTTATATCCACAAATCGAATGTCATTTCATTCAAACGTCATTTTACTTAAATAATCTACGAACTGCTGAATGGTACCAGCTTAAGTTGAACGAAAAGTAAATTTTTTAACAAAACTGAAACTTTACAACAGCTACTTGATTATGCAAACCTATCTAAGCTAGTTAGACTTTATGATTTTCGTCTAATTTGCCAATTTTCGCAATTAATAAAATTGAACATGTACAGTTAGACCTACATATTAACTACACACATGTAAAATATTCTATAGAAAAATATACACCCATATTCTGTTAGACCAATCTCGCGAGATCGCGTGAGAATATCTCTGACGAGATAGTTTTGCATTCTGTTAGACCTTTGACGAGACGAGATAGCCATTTTTTATCTCGTCAAAAATTGTAATCGATACTCGTCAAAGTATTTTGTGTTTTTTTATCAAAAAATTGAACTAAATAAATAAATTGAATAGATAAAGTAGTTAAGTAAAGATTAATAAACAATTTTTCATTATTTTTTTTGCATAATTGTGTTTTTGTTTTGAAAAAAAAACCAACTTTACTATTATTGTTTTACTACTGTTTATGTACTAAAATAAAAAATATTTAAAACATAAATATACTTAAATTTATTTTTTATTTAAAAAATATTTTGAAACTAAACCCTACTGAAAACGTACTTTTATACTTTCCAAAAATTTTATAAACTATATTTTGTTTATATACCAATAATTTTTTTTGATAGTAAAAAATGATCATAACTACCAACAAATAAAATGTTCTATCGCGCCGCTTATAGTGTCCAACAGAAATACATATTCAGCGGGACGAGACGAGATGAATTTTTTCTGCTCGTCAACGTTGGGTCTATATGGGTGATAATAATTTATATTAATATCAACGGTTATATACAGTTATGTAGATTGTATCCAAATTTATTTTGTGATTTTATCTTACCTAAAAAATGAATAAGCACTTAAAATTTCATTTTGCTCTTTAATTATATCAACTTATTTTTGTTTTTTTTTTTTAATCTTTAATTATAATTAATGAATATTATTCAACAAAATACTTTATTTTTTATATTATTTTTATTTTTAGTATATCTAAAAGAGCTGTTAGCTCATACAGAGTGTATTTATGCTCTAAGTTCAATAAAAATTAATATTACGAACATACACTGGACTTTTTATCTTTTTCCAATTTTTTCATAGAATAATTTGAAAATGTTAAATGTTTAAATTTTTACTTAGCGGTTATAATATTATTGCAACAGATTTATATTTGTAATACCTGGTAATACCTAAATATCACTATTTCAAAATTTAAAGTTTGTTATACCTCCTAAATCACAACTAAAAAAAAACATATTTTTGACAATTCGTGTACTCTCTACTTGCAACAAATAATTTTCATGTCCAATCACTAGGTAATAAATATATTTTTTATTTAAATAAAATTATTAAATAAAATTTAATATCTTTTTATATGTCCAATCACTAGGTAATAAATATTTATTTTTTATTTAAATAAAATTATTAAATCACTTTTTTGATTTGGAATTTGTCCTTAAATTTGTTAAAACTTTGAAAATTCAATTTAAAAAAAACCATTTTAAGTAGGTAATTAAAAATGTCAAGTCATTTAATAGAGTAGCTCTTTTATAAGATATTTAATTAAATATACACATACATTTCTAATTTTATATCATATATAATTTTAAAAATTAAATTATTTTATTTTATTTTATTATTTACTTACCACGAAACACAAATTGAATGCAAATAAAACATAACGTATGCAGTTTGCTCCTCCTGTTAAAAGCGCCATCTTTATATTGAATATATTTTATTTATTTTTTTATTTAATTAAAAGAAAAAAATCAAAAAATAGATTTTTTTTTAAATATTTAAAATTAATATTGAACCGTTTTTAATAATAATTTTATATTTAATAATATTATTTTTTTTTAATACCTCTCTTTATTCTATCAAATCCGAGGTTTATCTGTTTAGAAAAAAAAAAAAAATAAAGAAAATAAATTATAATATTTTTGAATAGCACAAAAAAAAAACGAAAAACTAATCAATAATTTAATTGTTCAGTCGAATATTGTAACTAAAACTTCGATAATTCATTTCAATTTTGAATATTCGTTTATCTGTTTTTTTTTTTTTTTTTTTTTTGATTTTTATCTGAGTTCATTTTTTTTTTTTTCCATCAAAAGATTACCGTTTACACACTCATTTGATAAGATAAAAATTTTTTTAGCTTTGTTTTTTAACTTCAGTCGATAATTGTTGTTAGTTTAATTTGAAAAATAATAAAAAAAAAAAAAAAAAAATCAAAATAAAACAGAGGTGAACATGATAACATGTCTCTGAGTCGACAAACAAATACATTCAAATTTTGGTTATTTATCTTTACTCACATGATAAAAATGAAATAAAAATGAAAATTTTTTATCAATTTTCAGTATTAAGAGTGAGGACGAATAGGGGAGGTTAAATTTGATAAGAATTCGGTCAATTATTTTCAACTTTTCTCTAATACTGTACAGTTCGTAAGACACAAAAAACAGGTACACATATATGTGTGAGAATGTGACAAAAATAAAGGTATTTGGTAGCAAAACACAAAATTGATTGAATTATGGAAAATTTGTTTTTTAATGTGACTAATTAGAAAATAATTCAGACTTTATTGTTCGAATTTTATTTCACAATTTCCAAAAATTTCAAATTCAAAGGTTGTTTTATTTAATTATTTCTGTTTTTGGTTTTTTTTTTTTAATTTGAATTTGAATTGAAAAAATATTTCATACTAGCTTTGTAACCCGTCATAAATGACGGAAGCAAAATAAATCCTAGTTTCTTTTTTTCTTTCATTAGATTCTTTATTCCGAAATTACAGTACTTATGTTTATATCACTTTTTATTTATTTTTATTTATGTTTATATTGGCCTAACACTAATCTTGTTTTTTTTTATATAACAGAAAAAGAAGTACCATACCAACAAATTTGTATAAAATGTTTGTATTTTTGTATGGTATACTCGTACTCACTTCCATTTAGTTATAATTCGTTAGTTGGGTTCCATTTAGTATAAATTATACCGTATTAGCGTTATTGAGTCCTCCGGGAGAGCAAATTTAAAAATGGGATCTTATTTTCATATAAATTTTGTCTTTTGTATAATGTATAGGGATCTTATTTTGGTATATGAATAAACTGTTATTATGGTATTGTGTTATTTTTAAAAAATATTCATAATTTATATATTCAAAATTTTGTATCTAAATTGGTAAAATTTACAAAAAATACAAAAACATTTTCATCAATAATTTTCAATTTAAAAAAAAACAATGTTTTATTATCCGGCGTAGAAGTAGAGTTAATTATCCTACTCTAATTCTATCAAGTTCTATTGATTGAACAGTGAACCTGAACACTGAAGTCAAAAGTGAACACTTAACACTGAAAATAAAATAATATTTTTGGAATGGAGCATATAGAACATACAGAATACAGATACAGCAAATAATAAAAAAAAACAAGAAAAAACAAAAATAATTTTTTTTGAGTGAAGTGAGTTACGCACACAGTAATGACAAAAATAAAAGGTAGAAGCAATAAAGTAGTATAATGTATAATATTATACAATACAAATATGCTGATACACATGTGTATTATTATGTACAATTTTAAGTAATAAGAATAACCTTTGAGTGAATTATGTTTTTTTTGTGTTAAATGCTGTTTGCCTTTTGGTTATTATACCATATTAAACTATTGATTAAAATTCTATTAGTCCTTATTATTATAAATCAAAAAAATTGTTTGTTTTATTTATATTATTATTATTATTTATTATTTTTCCTTATTATTTGCGAAGAAGACTAACATTAAATTAAAAAAATATAGTTCATGCAGTCAATTTTTCCTGCAAAGGTTCAGCATGGTAGACAGGGGTTAAAAAAAAGCACCAAAGCAATTTGTATACATATTGCAATTAGTATATGTGTTAGAGCATTCCGTCGGACAAACAAACATCCAGATAAATGCAGAATAATATATATATAATAATAGTTTTTATACAAATTTGTTTGTAGTCGTCTGGCCCAAGTTTTTGAATTCAAGCTTTATCTATATATGAAAGCTTTATCTCTACGTACAATACGCATTTTGGATGTTTTTAATAAGAAAAAGGTTGCTGTTTTCAAAAGACTAAAATTAAAATACAAAAATTAATTACTTTCTTAGACGATAGGTGTCGCAATTTTTTATACAAGATTTCATTCAACTATATTTCAAATTATTATTTTAAATTATAAACATTTTCAATAAATAAATAAAAGTTGAATTTTAGAATATAAAATTTCACCGTACATTAATGAATGTTTAAATTTTAAATTAAATTTTTTATTTTTGAATTTTAAATTTACAGCTTTCTCCATTTTTTTTTTTTAAATTTATTGAAAGCTCTATCTATGGGTTTGTGTCTACAATATATTATACTTATTACAAATTATTTAAATTATTTAAATTATAAATATATACTATTAATGAAAATTACTGTAAAATGCAATTTTCAATATAACCACATCTGTTCAAATATAACATTTATTAAATTATAATTAAAAACCAATAAAAAATAATATAAATACAATTTTTTTTTTTTTTTTTTTTATTTCCATTTATGTGGCCCGGATTGTAATCAATGATCTTAGATGTGGCCCATCTACTATAGTGATATAGTATAGGGACATGATTGTGGTCTTGAATATAACCATTTTGATCAAGGAATATAAAATGCTCGGTTGCAATAAATCCCGTGAGCATTGTTTTTTTTTATGTACTCCTCATTGTGGTAAAATATATGTGATATTAAACCATTTTCTGGAGTGTTTAGTGCTCTATCATAATGTTTTCGAATCAATTTTATTAGAAAATTGTCGATTCTGATTATGTTTGCTTCCTTATACAAATATTTTTTGGAGTAATAATATTTGTAATCGGACTCGGGCTTTCTGGATTAATTAGTACAAACTCTTATGCATTTTCTTTCAAACTTGCGCAATTTTTCCATTAGACTTGCATTGATATTGTACCATATGGGCACACCATATGCAAGTGTTGGCCTAATTAATGCTTGGTAACAGATTATTTTTACTTCGTTACTTATATTTTTATTGTAAAAAAGCATTTTTGCTGCCATAAAGGACTTATTTCCTTTAGCGATTGTATATTTAACATGTTCGATGTAGTTTAAATTACGATGCAGAAGAACACCAAGATATTTGACAACCTTTTTGTTTGCTAGGGACGAGCCGTTAGGAGATTTGATACAGAAACGTTTCCAATTCTTTTTAATGTCTGAACTTGTTTTGTCGACCGTATTTCGGAATAATACAGTTTCACATTTATTAAAGTTCACTTTTAATTTCCATATTTTGCAATAGTCCAAAATGATATTGAACATTTTCTGAACTTTTGTTTGAATGGTGCTTACTTTGCTATCCGCTGAATAAACTATTATATCATCGGCAAAAGCCAACGTGTAGCTATTTCTTTTGACACAGTCTAATAAATTCATTAAATCTGCTATGTAGAATATAAATACAATATACCTATACAAATACCAAATAATTACTATATAAGGCCCACATTCCGAAAGGGAAAAGGACCTGTAAGTTGACAAAATGTCATGAAAACACATGCATCGTATAACAACGTTTACAAATTGTTAAAATTATTTTGAAAATCAGCGTCCTATTCGCCAAATAATAGAGCACTTCGTGAAATTTATGGTTTATATAATCATCATCCATCAGAGCAGATTATTCATCCAACTATCGATAGATTTCAGACATCATTTTCTCTACTCGATACAGCAACAACAACAACAAGACAAAGAACTGGGCGAACCGTGCATATTTTTTTTTTGTACCAGGTTTCATTGCATACTGAAAAATCCACCATATGGTGCTCACGCTGAAGCCATCGTCGGTCTCTATTTCTCTAAAAACTATGCTGGAGCTAATGGTATGGTAAAGGAGCTCGTTACAGATCAATAATCAATAATTTTTTGTTTCAAAATGCGACATAACGCCACTGGATTATTTTCTTTGGATTTATGTCAAGTCATTGGTTTAAACCAGAAATAAAAGACGCTTTGGAAGCCAGCATAACCCGTGTCATTGATGAAATAAATTACTCGAAAAAGTTGTCTAAAGTTATCTGATCGAATGCAGTTTCTCAGAACTAGTTGTGATGGACATATGTCAGAAATTATTTTTAAAACCTTGATGTCTTTAAATTATTTTTAAACTGAAAAAATCTTTGGCTTTAATTTTAATTTAAATGTGTATCAATTGAATTTAAAGTTCTAACATTCTAAAAATTACAAACAACCTTTATTACTTTCTATATGTAATAAACATATTAAGAAATTTCCCTATAATAAAAATTCAACCCATTAATTAAACTAAAAAAACAAAAAAAAGATAAAAAGTGAATCCTTAATTATTTTGAACACAAAAAAAATAGAAGCTTTTTTTAATATTTACAATATTTGAACACAAAAATGTTACAAAACATTTTCATATAGCTTAAATTTATTTAATTTTATCAATAAATTTAATTTAAAATTCTTTAAATTTAAAATGAAAAAAAAAAATGTAAATAAATAAATAAAAAGATAACAATCGTAAAGTTTTACGATATTTTTATTATCTGTTATTGATAAATTATACAAAAATGATTGTATTTCACAAAAATCTCTCACAGTTACTCATTAAACAGTCATAACCATTTAAAATCAATTAATTTCTAAATTAATTTCAAATTAAATTATCACCTACTACGTCCTACATCAATAATGTAATTTCACTTCAAAATAAAAAAAAAAAAAAAAAAAACACAAACATAAAAAAATTGTTTTATGAATTCAACGCTTTGCAGTTTTGTTTTGTTTTTGCTTTTTTTTATATTTACAAAACTTTGTGTTAACGTAAACATTTTCATACCATACAAGCTTTTTTTAACGATAAAAGTTTAATGATAAATATGCAAAATGTGGTGTTTTATTTTTTCAATTTTCAATTACAATTTACATTATTATGGCCATTCGTATCAAAAACTTAAATATAATTATTATTTTAAAATATTCGTAGAACCCGACAGTATGTAATTGATATGTATACAAATTTATACCAAACGAAAATAACATAAATAATTTTCTGGAAATTTAGATACTAAATTAATTTTGAGAATTTGAAAACTCTACTCTCCAATATTATTTCAATTCCTGTGAAGTGAACTATTAACAGTGCGATTTATTAAATTTTGTATAGTATAAGAATTTAAAAAAATAAATATTTCAACTTTATTATGAAAAATAGAATAAATAAGTTAACTACATACA
Organism: Argyra leucocephala; assembly: GCA_963942445.1. Classification (NCBI taxonomy): domain Eukaryota; kingdom Metazoa; phylum Arthropoda; class Insecta; order Diptera; family Dolichopodidae; genus Argyra; species Argyra leucocephala. The sequence continues at coordinate 129,855,348 of OZ012680.1, forward strand.
ATTCGAAACAATATTTAGATACCATACAATTTTGATGTTATAAAAATTATTTTATTCAAAAATCATTATGTATTTCGATTTAAAGTTTATAACTACCATAAAAAAAGTACATTTAAGTAAATTCCAGACCGACGCGACCAGATCGAACACCTTCTTGATTTATTCCTAACTACCCTACCCATCCAGAAAAATATTTAATCTCTGTTAACTCTTCGCTGGTGGTTCCCGCCACTGTCTTGTAAGCACAAACTTCAAAGAAGACACAACAATCAACTCTAATATTTCTCCCAAAGACAAGTTTGGCATTACCATCAAGTTGACTGACTGTGAAGGCTTCAACAATTTTTCGTTGTGTTTCCAATATGAAAACATCGACTTTGATGGGTTAAGACGAGAAATTTGTAATCTCCCTAACAACAGCAGGTCCTTCTGAACATTTGCTAAAAATGTTGGCAAATGTTTGCAACTCTTCATTTCCACCTAAATTGATAATAGTACTGAGATTCTGTGGGAAAAGCTAATATTTTTGTAAAACTATTTGCAGTCAATTCCACACTCCCTCCTACAGCCCAAATTTTTCATTTGGAAGGATTTACTTCAGAACAAGAGCTGTAGTCAAAATTTTGAAGAATCTCGATATAAAATAATCCACCGGTCCTGATGGTGTACCTGCAATGTGTTGCGACACATTGTATTCGACATTTCTAAACCTCTGCGAAACTTATTCCATTTGTAATTTTCTTCAGGAACTTACCCGTTCTAATTGAAAGTTGTCCAAGTTTATCATATTCCTAAAATACTTGACAAAATAAATCCTTCGAACTATAGGCCCATAGCTATTACTTCCATTATTTCAAAAACGAAGCAAATCTTAATCAATCAAAAGTTGAAGAAATATATTTCATCAATCTGGCGAATCTCCTGTTATAGCTCTGGGTATATCTAAGTTGGCTTTTATAGCTCTTATAGCAAAATAGAACGCTATATAGGCCTTTTGGTTTAACCTTTTCTAAATGGATTGAAAGCTTTCTTTTAAATCGATCTATCATAGTTTTTTTTCCGACAAACTTCAAATTAATGCTGGTGTTTCACAAGGTTCTTCACCCACACTATTTTTCATTTTCATTAATAATCTTCTCAAATTAACTTTCAATCCAATCCATAGTTTTGCTGATGACAGCATACTATTTTCAAAACAATTAATGCTACAGTTTCAGCAGTCAACTCCAAAAGAACAACGATGGGTGGTGTTCTCAATCACGATCTAGTAAAAATTGTCGACTGGAATAAAGCAAACAAAGTCGAGTTTAACACTTCAAAAGCTCAAAGCTGTCGATTCGAAGCAACTCTCCAATTTCAAAATGAACTTATTCAGCGACTCAAAGACCTGAACATTCTTGGGAATACGAGTGGATCAAAATATGCACTGGAATGAGCATATTTTCGATATTGCGAAAAGCTGGGCTTTTATTTGAATCGTTGCAAAGCTTATTTTTCATTTCGAGACCTCTTAAAAATCTATAAAGCATATATCCTAAGCTCGAGTATAACTCGCATTTATGGGCAGGTGCGACAAAGATAACTTTAAATTTTTCGGGCAAAGTTAAGAACCGCGCCGCTATTCGTTGCCGCTGTAAGCTAACAATATTGCCAACTTTGAATGTTTTACTAATGTTTTTAATTAAATTAAATTTTTTTAAATTTAAATACCGTTTGTTTTGAGGCCTTCTTCTTCTTTGTATTCAATATTCTTTGGCGATTTATCAATATTTTTAGATATTGATATTTTTTTTGTTCTTCATCATTGAATCAGACGTTCTTAATACGAGCATTATTTAAGTATTACTATATTTGTTTTTTGATATAAATATAATATCAGCAGATTAAATTTAATATTTACTAAACTCTATAGAAGCTAGAAAGCTCCTGTTGAGATATTTTGAATAAATAAAAAATAAATATATCACAATAATTCCGTTTGTGTCCATATATTGCTCACTTTTTGTCGCCAGAACCCTACCCGATATATATAAATTAATTTAATCTTATATAACGATATTTAACTTCGATATTTTGAAGAAAAATGTCGATATTTTGGTAAAGAGAAACATCCATAGTACCTACCTACTATCTTGCTAGTTATACACTCACGTGAAGACACTAGGTTATGTTCCATTTTTAGAATACAAATTTAGTGAAAGAAATCAAGAGTTATTTTATTTGATTGAAGTTAATATCTATGAAATTATTTTAGGTATTATTTTGTTTGATTCATTTTTCAATCATTTTGTGAAAGTAATAAAACAATTAAAGAAAATTAAATAAATTTAATTACGTCATCAATATGTTCTCATAATTTTTTTTTTTGTTTGATTTGAACAATTAAAAATAAATCAATATTTATTTACATTTTTTTATTAATTATAATTTATCTAATATCAAAAGAATTATTATAAAATCAATAATTTAAATTATTTTATTATAAAATAATTCAAATAATATTGATAAAATTGAAATATCATTTCATACTATGTAAATAATTCACAATAATATCACAATTTACCTATTTCATACGTTTAAGTTTGAGAACTACTTGTACATTTTAATAATAGCATTCAATTTTTATTATTGTAAAAACAATTAACAACAATTTGAATGCATATTAAATTCATACTATAATTAATTTTTAATTTATTTGAATGATTATAATTTGATGTTATATATACATATTTGGGGTAGCTGATGGTATATTAGTGTTGGTTTCTAAGTATAGTTAGCATTAGTTTCTAAAAGAATATGTGAAATATATAATATATGGTAATAAAAAATATACAGAGGTATACTATTGCTCTGATAACATCACACTATCATTCTATAATTTACTGACAACTATAACCTACAACCATCAGATAATTAATCCCAATAGTCTAGAATAATTACACGTTAATCATATTTCTAATAATTTCTATCAATTTTCAGTCTCCAATTTGTTGGCTCAATTCCACACAAAAATGTGGTAGTGTTCGGAATTATTGCTAATTTTTTTTCTTTTACATATAAAAAATACGATTTTCCATTTTAAAAATTGCAATTTTTTATTTTACAAAATTTGTAACAAAAATAATCATAACAATAACAACAGATTGAGCATAACTGATTTGATTACGTCAATTATTAATAACAGATGGAAATTAACACAATTATGGGATTTGATAATTTTAATAAATTTTAATTTTGTAAAAATAAATATACAATGCTGAGAATTAATCATTATTGTTATGTAAAAATAGTTTACATTATGGCAAAAACTAAAATAACGAGAAAAAAATTAAATATGATAACTGAAAATATCTAAAATAAAAATTTAATAAATAATTGAAATAAAAATATACATAGTTTGTAGTGTTTATAAAATCAAAGAAAATTTCTATTTTATCATTTATTTCTTTAATTAATTTTCCTATCTAAGTAAAAGCTTTTACGCATAAAAATTAATACATATAGTTTGATTTTATTTTTGATATTCTCTCTCAATAACAATATAATAAAATGATAAATTTCAATTACAATAGATGTGAGTACATAGAGTCAACCGAAAAAAAAATGTACATGTAACAATACTGTATGAGAATTAATAATTGTAAATAACTTTGAAAATAATATTATTGAATTGAAATCAGATTTTTAATATTCAATTGTTATTATTCATATTACTAGTGGATCCCCTGTGCAATTGCACAGAGGGGGTTTTTATTTAAAACAAAAATGTTAACACATATTAGTTATTTAAGTAAAATTTAGAACAGGATAATTAATTAACGGATAATTGAAATCAGATTTTTAAAATTCAATTGTTATTATTCATATTACCAGTGGATCCCCTGTGCAATTGCACAGAGCGGATTTTTATTTAAAACAAAAATGTTAACACATAATAGTTATTTAGAACAGGATAATTAATTAACGAATAAATAATTTCTTCGAAAATCCAATTTTGCGTTATTATAGAGTGAGTTGCAATGAATATATTTTATTTGATATTGGTAGTTGCTTTCTGAATATAATATCATTTGATTTAAAAATTTGTCAAATTCTATACTCAATACCAAAATCAATAGCGTTACATTTTAACGTAAAATAAAAAATTTCCATTTACAAATTTTTGATGGCAAAGTCTCTTGTCTTTTGTATAATACATGTGGGTTCAGTAACTTTAAAATTAATATTCTAAAAATTTACTATAACATACTTTGAAATAGTATTTTTGAATCGATTGATGTTCCTGATACACTTTATCTCATTCGGCAGTGAGTTAAACAACTACAATCCTTTATATAGTAATTGGTTTTGATCTGGTGCTGTTCTGTTGAATCGTGCGACTCTAAATCTTTCTCCTCCTCTCAGATTATACGGCTGGCATTGACTAACGAGCTGTAAATTCCTTGTGACATATTGTGGGAGTTAGTTGTACTTCAACTTAAAAACAAAAATTAAAACCTTAAAATGTATTCTTTGATGTATGCTCATTCAATTTAGTATTTGAAACATAGATTCAATTCTTGATCTATTACTGCATTTTAGCAATATTCTCATCCCTTTGTTTTGCAGCTTTTGCATCCTATTCAGGTGTTCTGATGACCCGGAAAACCTGACTGTTGCACAATAATCAAAATGAGGTAAAATAATCGCATTATACACCATTTTCACTGTTGCAAAATAAAGACTGCTTCGAATTCGACGTAGAAAGCCATTTTTTTGTTAATTTTTCCGCATACGTAGTCTAAGTGTTCACGAAAATTTAGTTTATTATCTATTATAACACCTAAATACTTAATACTCGTAACAGGTTCAATAATCTCATTATTAATATAAATAGCAGGAACAGTGGAGGCTACAGATCTAATATTGATATGCATACACTTTGTTTTTGTGACATACAAACCCAGTTATGTATATTTTGCAGGTCTGTGTTCAGAGTTCGAGCTAAGTCTGCAAAATTTCTGCCACTAATATACACCAGACAATCATCATCATATCATTAATATATAACAGGAACATTATAACTCCCAACACTGATCCCTATGGAACACCTAATTTAATATCCTTCTGACTCTAGATAAAACATTGTTAACTTTGGTAACCTGCTTTCTTCCTACTAAATATGTTTTAAACCAATTTAGCTCGTTGTTTTTGATCCCATGATGTGTTTGAGTTTTGACAGTAATAAATTTGTATCTAGTATCTCAAATGCACGCTTTAGGTCTAAAAATACTGCTATGACGGAATCTCGTGCATCAGCCAGTTTTTTCCATTCAAAAATCACCCAGTTTAATGTAGTTTCGCATGACTATTCTTTTCGAAAGCCTGACTGTTCCATTGCGATAATATTGTTTGTTTCAATATATTTCTCTAGTTGTTCATAGACAACCTTTTCCAACAGTTTCTCATGTAGAGACATCATATTGATTGGGTGCATATCTTCACATCGTTTAGAATTTTTAATTTTTGGTACTGGAATAATTACGGATTCTTTCCATTTCTCCGGGAAAATACCACTCTCCAATGATTTATTAATGATGTCCACTAAAATTGGCCCAAATATGTGGTATGATTCTTCCATTATCTTTTTATTTATCCCTATGGTGGCTATAATTTCCTATTCTAGTAGTCTAGTACTACTTACATTTGCTACTTATCGCTTTATTTTATATAATTACTTTTTTTGCAATGCCACATAGTGGTTGACTTTAATATCATCAATTCTTCTGTACCAATAGATACGTATATACTAGTATATCCCTTGTGCAATTACACAGAAGTAGTTTTATTTAAAAATTAATTTATTAACACATCATAATTTTAATATAGACATACTTAAGGACAGGAGACAGGATAGTGGTTGACTTTAATACCATTAATACTTCTATATCAATATATACATATATACTAGTATATCCCTTGTGCAATTGCACAGAAGTAGTTTTAATTAAAAATTAACTTGTTAACACATCATAATTTAAATATAGACATATTTAAGGACAGGAGACAGCATAACTTAACAAAAAATAAGTTAATTAGAAATGTTTATGTTTTTTTTTTTGCCATATTTTTCGTTAAAATGTATAAAGTTGCGAAATGTATAGCTAATAAAATATTTGAAAGTTGTGGTGTAATGCGTCGTCAATATGTTTTTGAAATTAAAAAAAAGTTTAGATACATTGAAAATAATTAATAGATATATGAAATTAAAATGTTAAGTAATAAAACAAAGCTTTCAAAATTTTAATCACTTCCATTTACGATAAATAATTTTTTTTTTTATGATTTATATATAAAAACATGATCTAAAAGGTTTTGTAACGTTTCATACAAATTTTGTGTCATATACAAGTTGAAAAATTTTATCTTATCTTAACTTTGATTTATATTTTGTTTTAATATATTTTCCTGAATTAATTCCGGCATTTTTTTTATATATTTTTTATATTTTTTTCTGTTTGGGGGTATGATCATGGATGTGCCAAAATCAAAATCCCGAAAAAAAATACAAATAATTAAAGTTTTTTAAATTTTTATATTAATAACCGTAAAAATGAATTTCTTGGAAAATCAGATACTATTTCCGGTTTTGTATCCAACTCAACAAAAAACAATAACAAAAATGGATTACTAAAAAAATGTTATCACACTGAAAATAAAATTTGAAATTTTGGTATATTAAGATTTTTTTTGTTGGAATTTTGTCTTTTTTGGATTTGTGGTACATTAGGATTTTTTTTTTATGTAAATAGCCTCTGTTTTTAATTCATATTAAATACTTACCAATATTGTATTCAATGTTTCAATTATTGATAACTCAATATTTGGGTTAGTGAGCAAATCCACAAACCGAAATACACAAAAACAAATCCACAAATACAAAATCCAGAAAAAATGTGGAAAATTAATCCTGGAGAAAGGAGATATCCTCACTGTATTTAACAGCGGCTATGTATAAAAATAATTTAGATAAATATTCTATAAAAGGCGTAGAATTTGATTTAGAATCCAACTCTAAAATCTCTCCTAACTCAGAATTTCGCATAAAGTTTCGTGTACATAATAAAGTGAAACGCGTAAAAGCAATAACATGAATTTTGTGAATTTTTTGTTTTTTTTGGATTTAGGGACTAACCCCAATATTTTGTGAGATTTTCACTTTTCAATAGTAAATGTAAAATGTCAATACAAGTGAGCATGCTATGCTATTCTATTGATATAGTTATAAAAATAATATGAATTAATAGTTTATCGTTACTTTGCTAAAGTCAATTCAAACTATAAAATCAAAATTATTTTATTATCGTAAATGGAAGTGAAAATATAATTTTGAAACTTCTATGTAACTTTATGCAACGCCGGCTTAGGAGCCATGCAGATATGGCAAAAGCATAGGGTATCATGATTAATTTTATTTAAATAATTTTAAAAAATATTAAATATTATAAAATGTTGTAATTTATATTAATGATTTGACTGATTTTAATATGAATTTGTATACAAAATATACATAAGGCTAGATATCTGTAATAATAATAATAAATATTTTGCATATTTTTAGTTGTTTCCAAGTTTTTCTTTCGATATGGTTTGAGTTTAAGCTAAAAATTTTAGGCATTCAAATAGGTTTTTTAAAACTTGATTTATTTCAAACAAAAAGAAAATTAATTATCATCGTAGTTGGTTGCTATTGACTATTTACAAAACAGATGATAAATTTAATGACGTTTTTGAAGAAGCCAAAAAAATTGCACTAGAATTTTGCTAGAGTTTGAAGAAATAAGAAATCATCACAGGAGAATGAGCATTCGATTATGAGCACCCAGATAAAGTAATTAAATGATGAAGCACAAAATTTTAAGAATAATTTTTTTTAATAACATCCTTCATCAAGCAATTGTGTCATCAAATGACAGGTTTACGTTAATGCAGAACCACAATAAAAATCTTAACTTCATTTATTATTGAGCATTGAGCAGAAATTCAGTGATGAAGAGCTTCGAAAAAAGTGTATGGATTTCAAAATTTTGCTCGCAGATGGTGATGAAAAAGATATATCCGGTTTCGATTTACAAGATGAATTAAGGTTTTTAAGAAATAATATTAAGAAATCCTGCTACACTCCTTCAAAAATATTGGAATATTTATGCTCAAATAATTTGGCATCATCTTTGGCAAATGTTTTTATAGCCCTAAGAATTTTTTTAACTTTGTCGACATCAGCAGCTAGCGCTGAAAGGAGCTTTTCAAAATTAAAACTAATTAAACATTCTACGATGAGACAAGACCGGTTAGATATGCGCACAGGCCACTTTATCAATTGAACATGAAACTGCCAAAAATTTATATTAAGAGAAATTAACTGACAGGTTTTCAACTATAAAGGCTCGAAAAATTAGTTTTTAACTCAACATACTAACAGCAGTGAGTATATCTTATGATTTGGAAATTTCTAGAAGATTAGATTACTATACGTTTTATAGATTTTATTGTTAATAGATTTAATGAATTCTTAAATATTAAATAAATACATTTATCATATAAATTTTTCCCAGTATTCTAATTATTAAAAATTTTAATAAGTAATATGGGGGCGGACAAAATTTATATATGCACAGGGCGCCACAACTGTTGAACTGGCGCTGACTTTATGTATACATATAACTTTATAACTGGAACATGGCGGTACCCTTAATTTAGGTGGACTGCAACTAAACTATACAAATATATACAAAAAGTTTATTTCTCAACATCAAACAACAGCATTTCGAAAGACAATAAATTTTAGAAAAATTTAAAAGAGTGAATAAATCCAATTTTAAAGTACGGGCTTTCAAAATATATAATTCAAATGGCATTTCTAAATGAATATCCAAATATTGTTATTGAACTAAGAATATTTTTCAGCTTGTTTTACCTTTATAGCATAACAGAGAGGCAGAAGAGAGCACTTAGTAATAATTTTAAAATCACCAGAGTTCAGAATAGTGTAAAAATGGTCTGCAAGAAATGTGGACTATGCCATAACTTTTTTTTTGTAACTCTAAAACTCGAAAAAAAAATTTTATTAAATATTATAGGCCTTATACACGTTTAACCCTGTTTTAAAACTTGTTTCGAAATTTAGGAAATTTAATCGTGTGTTTCGGGCTGTTTCGAAACAATATTTTAACCAGTTTACAAAATCAAAATTTTTTGATTTTTATGGGCGGAGTTATAAGTTTCTGAAATTGTTTAACCCATTTGTGTATACTGTTTATTATAAAGAACATCAACAAATTGACTATGTACAAAGATCCCGTTAGCTTTATGTATATTCTTTTCGCACTGAAACATGGATAACTGATCTCTTTTAAATATTTATTGAGTATTTCTCGGTTGTTCTCAGTTGAATTTGATTTGAAAATTTGGATTTTGTGCGTAAATAATTTTAAAAAAAAATGTCGGAGAATTTAATTTAATTTAATTTATTCATCTTCCCTACACATTAATGTGTAGGCAAGAATTAGGACCCTTTTCCTTTCGGATGTGGGCCAACATTTTACAATTACATGCTTTTTAATACTTAATTCTAGTGTTAAATTAATTATATATTTTTACAGAAATATTAGTTGTTAAATTTTTTATTATCTAGCTATGTCGGAGAAGTAAGTTAATATATATTATTAAATTTTTCTACAAATAAAAAAAAAAACAAAACCCAGCTTTATTAAAAATTATTTTGGAATTTAAATATACTTTTTATATTTGCTTTGAAAAAATTCAAAATTTAAATTTTTCAGTAACAAAATTGGTTGGAAACAAAATGTTTTTTATACGGAACAGTGTACAAAAGGAACAGTAAATAAAATAAGGAAAAAAAAAATTTTTTCTTAGAAATATTTGCCTTCAATTTAAGCGTACTAAAACTACAAAAATAAACTTTAGAATCGCAGCTTGATATAATGTTTTCATAGCAAGTTATGATTGTAATTACGGAAAAAGCAAATTAGCCGAAATTCTTGGAAGTATTGAGATGAGATTAAGAGATTTGGTAAAAAGTTCGGCTAATTTGCTTATTACGTAATTACAATCATAACTTGCTATGAAAACATTATATCAAGCTGCGATTCTAAAGTTTATTTTTGTAGTTTTAGTACGCTTAAATTGAAGGCAAATATTTCTAAGAAAAAGATTTTTTTTTCCTTATTTTATTTTCGACTTTTTAGTGAAAATATTTTTTTAATGAAAAATAATATATTTTCTAAGAACAACACATATAATCAAATGTCACTAAAATTCACTCTAACGCAATTTGGTTATTATTGCTCATACTTCAAATGTGTAGTTATATTTTATATTACTGTAACAAAGTTTATAAAAATATGTAGGTAGGTATATTTTTAAAAAATTTTTGGAGATTTTTGATTAGATACTTTTGAATTTTTTAATTTACGTATTAAAAAATTTTCACCAATAAAAAATTACGCACTTTATAAAAAGAAACCCTATTAAATACAAAAAATATTTGACGTAAAATCGTAGATTAAAACTGAGAAAAAGTCTGAAATGTAAATACTCATCCGACTTTATCTACGATAAAATTCGATTTTGTCCGACGTGTAAACGTTGCCTAAGCATAAATTGGCATATAAAAGTATAATATATACATGCATAAATCGAAATTAAACTTTTTTTTACATTCGAGAAGAGTAATTTCTAACTGAGTGATAGATAACTGATAGGTTCAAATTTTGTTTTCTTCCATAAATAATGTTTGCATTTTATTTTCAATTAAACTAAGCCATATGATTATGTATGTAACAAATACAAGCCCTATATATGACACATTTACGTACATTTACATATACTTAGTGAGAGAAAGAGAAATAATAAAAGAAAGAGATTAATAAAAGAAACTAAATTAAAAACACAAAAAAAATATAATGAAAATATAATTGAATAGTAATAGAAAATGATTGAAATATAATGATAATGATTTGTATTGCACACATTTATTTTGTATTCCTTTTTTTTTTTTTTTTTGCTTCTTTACACCATAGAAATATCAATAAATATAGTGAATTTAAAGAGAAACCAAATTTTAACTTTATCAAATATCCATATTCCATTATTAGTACACACACATATGTAAATTTCACCTTAGTTGAATGCAAAGAATATCTATAATCTATATTAACAAGAATACACACTCCCATTTTACGTAAACCTAATTTTTAAGAAATATAAAACCGAGCAAAATATCATTAGTTAAAAGAGGTAAAATTTACATTTACTTATCGTATACCAAATTTATTATGAGAGAGAAAAGGTACAAACAGATGTTTGTCTTTTGCTTTATACTGTAAAATAATTTTGCGTTCTCATTATTCTCCTTTGGATTTGTTTACGTTTCTTTCCATTATTTATATCAGGCAGGGTGGCAAAAAATGTTTGTTCTAATTTAGTTTGTTCCCTTCTTATACGATGATTAATTCTGATCTTTTATTATTTTAATATTTTCGTTTTAAACATTATTATTTTCGTATATACCTATTAAAAATATTAAATTATAATTACATTACAATAATATAAAATATTATTAATATTTTTGTCAGTAATAATTTGGAGTTACAAACATTATTATTTTTTATTAATTATATTAGTAAACCTAAATATTTATTATATTGGTATACGATTATAAGATAATACTGAGGACAACATCTATTTACAAATCACAGAATTCAAAGAATATGATAACGCTGTTTTAGTTAGGTCTCCTAAAAATCTTATGCATAGGTGATACAATTTAGAAAATAATATTGTTAAATATTTCAACGAAATCTTTGTCGAAATTTTTTTTCAAAATTATAAACTTTATTTATTTAATTTCAGCCAACTTTTTTTGTCACTCTTTTTTGTGTACTATATTTTTTCTTTTTCTTACACGTAAAATTCTTATTATCGTCTATTTCTGACAATGTTTATCAAATTTGCATATGAATTTGTGTGCAAACAAATGAATACATACATGAGTTCATACTCTTTTTATGGATATACTTTGGTTAAATGGTTATTGAAATGGGTATTTTGTTGAATTGAAGCAAATTGAAACAAACATATAAAGTCCAAGGCAAGTTAATTAAGGCAAATATAAAAATTTAAAATATATTTTTTTTACATGTTATTATATTTTTCGTCCAAACACAATAATTATACTTATCTATACAAGTTTTGGATACGATTAAGAAAATATTATGTTTTTGTTTTCAATTACATTAACAATAAGTGAAATCGCAGATCTCTTCAGAAGAACATGAGACTTATATACAAATTATGCAATACCGCCGATTGAGTTACCTGGAATGGATTCAAATGCAAGTTATGATGAACATGAATGTGCTATAGACCATTTAGGAATTAGAGCAGTTGGAACGAGGGTCGTATGACTAAAGAGGGTCGTCTGACACTGGTATTCTCGTAATAAGATGAAAGGACAATAGACGCGTAATAAGAGCAACAAATTATGATAATGGATGCGAAACAACATGCCAAAGGTGGTCGAAACAAAAAAAATTAAAATTACTGTTCCTTTTGAAAATTAAAATAAAGGATGTGGACAAATTGCAGTATATAGGACCAGGATGCGTCAAAGAAAATGGTGGTGGCCAATATTTGCTTGATATATCTATAGTCATCATGCATGGTTTTTAATGAGAGACTTAAAATATAAAGGAAGAAACTTAACATGTTTGCTTGATTTTCGTAGAGAAATTGCTAATTCTTTATTACGGCGGTATGAAGTTGGTTCAAGACAAATATGATTGCCAATAGCGACTAGGGATGTACGTTTTGATGAAATTGGTCACATCATAAGATACATATCCAACAACCAAAGAAGACGTGGAGTTTGCCATAAAAATACCAACTTTATTTGCATAAAATGTGATAGAGCGTTGAACCCAAAAAATTGTTTTGAAAGATTTCATATGTAGATTCATGAAATTAGCTTTTTGGTACATAAAAATTAAATTTTTATATTTTTAGTTTAATTTTAGAAGGATGAAATTTGTTTTTTTTTTTTATAATTATATTGAAAACGGGATTAATGTTATTTTAAATTAATATTTTGTTACAATTTTCTTTTTTAAAATGAATAAAAATTTATGTTGAGTTTTGATGAAAAAAATTTTTTAGTGTTCGTTATGTACACTGTTCTTTTTAAGGAATACGTCCTAAAACTGGCTGGGGAAGATCAATTTGAAGGTGAATTTTTCCTTATTTTGGATCCCAAAACAATATGTTTTTGTGAAAAAGTACAAATTTAACCCTTTCATTTACTCTGTACACTAATGGGTTTTACACGTGTATGGTGTAGTTTCGAAACCAAAATGTAAATAAAATCAGTTGTTTATGTTTTTTGTTAGAAGTACCTTATATTTTTCATAATATGTATTTGTAACCAATCTTTTATATCATTTTTTTTTTTTTTTTTTTATTTACTATAATTATTATTAATGCGATAATTTTACCCGCCATTTTTTTAAATATATCTTGTCTTGACTTAACTATAAAAATAATTAAGTTTCTCTGTTTGTTTAAGCAAAAGTTTAATAGTGTGTGATGAAGAGAGAAACATATTTATTCTAAACATTTTGAATAGTGTATGGGGTCTATATTACATTTTAATTTTGTATTTTAATATTTTAAATTATAGATTTATTTAATTTTACATTAATAAATTTTGGATAAACAAAAATGTAAAAAAAATAAATTTTTTTCATTATATAGAAGGGCACATATCATGTTTTTTTTTTATAAATATAATTCCAGGTCTATGGGTTGAATACCCTAACTGATTTTACACAACATACACAATTACATACAATAATGTTTTTATGATATAAATCAACTAACTTAAATGTGGAAAACTATATCTATATTGTATGTAGAGTAAAATTTCGCTTCCATAGCTCCATTTTTTATTTTTAGTGATAACCAAAACTCTCAACTATTTTTTTCATCATTCATTTTATCTCAATACCAAATTGTATGCTACCCAGCGTGTGATCAAGTTAAAAATTCGTAGTTATTTCTTTGAAGTTATTAAAATGTATTGCTAATCTAATATTTTAGCTTATTTTTGTAATTGTCCTTTCTATTCCATTTGAATTCAATACACATCATGATACCGAAATAAGTACTTCATCAATAATATCATATTCGCTGTAACTAATATTAATGTATTTATGGAAATTATACTAGGACTAATGAATGGTACTAAATAAATGGTACAAATTTAAGTTCAATTCAATTATATTAGCCTCATTCTGTAACTCACTCAAAGTTGTAGAAAAAGTTTTTATATCATTATGTATCAATGTCAATAATATTACATGTTCATTCTAAAAATTATATGGAAAGATTGTCATTGACACACAAAAAAAACTATCCATTAGTCCAATTTAACAAAGAGTAAAGGTAAACCCATTATTTTCGTTATGCAAATAATTTTTGTAACCGATTGTATTAATTAATTATGTAGTACAATAATATAATATACATGTGCAGTATATCATTTAATTAATAACAAAATATGTATAAAATAATAATTAAATGCAAAAATAAAAACATAATAATAATACAATAAAAAATAAGAAAGCATATATAGTAAAAGCTTCTTACAAAAAGTAAAAATGTAATTTAACAAAACGAAAAAAAAACAAAGTTAATTTAAAAAGCTACACTACTGCACCGCATATTTTATTTATCAATATAAAAATTAATAATAGAACATATAGAAAATATTTTCATTGTAAAGGTAACATGCATCACACATGCTATTAATCAGAGTTGTGTAAAATGTTATACGAAACAAACATGCACTTTTTTATATATTAATTTTAAACTATAAATAATAATTTTTTAATACTTGTAAAAATGTCCTTTTTTTAAAATAATAATTTTTTTTTAAATTTTTTGTAGGTTGCAGTTTTATTTTATGAATTGTTTATAAATCTTTTTCGAAAATCAAGTCATTAACATGTTGGTGATATTTGTTATAATTTTTATATTATTTTTATATGATATTTAATTTTATATATCACTACCAATGTTTCACAAAAACTATTCATTATAGCCTAACCATTTTTTTTTTCTGATGAATTTCATAAATTTAATATGTTGGCTATTTGTTGAATGATACACAAATTTCCCTACTTCTAAGTACAACATATATTATCAATCATCAGTCAATTCATTCCCATTTTCATTCGTAGGTACTATTATTACATATGATATCACAATTTTCCTTCTCCCAAGTACAATTCTATCATTATATGTATCACTGGTGATCACGATACGTCCTGTGGATAAAAATGGAAATGACCACTGTTCATATTTATTTATTTATTCAATTAAATTCTTAATATTAGTATACATAAGACGATTAGTCTTTATAAGAGTACAAATAGTCATGCCACTGGTGATATATTGTACCGAGAACGAAGAAAAGTCTTGCGATCTACAAAAAAATATTTTAGGTCTTAAATTCATCAAAAAAACTGTAAAATTGATCATGGTAGCTAACGTAGTTAATTTATTAAATTCATCAGATTAGACCAATAGATAGGTTTATATTTCAACGACAATGTACCGAACCGACGTTATCTACCGATTGCAAAATCCTGCGATCTACTAAAATATTCTAGGTCTTAAGATCATAATAAAAAAAATTTAAAATAGATCATGGTAACTAACATATTTAATTCATTAAATCCATCAGATTAAATCAATATATTTATATTTTAACGACAAACTTTCTGTTATCAACCGATTGTAAAATCCTATGATCTATTAAAATATTCCAGATCTTAAATTCATAAAAAAAAATTGAAATTAAAATAATAACAAAAAAAATAAAATTGATCATGGTAGCTAACATAGTTAATTTATTAAACTCATCAAATTAGACCAATGAATAGTTTTATATTTCAACGACAAACTTTCCGTTATGTACCGATTGTAAAATCCTGCGATCTACTGAAATATTCCAGATTTTAAATTCATAAAAAAATACCAAAATTTATCGCAATAAAGTTAAAAAATAAATTTAAATAATTTTTTATTTATTTTTTTGATTCTTATGAAATTTTAGCAAAAAGCACAAATAATATCTAAGTTAAATATGCTGACATATACGTATGTCTAATAAAACAAGTTAGTATCTAATAGTTTGTAAATTTAAATTGTAAATAGCTAATTTCAAAAAAAAAAATCTTTAATTCTTGAAAAATAAAATTTTTTTTATATCTTTTTCTATTTAATTTTTTATTTACTGAATTCTAATAAATTTAAACATAAATTAACAATAACAACAATATTATAATATTAGCGGTAGAGTGTAATTTTGAATTTATTGCATAAATTTTACGTTATACAATAAGACACACTATTAAAAGCTTAATTGTTTTTTGTTATTAGTGTTAACGCTACTACCCGCTAAAAGCTAATTTTAAATAAATTTAATACAAAAAAAAAGGTAAAGATATTTATATAGTTATATATATATATCATATACATTATGTATTAAGTGTTTTTGCTAAAATTAACCGACATTTAAATATATCAAAAAAAAAAAAGGTGTAAATTGGGTTATAAAGCGAAAAACGATATGAACTCTTTGATTTAATACATCATCATACTCTAGCACAGGTAGAA
Source organism: Argyra leucocephala (assembly GCA_963942445.1). Classification (NCBI taxonomy): domain Eukaryota; kingdom Metazoa; phylum Arthropoda; class Insecta; order Diptera; family Dolichopodidae; genus Argyra; species Argyra leucocephala. Next base: position 129,872,085 of record OZ012680.1, read on the forward strand.
GATCAGTATATGATATGATACATCATTAGAAATATCTATGACATTGAAATTCGAATCTAAAACCAATATTATAAAAAAAAACACACAAATAGTACATGGTATTTACCAACTATCGTATTCTACTAAATATGTTATGGGAAAACATCAATTATTATGTTGAACAATTTTTTATACAGATAATATTGTGGTCTTAAATATATGTACTGAACTGAAATCTTAAACAATACTACAACAACATATCAAAGATCTTGACAGTCAACTTGTCGAAACTATCAGTAATACCAAATGAAGAAATTAAAACTCGAATTATGCAAAAATAATCTAGAAGTCCCATTATACACGAATATTTTGTTATTAGACTATTTTGACGTTTCTTTCGCATTTTTTATACCTTTTATATATGTAAATAGGATGGGGAAAAAAATATTATCTCAAATGTTTAAAATGTGAAACTATGCAAAAATAATCTAAAAGTACAAGTCATCTTATACCTAAACCTTTTTTTTTATTCAATTATTTTGACGTTTATGTTTTTGACGTTTCTTTCGCACTTTTTATACCTTTTTTATATTTGAAATAGAATGGGGAAAATAAATATTGTCTCAAATACTCTAAATGTCAAACTATTCAAAACAATCTAGAAATAGAAGTCTCCTTATACTTGAACCTTTTTTTTATTCAACTATTTTGACGTTTATGTTTTTGACGTTTCTTTCTCACTTTTTATACCTTTCATATATGTAAATAGGATGGGGAAAAAAATATTATCTCAAATGTTTAAAATGTGAAACTATGCAAAAATAATCTAAAAGTACAAGTCATCTTATACCTAAACCTTTTTTTTTATTCAATTATTTTGACGTTTATGTTTTTGACGTTTCTTTCGCACTTTTTATACCTTTTTTATATTTGAAATAGAATGGGGAAAATAAATATTGTCCCAAATACTCTAAATGTCAAACTATTCAAAAATAATCTAAAAGTACAAGTCCCCTTATACCTAAACCTTTTTTTTTATTCAACTATTTTGACGTTTATGTTTTTGACGTTTCTTTCACACTTCTTATACCCTTTATATATTTTGTAAATAGAATGTGTAAAAAAATATTGTCTCAAATGTGCAAAATATCAAACTATGCAAAAATAATCTAGAAGTAGAAGTCCCCTTATACTTGAACTTTTTTTTTTATTTAATTATTTGACATTAATGTTTTTGACGTTTCTTTCTCCCTTTTTATCCTATATATGTAATTATAATGGGGAAATAAATACTATCTCAAATGTTCTAACTCGAACGAAATTTTCATTCAAACTGCATTATCTCAAACAGAAACTAATAATAAAAATAAATAAGTATGGGCTTGTAAATGGGTTTAGCTGGTGCCGAAAAAAATAATTATTTTATACAAAACAAAAAAACTTTGAAAGTTAAATTGACGTTTGTGACGTTAAATTGTTTTAAAATTTTATTTTGTGGTGTACACAAACAAACGTAACGGTATTTGACAGGTCTGACAGGTTTGACAATTCATGTTTTCAGATGATTTTTCATTCCTTTCTATGCCCATGTTTATACGAAGATGTTTGCCCATGTTTGACGCTGAAATCTACCATCATGTTCATAAGTAAAAAAAAAAACTGGTAGATTTCTGCCATTGTCGCTATCAGGTAATTGAAATATCAAGATGGCCGCAATTGAAATTATTGGCAAAGAAATAAATAAATAAATTTTTATTATTATTCTAGTGTCAATTCAACATTATTATTATTATTTGTATAATTTATATTTTTTTATTTGATTAATTATCGATCCAAAAATTACGTTGACAACAACAATTTCCTTATTTTTTGTGAATAAAAAATAATAAAAATATTTTGACACTGACATATTTCCAGAAAAAAATTTAAACGTCAAAAATCCACCAGAAATTTTAAATTTTGGTAGATTTGCTTACCCCTTACCAAAATGTCTCCTCACCTATAAATTTTGGTAGATTTCTACCACTCTTCCACCCGTATAAACATGAATTATGAACGTATACATCGGGACTAATATACACTGCCCACATTAAGTAGCGCATTAGATAGAGCACCTCTGTCTTTCAACTATAAAGTTCTAGGTTCGATGATGGCAAAAAAATTGTTTTACACGTTTTGGACCTGATTTAGTACTTGTTGTTATTGAGATAAAACAAATTACTAATGTATACTATAAACACTTGATAGCGCAGTAGAAAAACTCCTAGGTTCAATTATTCCCAGTGAAGACGAAAAAATATACTTTCTACGTTTTTCACCTGGTCTATTACCCTTTGTTTTTGGGATAAAATAAATGACAAAAAATAATTGAGAGTATTAGTATATGTAACAATTTTAATTATATTTAACAAGACAATTTTGAAGGCTTTGTTGATGATAATAGTAGTATATTTCCACAATGAGTTGATCAGCCAGAAATTAAATAAATAAATATATATTGAGAAAACATTGGATTACATAGTAGCAATATTGCAGTATCTCAGTACCGTACTCAAATCACGAAAATATAATTCTACCTAAGTTATTGTCAAGAACATAAAAAAATAAAATTCCATTATATACCACACACCCTATCTTTTTGCAATATTATTTATAATTTGAATACTAGATTGTACACATACATACATCGTAACGACAATAATATCCCATCCCCGTGATGAAGCAGGAGTACCTAAACATTCTTCAGAACATAAAAACTATAACATAATTTTATTCCAAGAAATAAATCTAATAAAAAAATTGCTGATTGCTAATTTTAAAATTTTGAAAAAAATAAAAAAAAAAAATAAAAAAAAACAAGAAAATTTTTATCGACGTTTTAAATCAAACAACACTAAAAAACATGGTATGTTCATTTAAATAATTTTTGCTCAACCATAATAAAATTAATCGGATACGTCACTGATATATATTAAAAAAATAAAAATTATTATTAATATTTTATGGAATTTATCAACATATAATTACATATTACACTAGTTTAGTTTAAATAAAATTTTATTAAGGTGGACTCTACTCTCACTCTTCACAATGTATATAGCAAAAAAATAATAAATAAAAAATTATCAAATGAAAAATCTATGGTACACAACAAACATGACACCGACACGTCATTTGCAAATTTTCTCATAAATTAAAAATTTAAATATTCAAATAGAGTATAAAAAATGTGATTTACAACATATTTTTATATTCTAATTTTGTTAATATTTTAAAAACAGGAACACCAATAATTAAGAACAAAACAAAAAATGATAATAAATAAAAACAAAAAAAATAATAATACACATATTTTGGTATAAGCTTTAATTCATCGATCAGTTCCGATTATATTTATCTGATTGAATACATATATCCAATTAATATATAAATACCATTTTCATTAGTTTTTGTTTTTGTTTTTTTTTTTCAATTTTTTTTTTCAAATATATACGATAATTAATAATTATCATATAGGTCTGGATTCGAATTTAGTCTGTTTACGAAATAAAAAAAAATATTTAATATTTTTTTCTGTTTTTTTTTTTTTTTTTTTTTTTTTTTTTTGATACACACATGAATAAAATAATGATCTCAAGGGCATTTAAATTTGAATAATAGATAATATTATTTTATTAATTGAATTTTATCGATGTACTAAATTTTTTTTTTTTTTTAATTTAAGACTATTTAAATAATTTGAATAAATTAATTATCAATAATTTACAGTTTATTTTATATTATTAATAAAATGAAAAATCACACATTACAAAAAATTAAAATTATAAAATATAGAAATTTTGGAAAAATACAAGAAAAAAAAACGTGATCGCGCCAAACTCACCTAACTGGTTAAATTTAAATATTTTTATTTTTTTTTTTTTAGTTTTTTTTAAATACAATTTTCAATATTTAATTACAAAATATGTTTTTTTTTACTTTTATTATTATTTTTCCTTTAAATTGTATTTGATTGTCAATTAAATTTATTATAAATTACATTAAACAATATTAAATCAATTTTTATATCCTAAATTAAATATTTTTCATATTTTTAAATAAATTAATTAACAAAATAGTTACTAAATTAATTTCGAAATAATCGTGTCGTATCGAAAATAAAATTATAACTAAATAAAAAATACCAAAAAAAATCTACTAACTTTAATTTTAATGCAGAAAAAGCTTTTAGCGGCTAATTAAAAAAAAACAAAAAAAAGCTTTTAAAAGATAAGAAATTTTAAACAAAGCTTTTATTTTTAGTTTTTAAGTTATGTTAAAATATTGCTAAATAATAAAATCATTATGATAATAAACAAGCATACATGATTTTAGGGATGTGTGCTGCTGAGATATAATATGGGTGCTTTATTTGGATATGAAATATGTATGGACATATAATACAGGGTGTTTAATTCATGTAGTATTAATTCACAAAAAAAAAGTGGTTTAGAATTGAAGACACGTAAATGGAATTGAATAAATTTTGAACTTTATTTTAGATCCTGGGACCGACTCATCATTTTTACCGCTTACTGGGCGACTCTCTCTTTCTCTTTAAGCTGTCTCCAGTTTGAAATACAAAATTGTTTTATGTCTGTTGGTATTTTTTCACTAACAAAGGCTTGGTCTGCTCCAACGTCTTGTACTTTTCGGTCTGAATTTGAAGATTCTCTTGGCTGTAGCATTTTCATCCATCCGCTTTAGGTGTTCGATTCAAATGTTGGCAGTACATTTTTTTTCGGTATATTCAGGATATACAAAAATTTTCTTCTCTTAAAACACCAAGTAGTGCATTAAAGGAGAAATAAAAATTGTAATGATTAAATTTAAAATGCTTACTTGCCTTCGAAAGTAGTGTCTATAACTCTGATCCGTAGAACCCGGAGTATAAGTCTTTTATAAATTTGAATTTTAGTATTACGGAATAGGATAGCTTGGACCCTATATCTTTTGATAAACCGTAACAGCAAGTATCATTGATGTCGTATATGGGTAAATTCATGAACTAGTTCGAAACTATATATCCATCCCGATAGTGATGTTTTAACCAATATGATGTTGAGAGGCCTTTTTATTTGTAGACAACCTATATTTTAGATTTACCTCAATTACTTTTAGACCCATTTGTTCCGCTTTCTTTTCACTCTAACGACCGTTCATTACGATCTGGCGATGATCTCAATTTTCCTTGGCATACCCTCTTTAGTAGTTGAACAATAAAAACTATATTTTTATATTTAAATCTATAGTTTTTGACTGCCAATATTCGTAGGTCAAGCCATATTATGTGAATAATAATGATTTCATTGGGAATGAAATATGGTCCGTTTTTTGTTTTCCTACTAAAACAAAAAAAAAAGTCCAATATCTCTTAACGTAACGTACGATATGGTTTCTTTAAGTCATATATTGACTTTTGGGTATTGATATCCACAGATCGTGAATATGAGTAACTCTGTTTCGTTCCGCTAGCTTTGTTAAGCTTTAGTTTATAACAGTTATAAATAAGCTTTGATTTAAAAATTTATATTTTAGTAAATTTGGCACATTTTTTTATTTTTGGCCACCGACCACCATACAAATATCGCGTAAGATATTTTATATTATATCTTATTATAAACTTGTAGAATCATACAGCCATCTGTGAAGATAATCCCCATGTTTTTCTAAACATACTTTGATATGCAAAAAATACCATGTTATCTTTTTGGTTTATGTATATATATTACACAAAGGGTTCCATGACAGTTTACCGTCAAATATTGTTCCTATATTGAATATTGAAATGCGCAATAGACAGTAATGGGTTAATATTAGAGTGAAATTTATTAGCTATCACGCTTTTATTAGACCTATACTCAGTTTTGCAGCTGCATATTTGGTACTGCGTAATAATGTTAAGTCCGTTGGAGAATGAATGTGTAGTAAAGAAAAGTAAGACACCTGAAACAAATTTCAATTACTCGAATAAAAACAAAAAATTAAAATTAAAAAAAAAAAAATAATTTAATAATATAGTTTATTGGCGAACATTTTCAAACATCATCTAACAAAAGCAAATAAACATTGCTGAAAATGGTTTTATTATACCGCATATTACCTATAGTAATATAAGCTCTTGAAATATAGAATTAAAATATATGAAAATAACATGTTGTACAAATATATTTAGGCAATAAATAAAATAATAATAATAAATACGTGGAAAAAACATTAAAATCAAGGTTTATAGAACTCAAACATTTAATTAAGATAAAATAAATGTTTATCCAAAACCAAAGCCAATATTATTCTAATTTTATATTATAGTAGACATGCTACATCCACTAAAATCCTAAACATATTAATATTGACAGCTCAAATTTTTATACTAATTTCTCTATTAAGACATGTTTGATTACAGAAAAAATATGTTTGATTGATTATTGATGGTGATTTTAAATTTTAAATTGGTAGGTATTTGAAATTGAATCACCATAAAATAACGGTAATTGTGCAAAAAGACATAAGAACAAGTTAGTAAAAATAAAGGGAAATTATGCATTTTTCTTCCGTTTTTTAATGAGTTATTAAAATGGATTATTTATTACAATTAAATTAAAAATAAAAAAACATAAAAGTAAAGTAAAAGTAAAATGAAAGGCAAAATTAAAAATGAAAAATAAAAATGAGGAAAGTTAAAATTTGTTATGGTTTTTACATTTAAAAAAAAGCTTTATAAAGACTTTGAATTCAAAAAGTCGTTGAGATTTGAAAATATTTTTGTACAAAATTAAATATACTATAATATATTTTTATTTATTTATTTATTTAGCCTAACAAGGCATATTATACAAAAATAAAATAGACAAAAAATATATATATACAAACAAACAAAAAGTAGGTACAATTAAAATTAAATTCACTAAATTATGACTATAATTTGCTATAATTAAGACACTAAATTACTATCATATCATAATATCCAACTAATTATAGTATGCAAAAAATGGATTTTTGTAAATATTACAAATTATTATAAATTGATACAATTTTTAATAATATAGATAGTTAAATTTAAAATATTATAGAACAGTTTTATTTACATAAAAAATAAAAAAAATACATTTACTAACTTTGTTATTATGTACATAATTTTTTATGTATAAAATTAACCAGTTTTACATAACTAAATTTACAAAAAATTACAAAATATACAAAAATGAATTATTAAAATGGATCATTTATTACAATAAAATTAAAAATAAAAAAAAAAAAATTAAATTAAAGGTAAGATTAAAAATAAAAAATAAAAATGAGGAAAAATTAAATTTTATTGAAATTAAATTGGTTATCGATTCAATTACCTCACGCCTCAATTTTAAAGTATTCTCTGCAGAGCTCAACAAAATTTTTGATCTGTGATCTGATCTGACAAATACTAGCTTATCTGATCTGCCAAATACTAGCTAATCATTTAACTATTCTGGCAATAAATTTAGCATAATTTTTTTTTCATAAAACAAAGGTCGCTACCACGAAATATAAATTTTGTATTTTCATAATACCAACGGTCGAATTTTAAAAAAAAACTATCGAATGTTAAGTTAAGTATTATTTGCGACACATCTATAACATTCTCGTGCTTACATCTATTCATTACAAGACGTGTACATGCATCAAAAAGAATTTTTAGAGTATTGAACTCTACTACACTCATCTCGGAATAAACAACATCGCAGTATAGGAAATGTGGTATTATAAGTGATTATACTAGTTTTTTCTTAATTCAGTCCTTTAGATAGAATGAAAACTTCCACAATTTCCGTAAGTTAAAGTAGACCTTGTTGGACATATGATTAATGTGGTCTCGAATATACATACAATATTGGTGTTAGAGTAAATCCTTTCAAATTTATAATTTATTCAGTGCAATCATTTATTATTTGTAATTTAGGAAATTAAAGAAGTAAAAAAAAAAATGATTAGGACGATTTAATTCACTCTATTAGTAAATAGAATAATATGATTGATAGTGAGGACATTGTACGGTTTGCAAAGGCCCAAAGACTAAGGTGGGCTGGCCAAGTAAGTCGAATGAGCGAAAGCCGAAAGCAAGCAGTGGTACTGAATAGAAAGCCCGATAACAGCCGTGGTAGAGGAAGACCAAGAAGCAGATGGGCAGACAACGTGAAAAACGATGCTCAAATCCTACAAATCCCAAATTGGAGACAAGCGGCACAAGATCGACCTTTTTGGAGGAGCATAGTGATGAAGGCCAAAGCTCACCCTGATAGCTGTAGCGCTATAAGATGATGATGATGATGATGATTAGTAAATAGAAATTTAATTTTAAAATTATTTATTACATATCAAACCCTTTTGATCATATTTTAATAAAACTTTGCATTAAATTTTGCTTTATTGCTGATAATGTCGAAAAGTTGTTGAAATGGAAATTTATCATCAAATGTAAACATCGAGATTAAAGCTGTAAAATAATGCATTACTTCCGTACTACATTACTAAAAGCATTACCATTACAATGTAGTACAAAATAAATTCATTTTCATTAGCAGCATTACAGTAATGCATTTTTTTGTTTAAGTATTTTTCAAGTAAGTACTTAAAAAGAAATAATGCATTATTTTAATTTCTTTTATTTTAAACTAATAATACAAATACCGCTAAAACTAACTCATTTAGTTTTACTTGTAATGCTATTTGAAACTATAAATGAATTAGTTTTAGCAGTTATTGTAATGAAAATTTAAGGTAAAAGAAGTAGCATTAAAGTAATGCATTACCTTTTTGAAGTAATGGTAATGAATTAGTTTTGTATTACTTTGTACAGTGGTACAGTATAAAAATATTGCATTATTTTACAGATATTTATCTATTTTTGGATAATTAATTGTAATGCAATTTCATATTGAACAACTCTAATAGAGATCATATTAAAGCAACTGATCTGATGCTCATGTTATCAAAAATATAATTAGAATTTAAAAGATAAATGCCAAAAATTGTGCCCCAAAAATTGCGATGAATTAGAAAGAGTAATAAATTCAGATTTGAGAAAATACAACAATTGGCTCAAAGATAATAAATTAACTATAAATGCTGAAAAAACCAAATACATAGTGTACAAAATAAGAAATAAAGTCGATATAAATCCAAAACTGTTAGTAAATAATACCGAAATTGAAAGAGTTGCTACATATAAATATTTTTGTGTTGTAATTGATGAAAAGTTAAAATGGAATGATCATATCAATAAACTGGAAAAAAAAATTGTGCCTTTATTAGGTGCTATCAAAAGAAGTGGAATCATACTCAGTAGACAAATCGCTGATAGCCTATATTATTCTCATATTATTTCACATATTAGATATAATATATGTAATTGGTCTAGTTGTTCCTCTTGGCTAAAAGATAATATTGGTATAATAATAAACAAGGCTATAACAGGCTTGCATAAATTTAATTGGCTTACTACTACAAATGAAATTTTTAAGAGAACGTGTTACCTGAAGCTATGCGGAATTATTGTTTTGGAAAAAGCTAAACTAATTTACAAACTGGAAAAGGGAATCTACAAAAAAAATATTCATATTACTAAAAGGAGTTATGTACACAATTACAATACACGAAGGTTAAATAATCTCAACTATGCAATACCAAGAACAGAGTTATCACGCAACAGTTGCCTTTCATCAGCTATAAGGATATATAATAAATTACCACCGGAAATAAATATAATAAATTAAATTTAATTTAGATCTTTTCGTAAAAAAATTAAAGTACTTATTAAAAAATAATCCTGCAGAAATGGACAGATTAATTAAATAGTGAATTATCACATAATATATATATATTTTTTTTTTTTTTGTTTATGTTACGATATATAATAATTGTATATCTATATATGTATATCTTTAGATTGTAAGTATCTTACTTTTATTTTTCAATATATATTTTTCTGTGATATTTTATACCAAAACTTATATTTTGTCTATATCACGGTTAAAGAAAATTAAATTTATTTAGAGTAGTAAAATATAAAAATTGAATATGTGAATTTTTTAAATATTTTTTAATTTGTATACAATTTTGTCAATAAAAGTAATGAATATTAAAAAAAAAAAAAAAAAAAAATGCGTTAAGTGTTACTGATTTACCATTACACCAACTTAACAACAATTTAAAGTTTTATTGTAATAGAGTATAACAATATATTATTAATTTCTCGTATAACGTCATTAGGCGACTTTAATTGTTTTAAAAATGCTGGAGTGGCATTCTGTATTGTGATAAACCATAGTCACCCTTGTGACAGTCAAAGCTGACACTAAAATTTTTTGGTATTCTGTATTGCGATCACTTGAATAATTTAACAAAACGGCAGCATTTTAAAAATACAATTCGATAATGGCAGCACAAGTGATTTATTAAATGTCAAAGTGTCAAAACAATAGAAAACAAAACTAGACTTTTAAATTTTATTAGTGCAACAAGTGTAATCATAAAGTAAAATTATAAAAATAAAAAAAATTCTTAAAAAAAATAACTTAAAAGTAAATTTCATTAAATAAATTTTCAAATACTAAAAAAAAACTTAAAGTGAAATTCATTACAACTAATTTAAGAAAATGAAAAAGTAATTAATATAAATATCTATACATGTAATTGAAAACCAAAATGAAATTCAAACTTATTAAAAAAAAATATTAACACATAACCACAGCATTTTTATTCAGTTCCATTCTTTTTAAATCATTTGCAATTTTAGCGACTTCTACATTTTGAACTGAAAATCCTATCAATAAACTTATTTCTTATTCGTAAACTTAAAAACTAATAATTTTAATACACAAATTAAAATTATTACAACTTAAACAAAACCTGAAACATAAAAAACTTAACATAAATCTTAAAAAACCAAAACATCCAGAAAATCTAAAAGGCTTAAATCTTAAAATTTTTATTTATTTTTATCATGAGTGACACCAAATTAGCTGTCACCCTAAAATCACAAAAAAAAAGCGACTATCACTGTGACAATCACCATATGGAATACCAATTATAGATATGCGACAGTCGCAGCGTGATTATCACAATACAGAATTCCACCCCTGATATCATCAGCATAGACGTTGCTATTTACCAAAACTTTTGTTACGTCATTTCATTTTGTAAGCTCATCATCTACCCTAAAATCCATAGGATAGAATTTGTAAATTCACCGAATTGCATTTTGCCATAATGTAGGTCTATCAAATTACTTATAATTTTCAAAATAAATATTTTAGTTCTTTGAAAAAAAAAAAATATAAATGATAATGGAAAAGTTCAGGTTAGTCTAAGTAAATTAAAAGTCATAGGTGTAAATACATTAGTATAACCTCTTAATTATTAAAATTAGAAATAAGGAAAATTGTAAAATGAAATTAAGGCATAATAAGATAATAATAACAATAAATAAGTGATAAAAAAAAATTGTTATAATTTCACTTAATAAATAAAATTATATCATAATAATATTTTACGATTTCTTGAACAAATTTCAAAAATAGATGTTTACAAATAGACATTTTAAAAACTGTGGAAATTCCATAAACACTTTTAATATAATATGAATACAATAACAACAATATTTTTGTTCTTAATAGAATAGACAAAAAATATTTTCAAAGAAGTCTTAACTAAACTAAATCATATGATTTTAAAAAATTTTGTTTTTAAATTTTTTTATACATATTTTAAATTAGTTAAAAAAAAAAAAATAACTTTGACTTGAGATAACCCCCATTTACAATCTAAAAGAAAAAAAATTAATTATTTGTAGAATGAGAGCGAATTAGTGAATTATACAAATATTTATTATAATCTGCTAAATAAATCAAATACCTAGCTAATTTTATTTTATAGTTTCATTTTAATGTTCTAGCACCAAATTTATGTAGAGTAGGGTAAAATGACTTTTGTGAACACTTTAACCAGTTGTGAACTGTGTTAGTATACTTTATATTGTAGCTAAATAATTTTATATTATAATATAGTTAATTTAGTGATAACAAAGCTAGCTGGGCTTTAGTAGATAGAGAGCCTGAATGATCCCAGGTTAAATTGAAATTTTCCACCGTAAATGTTTTTCGACTATATGTTGGTACCCTTTGTAATTGGGATAAAATAATTTTAACCGTATCCAATCGGTCTCTAATGAAGGCATCCAGTAGTTAGTATGTCTGTTTTTATATGTCAGCAGCATATAATGATTTGATTCAAATGCCCAAGATAGCGGGTCTAAATATTAGCGATAGGATTTATTCCTGCCGTTTAATAAGAGTTAAATTAAATTAAATTTATAGAATGATTAGCGGATGAAAACATGACATTTAAAGCTTCACAAAAGTATTATTAATATTCGATGATAAAAATGGCTCAAAATGCTTCAAAATCTTAAAACGTGAGTAAAACCGAAATGCAAGAGATATTAATGTTTCTGGTATGAATTGAAATTGAAGCAGTTTCTAGGGTTGTGAAATTTTTTTCATATAACATTGATTTTGAATACCCACAGATCGTAAATATATTTACAGTTAATGTAAAAATAAATAAGAGTTTTAAATTGCAAATGTAAGATAAGTTTGTTTTGTACCCTTGTGAAACATGGAAAGCTTCAGTCAACCTCACTCAAGAATTTCAAGATCATCAATAGATCAAGACATCAATAGATGCCTACAGCTACAGCGTATCCTAAACATTTGTTGGTCACAAACAGCTGTACTCCAACAGAACACTTTGGCAAAAATATAATCAAAAACAAATAGACATTGAAAAGCGTTGGAATACTTTGAGAAAATCTGATAGCAACATCGCGAAACAATGTTTCGGATGGAATCCTCAGGATAGGTACGGGTATGTCATATGGCCAAGATAAACATGGGAGCAAGAACTCAGCAAAGAACGTGGACGTGTTGCTGCAATTGGGTTAGTCACAAGGAAACGATGGAAGGACTTTATTTGCGCCCTATGTTCCACTGATGGGTTTACAAAACATTGATGATGATGAAGATGATTTAATGTATTACCTATAAGAATAAATTTTTATTAGCCTAGAAAATTAAAAACTCTCTTAATGGAGGGGCTCATTAATGGAGGTTTTACCCTACGAATAAACCTTTTGTAAACAAAAAATATCAGAATATTAAAAATGCTTTTAATTTAATTTTTACATGTGAAGGTTCTTAAATTTTAAAGCTATAATGTTTTATTATATATATAGTGAATAACTAGTTTAATAAATATATACTCAAATTGAGCGCTTATTAAATAGCTTCAGTTCATTTAAAAAACTGTTGACTCTTTTAAAATAAATCTCATCATCAAAAATAATCCACTGATGTTCTAATCAAATTTTCATCTTTTGTGTACGTTATTATTATTAGTAACGATTTTCTTCTCGTCACTTTCTTATCTAATTGTATGCACATACATACGTTTCACCGTTTTTAATATTTAAATTAATTTGAAAAAATACAATGTCTAAATTATGGGGTGGTCGTTTTAATTCAAAAACAAATTCATCTTTGAATGAATTAAATTGTAGTTTACCAATTGATTCTAGGCTATTTGCTGAAGATATTGAGGGTAGCAAAGGATATGCAGAAATTTTAAAAGAAGTGGGATTACTTAACAAGACTGAATGTGAATCAATTATTAAAGGATTAGAATTGGTTCGAAATGAATGGATAGAAGGTGTAATAAAATTTGAGGAAACCGATGAAGATGTTCATACCGTTAATGAGAGACGTTTAATTGAACTGATTGGTAAAGTTGGAAAAAAATTACATACTGGACGAAGTAGAAATGATCAAGGTAAATTAAAACTTTAATTTTATTCATTTTGTATTTTTATTTAGTTAAAAAAATAATTTCTAATTACAGTTATTACGGATATGAGACTTTGGATGAAAAAAGCTATTTTAGAATTGAAAAATAATCTTAAATTAGCTATAATAGAACATATTAAAATTTCAAAAAAATATAATTCTACACTAATGCCTGGCTATACACATTTACAAAGAGCTCAACCCATCAAATTTTCTCATTGGATTTTAAGTCATGCATTTGCCTTACATGAAGATTGTTTACGTTTAGCTGATTATGAAAAAAAAGCTGATGTACTACCATTAGGAAGTGGAGCATTAGCTGGTAATCCATTTAATATTGATCGCAATCATTTAGCAAAAATACTTGGATTTACAAAAGTGACTCAAAATAGTATGCATGCAGTTGGGGATAGAGATTTTATAAGTTAGTAATTTTAATTTACAAAAACAAAAAAATCTATTTAAAAAATAATTTTTTTAGTTGAATTTATATTCATATTAAATATGATTGGATTACATTTATCACGTTCTGCTGAAGATCTTATAATATATGCAACTAAAGAATTTAATTTTGTACAAATATCAGATGAGTTTTCAACTGGTAGTAGTTTAATGCCACAAAAACGAAATCCAGATAGTTTGGAATTAATACGTGGTTTATCTGGAAAAATATTTGCATCTTTGACTGGTTTAATGATGACAGTTAAAGGTATTCCATCTACGTACAATAAAGATTTACAAATGGATAAAAATTATATTTTTGATGCTTTTGATTATACAAACAAATCATTAAATATTATAACCGGTGTCCTAAATACATTAAATATCAATGATGAAATTATGATGAAAGCTTTAAGTTCGGATATGTTGGCAACTGATTTAGTAATTTAAAAAAAAAATATATATTTAAATTTTCTACATTAAAAAAAAAAAAATTGTATTTTAAAGGCTTATTATTTAGTAAAAAAAGGAGTTCCATTTCGAACAGCACATCATACAGTTGGAAAAGTAGTTTCATTAGCAGAAAATCTTCAAACTGATTTAGCTGCAATAAGTTTAGCTAACTTATCCAGTATTTCAACATATTTTGCAGCTGATGTACAAAATGTTTTCAATTATAAAACTAGTGTAGAACAATATAATGTTATAGGTGGTACTAGCACTTCATCTGTTGATAAACAAATTGAATTTTTGGAAAAATTTTTAAAAAATTTCTAAATAAAATACATACTACATATATTTTGAAACAATTGTTTTTAATTTTGTCATTTTAATAATTTACAAAGTTCAGAACATAGTCTATATAGAGGTAATCCAATAACAGTAAAATAATCACCATCAACTTTTTTTACTAAACAACCACCAATACCTTGTATTCCATAACCACCAGCTTTGTCCCTAAAAACAAAAAAATGTTAAATTTAAATCATTAGAGAGAATTATTTATGAGAATATAACCACCATCAATATTTCATCATCAATTATTGAAAATAAATTTATATATTGATGTGTAAATCAACAATTTTTGATTTCAAATAGAACGCAAAAAATGATACCTAAATTATTGCATTCTATTTGAAATCAAAAATTATTGATGTGTGATATAGGAGGTAGGAAATTTCTTACAATGGTTCTCCTGTATCTACATATGCTTGAATTTGTTCTTTTGTCAGATCACCAAATGTAACTTTACATGATTCACAAAATTTGATTTCACCATTTTGATGTTTAATTACAACACCAGTATAAACAATATGAGTTTTATTAGTTAATCTGCAAATAAAAAAAAACAAATAATTAAGTTATTCAATTCATAACAATAAAAAAAAGTTATTTACTCTGATAGCATTTGTAATGCAGTTTCTGAATTACCAGGTTTACCAAACATTTTATCACCAAGAGTAACCATTGTATCAGCAGCTATAACAATATCTGGTGGATTTGTTGTTTTAGATAGTCTATTAAAAACTTCCATAGCTTTTCCATTTGCAGTTTCTATTACATAATTAGAATAGTCTGGAAAATCTTTTGGATCTAAATTTTCTTCAAATTCTGATGGACATAATTCAACATCTAAACCCTAAAAATTTAAAATTACAATTAAATAAGATTCAAATTTTTTAAAATATATCTTACAATATTTTTAACTAAATCTTGTCTTCTTGGAGATCCACTAGCTAGTATAATACGTTTTGTTTTTAAGATATTTTTAACTGATCCTAACAACATTTTTGCAGCATAAAAATTTAATTATTTACCACTATAACTATTTATATATTTGGCTTTGTGTTTTGGTATTTTTGTTACTATATTAATTAAGTCTTAATCTTATGATGTAATCCTATTCAATATTTATAACTTTAATAAAAATAATTGAATATATTATCAGATCGTTATCAGATTATATTCAATCAAATTAATTTGTAAATAAACAACAAAATAGACTTGTAATAATAGACCTTGTAATTATCTGTACCATATTTTTGCCGGTGTAAATTTAATTGTCAATTTGACATCTGCTAAAGAAAATAAGTTCAGATCATTTATTTCCATTGGTTAGAACTTCAATCACGAGATGTCAGACATGGCGTATTAATTAATAATTTACGTATCACAAAATTGAAGAAAAAAACAAACATTCATAATTACAATAGTACTGCAAAGTCCAAAATATAAATTTATTTTTAAAAATAAATAAAAATGCCGGTAGGAGAAAATGAAAACGTTTTTTTTTGTTATATTTAAAGACCTTTATTATTTTCAAAACATTCCAAAATTGCACAAACATAAATTTAAATTAAAATTAAAAAATATTTTTCAATTGAACCAATTCAAAATAACAAAAATATATTTACTTGTTTTCAAGATTCGATTTAAATTTGTAAGTTGCCATGCGATATAAGAATTAACATTTTATTTAAAAAAAAAGTTTAAATAAATAAAAATCATATTAGAAATGATTCATCTTATTTCACTTTTTCTCTTTTCCCACAAACCAAATTCGTGTTTATCGTTCTGGGGATATCAAAACTTATACTCACACGTTTATATTTTCAGGTTAAGTTAACAAGTTTTTCATACAATATGTGACGTGTGTAAGTTCTAACCTCAAAATTTGTTCAGAAAAGAACAGAGGAAAAATGTTTTAATCAACAATTTTTAATGCAAAATAGAAAGCAAACAATGGTACTTAAACAAAAAGTAAACTCAGGTTATAAAAATATCAATATATTTCATATTTTCAATTATTAAAATATTTTTAGTACTTTTTTATGATATAAAATTTCAATTTCGAAAATCGTATTCGAAAATTATTCCTTATTTTTTATTATATAAAATTTTGACGTTTCTATGTTTAAAATCTGTGTAGTTGATCAATTTTGTGGTTGGTAGATATTTCAAAAAATTTGAAAAATATTTTTTCAGTTCATTTTGGATATCCTGTAGCAAGTACTTGTTTATCGTGTGAAACGCAAAGAGCATTTTTTCTTCATTCGATTTATGTCATTGTGGTGAAAAAAAAAAGAAATAAAAAATATTTATATATTAAATAAAATTATTCAATTTTATATTAAAAAGTGAAATATTTCAGTTAAATAATATCTATATAATATAGAAAATAAATAAATTATAATTAAAAGTGTCTATTTAAAAATTAATATTAAAAATTTAATTTCATTTTTTTTTATATAAAAATAAGTGTAGGTAACCTTAAATCAGCCTACATTAGCTTCAAAATTTTCAAACATTTTCCTGGCGATTGAAATTTTTTTTATTATAATTCACATTCTTTCATTTGAATTATTTTTGTATATTCAGAATAGTTACGGTGAAAGTGTAAAAAAATTATAAAATAAAAATTAAAAAGAAATTATTTGCGAATTTAAAAAGAAAAAAAAATATTTGAGAAAAAAAAGGGCGTCCAAGATATACAGAAAAAAAAAAAAAATTTTTATTAAAAGAGAATAAAAAAGAAAATTATAAAAAGGAAAAGTTAAGTGAAAGTTTTTTTTTTTTATATTAATTGTGAAAATTTTCTAAGGTCTTTGCAGTCAGTCATCGTTTTGCATTTTAACAATCGGAAAAAAAAAATAAATTGTTAGGATTATGTTTAAACAAGTTCATTGGACTACATAAAAAAGTAAATTGAAAATATTTGATTGAAATATAATTGAAAATTTAAAGTGAATCATTAAATACACACGAAATTGAAATTTAACAAAAAAAAAAACTATAAAATTTCTTAACTGTTAATATAAAACTGAAAAAAAATTGATTTCAAAGGGACATATCACCGTCCTCAGTTAAGTTAATCTCAAATGTGTATGGCTATTGTGGTAAGTTTATTTACACTTTCAATTTAGTTTTATTATTTCATAATTCTTTGAAATTCCTATTCATTAAATTTCGATTTCATGAGTTCTACTAATTCTAGATTTTTTTTTTTTTTTTTTGTATCTAATCTAACCCAATTTTTGAAAATGTCAATTGGACATTCATAAAGGATTTTTAACATAACCTAATTTAAAATTTTCAATTATTTATTTGATATAAATAAATATAAATAATAAACTTATTTATTTTTAAATTGAAAAATAATAATTAGTTTTCAAATTTAAAAGTTAATTTATTTAAAATTATTTAATTAAAAAATTATAAAGTAATTCAACCTAAAGCAAATATGATAATGTGTATGCATGTACATACATATGTACCTATGTATGGATATAAAAAAAATATATTCGCCATTAAAGAAATTTCAGTTTTTGTTGTTGTTTTTTTTTTTTTTTTTTTTAATTTACTATCTCATTTTTCTTCACACTAACACAATTTGCGCTATATCTGTCTGTCGCACTCGTGTTTATTCTTTTCTTCATCGGAATTTTCGAAAATTCAAAAAGTTATCTTTTGTGTCAAATACAAAAACAACAACAACAAATCCAAGCATAAATAGGAAACAAATTTTATCATCATATAACAATGATGTTGTGATGTGCTATTTATTTGTAGTTACGGTGTGTAGTATTGTATATCTAGCTAAAACTAGAAAATAATAAGAAAAAAAAATGACATTTGCAAATCAGATATGTAGTGCCACCAATGTAATTATGTGAATTCTTAATATACATACATATATGCATTTAATTGTTTTTTATTATAATTTATAATATATATATATATATATATATATAATATTTTTTATAATAAATTGCAATTGTAAAGAAATATAAAGTTTTTTTATATATATATATTTGGATATATATTATATATAGAAATAAATTAACTCTGTTAGAACTCCTACGAATCAACTTAAATTAAGTAAAACTTAAAATTCTGTATTGGTTGTCGCTTTTTTTGCTTATTTATTTTTTCCTCTCCTTTTTAAGTACATATATGAAATTTTCTATTTTTGTATTTTGAATGTTCTTACATATTTAATTCATTTAATATAACTTCAAAAATTAAGTAGTAGTGTAGGAGTAGCAACAGTAAAATTAAACTAAAAACATGGATTGCGAATTATAATTTTTAATGAATATTAGAACCAATCATAACCATATTAAATTACATTCCGGTTGCAAATTATTATATGTACCTACTTAATATCTATATTATTTATAGAAATCCATTTAAATTATTGTATATGCATTTTTTCATATGCATATTTATATATATATATATCTATATTATAAACATTTATATATTTATATATATATATGTCAAAATATGCAATGAATCTGAATTTTCATGTGTACTGTACATTAAATGTAAATATATCCATACTAAAGTAGTTGTGCAGTGATGTGACGTCATTTATTGGTTTCTTTTTCTGTTAACTATTTTTAGAATTTTATTATGTATTTAAAAAAAAAACAAGAATATTATGTAGGTATATATACATTAAAATTTTCAAATAAAGTTGTTAGCCCTTGTCACATTCATGAATTAGTAATTTTTTGAATTTTGATTATTAATAGTAATAAATAAATTATTATACTTCAGTTAAGTCTTAACAAATATGATTACAAAAAATATATAAATACTTGCAAATTTGTTAAAAAAAAACATTTTTTTATGCATTTAATATTTTTATTAGAAATGTATGTTGTAAACTAGCTGATTAAACGCATAAATAATTTCAGTTAAAATTACAAAAACAAAAAACAAACAACAGTTCTTATCAAAGTACACCAAAAAAATTTATTTTTTTATGTACGTATTCCCAAAAAAGCATATGATTATATTTGCTTATGTGTGAGTCTATGTATGTATACACATTATACTTGCTTATTATACCAACTTAAATGAAAATTTAATTTCGATTCCTAGAAATTGGAAAACCCAAGCGTTTTCTTCGGTTTCTTTAATAATTTTTAGTTTGACAGGCGACAGCATAAAAATCACGTACATATCTACTTTTGTTTAGATATGTATAATAATTATGATTTTTATACAGAAGTATGTAGGTATCTGACAATTTTTCAGTTTACATGTTGCGTAGCATTAAAACAAACATTTAATGAATTTAATGACGTAATTGATTTTCTTTTATTAATACAAAAATTGATTCTATATAGACTTGGTTACTTATTCGATAATAATTTTTTTTTTTTTTAGTTTCAATAAATAATTAACTAAGTACATACATACATATATATTGTGTTATCTTCACTTTTTTTTTTGAATGAATACTTTGTGTGTATAATGCACATAAATTCATATACATATAGGTAACTACTAAATAAATTAATTTTATAAGTATAATTACTTATCTTCTACATTTTGAATTATTTTAAGTAAGTACGAAAAATGTGAGAATATACACGTGTATATAATAAAGTTTAGCTAATAGGTAGGTGGGTAATAGGGTTTGTATGTAAGTTGTATAGTATGTATTCAAATGTGACATTTCATATTTGCTCGTGCATTTATAAATAGTTCAAATAGTCAACTTTACTATTCCGAATATTAAAAAAATAGAATTGAGTAATTCAAAATTGAATATTTTGGATTTTAAATTTCTGAAAAATATTGTTTTTGTTCAAAAATATAAAAATTAATTAAATTATTCGTTTAATACACTTTTATTCTCACTATACGTACAAAATTTGAAGACTCTATTTCTTATTATTTAAAATTATTATAGAATTTTGGTTCGATCGTTCAGTGAAGATAAAATAAACCATTCGGTCCAAATGTCCATGACAGCGGGTTCTAATGTTGGTGGTAAAAAATTTTTCGTGTCGTATTTAATAAAATTTAAGTTAAATTAAAAAATAATAATAATAAAGTATTGAAATTATACAAGTATAGTTAGTTGATTTAATTTTTTTTTATACTTACAACGTTTTTAGAATACTTAACATTTAATAATATAGTTATATTAATTTTATTAATTTATTTCTATTCTATTATTTTCTATTATGTTTCTATTAATTTATTTTACTTATTCAGTAGGTCTGAAGATAAATATCTGGCCAACTTCAGGTCTTTTTCCCGTCCGGAATGTGACGACAAACATACATATAAAAGAAAAAACAAAAACAACAATTAATCTGTTTAAATAGTTAAGCAGTGTATTTGCTTGTAAATTTTTTAAAAATTTTATAATTTTCGTAACATAAATATTCGTACAATTCGAAAATATGACGTGTAACTATAGATCTTGCTGAAAATGTCATTTCTCTTATATATAATAAAATATACGTATACTTAACTACATTCGTATGTACAGCTATACAAAAAAAAACAACAATGTTGCTATAAGATCAACATTGAATGATAGGCTTACACTTTTAAACTTAGTCAATAAAATTGCAAATAAAGCCGGCGACAGTCTTGACCAATCAAAAAAAATTCTAAATAGATAATTGAACTAAAAATTGATTAATAATAAAGTATAATTAAAATTTTTCATTGAAGTGATTGATTTTTTTTTTCTTATCTAAGTCAGATATTCAATTTCCGTTAATGAATACGTATACGTAAGTATGTACACATTTAGCAAAACGATAGATAAGGTTTATTCTTTGCTTAAATAGATATGTTTAAGTATTAAATATCTAGGAAATAATAATTTTTTGCATTTTAATAAATAGTTATGTACATTTTTGGAAAGCATAAGTTAAGTTGTGGGTAAGTAATTGAATGATAAGGTATAATACCAAAAATATATATAAATTTGTATATATAATTCTAGTAAAATTAGTTACTGATGGTGTAACACAACGAATACTTATAATAATACTTATTTATTTAATATCCCTGAAATAACTTATAACTATAATTTATTTAATTATTACTTAAATTTATACATAACTAATTTATTTAATCGCCTTAAACGTCTTAGAGTTCTATCAGAGAAATAGTTAAGTAAATAAACTATCAGAATTGTGTTAAAAAATACATGCGAGTATATTCCGACCCTTATGGTGTTATAATCACTACTTTAGTTATCTGACAACTAAACAAAAGGTCTCGAATACTCCTCAGGGCATAAATGTTTAATTTTATTTGTGCCCTTGCTTTCATTAAAGTTAATAAATTTTTTATTTGTATATTTATTGCAATTGACTTATATTTCTGTCTAATGTCACAGACTAAAAAAAAACGTCTTTCCGGAAATGCCTGTCTTGCTTTTCTTTTTCATAGCTTGTCATTATTTCACCAGATATGTCATTATTCCTGTGTTAATGTTAACAGATACAATTCCTGGCAACAGATATCAATCCGGCTTGGCTTGGGCTTGAGCATGCTGTCAAGCATGGTTGATTATCGTTAACTTTAATAAAAAAATCATTGTTGACAGTAGAATTTGATAATAACCTAAATAAAATAGAACAATAGTTATGCTATTTAAGATCTGAAAATTCAAATCGGCACCGTCTATGAAATTACATCCATAGCTTTGCTGATAATAATACCTTTTATTTTTTTTTTTTTAAGAAAGCTTCTAAAGTGATCTACAGTTCAGTAAACAGAAAAAAAAATAACATATGGGATTTTCTAAACAGTCATTTCTAAAAAATCCAAGACAGGAGTATTTAGTGTAAATAGGGTAAAATTTATAATACCTTTGCTCATATTTGTTTAACGTAGAGCGACCTAATATAAACTAAATAAAGCCTAGCACATATCTTTTTGATAATGTAAATATTGAAAATTCCTAAACCTTGAGAATCCCAGGAATTAACCCATTACTGCCTATTGGGTATTTAAATACCCAAAAACCTTAGTGCACTAAAATAGATCTGAAACCTATCTGCCGATAGGTAACAGATATTGAACTAGTCTTAATTTTATTAGAGAGAAAAAAGGCGGGTCCATAATTCGTTTTCAGTGAGTTAATCAAAATTCTCAAGAATTGTCGTGGTTAGTGGGAGTCAAAAACTAAGGATTTTTTTAATCCCGAAAATTTCTATAAAAAGTGGTTTTTGAGAAATTGGAAAATGGAAAAGTCGGGAAAATTTCCAAAGATCACTTAGTCGCAAACTTTCTCAATCTGGTGAAATATTTTTTTCTTCTATTGGAGTACTTACGTCGTCTCTAGAGATGATTTACCTTTATGGGTATTTAAATACCCAACCGTCTAAAGCATGAAAAAGAGGTTATAAAAATTAGTGAAAAAACAATTTATTTTTATGAAAGTAAGGCACAATTCCCAGTGTTTTATTGAATAAATCTAAAAAAGTAAAGTAACTACATGTTTAAATAAAAATATTGTAAAATTAAATTTTAAAAACTATTTTGTAAATTATTTCGCTTTCTTAATTTTTATTTTGCTTCGTGGTACATCATTAGGATAGTCAAAAAAGCATTTGGGATGCAAAGTAGTCGAACACTTTGCAAGCAAGCAAATTGTGTTTTAATGCCGTTTAAAATTGTCTACAAACACTGCGTTTAGGTTTTTTTTCCACTATATGGTCAACACGATCCGTGCGTTTTGCCATTTGTTGGGCATGAACAAGTAAGTACACGTCTACATGGACGGCTGACTACTTGTGGTAGTGTTAATAGTGCTTCCACCACATTTACTCTGAAATTAAATATACCCATAGGAGTCACACCTTCATACCTTGCGCAGAAAACATGCAACTTCCATGCATTCACCATTGTGGCATCAAATGTATTTGTGAGCAATGGCCGATACCATTTTTTATCACGAACTTTGATTCGATAATTGTTTATAGCATTTTCAAACAGATCAACACCAACTATCTGTTTATTATACATGAGTAGTGGCTGGTCAATTGTTATCATTGCGATTTTTTCGGTCGTACCGCTTTGTACGGAACAGTGGGCCATCACTCATAGTAATTTAAACCGACATTTTACATCTTACATTTTACATCACACTACATTTGAAACTGTATAATTTTATCAATTCACTTTTGAATTTTTAAAACCTGACCACACAACGGTCAAACTTCAAACCACGAGATAATGTGAAAAAGTTAAAAAACATTTTAAATCTTACAATTTAAATACCCATTCTAAATCTCAGGCGTGGCAAAAGTTTGAGGTCTCAATTTCAGGCAACTCCTATGACCTCTATGACCATCCTTAGAAAATTTCATAGTGATTGTACAACGGGATCAATGAGCAGGCTTTAATTGGTTAATATATGTAAACAAAATAGCTTTTGTGGTAAGACCGCATTTCGGAGTTGCAAAAGATGCTGAGAAATGTTTGTTCTCTTAATATGCACAGCACAGCATACATCATTCGACTTTGCATCATAAATAAATACCCTCCAGTACTTGGACAAAGTACAAAAGCGAATCATCAGAGTTATAAAAGATGTTACACAACAGTAAGCCATGATCGAAATGTAGGACCAATCTCTCTTATAAATATGTTGGGTATAATTGCTCTGTCAAAATTAAAAATGTTATATGTAAATATCATAATTTCACTATTCCAGCTTAATGCCCGCACACAGCCATTTTTCATAAATTTAATAAAACATTAAGTACCATAATTCTATCCAAGTTAATAATAAAAAACACACATTAAGTATTTACGAGAACAATTCCATATAACTACAATAACCTTAACCTGTCATTCAATTGTAAATATCTACCTTAACTTGTCTCATTCTTAGTTAATACTTACCTTAAATGTTTTTAAAATTAACTGTAATCTTTTTCACTGACATTCTAAATTTAATTAATTTAAAAATATACTGAAATAAGTATATATAGTAGTTACATTTTCACTTACATTTATCAAATATGTTCCCTATATTTATATTACTCAAAAAAACAGTCACTATCAATTTAATTCAAATATAACTACTTATTTACATGTTATAAAAAAGAAATGAAATATATATTTACAATTGGCCTACATCGAATTTTATAATCAAATAATTGTAAATACTTAACTAAGTGTACGCAATATAATTTTAATTAGCAAACCGTCTCATTCTATTAGTTACGACTCATTTTGAAATTCAGGTTAATCATTTGAAAATTTAACCTAACAATAATAACGGCAAAAGTTAGTTACAAAAGAAGAAGAAAAAGAAATAGTTACGAAGTAAGTAAGTCAAGGTTGTGCAAATTAAAACGAAGAAAAAACAAAAAACAAAACAAAAAATTGCAAAATCTAACAGTAATCCTAAATCGTTGTAACATAGTTTTATCTTAGGGGGGAAATACTAAAAATTGAATTTCAATTTAAGTCTATACTGACTACAACAGTCTTAAATCATTTTGTTTGTTTTATTTTATTTTTTATATATATATACAATTAAGTCGATAGATCAAAAAGCAGGTGAAAAAAAAATTATTTAAGTAAATAAGTATGTATAGTTATGTATAAAAAATAAACACAACATAAAAACTATGACTTAAGAGTTAATATTAAAAAAAAAAAAAAAAACACTTTTCCTAACATTTACTTTAAATAACATCAGTGGTTTTTTTTCTTCTTCTCTTGTTCTTAATTTTTTATTATTTTCTTAACATCTTTTAGTTTAAGTAAACTTGTTTGAATTTCGTCACGTTCTCTGAAATGATTTCAAATAAATAAGAAAAAAATAATAACAATGAGTATAACTAGAATAGGTAATAATATAGTTAGAGATAGTTTAATATTTATATAAAAATGCACACCCATACACAAATATATTTCACGTCATACAATATATATATATATATATAATATACATTAATTTAAGTATGTACATAGTTTATAATATATGCAATTAGAAACGTGTCACTCAAGTGTGTGCATTTGTTCTAGAAACAAAATAAACTTAGACAACACGAATGTATGCAATACTAGACCTATACTATAATCATGTTATACCATAGGTAGAAAATAAGTGTGGTGACATGACTGCAGTCTGGTATTTTTTATTTTTCATTATTATCGTACGTATTATTACTTACATACTTATTTGTAGTTATTTATGGAATTATAAATAGGTGATATATAAAATGACGACAAAATATTTTGAGCGATTTATAAATGTATTTAAATTTTTCGATTCAATTGTGTTTTTTTCTGTTTATTTTATTATTTAATTTTATTAAGTACATTTAAACGCTTTACATAAACTTTTAAATTTTTATTTTCTTCTTTCTAATCGCTTTTTTTCACATTCGAAAATCTCAAAATATTTACTTGTAAGTATTCGAAATTTATAAGCGTAAGAATGTGTATAGGATTTTTGCATTCTAAATTTTTTTTACATTTTATTTTTTTTTACAAATGAAAGCTCTTTCTGGGAGTACAGAATTGTATAATATGGGCAAATTTGTTATCGTAAAATCATATTCGACAAATTGCAAAAAAACAAGACGTTCTATCATAGACGATACCATGAATTTGTCATTGCAAATGATGAAATTTGGTTGCCAAAATCATCACAACTGATGATGTGTTTTATATCATTTTTTTTTTTTTTTATATTATTCCTAGTCTATGGGATGAACACCCTAACTGCTTTTACACAGAGATTTGGAATACACAATCACATACAATAGCTTTTTCTCTAGAATTTTTGAGGTATAGACTAATTTAAATGTGGCAAACTATATCTATTGTAGATTAACCAAAACTATTATCATTTATTTTATCCCAATGATAATGGGTACTGGACCAGGTCGAAAATCGAACCTGGGACCTTTGGGTTGAAAGGCAGGTGCTCTACCTACTGCGCCACCCAGCGTGCAACTGATTTTGTAATCAATTATTAAATATCTTCTAATTCAGAATATATTATATATATATATATATATATAAGCTTGTATATATATAACTATATATATAAATATTCTAGCAAAAGGGAATATTTATATATATTTCTCGTATTTTTGTCTGCGAAAAATTAAAAAAAAATCGATGTTTCGGTTTATATAAGTATTGCCGGTGTCGACATGTTTTTTTTTCAGTTTTACAAAGCATTTAGGTGTTAATTATATGTATATATATCAGGAGCTTCAATATGGTATACTGATGGCTGAAAAATCGGGGAGAAAACCGGTGCCGGGGTATTTGGACCAAGGTTCAGTTTTAGCGCGGCCCTTGCCACATATCCCACTGTCTTTCAAGGTAAAACCTATGCCATCGAGGTATCAGCATTACAGTGCAGTAAAAGGGGGCACAGAGGTGCCAACATATACATAATTTCAGATAATGAAGCTGCTTTAAAAGCTCTGGCTTCACCAATTTTTAAATCAAAGCTTATCTATAGCTGTTACAAAAGCTTAATAAAGCTAGACGAACGAAACAGAGTTACTCTTATGTGGACTCCTGGACATGAAGGAATACAGGGCAATAAAAAGCAGATGTCCTTGCAAAAGCAGCTGCGAAGAATCAATTCTTGGGACCAGAGCCAAGTATTGCTCGTTCGAACGCCTACCTACAAGGAATTGTTTCCAAGTGGGAATCTACACAACATATTATGGATCAGCTGCCAAGGACTTACGCAGTCTAAATTCTTTTTTAAGCTAATGTGCCTATTATAGGTATCACTTTTTTTGTCGGATCCGAGTAATTTCAGGTGACAACACTAATTACTATTACAACTGTCACGCGCCGACTGAAAAATGCGACTCAATTGTCACTTGCAATTCATATGTGACAGGATTCCGTTTGCCTGTAATTTTGTAATTTTTTGTGTCTATATAAATTTAAATAATGGATTAGATAATGAAAAATGGAATGGAATTTAGATAATGGAAAAGAAAGGGTATGTAAATATTTACAAATTTATTGAAATAATTTATATTATATAATATATAAATAATTTATTTTAGTTTAAAAAAAACAACAACAAAAACACAATTTCAAAAAAAACATAAAAAAACACATCAAACAACTTTGTATTCTTATAAAAATATTTTTTTTAAATTCAAACGTGAAATGAGTTTTTCTGTCAAAGTACATAAAAAATACGTTCAGAAATTTGTTGCTGTCGGATGAGACTTGTAATACGAAAGTAAATTTCATTCGGGTGACTGGGAAAAATGACTGGAAAAGTGGTGTTACACCTGTAATAGGCACATAAATATTCGTGGATTGAACCAGATAATCAGGGAGACTAGACTCAATATCAGAATGCTGACATGGTTTATCCACAGGCCATGGCCCATTCAACAAACATTTCTTCAAGATTGGTAGATCGAGACAAGGCAATAATAGCTTTCATCAAGGACATAGACCTGCAATTCTGAAATGGACGCGGAAATACAATAGATTTTAAGAACTACTTAGAACTCCTAAATTTAAAAAAAAAAAAAAAATATATATACATTAATTCGATAACGATTATGATTTGATCGAACGAAATGTCAAAATTTAAAATTGGCCAATATATATTTCGACATCGTTCAGAAATATTCGATGAAATCGATCAAATTTAGCCATGCAACATTTTACTGTGAAAGGGACATCCAAAGAGAGCATTTGTACAAATTATTTTAATTTTGAATTGAACGGATAAAATAAAAAAAGTGATGCTTGCACGCTTGGTGTTTTATTTTGTCTTTGTGATAGTTTTTTGGAACACTTAAAAATAAATTTAAAAGTTGAAATGTAAATTTTTTACTTTATTCTTGATATTTATTTTGTTATAGATATTTTAAACAAATTACTTGATTATGATCACATATCTAAAAATAAAAACTATTATAATTATGTAAACTAATTACAATCATACATATATATATATATATAAAATTACCAATATTGCATTAATGCTAAAAAAAATCCTTTGCTCTTAATAAATTTCAAATATAACACAAAATTGAAGTTTCATAGACTGAACTGGATTCAAACTTGAGATGTCAATAATGATAACGTATAATAAAATAATGATAACGTCACTAGATCATGTCAGTCGCAATATAAAACAAAATTATATTTTAATTAAGATGCCTACTTAATTTCCAATTATCTTTGAAAATTTATGCTTCATTTCCCTAACTATTCCTCTAATTATGAACATTATTTTATAGACCTAAACGAACTGCAACATTTAAAAAAAATCTTTAAAATTCTACTTATAACTGTAAATTATATTTTTATTTATTTTATTTATTTATTCGTTCTATTCTCAAAAAGAGCGTTAGCTCATACAGAGTGATTATTAGTACTTAAATTTTAAATTAAATGTTAAATATATATAACGTAAATGTACCAATTTACGCCCCCTTAAGGAAAAATTAATTTAAGTTGACAAAATAAGCAAAATATAAACTTTTTTTAATTTTTTTTCTTCAAATTACAATAATTAGTATTTTTTAATTAAAAAAAAAAAATATTTCCATCTAATTATAATTTAATTTTTTCTAAATAAATAATAAAACATTATAACTGCCAAAAAAAGTGATTGTACGTATTCCCGCTCGACATTTCAATCTGAACTAATTCCGCCCTTATATGAACTCAATTCCGTTTTTTGAACCTATTTGCGATTCACAGTACATATTTACGATTTTATTTAAAAAAGCTATTTAAAATAATTATTAAGAGTAAAATTAATAATTAATTTTTTAAATAATTTATAATATTAAATTATAATATTATAATAAAAAATTAATATTACTATAAGTAATTTGGAAACAAAAAAATAAATAGTTATAAGTAATGTAAGTAAAATTATTTGTTACACATAAAAATATACATTTATTTCAATATGAAAATTAAAAAAAATTAAACAATGCAACGATTCAGTATTTCAAACAAAAAAAAATAATTCAATATAACATTAACTTAAGTATATATGCACAGTTAAAATAAATAAATAATAAATACAAAATATTACATATACATATACAAAGTAAAAATCACATTTACTACTTCTTAGTTTTGGTATTTTTACATTTGTATGATTTGAGATACATTATATTGTCCTCTGCTGTTATTTTACAACTGTAGGCTCAATTTTGCAGACTATGTCACTGTCTGAATATATTAGAATATCTTCTTTTACAGGCCATCTCCAAAATGTGCTTGACATGGTCATGGTTTTCACCCCTCTATTAAACTTATTGTGAAATGTATACAAAGAAATTATTTTGGTAATTTATAATGGACGCCTTAATAAAATTTTGGTGGCAAGGCAAGATAATTCCAAAGATTTTTTAAATTATATAAAATATATATAATATAAGAAAAACATAGTTTTGGAAAAACTTATTCTTTAGGGTTAGCGTTAGAGTAAAATTTATCTAATTGTTATAAATAGTCGAATATTTTCCTTTTAATTTTGCTAGATGTGCTTATTATACACATATGCGTATTTCGTCTACTTAATTAAAATTTAGTTTTTTCTTAAATATAAGACTTGGTATGAATTTAGTGAAAATAGCTTACACCTGCATATTTAGTTCGGAATTAGGACATATTGCCAGTATTACAGACCCGCTTTTTCATACAATTTTTTATAAAAACTCAAAATTTAGTTTTAACAAAAAACACATATGCGAAATTAAATTTATAGGTCGTAATTAGGTCCAGCTTAGTTTGTTCAATTTTAATTTAAAATCGTTCAGTTGCATCCTTATATAATCAAAAATAGATGAATAACTTAATTAATTACTTCGATATATATCAATTTCATAATTACGCTCAGTCGATCGTAAATACGTACAACATAAATTTACGTGTCCCTAATTCCCGCTCAAAACTAATTAGCAATTTTAAATATTTTTTATTTACAAATTGAAGAAAGTATGTATTAGAATCTATTTAATAATATATCTTTTACAATTATTTGAATAAAATAAATAAGTGAACATCATAGTTTAATTATTATGGTCTTAACAAAATAAAAAAAATTTTAAACGTTTGAACCAATATTTTCACTAAAATGTTTAACTAGTTTAGTTTTCTGTCAATAACTTATTTAGTACAAATGTACATTATTTTGCGTTACAACGAGGAAATAATATTCTTTTTTATTGCAAAAATAAATTTGAAATGTAAAGCGTGGGATTTACAAAAAAAGGGCTTCGGCGACATAATGTGCTAGGGCGGTGATAGGTACATTTACGTTACATCATAGTAATCAACAAGTAGAAAGTATAAAAAGTAATATGAAATTACAAAAAAATAGAAAATATAGTAAGAAAATATATAGAATATTTACAAAAAGAAAAATGTAACAATTATTGATAAAAAAATTTATCATGTATATAAATATCATTAGTTTACATTTAATTCAGTAGTAAAGATGGTTAATTAAATTTTTTTATGTATTTTTTAAAACTTACCAACTCCTACTGTTTTCCATAAAATATTTTGTCCATTTCAATCCACTAAATTACACTGTGCAAAAAAATATAACTGAGTAACCCTGTATATGTTCTCTTAATTTAATACGTATAACAACATCTCTAAATTTAATACATTTATATTAGTAGCGAGAGCTAAGTCTATATAAATTTATAAAATTATAAAAATTGCATGTGCAAAATATAGAAAAATTTAAAATACTTTAATGTAAAATAATTTTAGGAAATAAAAACAAAAAAAAAAAATTATTTTTATTTTTATCCTGTGTGACATTTAACTTTTTTTTAATTTCTCCATAAACGATTTTATTAATTCTTTTTTATTTTGTATTTAACTTTTGGTGCTTTGTACAATCATATACGGTTCAATGATTCAAAATTACCATATTGAACTGATGAGTAATCTGAAAAATTGTTTAATAAAACCTATTTTTGCCGCACTCTGTATTTAATACAATTTTTTTTTCTTACTATAATTTCTCATTTGTCTTGCAAACAAATTTTTCTCTTATAATAAATGGATTTAACTAGTATTAAATGTCACGGGGCCAAACAGGAATTAATAAAATAAGTAAAATTGTTTTTTATAAAAAAAAAAACAAAAACAAAATAAGTATATTTTTATTAAAAAATCATGTTTTGTACCTCGTGTTTATACAAATTTTATTTATTCTAAAACAACAAAACAAAAATTTAATTTTATGATATTTTTTAACTAAACAACTACTAACTATATATATATATATAAAATTTGATTAAAACGAAATTGTGGTATGTAACTAGATTACAATCATAATAAATCGTTTTTTTTTTTATTTATTTAACTAAAAGAAAGTTTATTAGATTTCAATTTATTGATTGATTTTAATTAAAGATTTTTCAATATTATAATAATTGACTCAATTTTAAATTTCAATTATAGATTTCTACAAATTAGTTTTTAAATGAATTTTTTTTTAATACATAATCTAATACATAGTAACTAGGTATGGTATGATGTATGAATGGATACATACTTCAGCTATACTGTAATAGGAAATGTCATTTGCAAATTATTTGGTTTTACATTGTAATCAAAAAAGTCGACTACTAAAATTGGTACAATTAAGCATCCAAATATGTACATATTCATATTTTATTTATTTATTTAATAATTTGGTTGTCATAACCATTTTGTACAATTATCTTAGATACATAAATTTCACAATTTGATCCTAAGTACTTAATTAAAATTATTTTTTACATACTTATTCTACAATCTATTTTTTTAAATGTATTTTAATACATTTTAGGTAATTCATTAAATATTTTATCCATTATACAATAACATACATATTTTTCATTCTTTCGTCTTTAAACAAAAGTTAAATATTAATAAATTAAATATATTTCTTAAATTATAAGTAATAAAGGTTTATTATTACATTTAACTATAAGTAGTCTACGCATAAATATTTTGGAAATATGATATTTTTCATTTTATGCACTAATTTTTATCAGAAATTTCATTAAGTATAGTTAATTTTTTGATTAACAGTTAGCAGTTTTAATGCACTTAACCTAAAATTAATTGGTATATAGCAGCTGTGGCCAGATTTTTCTTGATTAAGATCGACCCAATCTGAAAATCCAAGAATGCAAGAATTATGTATTTATAATTTATTCAGTTCATAATCATAAATAGTAAATAATTATTTTTAATATGAATTTAATTGTTTTTGTCCTTATATGTTGACGCATGACATTGCATGTTATCAGCAAGCTGGTCAAATGATGGTACATAGCTAATCATTGCTAAGTGTAGACACATTTTTAAATGTTCATCTGTAAGTGTGCTGCGATATTTCAATTTTATTATTTTCATAAGAGAAAATACCGATTCACATAGATAGGTGGAACCAAAGTACGCGGTCAATTGCAAAGCAATACCTCTTAAACATGGATATTTTTATTTACATGTAGCAACGACCAATAACCTTTTTCAGAAGCTCTTGCTTTTATAAAAATATCAGAATTAAGCGCTATAATTTTATTTTCTATTTTTGAAGAATCAATATTATTAGTGTAGTCTTGTATGATAGTATGATACATAAACATTAGGTACCGAACTATTCTTATTTTATATTTTGATGATAAGACATCTTCTAAATGGGTACCCAAGTACAGTTAGAATTTATATTTTTTGTCATGACCCTACTGACGATGATGTACGTTTCAGGTTTAGAAAAATTTTATTTCATAACAAAATTATCATTAGGTATCGAACTATTAAAACTATTAACAATACCCACATCTTAGTGGTGGTAAACAGAAAAACGGTAAAAATCAAAAAATCAAAAAAAAAAATTTTTTTTAATTTTTATCAAGTACGCCGATCGACTGAAAAAAATCGAAAGATCGACCATTTGGGCAACCCTGGTATATAGTTATGTATCGATTTACTTTAAGAACTAATTTTATAGCTTAATTTTATAATATTTGAAAATGCACGGCTACGCAGACAGTGGTCGGGCGTTTTTTTTTTAAATAATTGAAACATGGCTATAGCTTTCCAAACAAGTGGAAATTCAGAACAGCGATAAGCGGGCGATTTTTTAAAATGAAAATTTTGGAGCGGCAAAAAAAATGTAAAATAAAAATAAAGAAAAATTATTAATTTGTTAATTCAAATCAACGTGTTTATCAGTTTGAATTCATGTTGGATTGCAATAAATGATCATAATATAAATATCACATGTTGATTTAAGTAATATTAATGTTTCAAAACTACAGTGATGTTCCAATATAACGAACGATATAATGTCATTGTCATACGTTATATCGAGTTCGTTCGTTTTATTGAGTAAACTACATGTATTATACTAATATCAATTTAAATCTGTGTATTTATTCTTAGTTCAAATAACAAAATATGAACGCTTATTTATTTTTGAAAATATCAACAATTTTTGATTATTTTGTTTTGTTTTCATTCTGGTAGAAGCTTCCAATAAAGACCTGTACATATCAACAATGGCTTACTTTAACTTTTGTTTAACTGATTCTACCTGTGTAACCAAACTACCTGTGATAATATTTTTTTTCCACGCTGTTTCAGCAGTCGAAACGTTTCTTAAATTTGTTCAACTAACCTTGACTGATAAAAAATAGTTGAATGTGTTCCAAGCTTAGTAAGAAAATATTTTGTCTTGACTTTTAAAGTTTCCATTCTTATTGGTATATTTTTATCTTTTTGTTTAGAAGATTTTCTATTCTATGAAACTCGCATCTTAACACTTTCACTACCGAATTATAATGTAATAAAAATATTTGTTACCTTCATTATTTTCTTAAACAATATGGAACACAAATAAATAATATTCTAGGTGCTTCGATCATACCTTTGTCCTTTGTAATGTACATTGGTAGTAAAGAGGTTAATGTTCTACGTGCATCTGTACCACTGTTTGTAAGTTTAAAATTACGAAGCAGTTGTTTTTTTTAATTCTATGTATTGTCGATTTACTTTAATTATACTTAATAGTTAGTTGTTCTAATAAATAAAAAACAAAAATATCAAAACATGAATAAACAAGTGATTGAAAAAGAACAGAGTAACTAATATTCGTTATAATGGATACAAAGTTTTTGAAAGTTCGTTACTTATATAGTGTACTTAATTAAAAAAAACTTAAGCGTTCGTTATATGGAGTTGTTGTTATATAGAGTATTCGTTATATTGGAACATCACTGTATTATGTTTATTACTTTATGTAACTATAGTATAATATACCTTATACAAATTTTATATAATAATATTTTTGCTTGTTATCAGTGCCCTTTATAACTCATTGGCAATATGTTTGCCATCAATAACTATGTTGAATACTGAACATTAGAGTCACACATATTATAATACATAACCAAGTATATAAAAATAATATTATAAGTAATGTAAAATAAATAATATGAAAATAATATTTTGTAGTATTTTGTTTACTTGGTCGCTATGATAAAAATCCTAAATGTTACCTCAAAGTTATTTGCTAGTCTCTCTTCAACATTAATGTTCCTGCCATTTTCTCTTAAGGTTAATCTATTGAAAAAGACAAAAGTATTTATTGGCATTCGAAAATATTAAAAAAATTTGTTTCGATTTTCTCTAATTTCTCTATAGAGATGATGGAACTCCCCAAAAGCGAGATCTATCCCTTTTAATAGGGATAATAGTTAAAATTAAACATTAAATTATATCGCAAATATGAATTATTTTCATAAAATAGAAATTTACCAACAATCAAGATGATATTGAAATGTTTTGCAACTGGAGAATTATTAAATTGTATTCGTATTCAAAATAAAATAAAAATGTATATATGTACTTAATGTCACATACAATAATCGTTATTTTAAATTTAGCTGCAAAACGAACTGTACAACAATGCAGCCCTAATTGCTACATCGTTGCTATTTATTAGGGATTCCAATACTGGTATTACCGATACCGAAATACCGGTATTACAGGCTTCAATCGAATACCGAAATACCGAAATACCGTATGCAACAATACCGGTATTAGTTTTTTTTAACATTTAAAATGCATCATATATATATGTACGTTTTTAATAAATTTTTAAACGCCATTCGTTGTTTTAGATTTTTGAACGTCGTTTACGTTTGTTGTTTTGAATTTTTATAATCCATCTTAGTAAGCGTGATATGATAATAAATGAAATGTAGTCATGGTAGCAAGATGATTTATCTATTTTTTTTTTTTTGTTTTATGAATATCCAAAATTCTTGTCTCGTCAATCTGTATACGTACATTCTGATGTGAGAGAGTGCAATTTAATTATATACATAATAGTATAGAATAGATTATACTGCAGTAAATAATATCAAGTGTATTAATTTTAGTTTTATCGTTATATAAACAAAAACCGTACGAAAGGTAAATACTTTTAATTTCTGTTTAATTGAAAATTAAATAAAAAATTTTAAGCCATGGACATGGACAGTCATATTTTTGAAAAAAATTGCCCAGGAAGCCAAGACCAAACTTCAGTCTGGTACTATTTTCTTCGAGAACGAAGTGGAAAACTAGGTAGGTGCAATAAATGCATGAAAATAATTAAAGTCTGTGGTGGAAGTACAAGTGGGATGCACACACATTTGAAAACTATCGATGATGTAGAACTGGTTAATATTGAACAAGAAATTCCTGTTCAGGACAAATCTCTTACAATTAAGCAAAAATTGCAGAAAATTATGATGGAAAAACCCCAACAAAATAAGCGCGATAATGAAATAAATTTAAAAAAAAACAGGTAAGGATCTCACCAAAGTTATACGAAGGGAAATAACATATTTCGAATCAGAAAATATGAAAGGAAAATATTTGCAAAATGTTTATAATTTCCTTATGACAGTTCGTCCTACAAGTGTAGAATCTGAGCGTGCGTTTTCTGCAGCAGGATTAATCTGC
Organism: Argyra leucocephala; assembly: GCA_963942445.1. Lineage (NCBI taxonomy): Eukaryota > Metazoa > Arthropoda > Insecta > Diptera > Dolichopodidae > Argyra > Argyra leucocephala. The sequence goes on from OZ012680.1 coordinate 129,909,194, forward strand.
ACGAAAATAAGATCACGTCTTTCAGATGAAAGCATCGACAATTTATATTTTCTGCGAGCATATTTTAATTCACAAAAAGAAGGAATTAAAAAAAAATAAGGTACTTTACCCATACTTTACCCACTGTATTAATTACTGTATATGTTTAATTGTTTTGTTTTAATTTTATTATCGAACTGTTTCTTCTTTTTCTTTTTTAATAACCATAATAATGATGAATTGTCGTTTCTTTTTTTTATTAACTATATTAAATAAACAATGAATTGTATTGTGTAATATATTGGAAAAAATTGTTTTATTCTTGGTGATTTTTATTTAGATATTTTTATTCCATAAATAATACCGAAAATACCGGTAATACCGGTATCGAGATTTCCTCAATACCGAAAGGCTTTCGGTATTGGAATCGCTACTATTTATAACTATTTTGCTTTACTTATATATTTATATGTCATTGCTATATATGTATATATATATATATATATATATATATATATAGATATATATAGCAAAATAGCTATAAATAGCAACGATGTAGCAATTAGGTATATATATATATATATTTATACATCGCTATATTCTACTGAACGTACTCAATAATTTAGAATTTAGATGGACGATGAATCTCGATTACATTTGCAAAAAAAAATATAAGCTTTTGAACCGATTTAATTTTTCTATCTGTAAAATTATCCGATTACTCTAGAAATTAGACATCTAGATTGATTTTTCTGATGCAAAGAAGGTGTAAAGAACACTTCTAGATGGATAGTTGCAAAGAAGATGTAAAACTTAATACAAAACTTTATACAAATTTTGGAGTACAATACATATGTATATATATGTAATGTTTATATATATACATATATATTGGATTATATACACCGGGTGTTCCAAAGCATGCATATCAGCTTTTTGAGACATAACAAAAAACATATACGATCCGTATTAAACCATAATATTAATAATTACTATTCAAATTTTATTTGTATTCGTTGCATTTGAATACTCTCTTTTGCTCTATTATAACCCCATGTTTTTTATTATTGTTATATATTCAATGAATTAATATTTTCTTAAAGACTTAACTAAATTTTTTTTTGGTAGAGTTACGAATTTTCTAAACGTCTAAAATTTTTTCAGATAATTTGCATTTATCTTTGCTTAGGCATAACATTTTCAATATTGTTCAAACTAATGTTATTGACATATAAGGTTTTTACGTCTTTACACGTGGGTCTTTGCAGATATATAAATATTATTTAAGTATATATCATATACGTTATATTATATAATACTATTTATATTATCTAACAATTTTTTTTTTTTTTTTGTTTTTGGAATAAAATCAAATTATTTGTGAGAAAATTCTATTTTTTAATTTTTTTTGTTTTTTTTTTTTTTAAATAAAAGTTTTGTAACACATTTTTGAGTGACATTTTCATATTAAAAAAAAAAAAAAATTTATTTGGAAATAATTTTGGAATTTTAATGTAATTGAATAACCTTTAAAAATTGGTTTATGTACATCTGTTTTTATTTTACCTAATTTAAATTCTGAAAATTGAAAAGTAAAACACTTATGTGGCACGTTTTAGTAATACACATGGAAGCACCACGAAATTGTAAAAAAAAAAATTCAAATGAAAATATCCTAAATTACAAAATTGAAAAACTTCAAAAAGTAAAGTCACTAGTTACTGGGTGTGCCAGAGCATGCCTATCAGCTTTTTGAGAGGTAAAGGAGCCGTTATTTTAAAATAAAAAAATTATTATTATTTTTCAAACAAAAAAACTAACCTCTTCACATTTGAAAATCTTGGTTTCGGTCGATTTTGGTGAATTTTCGATTTAAAAAACCTATTCCCTTTCTTTTCCGGAAATTGAAAATATCACCAATTTCTAATATTAAAATAGCGACTCCTTCCTTCTTAAAACTTAATATGCATGCTCTGGAACACCCGGTATACTTACTATACACTATATAAGCCACTATATAAGTACGGTACAGGGTTCGTAATAACCCAACTCATATCTAAATTTAATATTAGATTGAGGAGAGTAGTGAAGTAGTACAGAATTTTAATGAAATTTATAAAAAAAATAAATGATCTTAATTTTTTAAAATTATTAAGTACAGTTTTGCAATATTTTTTAAAATTAGATATATTGGTTAATTGGACGAAATTCAACGGTCTCGACCTATAACAAAATGTTGATGTATATGTGTATTCAAATATTGCAGCCACTCTGGTTACGGTATTTAAATATAGATACGTGTTAAGCAAACCCATAATCTAAAATAATAAAATAATGTACAGTGCAATATACTTTGATATCGTAAATGTCTCAACAACAAAGTTGAATACAACGTCTCAGAAAGCTCTCACTACACAATGTTGCCAATTTATTTTACGGTGAAAATTGACAACTTAGTTTTTTTTTTCAATGTATCAGTTTGAAGTTTTATTTTTAGACATTTACGATGTCAACGATACTCAAGGCTCTATTATATGTACGTAATCCCGATATTCATGGAGATCTAAACATTCCATTTATAAAATACGAAATAATGGTAGTCGAACGATTCATACGAAGGCGCATAAAGTTCGTATGATTCAACATGTCTGAAGCTTCTAAATTAATTGATATTCAAAAGTTTGTTAAGCGACGTTATTGTCGCTTACAAGACCAAGACCAATTGAATTATAAACTTTTATCTATCAAAACCTTATAAATTTTTATAAATCTAAATGTATTTTAATTTCTTTGAATCAAAAATAAATTAATGGTTAATTTCGGTGACATCCTAAATATGCCTTTAAAAAAACTTCAACCTAATATTAATATAAAAAAAACTAAGTTGGCAACATTGTTGTAACCAGAGGCTTCTGAGATATTCCTTGACATCGTAAATGTCGTAACACAAAATTGAATAAAACATCCGCATGATCTTAAATGTCTACAAAAGTTCACAAAAGCTTGATACAATGTCTACATGATCACAATTGTTGTTGATGATGTCTCCGCGACCGATTTGACAGGTATTTGAGTTTACAAAATTTTTTTTTAAACCCAATGTTGTACAGTGTTAATAAAAACTGTCTGTTCATTTTGCTTTATCACAAATGAATTAAAATACAATGTCTCGGAAAGCTCTAATGAGAGTAATTTGTATTTAATGTCTCAGAAAGCTCTAATGAGTGTAATGAGTGTAATGACACAATATTGCCAACTTATTTTACGGATAAAATTGACAAATTAAGTTTTTTTTTACATTGTTTCAGGTTGAAATTTTTTTTTCAAGACATTTACGATGTCACCGATTGTGTTACCGGTTGCGGAGACATCGTCAACAACAATTGTGATCATGGATTCAATTGTTTCAAGCTTTTGTGAGCTTTCGTAGACATTTAAGATCATTTGGACGTTGTATTCAACTTTGTATTGAGACATTTTCGATGTCAAGGTCTGTAACTTTATAGTTTTAATGTTACAATAGTGATAGGAGATTTTAATGGGATAAATTGCCAAGTCCTTCAAATTAGCAGTCCGTCAAGTATATTTTGTTAATTTACTTACAGTTATCTTAAAAATTATTTTTCAAAACACAAATTTTCCATTAAATTTTTATTGACATAAGATTTGGTCACCTCTGCTATAGAAAATTGAAATAGAAATATTTTATCGATAAAGCCAACTACATACATATATATATATATACATACATATATGTATGTGTTTAATTTAAATACACATGTACTTGTGTAATAAAAGAATATTAAATTTTAAGAGCTGGAAATGCGACAAAATTTAAAATAAAAATTTGCCAGAAACAATATCAACAACAAAAATAATAATAATTTTTGGCTTTTGCGATTACCTACACGTTCTTATATATATATATATATATATATATATATATATATTATACCTTTATGCTTGATTATCCTTAAAATCTATTCGTAAACCGATTTAAAAAAAAAAAAATTATTTTATGCTTTAAGACGGAATAAAACAATTTATTATCAAGACAATTTTTTGGATTTCTGTATTCTTTTTCAAAATATTGGCGACTGTTTCACAGTGGAAACAAATAGTTATAAAAAAAAAATATGTATTTTTTTCTTTTTTTCCATTTTCTATTTATAGAGTGGCACGTGGCTTTTATTTGGAAAATTTCCAAAACAGAGAAAAGGAAAAACAAACAAACAAAAAAAAAATTCACTTATGTTTAAGTACATTTCCGTTTTTTCATTTTTTGTTTTTTTGTAAGCGCTTTTAATGATTTTATTGATTGAGAAATGGTTACATGAACAGCTATACCCATAATCAAGGATTATTTGCTATTATTTTTTATTTTTTTATGAATTTTGATTTGATAATGAAAATTCAAATATTTATTCAACAATTAAAAAAGATATTAAAAACCGTTATTCTTAATACCCAAATAGTAAATATATATATATATATATATATATATAAATTGTATGTATATTTATATATAAAAAAAATTAGTTAAAAAAAAACGAGAGAAATGGCTACTTTAGAGTATGGTTTCCCTGTTCATAAAAAAATAATCACCATTTTTGGGGGGAATTTGAACTTCATTATGACCTCTGTTAATTTCCACGGTCATTTCCATGCCGTAATATACTTTTCTGATTTTTAAATTATAGAAATACAATTAAATCAAAACACAGTTCAGTGTTCTGGCACATGTGTTAAAATTAAAGCTTTTTTTTTATTATCGTGTTCTTATAAGTGGCCTTAACAATGATTCTATGTTGCTGTTGTATATACTTACTTAATTATGTAAATTACGTATTTAGCATATTTTTATATAATTAAAATTTTAAATTATCTACTTTGATTGGCTTAAGCATAGCAAAGAAAGTAATTTTGATATATATAGGGCCTTATTGCGTAAGAATTTTGGCTTTTTTTTAGTTTCATCTTAATTGTCTGAAAGACTTTTTTAATCTATCAAACCAAGCCATGATATTGCGTAAGCAACTAGAATTGATATATTTCAAACACGTGGAATTGTAACGTTTGATATCTAAATAAGCATATTTCACATTTAATGAAACATTCTTAGAATATTATTATATATATATTTTTTTTTACTTAAAATTGAATTTTATTAAATTGAGCTTGGTTTGTTGGTGCAAATCAATATTACATAATTTAATAAAATGAATCATTGTTTATAATTTTGTAAATTTCGATTAAAGCTTACCTCTACCTCTAGTTTATTCAGTTCAACTTTCTATACTTAATTATAGTTTAGTTACATATTCCTTAATATGTTTCGACAATAGTTAATTCGTTTTTTAATTAAATAATTTGATTAAATAATTAATATTAATATTACGTATATAATATAATACAGGGTGTATAAATGTAATAATAATGATAGTTTTAATAATAATAATAATTTATAACAAAAACAAATATAATAAATGCGGAAAATTAAATCTGTTTTTCCGCAGTATGTAATTAAGAATATTGTTAATGGTAGTTATGTCAGCAGGGAGCAAATTTTTAATATTTAATCTAATAACTCATTAACAGTTGAGAATAGCAATACAAATTTTTATTTGCTTCTCGAATACTATACTGATTTTATTATTTGGTGTTTTATGTACAGGGTGTATCGGTATATAGCTATTGTATATATATATATATATGTATATCTATTATATATATATATATATATATATATATATGTATATCTATTATATATATAGATATATATATCTATTGTATCACTATATACATATCTACTGTTATATTATATATATATATATATATTATATATATATATTGTATACACTATACAGTATTCACCTTCATTATTAAGTAAAATGTATGTATTGAACATCGATTCGAATTCGACAGTATGATAAATAAATAAGGACTATTTTTTAGTTAAAAAAAATTAAGGCTTTTTTTATAGAAAAGAGATAGCAAACAAAAATTTGAATTGAAATTTCAATTTTTCATTTTTTTAAATCGTATGAGAATCATCCTTAATTTTGATAAAATCATACCATACGATAGCCATTTTTTATAAAAAAAAACGAATATTTTTTTCGCTGTACTTTCTTAATTAAAAAAAAAAATTATAATTTTTAGTAAACAGTTGCCCAAATTTTTTTTTTTTTTTTTTTTAAAAATGTAAAAAATATTCTTTCTGTAAATAATTTTGTAGTAAAAAATATTCCAAGCCAATTTTTTCTATTTCTACAACCAGTAAAGACTATCCTACATCAAAATAAAGGTTTATGGTTGATTATTGTATATTAAAAATGTTGAAAAATTAAAAAACACCACGATGATAGATTATTCGCAAAAATACCGTTATTCAAAAATATAATAAAAAATTGAAAAAATCTAATTTTAAAGTCCTACAATTTGTGAACGTACGTAAATAAAATCTATTTATACTTTCATTTAAAGTATAATGGTACTGACAGACATGTAATATCGATATTGTAATATTGCTGATATCGTGATATTCCTATTATGTGCTATTCAACTAATATCATGATATTAAAGCAATATAAACGTAATATTGATATTACCAAACAAATTGATTTGACACATTTTCAAAATTAAACAAAATTTTTCATTGTCAAGTCAAAATGCAAAATGAATAAAAATAAAAAAATTAAGGCAAATTTGAAATTTAATTTAAGGAAAAGACAAATTTTTAATAAACAAATTCTACCAAAAAAATTATTAATAATAATTTAAGCAAATTATAAATAAAATAAATAAAATAAGCAAATTTGAAATTTAATTTAAGGAAAAGACAAATTTTTAATAAAATTTAAAAAAAATTATCATTTAAAAAAAAAAAGGTTTTATCCTCCACTTTCCATGTCATAATGAATACTATGTTAATACTACGTTTATCTCTGTCAAGTAATATCTCGAATATCTCGAAATATTGATATTATATAGTATTGATATTACATGTCCTTCGAAGGCATAAGTCTATTCTACGAAAATGTGGTTAACTTAACTCCTGTTGAAACGAAGTTGTGCTAAATTGTGTTTAGTTGTGAGAAAATCAAATGTAAAAGACTATACAGTTAGCTAGGGTATAAGACTATACATATGCTAGGGTCATAACAAAAAAAAAAAAAATGTTTGAGACTCATTATCTTGAATACCGTTCGAAATCGAACCTAAGTATATTCAGTTATTCCATTGAAAATTTTTACTTATTAAGGAAAGTCAACAGTTGTACAATAACACATAGTTAGCAGTGCTCTGATATTGAATTGCATATTATAATATTATAGTTATAATACACCCTGTATATTATAATATTATAGTTATTATATTAATTATCTTTAATTTCACTAATACATTACAAAAAAAAATAAATTGCAAAAATTGTGAAATTGTAGACAATTTTTTTTTTTTGTTTTTATTTTGTTTTACATATTTATTTTAATGTCGGAAAACAATTGTTGGGAAATTTTTTCAAGGTTAAGTTCAATTTGAAAAAAAAAAAATAATAATGCTACTTTTTTGATTATACGGTTGATAAACTTGTTATTTAATTCCATGAATCAGACATGATTTAAAAAAAAAAATGTATAGTTATTAAAATAGTTAATAATAAATAATAAATAATAAACAACTCATTACATAAAGGATGAATTTTTCAATTAATACAGTAAAACAAAAAAAAACAAAAATTAATTAAATAAATTAAAATAATTTTTTTATATCAGAAAAGTATTAGAGAAAATAAGTATGTTAATAACAAAAGCAATAAATATATAATTTTTCTTCCATTTAATAGTTATAGCGAGCGCACTTATAATAAAAAAAAGGGTGTGAAAAATTGGAATTAATTTTGTTGAAGGTTTTTCATTTATTTTTTATAAGTACGTAGAATATTTTTTTTTTGTTTTTATTTTTAATTTTTATTTTTTTTATTTAATTTTTTTTATTTGTTTTTTTTTTTTGTTTGAATATCAAATTGAGTTGAAAAAAACTGAATATTTTATTTTAAGCTTTAAATGCTAACTCAAGTATCGGCCAAAGGTTGTCAAAGTAGAATTGTGTAAACTCAAATTTGTATAAGATTATTGTAACCTTCATGATAATTGTAAGTTGACAAGTAATTTGATGTCGCGAAAGATGAACCTAGCTACCACAAAATTCATTTTTTTTTTTTTTAACACTATTGACAGTAACTTACGGTACTACACTTTTACACTAAATATAATATTTCGATTATATACTTAACAAATTACTGGCTTATCTACTCATTAAATGTGGAACACTACTGCTATTGTCAGAAACTAAACCTTGTAAATAGAATAGTTTCATTTTTATTTAATTTGTTACCAGATTATATATATACATATATGTACTTCTCAATTATTTTTTAATTCAATTATTTTAAACTTAACTAAGGTAAGTGGCTATAATACTGACAGTGGATGTAATACTGACATATGAAGCGATATTTTCATTTATTAAGAAAATTATTCATATAAAAAAACCGTTTATTTTTTTTAAATTAAATTCAAATATTCAAGATTCATATTTTGTTTAAATCAGCCCGATAGTGTACAAAATAGAAGAAATATCACTTATAATTCAAAAGTGGTCGTGACAATACGTGTTGTTACAAAGATTCGTTAAAATTTATGCTTAAATTTTAAAATTCCTTTATTTTGTAATATTTTCTATGTAAGTTTAAATTAATAACTAATTTTTAAAGAAATACATTATTTTGTTATTCAGTTTGAATTACTGAGATGTATTTATATTAAAAAAGTGAAATTAATTATTAATTTTAATTAAAATAGTTTTGTCAGAATTAGAAGTAAGCGAATATGTATACTGTTCTTAATACTGACACATATGTCAGTATTGGGAAAAGGAATATTGAATATTAAAAGCTTATTACAAATTAAATATTTAATATTTTTTTGAAATTCTTTTTACTTTCATTAGGTATTTATTGTATTATTTTATTGTCCTAATTCTGACACAGGTATTTCATAATAATTATCACATAAATTAAGAAACATGAAGACTGTCAGAATTATGTTCACATATTAGCTCAGTATTAGACTCTTAATATGTCAGTATTAAAGTTTTACATTTTGAAATTATTTTTGTAAAATTTAAACTGTTTAATATGATTACTTTCTGTATAATTTAATTAATGTAAAATCAGTTAAATATATGTGAATTTAAATATGACTGTAAGTTTTAGGATTAGTTCATTACAATAATAGGCCTTAAAGTTGGGTGTCAGTATTGTATACAAATATATGTCAGTAAAGCAAAGAACATTTTGTGTTAGCGTATAAAAGTGAAAAAGCCGTGATGACGAACAATGACGAAAAGTAGTGTCTTACAACACTTGTTGTACGGAATGCTGCTGGGGATATTTCACCGCCAATGGTTGTCTACAAATATAAAAGAATTCCCTTTGCGTTACTAAAAGAAAAATGCCTAAAGAGGAATGGGGTTTTCCGATACTTGAAAAATGACTGGCGAAGTATTTTATGAATACATAGCAAATGAATTTTTATCCTTATTTAAATGGTGCTCAATTTCCTGTAATTTTATTTTTAGATGCATGTTTCTCACTTATCATTAGCGTTAAGTGACTTTTGCAAGGAGAAAATAACATTGATTGCTCTTTACCCCAGTGCAACTCACCTTTTGCACTCACTTGTTGTTGTTGTTGGTATTTTTGGTCCTCTTAAGTTAGAATGGAAGAAAGCTGTTCATAAATGGAAACTGGAAAACAATAGAAAAAAATTAATGAATTTTTCCATTATTCTTAGAAAATTTTATCCATTATTCGTATTCCACATTTCTTAGAAAAAGCTCTAAGAAATGAAGCTAACTAAATCACAATATTATTTTCGAACATGCGGTGTGTATATTTATTTTCAGCTCTGATCCTTCTTTTTACGCTCTTGACAGTAACTTAGGTAGAATCACCTTTTCGTGCTTAATTAAGTACGGTACTGCAATTTTACACTACAATATCTACAATATTTCAAATTACTGGCTCTACTCATTAAATGTGAAAAACTACTGCTATTGCCAGGAACTAAGCCTTCTTAAATAGAATAGTTTCATTGTATTTAATTTTTTACCAGATTATACTTTCAATTATTTTTTGTCATTTATAATGTTCCAATGACAAAAGGTACTAGACCAGGTCGAAAAACCAATAAAGCATTTTTTTACTTCATCGGGAATCGAACCTGGGACCTTTCGGCTGAAAAGCAGGCGCTCTACCTACTGCGTCACCTAACGTGTAAATTACACCAATTCCTGTGAATTACCAGTTGCCTAAGACCAGTTGCCAGAATTAAGAGCTACACTTTTGATTTTATTTCATCAAATATATTTAATATTCATTTAATACATTTAAGATATACTTAAATACTTAGTCGTTTTATTTGTCATCTATATTTATTACCTATAACGGTATTAGAAACTGCATTGCTATGAATATGTCAGTATTAGGAACCAAAACTGTCAGTAATAGACTCAACAATTTTTACGCATGTCAGTATAAGGGACAAAAATTTCTTGTTGCTAATTTTATAAAATCATGAATTAAAAATGTTTTAAATTTAATTTTTGTCTTAACCAAATTACTCCTAAATATCTAAATTTTCTGATAAAACTATTTTTTTTTGGAAAATAATTATAATTTATATAAAAAAACTTAATTTAAAGTTGAATTTGTCGCGTACACTGTCAGTATTATATCCATCCACTTACCTTAACTAACTAATATAATTTAAATTTTGAACATATCGATGCTTTCCAACAATACTGGCACAACTCAAAAAACTTGATTTTTCATAATAACGATTTGAAGTTTTTTTTTTTTTATTTGAGATAAGAAAACAGAAATATATAACGGAAATATTGCATTTAATCCAGTAAAAGAAGTTGGGAAAAACAATTATTTTGTTAATTCAGTGCAATTTTTGTCGTTTTGAAATCCAGGTTGTTGAGAAATTTGGAATTCATAAACCCACTTTTAGTTATGCCAGTGTTGATCTGAAAGACTGAAATTTTTGAATGAAAAGTACAAAATAATGCTATAAATTTTGCAACAATAACGACTCAATTAACGGCTTATATCGGCTTATAACGGCTTATATCAAAATGCGCCACAAAAGAATATAAAATTTGTAACAAAATAATACTCACCTGATAATGTAACAACGGTCGAAATTAAAATGTGTCACTGTTGTTGAAATTAAAAACAAAATTGTTGAAATTGTTGTTGAAATTAAAAACAAATTAAATTAAAAACAAAAATAAACAAAAATAAGCCGCTATTGCACTAAATTAAGAGATGTTTTCTCTCTCGCAGTCACGTATCAACTAAGATATATGTCACTATACATGATAATACACATGCACATTTAACTAAGTGCAATAACGATTTTTACGTCATACTTCGGCCAGTTTTTGAAATAAAGGTAGGGCTGTGTTGTCAGATTAAAAAGCAAACTTTTCTGAGTCTATTGCTACAAATATCTCCATTTTGACGTTTTTTGAGTTGTGCCAGTGTTATTGCAAAGCATCGATATGTGTTTGGGACTACAGTGAACGATTGGATTGACTCGAGTCATTAGTTAACAATATATAATTATTTGATTACTTAATCATTATGTTAAATATCTCTAACATGATTCAGAACTCTTGTAACAGTCTTCTGCCACAATACTGAGAATCAGATCCAAACGTTTTTGACCTTTTTTTTATAAATTCAAATTGCAATGATAAACCATAAGTGCTATTACTTTATACAAATTAATAGTAATTTTGTATAAAATTTAAAATGTGTCCCTTTATTAATTTCTTTAAATGATTACATTTAACGATAATTTATAATTCAGAATCACATTACAGAATTCTGCATCATTGTTAAACTGATCAAATTCGATATAAAATTGCTATTACACTTACTTTCAATCACAATTATCAGCTTGCAATGCTCTTCTAAAAAATGTTCTAACGCTAATCATTCAGACGATTATAATATATATGTACTTATATAATACATGTACATATATGTATATATATTTTACGTAGTCTAGTTCTAAAAAGAAAAAAATGTTAAATAGCATAGATATACTAAAGGACTGAAGGACTTTTGTTTTAAAGGATTTTTATATATATATATATGCACTTACATTAAGTAAACTTGTACATGATGCATAGACAGATTAAAATAAAGTGTGTGGTTTTTTTTGTTAGAAATTATAACGTTCTCAAAATATTTTGAATAGTTAGTTATTTTTAAATTTTTTATAGTTAGTTATATTAATATATAACTGTCTGTAATTTGTTCATTAAATTTTTCTAAGTAGTCTTAATTATAATAAAAATATTTAATAATAATTTTATTTATAAATATTAATTTTTCTTTGAATTGCTTCCAATATATTGTTAATTGATAATTTATATTGGCTTTTTTTTTTATTAAGTATACTTAATTTTTTATTATAAAATAAAAATAGATTTGAGTTAAAGAGAAATTCACAGTTTTATTAGGGAAGAATATTAATTTTTAGTTCATGATATTTAAATATCGATTTATTATATTTGATTTATTACATTTCCTATTTATATCTGCATCTACTTATGTATGTATATGTATGTACTAACTGATATTTAGATATACATCAATGTTTTTTTGTTATTATTATGTTTTACATAATTATAGTTTTCTTTTTAGATAAATATAGACGAGTGACATGCAAATTGTAGCAAAAATTATTTATTTTTAAAACAAAATCAGAAAAACTGTATTCGACCTAGTTTGGAAAATCATTTTAAAAATTACACACTATAGTTATTGCTTTTTCATGTTTTGCTGATCTCTATTATGATATAATATAATGTATATATATTTTTATTATATATGTATTTTTATTATATATATATAAATATATATATGTATTCTAAATATGAAAAGTTTTTATATTATATAAGAACATTTTTTTTTTTTACTGTTTTCAAGGTCACCAATTTTCAGGATATGAAATTAAAAAATCAAATTCTTATAAATTATTATTAAATACTATGATGACGTTGTCCTTTGACTTTATGTATTTATTTTTTTTCTTTTAGTCCTTGATAAAAAATTCATAGCGATTAATGTTTTTTTTTTTTTGCTTTCTTTTTTTCAATAAGTAAATCAGTAGGCCAAGTATTTATATTCTTTTTTATTCTAGTTTAGTAACTGTTACAAATTAATTCGATATTAAAGGTTACAGTAAATTTCTTTTTAAATATAAAATTTCATTTTTGTGCGAACAAAAGAAAAATGGTTAACTTGTGCCCAAAATTAAATTAAATCAAGGTGAATTGCAAAAATATCAAAAAACACTTTTTTTTTTAGTTAGAACATTCAAGTTAATTTGTTTGTTACAAACAATATGTCAATATTTTTTTTAAATGAATTTGACAATTTTATTATTGTCATCAATGTCGTGTAACCCCATTTGTGGGACATAGGGTGAAATTTTGTCATAATTTCAAAATATTTCAATTCATTTAAATTATTTGGAAATTTATTTTCTTCCTTATTAATGTAGGACATAGTTCGATCTATTAACAAATTGCAATCTTTGTATTGTCCAACATTGTTCAAGTGTAATAAGATGATTTCCACATTCAGAAAAGTAATTATGTTTATTAAAGGATCATATTTTAAACTAGTTTTGTAACCCGCCATAAATGACGGAAGCAAAATAAATTCTAGCATTTCTTCCTTCATTAGAGTTAAGTGTAAGTGCAAGTGTAAGAAAAATATGTATTTGCTTACTAATTTATCAATATCATACCTTTATTAGAATTATTAGAATGCTTTTAATTACTATATAAACAAAATATTTAAAGTAAGATGCAAAATTTTCAATTCCCTAAGGGTTATTTACTCGATCTTTTTAACGACATCTTATTTGTCATCATTGGAAATTTAAACATATATTATGCTTAGACCTTAATAATTCTAAATAATCAATATTCGTAGACATTCTATTGTATTCAATTAATTATAAGTAATATAAGCTAGTCAAAAAGATAATTTCAATTTAAATTAATATAGAAATACTAAATTCAAATAATAAGTATTTTTAATGAAAACAAAATCTAACTATATAATATAAACTTACAATAATTTTATATTTTTACAATCATAGCTGCGTTTTACTGTAAAATGAAATTAATTAAGACATAAGAAAAGTAAAAGGTTCTATGGCGCCATCTAAATTTAACACTTGAATGACATAACAATCATTATGAAATGATGGGCAAAATGAAACAAATGACAAATGACAGATGACATATATAAGCAATAAAAAACAGATACAGTGAAAACCCTCTAAGACGGAATCTCACAGGACCAATATAAATTTCCGTTTTACAGGATTTTCCGTTTTACAGAATTTTGTATTGTAGAAAATTTATAGGGAAGTTAAAATAAGAGGAAAAAATTTGTTAAAGTTATTTTTAATAAATAAACAAAAAATTATTGCATTTTATCTCATTTTTATAAAAAATTCATCACACACATATAACAAAATTATAAAACATTGTACTATTCCAAGCGTGTAAAAAACAACAAAAATTATATGACCATAAAAAAAAATTAAAAAAAATCAATTGCAAGTAACTCAGTCTTTCTTCATAAAATCCGTAATACATTTCTGTTTCATCTTTCTTTCAGCTGCTTTTGTTGTAATAAATGGGATTTTCGATTTCGCAACCAAAGTATATAAATCATCATTACCGCATTGTCTACTATAAATATCTAAACATTTTATTGCCTTTAGAGCCTCTGCAGTGCTAATTTCGGGCTCAATTTCTTCTTCGTCATCCTCTTCGTAACTATCTAAAATTTCTGGGATCGGCAAAACAGTTGCTTCAATAATATCACTTAAATTTGTTGAATTACATTCTGTAAAAACATTGTCATCTACACTAGCGTGATTTCTTGCTGAACAAATGGCTTCACCAAATGCTGAATCTATTAAGTTCTGTATTTCTAATATTGATTGTCCATTTTGATTATTCATTTCTAGCTCAGTAATTGTAGTATCAAATTTAAATCCACACTTTAGAAAACTTTTTACAATTGTTGAGGGTAATATTTGATCACAAGCAGTTTTAAGAAATTGAATTGCATCTAGGATTGAATTTTTTTTTGTCAATGTCGAGATTGTGTTACAGTTTTCCATTTCAATTAATAAATTTTTCACCATAAATTTTCGATAATTGCATTTAAATGCTGCAATTATTCCTGCATCTAACGGTTGTAATTTGGAAGTTGTGTTTGGAGGCAAGTAACCTAAATATATATGCGATAAATTTAAATTCGGGTGAGAAGAAGCGTTATCAAGGAAAAGAAGAATTTTTCTGTCTTCGGATTTCATTTGTTTATTTAAATTTTTCAAATACTGCTCAAAAATACAACCAGTCATCCAGGCCTTTTTATTATAATAATAATCAACACCTAATTGATTTGTTTTGATATTTTTAAAACATCGTGGACGTCCATTTTTGCCTATGATAAGGGGTTTAATCATTTTTCCATCACCAAATACCGTAAGTAGGAGAAACTAAGCATAAAACATATATGTCAAACTTCATGTTATGATATTAAAAGTCAAAAGTACAGTGTTTCCACCAACAAAAACTATATAAATATGCTTACCGCTGAAAAATATTCAAATTTATAATTTTTTAACCAAAAAAATTTTTTCAAAAAAAAAAATTCCGTTTTAAAGGAGTTTTTTTGTCTGGAATTATGTGTGAGGATCCCAAAAATTACGATTCCGTTCCGTGTCAAGGATTTCCGTCTTAAATGCACTAATTTCAGCACAAGCTAGTTTCGCGGGTAAATTTCTTCCGTCTTAGAGGATTTTCCGTCTTAAGGATTCCGTCGAACTTACAAACATCCAGATAAATGCAGAAAATTATATATATAAAATGGGATTATGGAATACTTAATATGTATTTTGAAATAATACTTAATATGTATTTTTTGTAAAATAAAGTGAATACTTAATATGTATTTTGAAATAAGTATACTACTTATATGTATATTTTGTTTTAATACTTAAGTATGTATACTTTGAATGTATTGAATTTTAATTGGAAAATTAAAAAAAAAATTAAACTATCAAGAACGGCAATACAACTTATGCAATTAAAATTGAATTCATATTAAATAATTTAATTTGACTTCTTTTTAAGAAATGTTGTTATTCTGTTATCAAAATTTTCTCTAAGTTAACTATAAGTTGGAAAAATTATAAATTTTAACTTTGTGTGGTGCTGAAGAAGCTATGATCCTATGATACAATGCATTTTGTATGTACAAGTAAATAATTGAAGTAAATATAATTTTTTTTTTATATTTAGCAAAATTAAAAGTGTCAGTACTGCTGTAACACCACTAAAAAATTAAAATTTCAATTTTTTTTTAACTTATTACTTATTAGGTAATTTAATTTTATTTTAATTTTGTAAGTTTAAAATATGTATTGTACAATCATTAGTATTTA
Source organism: Argyra leucocephala (assembly GCA_963942445.1). Classification (NCBI taxonomy): domain Eukaryota; kingdom Metazoa; phylum Arthropoda; class Insecta; order Diptera; family Dolichopodidae; genus Argyra; species Argyra leucocephala. The sequence continues at coordinate 129,925,795 of OZ012680.1, forward strand.
AGTTCTTATATTGTGAATGCACAAAATAAATAAAATAAAAAATAAAAATAATTGCTTGCAAAGAGATTAACCAACGCAATCAAAATAAAATAAATAAAATTATATAAAATTAACAATTGTCTTTAAAATTAATTAAAAGTATAAAAAATTCGATAAATTTAAATCTATTGAATAATCACATAATAATGGTTAACGGTGTCATTCAAACTTTCTTAACAATTCTCAAGTTAAATTGCTATACTGTTTTTCTGATGTAAAAACTCTCTAAAGCCCAAACCTACCAATAAAGTAACAAATTTTTGTTTTAAAAATCAAAATTCGAAAAAATCTTCGAAACTTAACTTATAATTTTAATTAAAACTAAAATTAATTTTAATATACATCATACAGATATTATCCAAGTATATAAATTATGTAACTACAATTTATTTATTATTTACCTATTAACAAAATAATAAAAAAAAAGTTGTATATTATTCCAATTTTACCCCTTGGTAAATAACCCAATAATTAAATAACAAACAAATTCATTTAATTTTTTCTACTTAAATTACTAAGGTTTTTCCATAGAAATACATAGTTAAAAAGAAAAAAAAAAAAATTAAAAATTGCATTGCACAATATATAAATATACGTATATATATACACGTACATAAATTTGTGTATTTAAATTAATTTTAATTCTCGTACAAACGATGATCAGCATTAAAATATAGTCAACGAATGACCATGAACTTGTTTACTGTCTTGATTATTAAGTTGGTTGTATTTAGTTGAGTAAATCTAGCTAGTATCTATATTATTTTCTAAAATATGCTTTTATATATATATATATATATAGGTATTTATATATATCATTAAAATTTGCTTGCTTTCATTCTTAAAAGCTTTTCTTTTTTTTTTTTCTTATTTCATTGTCTCCTCTACAAAACGTCTGTTAAACACAATTTGAATTAATTAAACAAATAAATAAAATATAAATTAGTATTTAAATATAATATATATACACGAGAAGTATATTAAAAAAAAACCACAAACTCCTCTTCCCAATAATTTTTTTTTTTTTTTTTGTTTTTATTTTATGATTTTATTCTCTTTCTCTTTTTTTTTTTTTATATCACTTACTTACAAAATGGTGATGATTTTTGACATTTTGCTTCAATATTATTATTTTTTCATTAAAATGACGCACAAATTAATTTAGGCGGTTAGTATAGTTAGTTATATGTTGTGGTTTAATTTTGTAAGGATATTTTTTTCATTAAATTTTTAATTTTGTCTAAAAAAAAAACATTGAACATTTTTACTTAATTTATAATTTTTGTTTTAAATATTGAAAGTTAAATGTTACCAGACTTATTGAATTTTTTTTTTTTTTAAAACTGACATCGAATGAAAATTTTTTGGGCAAAAAATTTTTTTTTTGTTATTGACATTTAAAATTTAAAATTTTAAAATTTGCTTGAATTGACATAAATATCGTTTGAATCAAGCCTGTAAATAAATAAATGTGTTAGGTGGTTTGGTAGATTAGCACTAAATGTTTGATATCATGATTCAAGTATACCCTTTGTTATTATTGTGCAGCTTTCTAGGATTATTTGTTTAAAATCCAACCGGTTGAGAACATCAATAAAAACTCTAATTTTACTCCCCACTAGATAAATCCTATACTATTTGGTTTTAAAGAGTTATTTGTTTATGTTCAAAAATATGCGATAACTATAATGACATAGAACTACATATTATGTAAATGTCAAATTGTCTAACGAAGCTGACATAGGTATTTGTTATAGCATATATTATGTCCTACCCATAATGAAATTTTTTTTTTTTTTTTGTTTAATATTCTTGGCCGTAACATAGATAGAATCACCTTTTCGTGCGTAATTAAGTATACGGTACTGCAAATTTACATTACAATATCTACAATATTGTAAATACTATTTATTTTACAAATTACTGGCTTATATACTCATTAAATGCCGAAAACTACTGCTATTGTCAGAAACTAAGCCTTCTTAAATAGAATAATTTCATTTTTATTTAATTTATTACCAGATTATGTATACTCTCAATAATTTTTTGTCGCTTATTATATCCCAATGACAAAGGGTACTAGACCAGGTCGAAAAACCAATAAAGCATATTTTTTTTGCTTTATCGGGAATCGAATCTGGGACCTTTCGGTTAAAAGGCATGCACTCTATCTACTGCGCCACCCAGCCTATAGCATATTAGTAATATAAGAAAATATTTCTTTAAAAAAAAAAACAACAACAAAAAGAAATTAGATATGTCGAACTCTGTTGGGATGGAATTCTAAGAATTTTATTTGCAACGAAAATTTAATGAATTGTCAGATTCAAATTAATTTCCGTATATGTCGATTGTGGGCATTTACAAGTATTTTCCATATACGGAATGTCATACTTACATGTCATGCCATATATAGCTCTATGTCACTGTAGTTATCGCAATAGAATGAACCGATTCAGGACATCAATTAAATTACTAGTTTTGCTCTTAATACCAGGCTGATGAATGATTCTAAATAAAATTTCACAATTGCAAAGAAAGTCTTCAAAAAAATTTCAATTGAACCCAAATGAAAAAATAAACAAAGCTTTTTTTACATTATATATATTTGTGTTATTTTTTACAAGTACAACAAAAAGATTAGAATAATAAATTAAAGCTCACAAGAACTCGTATTTTACGTAAATTACGTCTTATCTCGTATATATATATGTAAAATACGTATATTATATACTCAATCTACTTACATATAATGTATTCAAAATGAATTGAATTGAAAATTGTTTATTAAAAATATACTACGTATTTACATATATGTATATTTTAATTTTCAATTACATATTTAACATTACACAAGTATTAATTAATTTCAATTACATATTACTGTTTTTAATATCTGTTAATTGTAGGATTCCAAGTCAATAAACAAAATGAAAAGATTTTTTTTTTTTTTTTTTTTTTTGTTATTTTAAATTTGCAATTTAATTTTAAAAAAAAGATTATAAAACAATGGTGCTGTGAATGAGTGTGCTTGTGTATGGATGATATAGTCATGTTATTTTAAAATTATCAAATTCATTGAAGATTAAAATTTAATATCTTGTTACGGAATCAATTTATCAAAAATTATTCGCCTCTGGCAATACTGAATTAAAATGACATTTTTTCCTGGAAATTTTTCAAAACCCATGAAACTTTGAATTCAAATTTTGAGATTAAATGTTCTACAATTTTTTTTTTTTTTTTTTTCAAAATTTAAGTTATGTATGTGACTGTTTGACCTTTATATACAATGTTTGAAATCTGATGTATTTAAAAAATGTATAGGTATGGTAAGCAACTGTTTTAGAAATGCTTATTTTCATGTTACATTTAAATTGTGTATTGATGTATAATTTTATTTGAAAAAGAAAAAAAAACTGCTAATTTAATATTTTGCTTCATCTGGCAGAAAAATGGATTACATGGAAATTAGGTTTTCATTAATTATTATTATTTTAACTATACTTAAGTAAGTACTCTAAAAATTATCGTTTTAAAGGTGAAAATTGTAAAAAAAAAAAAACAATTTAAAACACGGAGCTATAAGAATTAATTTCAAAATCAAGCAGAATGTACCAGTACAAACATATTCTAACAAGAAATGGTCATGACATGATCGTGTCATCATTGAAAAAGTAGAAGTTTTCATGCACAACGTTTTACTAACAAAAAAAAATATTAATTCAAACCCACACCAATCAGTTGAGAGCTGTAAATTGCAGTGTCGAACAACAAAATTATCATATACCTCTTGATATTTTGCTCCATAATTTTGTGCTGAAAGATAATAACGACTCACAGCAACTTATATCAATATTTAATGACGACTCATCATTTCAAAAATCAATTTAAGATCAAAATCAACAGACAGGAAAAACTCCACCTGATCCATTTTACTAATAACCAGCATCCTGTTACACCTACATTAGAAATACGCAGGTATGAAAGACAGTCCAAACAACCTCACTGATTTGATTGTCAATCATATTCAAGTTGTTAAAGTATATAACACGATGTATAGTTGTTCAGTGTTAGTTGTAAGATTGTAATATAGGAAGTATATGTACTATCAAACATTGACAAATTAAATTGTTTTATTTCTTTAATCATCCATATTCAACAAATATGTATAAGTATATATACGTATATATATACATTATGATATTACACAATGAAACGTATAATTATTATTAATTGACGTTCAATTAATATATGATGTAAGCTAATTTAGTATATTTGAAGTGTTTAAACATCCTATTTTACTTATGGGCTAATATTCGAAAAGAGGTCAACGAAATATACTTGGAAGAAATATAGAAAAATAGCCGAAATGAGAAGACATCATAACTACATTTTTTTATCCACTCCCAAGATTCCCAAACATTTCATAGGCTACGAAATACAAGCAATATCCTACCCTGTACATTTCAATTTAAGTTATTTTGTGATAATAGGAAATAATTATTATGTGACAGAAACAGGTAAAAGATGTCAACACTAATGCATAGCAAAATATTAACTAAAACTTTTATATGCGATCAAAAGTAAAGCCTAAAAAAATAATATTAACAAGCTTCTTCGAAAAGTGAAATCATCAAATTGAAGGATTGATATTTGAGACATTTAAAAGTGTAAACATAATTTTGGTTAAGAGCTTGTCAAATTAAGCTTAATAAAACTATGTAATTAATTAAAAAGTCAAATTTGATCTAATTTTTGACATTCTTGATACTATTTTATGGATAATAATAATAATAAAAATGTCCCAACGACCAATTACACCTCCCGTGCCGCGCACGCGGGGAGTCACCATTCTCATTATTATTATCATTTAGCATATGACTAGGAGTGTCGTATACAAGGTCATCACAGTGCTTGGAAGAATAAAACTCTTCGTATTAAAAGTATAGAAAGATTCCAATAAATTAAGTTATTCAGTATGTAATACTGTGACGAGCATATAGACTCAATGAGCTTTCATTAATTAAACTTTAATATTATATTTTAATTATATTCAAAAAGAATACAAGCACGTGATAACCCTTAATGAAGAATGTGTTAGTAAGGAGACAATTGGGTCAGGAAATGCTTAAAACAAGCATGCAAAACAAAAAAAAGGGGGAAATTAGTAAACACGATTAAGGAAATTAGTAATTAGTAATAAATTGATAGAATACTAAAAACAAACAAAAATAAAATCCATAAACGGTAAAAACAATTAAAAATCTAGTAACTTTGATTTGCCTTCCAACATGTCAAGGCAAATCAAAGAACAAAAATCAATAAGCAATATGCTCACAAGTCAAAAGTCAAAAGTTGAAGCAAATTAATATCTCCAATCAAATAAAAATTATATCAAAGATTTAGACTATCTTCCAACATGTCAAGATAGGCTAAATCAAAATTTCGCGATTTTAAATTATGCCGAAGAAGCATTAGTCAATTTATTTAGTTATAAACTTAAGAAATTTAAAAAAAAAGAAAAAATAATAAAAATAAATACTTATATAAAAATACAACACATGCAAAACGCAATTAGTCAAAGACACAAAAATAAAAATAATAATAATAAAAATTAACATAATTTATTTACACTTATGTATACATGTTAAAAGTATGAAGTACTACTGATTCAACGTGAACAACTACGTATACTACATGTATTACATGTCCTTCAAAAATGTATTACCTGTTTGAATAAAGCAGATTCTTTAGTTTGGACTTACTAATGTGAAAATCGAAGACATTAGAGTTATTGTTTACGTTACGCAACATTCTTGTAATTGACTCATTCTTTCCATAATCCGTGCGATGAAACTTTAAACGAAAGAGGGCAGAATGCCTAAGAGAACGAAAGTTAATATTGAAGTTAATGTGTTCTAAAATACCAACCGAGTCAACTGCACCTGACAGAATTTGGTGTACAAATATAATATCAGCTACTTCACTACGATTAAAGAGACTTTGCAGACCTAGAAGTTTAAGGCGGTCTCTGTAAGGGTGTAAGTTGTATGGATCTGTCCATGAAAGACCACGAAGAGCGAAACGAACGAATTTACGTTGAACAGATTCAATCCTGTCTATGTGAACTTGATAAAAAGGTGACCATACCTGAGATGCGTATTCAAGTAATGGTCTTACCATAGTCAAATATAAAGCTCTGGTGACATATGGGTCGGAAAATTCTTTTGCCAATCTTTTGATAAACCCAAGATCTGAATTAGCTCTACTGACAATATTATCTACATGAGATCTGAAATTTAGCTCGGTGTCTAATAGAATACCTAAGTCTTTAGTGGATGTGACATTAGAGACAATAACGCCGTTAATACTATAATAACGCGCTGATATTGCCGTTTTACGGGAAAAGGTGATGCTTTGGCATTTGCTAGCGTTGAGTGCTAGGTTATTATTACAACACCAAATAGCGAAATTATTAACGTCACTCTGAAGAAGATGAGATTCACGCGGAGATGAGATTTGTTTAAATATTTTCATATCGTCAGCGTACACTAGAATGTGAGAATTTTTTATAATATTATGTACATCGATTGTGGTTAAGATAAAGATCAGAGGGCCTAAATGGCTACCTTGTGGGACACCCGATTTAGCAGTCATCTTGGATTAAGCTTCGATTAGATTTAAAAGCTATCAAAATTTTAAATTCATAAAAAAATTAATAACTAAGTATACAGAATGGCGTAGTTTGACCTTCTCTTAGGGGCTATTCCTTTGAGTATTTTAGGTAAAAAAGTAGTTTTACTCTATATACTCTCAACATTAGAATGTTTAGGCATCCTGCATTTGCAAGAAAAAAATAAACAAAGGATAATAGGAAAAATAGTATTGAATATTGTAACAATTTTATTTTATTTGCTTAAAAGTAGTCAAAATTACAAAAAATATTGTAATTACTGTAATATTGTTATGACTTTACCTGAGAAACGGAAATTCTGACATAAAAATTGTGTAGGACGAAGTTGTAGGTAGAGAATGGTTTAATCAACATTAAAAAAAAAAATAATCAACGTTTTTCACAAATATTCCAGTCTCTTAGTCTAAAATATTAAGTTTGGGCAGTTATTAACTACTCGAAAACGGTAGTTCTGTTGTTCAATAAGTACCGTTTGTTCGGTACAACAAATCAAAAAAAAAAAATCTGGTATAAACGAATTGATCAAGCTTGCATATTATTAGAAGCGTACTCACTTGTTAGACATTATTTTTCCAATCCGATTTTCTTTAATCATAGTTCAGATTAAAATAAACCTATCTAGAACAATTGCTTTACTCCACAAATTCATCGTTTAAATTATTATCTGGTCAAGCCCGATAATCCTATATTTTGTATGAAAATAAGACATGTTCAATTAAAATATTAAATTTTTTACATTTAAATATTTTCATTTAGGTCAATTTCACATACTTTTAGTTTGTTATTCAACTCCATTAATTGTACGTATATACTATTCCATTATATGTTAAGTAAAAATTGTCAACACTGGTTATCATTTCTAAATAAGTATCTATAATGTTCTACATAAGTGGATAAGATCGTATCATTTTGAAAAAAAAATTATTTTTGGTTTTGGTTTTGTATCCATGTTGCAAATTCTGTAAAATATTTGCTATAAAGTTAGTAAATATGTCATTGAAAAAAACAAATAAGTAGGTCACCAGAAGTCATGCACATATAAAAAAATAAAAAAAAATTATGAAAATATTAAAAATATTTTTCTTAAGTAAAGAAAAATTAAATTTGATACAAAATTTTGTTTTATTTATTTTTTTTTTCTTTTTTTCTATAAAAAGATATCTGAAATTATTTATGTATGAATGCAAGTCTGTACGTACGAAATGAATATATATATATATTTTTTTTTATTCAATGTACATATTTTATATATAAGTATCATACTTAGTTCATTTTATATAATTTAGTAAATCTATTGAATCGTCCTTGCAAAAATATATATCAAGGCTTAATCAGAGTGCTATTACTTGAAAAAAAAAAAAAAACTTAAATATCCTTAATGAAATTTTCCATTATCTTTTATATATATATATATTGTATGTATGTATATATATTATCTATCTATATTATCTATGCAATGTTCATTTTGCATTATTTTTATAATATTTCTAATATTTAAGAATCCTTGGACTTATAAAAATGCATTTATATATATATTTTTGCTAAAAGGATTCTGATGTAAGTATATATATAATTTACCAGTTATGATTTTGTATTTGTAGTTATAATCTTATTAAATTTAATATTATTTAATAATTACAAAATATACTTTATAAATGATTTTGTAAAATAAATTATTAAATTTTTGTACTAACATTAGAAATGTCATTTGAAATTTACTTATGTAATTGTTTTTAATATTAAATTTAGTTATATCTACTTCTTTTTGTTGTGCTTTTTGATTTTGTAGGATCCTAAGACAATTATAATATTATATTTATGTAGTTATTTCTTAATTAGCTCAATTTAATTTAATTATTTATTCGTTTTCTAAAATTTAATTTGTGCAGTATATATATGATATATATATATATTTATATATATGATATATATATATATATTTATATATATGATATATATAATATGTTTATATATATGATATATATATATATTTATATATATGATATATATATATATTTATATATATGATATATATATATTTATATATATATATATATATATATGTATATCAATATCATAACTATATAACTGTATGTATGTTATATATTTATATTAAATATACTTAGCTTAGAGTTTAGTTTATATTTTAAATATAATTTAGAGCTAATATTGTATAGTACATATATATATATATATTATCGGTATTATAACTAACATAAATAATATGTATTATATATATCTTATTACATACTAATTTTGTTTTTGTCTGAAGCCTTTTTTTTATAACAATAACAATGAAAAAGCAGTTTATTATGGATGATATAAAAGATAAGAATGATTGAGAAAATAAATTATGTAAGTAGGTGTAGGTAGAAGTAAAATATAGTCGCCAGTGGGTATAAGTATTACGTCATTATAATTAGGGATTATACATATTTACTTTACATTTTTGTTGGTGTGTTGGGTTGTAATATAATGTGAATATTTTTTTTAAACTGCACCCAAACTTTACTAGATTAGCAATGGCATTATACTATATAATATTATAGACTTTGGTTAATTTAGAGCTTAGATTGTATTTTTTAGATAGTTAGTTACATGTAATTAGATTTTCTATTAACTAAGTATTAGCATAATCATTCTAATTATTAAATTTTTTTTTAAATATTAATTGAAAACAATATTTAATTATATATTTGTTTAAAAATACATTTAAATATGAAATATTGAATAAATAAATTTGAATTTTAAACACAACAAACACCGAAAATATAAAACTAAAAATTTTAAATTTATATTTAAAATAAAAAACAATTCGAAGATCGATTAAAAACATAATTCGGAGTAATGATAAAATGAGTAGAGAGTTAGATTGCATTTAAGTACACATCCATTTTCATTATTTTTATTTTTACAATATACAATAAGTATTATGATTAAATATTTTTAACAATTATTGACTATTATCAATCAATGGAAATGTGACCACAAAATAATCCAGCAATATTTACATATCTGTCAAATCATATTTTTTAACCTACTTACATATATAAAAAATAATTTCTTAACCTAAAAAAATATAAAAATTTCGGGATTATAAATTTGTTTCATAATACATAACACCAAAACTTACTTACACAAATGAATCAGAGTGTATAATATTAACAATTGTATAAAAGTGATATATCTAAAATCAGTCTTACATTTTGATATCTGTGTAAGTCCTGCAGTGCTAACATATTGAAAAATTGATTGATGTTTCTATGGTTTCATATTTGTGTCGTCTACGGCTTCATTTGTTCGATTAGTCTGAGTCATTAAATGTCCATGTTTAGAAGAAGAAATTCATTAACGTTATTTTTGTGAAGTATAACAAAATTAATTCTATGGTGTGGTTAAGTATAGTCAAAATTATACAATGAAGTGTTAATAAAAATATTAAAACTCATTTCAGTTCCTATATTTTGGTTTAGATTAAAATTTTCTTTTTGTTTTGAATTAAGTAGGAATACTATTTGAAAATCGAATAATTAAATTTTAAAAATATTTAATTCTAATAATAAAAATATCTAATAAAATTAATTTTCTTTTTATTTTCAGGTAAGTTCCCGTTAACTGAAGTTGTGTTTTACTTTATATTTTGAATGTTTTTAAAAAAAGAGTAAGTAAGGATGTAGTTATGTACAGGTAACATTTTAAAATATATTATATACGTATATCGAAAGGTGAAGCAAATACATATATATATGTACTTTGATATGTTGCAGTGTTGCATGGTGTCGATATGGTAGCGCAACAAATATTCGTTTCTTATAATCTAGTTTTTTTTTATCAACATTTCGTCTTTTGAAATATTTTTGCGGATTCTGAGGGAGATGTTGTATCGGCGTAGGACCTAATGACCATATCCGAAAGATACCTGAAATTTCAAGATTTCCAAAAATATTTATCTTTTGTGGCGCATCTTATCCTTTAAGGACGAAAAGAACATTTGAAAGTATCCTTGTATAAAAACCGTTATAACTGTTATGATGATCTGTTAGATATAAATATATTCAGTTATATATTCTAGAGCAAGACAACGGTGTGCAACATTTATTTGACGATGATCGGTGCTGCCGTTATGGAGATATTGTAGTTCAAAGTAAAAAAATTTGGCAAAAAAATATCTTTAATTTTTTTCTTGAAAAACCAAATACCTCAACATTTTACCATCAAAGATTCACAATAAATATATACTGTTAGAAAGGTCAAATAAGTGCGTAGCCAGAGTGTTACGAAAGAGGTCTTATCAGTTTTTTCTTAAAATTTATGAAGCTAAAGTTTAATTGTGAAGCTAAACGTTACAATGTATATCCTGGGTTTAGCTACAAAAGTGAAGTTATTCATTTTCTCCAAAAATTTATAAAGATGAAATTTTAGATTTTTTTTTTCATTTAATATATTGTGGATTGAAAAATAGGTATTGCCGCAATTAATTTGTTAAAAAAATTCAAAATTTGATTTACTTTTATAATTTCTGAAAAACAAAAACACGATATTTTCAGAAACAAGATTTTAAAAAAACAAAATTTTAAAAAACGAGATTGTATTGAAAAGAAATTTTTAAAAGCGTTCATTCTTAGGTGATCCCGTTTATATCACTAGGTGAATAAATGAATTTGATTATAAAAATTTAGTCTTATAGTATGGGGTGCTATAACCGAAATCGATTAAAATATTTAATAAAATTAGTGAAACATACCTAGAGTATCTTTATTATTTATATTTATAAAAAAAAATTAAAAAAAAAATTAATCATATATACATACTGAATTTTCTTTAGTTTTTATAACTCACATACAGATTTATTTTAAATTTATATAAGTACATATATTAGTTATCAAACAATCAAAATTAAACTATTGTAGTTGTCTAGAGGTAGTGCAAATTCTCTAACCGTCTTCAATCCAATAAACTCAAGGAATATCAAACAGTAAATAATTACTTCATCACCTGTACCGATCTAAAATTAATTTTTTCACAACTTAAAAATAAATTAACCTCAGGTTTCGATAATATACCAAAAATAATTTTAAAACAACAACCTGATCCAATAATCGACAAATATTGCATCTTATTTAATAATTGTTTAAACTTAAGTTATTTTCCAAAAGATTGGAAAAAAGCTTTGGTTATTATGATTAAGAAACCAGGAAACACCCTTGAAGATCATAGTAGCTACAGTCTACCTAATATCAGTCTTCTTCCTAATATCAGTAAAATCTTTGAAATTGTTGTTAACAAATCTCTAGTTTACCAAACCTCCATTAAAAATATAATTCCATCAAATCAATTTGGTTTCCCTTTCAAACATAGCACTATTCATGCCATGACTAAACTTTCTTCAGATATTTGTAGCCAAATAAATGACGAAAAATGTGTAGCAACATGCTTCATTGACCTAGAAAAAGCATTTGACACCGTGTGGATAGATGGCATTATTTACAAATTGCTTAAATACAAATATCCCTCACGCTTTATATTTTTGATCAATATATTTGTTACGAAATAAAACTTTTAAATTATCTTCGGGCAATTTAAAATACTCTAAAGAATTCCAACTAAAAAACGGCCTCCAACAAGGAACGGTTACCTCCGTTCTCAATCTTTTTCAATATTTATTTAGGTTAGGTTAGGTTATCTGTTAGACTCACTAAACAAAAACTTAAGCCTGAATCATAGCATAGCTTTCGCAGGCGATCTCATAATTTATACAGCAAATCATAAGGTGAAAACGTCGCAATATATCCTTCAGACAGTCTTCAACGAAGTTGTTCGCTACTGTAATCGTTGGAAACTGAAAATCAATTTTGATAAGTGTGAAACTATACTGTTCCGGAACAATATTAGTAATGTTAAATATAATATTAAAAAAAATTGGAGACAATTTCACTTAAAAAGACCCAATCAAAACAAAATTAAAAACTCCAGCAGCGTAAAATATCTAGGAATAAATTATTATTACCTACTTAACTTCAAGGATCATGTCAACAAACAAATCCAAAAAGCAAACATCGCCTTCATGGCCCTAAAAAAGTTATTTTATTCCAATATACTATGCCAAAAAGTAAAACTTTTATGCTATAAAACATTAATTAGGCCTCTTCTAAAATATACGGTAGTATTATTTGGTTCAATATTAGTGCTTCTTCAATGGAAAAACTAAGATTATTTGAAAGAAAGTGCATTAGAGCATGTACTAGGCTACATAGTAAAACGCCATCTAACATTATACACCATTATTTAAACAAAACTATTTATGACTGCTCAAATATTTAGAATTGATAACTTCTTAATTCGTCTCATACGCAACCATATACAAAGAAGCCGTGAAATTACAGAAAACTCATTAATTTGTCATCCTTGGTACGAAAACGATGCCTACATTATTAAATCAATTAACTCAGGATTCATTACACCTGAAGGTTTTATCTTCTTAGATAAAAACAATTGTATTGAAAACAATAATAGTATACCATTAATATATCACTATGAAAGAAACGCTTCAATGACTTGAACTTAATTAAGTACGTAAAATAAAATTTCTCTTAAAGATAAAATAAATTCCATCAAGCCTTATTTTTGGCAACAAGTTTAGGTTAAGTTAACATAAGAATAGGTTAGTTTAGTATAATTTCTTAGGTTTAATTAATTTAGTTTAGTTTTAAGTAATTATAGTTTCTTTATATTCAAAATTGGTTTTTTTTTATCTTGTAGCAAACCTATTTTTTCTAATAATCCAAGAAATCAAATTACAACTAACTGTAAACATTATTCATATTATTATAAACTTAATCAAAAAAATTTCGAAATTTGACAGATAACTTAAATAATAATAAATATAAATGTGAGCGCTTCTATTTGTTAGCCAAGAACATTGTAATATAGTCATAAATGAATTTGTTTTTTTTATTTTGTCAAAAATAAAATATTTAAAAAAAAAAAAAAGGTAGTGCAAAACTGTAATGCCTACTAATAAGTTTTTGATGAACGAAAAATTATTTTAATAACATTAAAGTTCGTAATCGATTATTAATTTCGCCTTATACCTCACTTGTAGGGCTGCAGGACAATAAAGATTGTGATAGAGTATTAATAGTTGGGATTACACAATCTTTTGACCATATTTTATGCTTTCTCTTTTTCTTAATGTTCTTATTTTTATTAACAAGTTATCTATTGTATGTATATATATCTAATCTAGTTATTGCAAGAAGCAATTTTACTGATTTTGAATCTTATTTAAATTTTTTTTTTCCATTTATTTTTACTTATATTTATATTGATACTATTTTTTTCAATGTACGCACCAATGGATTCAGTAGAATCTATTGCTACAATAAATAGAAGCGATGTATAGTAATTAAGGCTGCATTGTTGTACTGAACGTTTTTTACTAAATTTAATTATATTAAAATTATATTAAAACTTAATAAATCACTAAATTATTTATGTTTTTATTTTATTTATTATTATTATTTTGTTATACATAATAAATAAAACGATCAATTTTTTGGTTTTTGTTGGATATTTACTATAATATCCTTTTTTTTATTAATTCTCTTTATTTTGATATAACAAAATTCAACCTCACAACTATTATCGTCTTTTTTTCAGAATGATCTTTTAAATTATTTTGTGTCGATCGAACCAAATTAATGAATATATTTGGTGAAGCTTATCGTCAATGCTTTGTAATTTGATCGTCACCACATGTATTCATTGTATTTTAGAATCATGTGCAATATGAATCCCAATATGATGTGTGTGGTATTTTTTTATTATACGTTTTTTTTTAAATCCACTCAAAAACAAATTTAATGTAAACAAATAATTTTTGCAGTAAAATATAACCACATAGAGGTCATTAAAGTTCTGCTTAATATATATAGCATAGATTTTTTTCGCTTTAATTTATCGCTAACTACATAAACAAACTATAGCAAATTTGCTTGAGTGCTGCAGTAATTTAGCAGCTCTATATTCTACTAAACGCACCCAATCTTTCTAGTGTGAATGCCCAACGAAAAATGTTGTATATGTCATTCATGCATTAAAATTAATTAAAAAATCAAACACATTTCATCACTCCTGCATGGCATGCATGAAGTATAGTGGATACAGTCGTTTAATATGGAAACAAAAAAAAAACAAAAATTATTATTGAATATTTAAATTCATTTTAAATGCGTATTCGAATAGGACAGTATTAAATTTTTCATTAACATTCTTATTGAAAATAATCAAATTACTTTTTTTTTATTATTTACTCTCACCTCACCACGTAAATTGAATATATTATTAAGTTCATATTTCAATATTTTAAATGCTACGCAAAATAATGCTATGAAATTTTTTAGACCGTTTCAATTTTTAATGAACAAAAAAAATGTTGTGAAATTATTTCTTATGAAAAATTTATATATATATATAACGTTTAAAGTCTTCTTTGTAAAGAATGCGTCATAGAAAAAGTAAAAATAAAAATAAATATGTATATATATATATATATATATATATATACATCTGTATATTTACTGATATTAGTTAGTTATTTGCATGACGTATATATAATTATTGGTAGAATTTATGTAAACCTGGTGTAGGAGAAATTCTATTAGATTGTTACACAAACTAGTGATTCACTCTTTCCGTTTCATTTTCATTATTTTGTTTTTTTATCAAAAATGTTTCATATGACGTTGTATTTTATTTACGTTTTTTTTTTCTGTTACTTGAAGTAATATTTTTTTCTTTGAAAAAAATTTTCAATTTTTCAATATATTTTTACATAAGGATATTTTTTCATTAAAGTATTGTTTAAGATTTATATTTGAATTTAAATGTGGCTTAAGGACATGTCAAAAATAAAATAAAAATATTTTTACAAAAATATAATGGAAAAAAAAATTTATTACCCTTTTTTTTTGTATTTACTGCAAATCTTAGATTATTTTAAAGACATGTTCAAGGACTTTTTGTTATTTTTACTTAACCTCAATACCTATGTAATATAAAAAAATATTTTATGTCTTTGAGTATTTTGTTGTCAAATTCTAAGATTAAGGTTATTTCTATTATATGACCTTTGTTGTCTTTTAAAGCTATATGAACAATAATTGTTATATACATAAGTATATATAAGTATATCTTTATATGATTAAAATAATAAAAAATTACAAAATTTCTGTATCGGTTACAAATAAAAAGATAAAAGAAATTAAAATTTATAGCTGTATATCTACTTATTGTTTAAAGTATACTAAAATTTAACATTAAATTACAAAAATATACAAAATTGAACATTTTTGAACAATTAAAATTAAAAATAATATATTAGGTCCTAACGATTTCAGTAACATTATACTTCATTCGATTATAAAAAACTATATATATTAATTTACTGCTAAATTTACATATTTAAATAGTAGTTATGTAAAGATAAACTTTAAATCCATTAAATTTTCTAAAAATGATAAGACCAGACCAATACAACCATAATTAGCTTTAGGTTAAAAATTAATAAAAACAAAAAAAAAAAATGAACTTACTTTAAAATGTCATGAAATTTTTAAAAACAATTTAAAACTTATTAAAAATAAACAAATTATTTAATTATTATTTATTCTAAATTAGAATTAATGTATGTGCATTATCATGGTAAACATTTTTTGCTTGTTGCACATTGAATGTTATACACTTACTGTCAGGTTCCAGTACACCATAAATCAATTACTAGTTAAAAACTACAGCTCGAAGTGAGTATTAATTTCATTTAAAACTTTCCTACATTGTAAAGCAACTAATTGTCCTCCATTCGCCAAATCGAATATTTGTACAGTGTTGTTTCGGATTTCGTCCAACCATTTTAATCTTGTTGATATATTTTTTGCTCTAGTATTGTAAGGTCATTGTAAGCATCATTTAATAAATTCGATATTCTGAATTCCGTCCTACGCCGCACTGATAGGGTTACTGTACAGTGATAGTAATGATCTTTAATAAAAGTTGTGGAATTTGAATTAAAAATATCTAAATAATAAACCAAAAATACTTGTAAAAATGTTTTGTTTTTTTTTTACCCCCCTCTAAATAATGTACTCGTAGAAAAAATAATCTATAGCAGTAACTGTAATCTATTTTTGAGCTATTTGATATTGTTTTATATAGAATATGAGACATCATTTTGATTAAAAAAGTGAAAATAAATTAATTCAGCTGCTTGGTGGCTATAACAGTGAATTTGGTTTTTTTTTTTTTTTTTGATAAATTAAAAACCATTATTAATAAAAATCAATTTATTAATTAAATCAATCAAAATGTAATAATTTGGAAATGTACAGTAATACCTCTGTGATGTGAACATTTTCTGATACATTACTAAACAGTTTTTTTAACTTTTATTTTGATGATATGTTCAATCTTATTCTATTTTTAAATGTAACCATACTTATATTGATATAAATATAATCTTCAATTTTAATTAATTCTAAAAGTATGACAAAAAACAATTTTAATATGTTTATTATAATAAAAACGTCCTAACCTAATTTACACCTACATACTTTTAAAATTACCTAAATTAACCTTAAAAACTAAAGAATTTATAAATTTATTCAGTTATTTTAATTTCAACTCACTTATCAAATTTTCCTATTTTACAAAGTTGTTCACCACCAATGAATATTCCTTATAGTTTTGTCTTTATCCAGTATGGACTAATATTTCCTGGATTGTATCCAATTATTTTACATGTGGGATCGTCTACTATAATGAGATAGTATATAGGGACATAATTTTGGCTTTGTTGTGCTTTATTGTCTCTATTTCGAATAATTTTTGTTTTTTTTTTTTATTATTTAAGAATTTGCTTCATTTTTGTCGACTTTGAACAATCATGCATTTTCACAAGCATGAAATCACGTTATATCTCTATTTTTTTCTAAATACCTTTGTTCATTTTCTCTTTGATAATTATAATGTTCTATTATTACTTACATTATTTAAGTAACTTGCCTATTTTATTGTTTTATTAAAAAATAATAAATATTAATCAGAAAATTGAATTTATATTTAAAAAGGCTTGCTTAACTATGCTTGTGTTTGTTCTGCTTTAATTTTGGTTGATGATTACATCGCTATAAGTATAGAGAAAAAATCTCAACTACTTATTTTACAAAAAGCTAATGTTGATGTTGATCATGTTCGGTAGACTCTTTGAATGTGTCAGTGTAAGAGATTTGATCAAAATTACATTGGTTTTGGTGTAAGTGCTATACCACTGGAAGTGGTGTTACAACTGTAAGAAGAACCAGAAGAGTCTAATGAATCTAATTTCTTTGTATTTAAATTATTGACGTATGGTATATTGTCGTATGCTACTTATTTTAAAAAATTTATTTTAAAGCGTATTAATTCAATCGGCGTAACATTCACCGGTCCAAAATTAAAAAAAGTATTTCTTTCTCTCTTTTTTATCTCAAAACAAAATTTTCCATTTTCGTTAAATAATTAATTTTTTTTAGCATATCGTCCAATTTAAGCATAATACTAATCCTTGTTAACTCAGTGGAGTCACCGATGTTTCGCTGCCCATTTTGGTTTAAAATTTTCATATGCAGATGAAGAAGGTGCTAATCTTGTAATTTCCACACCAATTGATGAAATAGTCAATATTGCACTTGATAATATATTATCTATAATATCTTTCTTCTGATGGTGTTTTTCCTATAAGAAGCAAATTGATACCAAATCTAGCGAATTTCTAAAAGTGGAAATGCAATATTTACCACCATGGCAACAATATGAATATGTTATTTCTGCTTGTCAATATTTTGCTTGGTCATTGTTGCTATTTGCATTGGTCACTTAGAAACATTTCGAGGTGATTAAATCAAAAACACAAACCAGCGAAATTTAAAAAAATTGATACCTTATTTTTTAGGTAATATTAATTGTTTTGATTGAACTTTAAAAAATACTTTTAATTTTAAAAAGCTTCATATTTTATTGAATTTATAATTTTTACTATTTGGTTTTTGCATTAGATATATAATTTTCTTATATTGGTTTAGAACTTGGATATGTTCCTCTATAAATGATTTATTTTAAAGATGGTCACAAAAATTAGTATGATGTACTTTTTAATTTTTTTTCATTTCGTAAACGATAATTTTTAGCGGTAATATTTTGAAAAAGCTTGACATTCTGAATTTTAATTCACCAAGGTGTAAAGTTTTACAGACATTATTTGCGTAAGAATATACTAATACTAGATGATTTAAACTGTATCAAATTTTAACCATTCATATGATTTATTTTTATATTTATGCTTAAATTATGTCTATAAAAAAATTAGTTTGATAAATAAATATATAATAGAACAATAGTTAAGAATAGTATTGATATACCTCAAATAAGTATGCATACCTTTAAATTAGTTTTAAATATCGAGATTAGAGTGTAATTTAAAAATTAATAATTTGAAATATTTTTTTTAAAGAATGAAAAACTATTTGAATTTTAATTGTTATAATAACTTTTTACTTTCTAAAATATTTAAGTATTTAATATGTATGCATACATATAATATATATATATATATAATATATATATATATATATATCTATACAATGAAAAATCTTTATAATATTTCTTTAAGTTTATAAATATAATTTTTAAAAAGTACCTATTTTAAACAATGACCTTATTACACGAAAAAAATTAATTATATTTTTTTTTTTTAGAAAATTAAAAAAAAAAAAAAACAAAAACAAAAGAATCGAAAAAAGAAAATTCCTCATTTATTTTTAGATCAATTCATATTTAAATATTTTAGAACAATGTTCTTTTATTCGATAATATTATTTATTTATATAAAAATATATATTTTTACTTTATTTTTTTTTTGTTTTGTTTTTGTCATAAATACATTCAGATTTAAATTTGAATATGTGTAAAGTATATGTATGTACATATTTAAGTATATATTGTGTATATAGAAGTCAAAAATTTTCTCGGAAAACTTAGATTCTACCAATATAAAATAAATTTCACATCATCAATAAAAGAAGAAAAACAAAAAATTAAGAACAATGCCACCATCAGACATCACATGAATTAAAGAAGCTCATTCATATTATATTATATTATTTATATATATATATATATATATTATTTACCTATTTACTTTAATATTTATAAATATACATATTTGGATGTACATACATATATTGCAAATGTATAAAAAAAAAAAAACTAAAACAAAAATATTATAAGGAATATAATATGAACAAAACAGAAACAAAAAAGGAAAAAAGAAAATTATTCAATTTTTTATTATATTTTCTTTGGCTATTCTATTTTTAAATAGACGCCAGACATATTGACGAAACACACCCATTTCTACAGCGTATTCACTTCATTTTATTTTTGTTGTTTTTAATGTTTTTTTGTTTTTTTTTTCGAAACGCAATTAGTTATAAGCAAGTATAAAAAAGATAATTATTTTAACAAGTATAATTTAATTTTTTTTATTTATTTATTTATTCGCAATATAAAATAGTTTAACTATTTAGGATTTAAAATAAACGATAATAATTAAACTTGAATGTTAATTGTCCTTTTCCCATGATACATGCGGTAGTAATTTTTGTTTATTATTTTTTAACATAACTAAGTAAATGTTAAGTGAATAGAATAATTTAATAAAAAATTAAACTAAAAACATTGAAAAATATTTAAATAAAATTATTACGAAAATTAATGTGAAATAAAAATGAAGTTCTAACTAAATAACAACAATTTTCCTTTAAATGATTATGCATTTTGTATATTTTTCTCAAAGCTTTTTTATTAGTATTTAATACTGCGGCAAAATTGTATAAAGTTAAATAAAATAGAAGGTGAAAGTTGCGGTCTGAATTAATTTTGAATTTGTATTTTGTTTTTTCTTTATTCAATTTTGTTTGATAATCAAATTTTAGCTAATAATAGTGTTTAAAATCACTGATTTATTTACACCTTAGAAAAACTTAATGGTCGTATTGTTTACAATTTTATAGTTCAATTTAATAGGATTGTTTTTTTTTAAATAGTGAGAATTAAGTTATAAAAATACATTTTTCTGCAATTTCTATTCCTAAATAATTTTTTTTTTATAATTTACATACTTAGTTACTTACTTACTTTTATTTTATTTTTCTATTGTCAGTGATTTAAGAAGAGTTATACTTTCGTATATTATTTAAATACAATAAAATACATATATCTGTGTAGCCTAATCAGTAGGATAGGAAAAATGCAACTTAACTATGATGTGAAAAAATTTAAATCAAAGTTGAAGTACAAAAACAAGTTCAAATTTCTATCTACCACTAGCTTGTTCTACTAAACACAACTGACACTAAGTTAAATAGCAACAGTGGACTAATCAAAACGTGGATTCAAATCCTCTGGGATATAAAATTTATTTGTTATACTAGACGATATATGGCAGAATTGAATTAAATTTAATTGAATAAAGGTCAAACTTTACCTGAACCTTATTAGGTTTTTTTTAACAGACAAAATAATTACCAAATTTAATCTTAAACAAATTACTTGTAAACAAAAATTACATAAAAATTAAAAATGATATGATATGAAAAAGTAACAATGAGAGTATACAAAAAATAGATGTAAAATTAAACAAATATAATTACTTAGTTATATAAAGTAAAAGAAAATAGAGAGAAAAAAAGAAATATAAATAACAAAAGCATTTAGATTTCGCCGGAGATGTTGATATGTTTGGTGAATTGAATAATATGGTCCAGTGACTATTCAGTGCTGTTAACGAAAGTATTTAAGCCCCCGCTATTTTGACATTTCACAAATTAAATTTGAATTTCATTCCGAATCCATTCAGAGTGAATTACGGAACATGGTTTGGGAACATGAATTGAGTCTAAGAACCACAAAGTATCTGTGAGGTAATATGTCGAACCCTATACTTCCAAAATGTGAATGTGAAGGCAATGAAAATGATATTGTACTTCATTTAAATATCAAATAGTTAGTAGTAACTGACATTTATTACATAGAATGGAATAAGTATATTATGTATTATAAGTAAGTATGTATTTATCAATTTTTTAAGTACAACAACCAATTGAATGTTCAAAACTACAGTTATTATCAGAAAACTGTTTTTTTACATATACTTAGCATAACTAATTTTATTTTATTTAACCTGTTAAAGCAAATTATACTCATTTGTATAACCGTGTAATAATTATATTATAATTATACATTTTTGAACGACATTAAATCAAGTTTTATTTAAATTGTTCAAAATAAATTTTAACTTTTTTTGCTTTGGTTCTTTTAGTCTTCTAATTCTTTAAATAGGTCTATCTTGTTTATTAACAATGATTTGATTTGTTGCTATCCCTGTGACTGGAACGTTTAACTTTTTTTCATCTCTTTGAAGGACATTCTAATAGTTGGTGATCATCTGATTTCTGCATACTATCTTCACAATTCTATGTGATCCCATTTTTTCTATATAGCTATGATGGTCTATATACATTTCCTATTTTTTCCAGCTTTATTTTATTCAAGTTTGATATAACTTAAATTAAATATACACAATAGTGATATACAAATACTAACTGCCAGTATCACTTTTGTTTTTGTTTGAAATTATGAACTTAATTTTTTCAAAAAACAACTTCAACTTTTTGTGCTTTGCCCTTCTTTAGTCTAATACGTCATATTATATTCCTTATTATTCAGGTGAAATTTTTAGCCTAATTTATTATCGGCTTTTTTTTCTCTTAAATATACATATACATAATATATATTACATTTTAACTATCCTATTTATCTTTATCCTATCATTTTAATATTTTTTTATAATATTTTTAATAATTTCCATAATTTTTAAGATTATGAAATTTTATTTTTTTCAATTTTAAAATTGCTATTTCTAAATTTATAATCCTTATATTCTAGATAATTTCAATTTAAAAAAAAAAAAAATTTCATTAGTTTTGTTTTTGTTTGTTCTCAATTACAAATTAACCTGTTTTCATTTTTGTTCCAATTTAAGTTTATCTATTGCTATGTTGTTTGTTTTGCATAGAGAACCCTCTATTAAAGTATCTAGAGATAATCTACTTTATTATTATAATCTTCATCCAATTCTATTGTTTTTTATTTTTTTTAGTCCAACTCTATTTTTTTTTTCAGACCACGTTCATTTCCACCTGGTTATGCAATAATAATGTAAAATATCTTATCTAAACATAAAGTAGGAAGAGATGAGTAGTTTTTATTAATAAAAAAAATAATAAAAAAGGAAAGATTTTTTTTTTTTTTTGTGCTAAATATGCCAAATCCAATTTTAAACTGTTTTTTGTGTTCAAAGCTTTTTGCTTGTCCTAATTTTTTTTTTTGTATTGAAAACAAGAAGACAAATGTATAATGTACTTAGGTATATTTTCTATTATATATATATGTATTGTATATGTATATATATATATATAATGAAGTATATATATATGTATTGTATATGTATATATATATATAATGAAGTATATATATATACATAATGAAGTATATATATATATATATATATATATAGAATGATTAAATATATTTTTTCTTTACTTAAATATTTTTTTTTATATCCGCTATTGGTAGCAGTGTCCTTTCTGTTATAACATTTTTTTTTTTTTTTTTTTTTTTTTTTAATGAAATTTTTGAGTAATATAATTTTATAGTTATTAAAACTAATGTTTGTTTGTGATTGAGTATTAAGTTTTTTTTGCTTTTGTTTATTTAAGATGTCCTGAAAAGATAAGTTTTATAAAATTTGCCAATAAAATTAAATTAACTAAAATGAAAAAAAAAAAATGATAATAACTTTTGGCTGAAATGTCAAAGACTCGCGCTGAGGATGCTTATTGTGTATAATGGAAAAAAATTAAATTGCAGTATGATACTAAAGGACACTGTTGGTTTATTTTTTTTTTTTTTTTCGTTTATGTTTTTAAATTTAAATTTCATTTTGCAGTTGTTTGTTTCAGAAAATTTGAATACTTATTATGGAAAAGTTAATTTATGAATTTGATGCAAGTAACTGTTATTGAAAAGTAATTTTCCTTGATTTGCTTTACTTTGTTGTCAATTATGTAAATAGAATTTGATTGGTTGTTTTTGTTATTTTTTTCTTTTTTTTTTATAAAAAAACATGTTTACGATGTTTTATGTTTTATGTAACAGAAGCGAATATTAGGTATAGGTTTTCTTCAATTGTGTTATGTAGATCAGATCTTTACTTTCTATTTAGTACTTTTTATAGGTATTTAGTAATTATTTTCTATTATTTAGTACATAATTATTTTCTATTTTTTACTTCATAATTACTTTCTATTATTTGGTAAATGACAAACGAAAGTATTTAGTAAAATATTTATTTAAATGAAAGTAATTATTCAATCAATAATTTGACCACACAAGGATCCGGAAGTGTGGTACGCCTTGAATTTTATTTTGTAAATGTGATGTACTAAAGTTAAATATGTTTTTAAAATAAAAAGGCAATGAAATATAATGTAGGGTTAAAACAAAATTTAACTTTTAAATATCTGTGACTTTCAAAATGCAGTGAAACTGTAATAAAATTTACAATGTATATATATAGCATATTCCAAAATGCAGTATAAAAAGTTAAAAGTTTTTATAACCATTTGATTGTAAAATATAATAATAAAACTATTTTGCTACATTTTGGAATACCATTTTGACAATATAAATACGCACATATACATTTTGACGTTTAAATTATAATTTTTTTGTTTTAATTGTAATAAAAATCGGTAATAATCTTACTTTTTGTTTATATATTTAATTATTTTTCATTACCTACATCAAAATAAGTTAATTACCTAATTGCCAGATATTCATTAGATCTTCGTATATTTTCGGCGGAAAAACATATTTTATTAACATATTTTGCTACAAAATGTATTTTTCCCGCTGAAAATGTGTACTAACCCATTATTTAATTAATTCTGGTAACCTTATCTGTTACATGTACATATATACAAAATGTAGTCTAAGTTTATTTTGCTACACTCTATATTATGCTCTTATTTTACCCTTCCACTACGTATAATTTTAAACATTTTGGAATAGTGTACAAAGTCAAGAACTTTTGATATACATTTTGGAAGATCAGTGTAAAATTTATGGTTTTAGTGCATTTTGGAAATCACGGATATTGAAAAGTTCAATTTTGTTTTAACCCTTTGTTAAATGTGATATGAAATGCAATTCCAACGTAATAATTGATATTATCATTACGATTTAACTCCCAAAAGCATTCATATCTTTTGTTTAGTTGTGTAAAAAAAAAACATTATTAAAATTTTACTTGAAAAAATTTTCTTGTGTCTCAACGGGTTAAATTCAGTCTATTAAATTCTTATATTATTCATTACGTTATTATCAATTTTTATTTTAATTATTGTTTATTGTTTTACATCTTATCTCGATTTCAATTAAATATTTATGTAACTGTATACTATATAAGTTAGTCCGTATTATTGAAATATTTCAGAAAACAAAATAAGAATTGAGTTTTACATTTATATCAAAAACTCAGGCTGATTGCCCTGTTATATTATACCATGAAATTATATATGAGGGTGGGCTCTTATCATTTGCGAAATGAATCTAAGATTTTAATAATACATGATATCGATATCGGACCCAAAAAAAAAATTATTCATTAATTAACAATATGAAAAAATACTTTAAAATTTTCGTTTTTGGACCGATTTCAATACTTTTTCAATTGTTTTACTTTGTCTAATGAATGAATATTCTAAAAAATAGTAACAAAATATAACCATTTTGAAAAATATTTAAAATCTGAAAATTTTCGTATTTTTTGTGATGCTAGCATCGTTACAAATTTTCAAAATTAACAATATGAAAAAATCTTCGTTTACGGACCGATTTCAATGTTTTTTCAACTATTTTACTTTGTTTAATGAATATTCTAAAAGATAGTAATAGAATAAAACCATTGAGTCTAATCAAATCACAATTATTTATATACGGAAATACAATGAACTATAATGGAAAATTAGAATTGTGTTAAAAATAATTTTCGGCTGTCATTCACTTTAAATTCAATAACTAGCAATTTGTTGCTTAAAAATATTTCATATATTATAGATAGTTACATAACATGATATAATTAAATTTAATGTATTTACATATATGTATTACTAATTTTATGACTTACTAAGTATCAAACATTTTCGATTAAGTTATATATGTATGAGTGATTATGATTAAGTATTTTATATATTTGATTATAATGTAAGTAGAATTGGTTATACAAGTGTTCTATAACATTAGTATATATACATAAATATGGTACTTATTAAGTTATTCAACTTTCATTCTATTTTTGTTTTTAATTTATCGATAGAAATCTATATGAAACTAGATATATATATATACTTAAGTATATAGTTATTTACTCAAATATTCGTTTTTATTTATTTTTTTTTTTTCAAATTTATACATTAAGTTATTCTTTTTAAAACTTAAACATGTCGCATCCGATTAAAATATTTTCATAATATTTTTATTGCTTATAAAAAAATTTCTAGGTTAATTCCTGTTTTTTATTCAATAGTTTCAAAATTTAACAAAAAAAAATAAATAAATAAAAATATTGAAATAATGCAAAATCATAAAAACAATGTAAAAAAAAACCCCAAAAAAAGGACAAATCATGACTGCAGTATTAAAAAAATTAAAGGATATTGCAAAACGTAGTTTTATTACACATTTACATCATAACATACATATATATATTTAAATAATAATAAAGAAAAGAAAAAAAAATAAAGTTTATTTTATGTTTTTTATTTTTAGTTTCACTTTATTTTCAGTTATATGAAGGTTCAATACTCCATAAAAAAACAAAAACAAAAACAAAATAAAATAAAACAGATAGGCAAATAAGTTATAGTGTATGATGATAGAATGAAACAAAAATATATATAAAGGAAACCATTTCTGATTTTAATTTAGTGATTCCCTTTCTTGTTCTTTCTTTTACTTTTTCTTTTTCTTCATTCTGTGTTTATTTATTTATTTTTTTTTGGTTTTTATTTTTTCGTCTTCGTCTCAAATAAATTCCAACAAAACCCCACATAATCACTTATGTTGATGCGTTAGTATTTCGTAGCATAAATAAAAAAAAAAAAAAATAAAAAAAAAAAACAGAAAATACCAAATGGCAACATAAAAACATTTAGGAAACTTAATATTATGGTATATAAATAACAAAAAATAAAAAATAAATAAAATAAACAAAAAATTATTTCTGCAATAACAGACAGGTCAAAGAACTTGAGAACAGGCATTTCAAATAACTTTTTTAAATATTATATTTGTACATAGTTGTATGAAATATAATAATGTTATATTATAGTGTAGTTATGTAGAAAGAATGTCGTTAATGATGACAAGTAAAAGTATAAGTAGCTCTCAAACTAACCTTTTAACTGTTTACATATGTACATAAATTAAATATTTCTATAATCTATACTACATAAAGAAAAACTAATAATAATAATAATATATTATTGACTTATATATATATATATAAATACATAAAATATATAAAAATTATTGACTAGATAATATGAATATTGTTTTATGTATAAATAAAATACGATATAATAATGTAGATATCTTGTATTTTTGCCATCACAGTTAGTGGTACATTCTATTAATATTCTATGGTTACATGAAAAAATTACACAAAACAAAATTACACAAGACCAATTACATAGGACAAAATTACATAAGACAAAATTACACATGGCCAAAATTCATATTTAAATTTTTTTTAAAAAATGTTTTTTATACTTATCTTGATACATAATGAACATTATTGATATATTGGTTTTTGGATAATTTTTTTGATCAAGGTCTTTGGTCTCGACTTTCGGACTGTCGGATCAATCCTAAATTTTTTTAAAAATTATGTACAATAATTATTAATAACATTTTTTCAGAAAAATACAATTTAAATACGTGATATAGAGTTTCGGACGCAATTCCTTGGACCTCGGACTTATTGTCTTCATCACATTTAAGGGCTATTGTACTGATGACAAAAAAAAAATTCAAGGTCTTCGGACCCGACACTTGGGACGCCGAACCTCTTGTTTTTATAGTCGGGAGCTGCCGGCTCCAAACCCCCGATACTCATTTATTGGAACCCTGTTTTTGCCGACGACAAGTAAACGCATACGGCACAGTAATTTTTTTAAATATGAAATTTTGTCCATGTCTAATTTTATCCATATGTGATTTTGTCTCTGTGTAATTTTGTCCATATGTAATTTTGTCTTGTGTAATTTTGTCCATATGTAATTTTGTCTCTGTGTAATTTTGTCCATATGTAATTTTGTTCTATGCAATTTTGTCGTATGTAATTTTATCCCGACACCATATTCTATATCATTCTATCCTATTCTCTCTTTTTGTTAAATAATAATAAATTTTTTTTTTAAGGGTAGGCAGTTTATTATTAGAGCGAATTTATTTTAATCGCATTTTCTCTATATCAAGTCATTAATTTTTTAATAAATATTGTTAAAAAAAAAAATTTGATCTTTGGCAAAACAATAATTTTATGCTTTAGTTATTGTTTACATAAAATTTAAACAAAATCGAAAAATTGAAATGAATGTCGTTGTCCAATAATTAAAAAATCAAAATTCAATGTCGGATCAGGATAAAAAATTAAAATATAAGTAGTATATAATATTTGATATGAAATATATAACTGCTGGGTTAAATTTCTTACAAATTTTGTTAATTTATTATTTGCTGTTTGTACCTAAAACAATTATTATTTTAAAAGAAAAATTTTAAGTAAACCGGTAAAATTGGTGTTAAATGTTGTTCGACTATTTTGTGTTACAATTAGTATTGATTTTACGTTACAGCTTCAATTTATTAACTATGTTTTGTAGACGTATATAACAATTTTTTTTAATTACAATTTGAATTTTCATTAAAAATAATTTTGTACAAAATTGTTTAACGTTTAGATAATATTAAAAAATTGTGACAGAATGGCAAATATAGAAATATATAAAATAAATAAGTATAGACACTGAGCAAATTAATAAAATAAAAGTAGCTAGAGAATAAAATAAATACAACTGAATAGAATTTGATTTGACCGTGAATTTGAACAAGTAACGATATCGCATTCATCTTAGGCGTTTATGTGATATGATTAAATGTATATATGTAAGTAACTGCATAATGATCAATATTTCGATTTAAAACCATTGATTCAAGTTAGTTTATCTATTTTCATTAATTTGAAATGTACTGTGTCCTTAGATATTATTGATTACATGTCAAATCCTTACTTACATATTATTGCTTAAATCATTGCCTTGTATATTGTTTAACAGGCCGGTAGATTAAAAAATTTGAGTAAAAATAATATCCAGTTTATTTGTAAAACAAATGGACATGTTCTTTTCAAAAGATATTACTTCTGGCAAAGTTTGGACTAAATTTAATTTACCAATATGGAAAAGGGAGTCTTTAAACTATTAATATCTAGAGCCGCATTAGAAATTTGTAATGATTTCATTCATAATTTTACCAATTAAAAAAAATCCATAAGCAAAATTATTCTACATCCAGGCTTTCATTTCAACTTCTATCAGAAGACTAGACTTATTTTGATTTTAGTTTTCATAGAATTCAAAATATCTCACACACTAAGTTTTGCTGTGTTCAATAAGTTTAATTTAACAAAACAAACATAATACACATTGAACACAGCAAGCAAAAAATAAAATGAGAAATATAAGAACAAAAAATAAATTGAACTTTGGAAGAACAAAAAATGAATTGGATCGTTAGCTTGTACGTTCAATTGTTATTGTAATTTTATACGAAAATAATACGAAATGTAATTTTAGGAAAAAAAATTTAATATGGAATGGAAGCCTGATACAGTATACAAAGCAATGCTTAAATCATAGTTTAATCTATAATTATAATTCACAAACATTTAAGGACCTGCGCAGTAGACACCTTTTCATTTTATCTTTCTTTCCATAATGAACTCTTAATATATAATAATAAGTAAGTTGTAAATAAAACAATAATGCGCACACAGTTGAAAATTTTTTAATCATATGGTTTTATTATTCACCAAATACATTAAGAAATAGATAGAAACGATACAGAAAATGCGAAGTAAGGTATTTATGTTTTTTAACGAAAACATACTAATTTCAAACCTTTCATTAAAACATGAGTGTTTTCTGCTTTGTAATGAGAAGTCTATATTAGTCCAATCAAATCCCTGTTCTTTTAAAAACTTTAAATTTGGTTTTAACTTGAATTATATTTACTCAACAGGGGCCCCTAGTTTCACTTTATTTACCTTACTCACCCCATACTTAAGAGTTAAAATTATTCTTGCTACAACTGCTGTAAAATTTTTGTTTGGTGGTCAAATTTGAGCATACAAAGTATAGCAAAAAATTTAATGTATTGGAAGAAACAGCCAAAAACATGAGAATGTGTAACTATAATCTACATTGTTTGTAATTTTCAATAAATATCTTTATAAAAATTTACTTAAAAAAATTAAATAAAAACCAAAAACACACAAAATAAATCTTACTTTACAAATTAAAAAATTTATGTTCGGTAATATTGAAGACAAAAATGTCAAAATCAAGGCACGACGTCAAAATATGTCTATTTGACAGTTAATTGGTTGCATCAAAAGTTAATTGATTGCACATCAATTCAGCATTACCAAAAACAATGGTAGGTATCGTGAATGACACTAGTTAGAATCATAACTTTCGATTAATCAGAAAAATATTTTTACAATTTCGTACAGATTTGACATTCTAGTCTTGCATCAATAGACTTTTGTAATTTTATACTGAAGTATATCTTATATACTTATCTAAAAACAAATAAATCAGTTAGGTCAAGTTCATATAAAAATAATTAATATGAAATTGAAGTTAAACAGATTTTTTAATTTTATGTAAATGTTGTGAAGTGACTGTATCTTACATATCTTAAATTTTAATCACACAATTTTAAAATTGTATTCATTTGTAAAATAAGTTTTTTTTTTCTAATCTGTTCTGTAAAAATTTTCACGCTTTCATTATGATAGAATGGGTTATACAAAACTGTTTATTAATTTTTATGAATTTTGATGAATTTATAGTGTTTGCATTCAATATTTGACTTCTGAAGTTAAAAAAAGTGAAATACTGACTGATTTCAACAACTTAGTGCCAAAATTCAATTAAAATACATGTGTTTGAATTATAACGGACAGAATATATACTCTGTATGAGATTCTTAGTTTATTTTGAGTAATTAAATAAATAAATAAAAACACAGGACTGATTTTCGGTTGATAAAAAATACTTCTGTTTTCAACTTTTCAACCAACATAAGTTTTTCACAACCTCAGCTAATTTTAAAATTTATTTAATATTTCTATTAACTATAAATATTAGTTTATTCAGTTGTGTTGGTAACATTGTGACTGCCAATCATTGTTTTAGTCAGTAAAACCAGTTTTTGTTCTAGATCAACTACTGATACACTGTGTCAGTCGATGTTCTGTTTATTACAGTCGATTTTCTGTCAAAAAGGGATAATTAAGTCCTAATATGTTGTTCCATAGCATTTGGAATGGTCACAATCATTGAGTGAATATTTTTGACATCAACATCCCTGTTTTAGTTACTTCCTAATAATTACTAATAATTTTGTTATTGATTATTAACATTTAACTATATCTTATTATATCTATAACTACATAACATACAATGTACATCAATTTGTAAATTTCTGCAGTAGAGTCCTTAATAGTGTACATACTATATACTATTCATTTTTTACGTATAAATATTTATTTATTATTTTGTTGTTTGAATTTTAGTATATATATATATTTTTCATAAATAATTTTGTGGGGATATAAAAATTCAAATAGGTTTATCTATACTTGAATATAACTACATATACATTCTTATATATATTCAAACATTAACAATAAATATTAAATAAGTATGTAGAGATAATATTTAATGTGATCAATTTTAACATATGGCATTAACCCAAAAATATAGAATATTATTATATATGTATATATAGTAATTTATTTAGCAATTATAATTTTCTATAAAATCAAATAGTCAAGGGAACAAAAAGATCAGCAACACAGCAGTCCTTTTGGATATTTGACCAAAAGGTTTTCTATATATTATGTATATATAATTATACATAATTGATTATATATATAATATAGTCATTTCACTTATATTGTCTATAGAAAAATGAAATGAGGAAATTTTCCGATTTGGTAGAAATCGATATAAAAATTGCGAAACAAATGTTTATAAGTTATTAAATTTTACTGTAATGTATAGAGGTTTCGAAATTTCAGAAATTTTTGATTTATTAATGTACTATAATATCGAATTCTCACCTACTCTCTGTTCATAATGAATTATGTAAAATATTTAAATACCACATATAGGGTAAAATTCCATGGTAAAATATAGGATGCATCAGTTTGGTTTGGAAGTTAAAAAGACCACGTTTATTAAACATCATTGGGCAGCAAATAATAGAAACAGTAGCACAATGTATTAAAGTAGTAGTATTGTTAAGGTTAAGTAGTATTGTCAACTAAGTCTGAACCTATTAATGGAAAACGGTAATTTTATACACACCTATAAAGTACCGCTTTGAAATAAATAAAACATTGCTCCATTTTTTTTTTTTGTTCTAATTTATTAATCGGATTTTAGTTTTTAGTCATATTTTAAATTAAATTATACAATTGTTATCTTCCTTTTGCTAATAATTTTACATTTGGTTGCAAATAACTTGTGACTAACATTCTTCCAGCTTGTATATTTTCGGAGATGTCATTGATATGTGTGAGACGTTATAATAAATTTTTTTTTAACCCTATGCAGCACAGCCTATAATAATTTTTTTCCTAAAATAAATTTTCATCGAGCTGTCGTTGATATTCGTTAGACCTTATTTTTTAATACATTTTTTAACCCTCTGCAGCCCAGCTGAAAAATATGTTCCATGTCTATAACAATTTTTTTTTCGAAAATACACTAGGGCTTCATCACTCCTTAAAATATTTTCAGGTCAAACAGAATAATGCTATATAAGAAAGATAAATAAATAAAACTAACAATCATTTTGATGTATGAGATGAACTCCGCCAGAGTAGAACTCAGTGAATTCATACATTATTTATTAATATATCAATTAATTGATTATACTCTGGTATTTCAAAGAACTCCACCTGTAGCTCTGAATCAGCTAATATTACAAATAACAATTCATAAATACTAAAAATATTTATCTGTGTTAGTTCTATTGAAATTACTTCACTTATAATAGTTATATATGCCTGTTAGAATTTAATTCTGATGTTGCAAATGAAATTATTATTTGATATCAATAATCAAATACATACGAGAAATGTTGACAAGTTTCAAAAATTTTTGTATTTACTGCTGCTGCATAATTAATGCTTCTAAGATAATGATAATTTTTGATTTTCAATTATTACATAGTAGAAATCATAGTGTACAGTCAATCCTTTACATTGAAAGACAAACTTCCGATTGATTCACAACTAAAATTACTTAAAACAATTCGTAATCGATTCGTAACATGAACCCAACCAAATTCATGAACATAAAAGATCGTTACAACAATATGTTATCCATATTTATAGATTGTATAATGAATATCAATTAAAATTTATGATAGTAATTTATCCGTTGAAATTTTGGGGTTTAACATAATACGGCTAAATACTATTCACATAACATAATATAATAATGTGATAATAATACACCTTAACATAACATTCATGTACATCTATGTACTTACATATTATAATATATACGTTTATATTTTGTTTTCTAATTTTTTATGTCCTTTGAATATTTGTTATTGTTGTTGTCAGGCTTTATTCCATATTCAGTTTATATATTTTTGTTTTGTTTTTGTCTCAGGTCAGTGTTTTGTTATTAATTATAGATATCTATGTATGTGTTATTTTATGGAGCTTATTTATATTATATAGAATAAAATTGAATATGATTAATAAAAACAAAAAATGTTCAATTTCAATTAGGGAATATGACAAAAATCTATTTGGTCCTTATAATTTGTAAATACAAATATTTTTCAGCTCATAGTTACTTATTTTTTGTGCAAAAATTGATTTTTATTTTAGATTAAATCTAAAATTATGATACAGAAATTAACTAATTAAATATTTTTAAATTTACTTATTTCTAAGAAATTAAAAGTTTTTTTTTTTACTATTGAATTTGATTCATAATACGCTCACTCCAAAATTATTTATTTATTTATCAATTTATTAATTGATTGATTGATTGATTACTTAGTTTTGTTATTAGTTATATGACATATTTTGACGTTTTTTTGTTATTAATATTATTTACATTGTACTTAAGTATATGCTATTTAGTTATTGCTTTTTATATATTAAACTATTATTTTACTTTTTAATTGCATTTTTGTATTAAAGAAAAATAAGGACATTTTCCAAAAAGGGATTTTGAATTTATTTAATTCGGAACTATTTTATTTGAAAAAGATTGGTTCTATATTTTTTTATTATGTTTTGTTTCCGAATCTATCTCATTTCATACTAAATACTATCTGATCGAAAAATATTTGTTTCTAAAAATTCCGAATAATTTTGAATGTGATCGAAAACATAGCAATAAATTAGTTGATCGCAATCAATTATCTGTTTAGTCTAAACTAAACTATACTATATCGCACTAAAAAAGAGTATATTTAAGTATGATATCTACGTATAAGAAAAATAAACAATTAAAAAAAGTAAGGTCTTTAAAAAAGTGAAAATAAATTAAAATGAATATTCAAAAAAGAAAATAACAAAATTTATTATAAATAATAACACAAATGAAAAAAGCGCTATAATAATATGTACTTAGGCAGTAAAAACATTTGGACACGATCAATGTAATAATACGAATCAACATCAGTTTGATGGCAAACAAATAATACAAAAAACAATCAAACTTTCTTTGGTCATATCCATTGGCTTTAATACTGATTTTATTTCTAAAAACTTCTCAGCTGTTATAAATTTCTTAAAAAGCTGAAATCCGAATAAAAATAGTGTGATAATCTAGTATATGCAGGAAGTGCAAATACAAGTGCGAGTCATTTTTAGACATCAATCTTAACAATCTTTCTTATTTGTATATTCATTTTGTTTTGTTGTCTGAAGCCTTAGTTATCAAATATGTATATAAATTCGTGATGTCTAGTAACAAATACAAGTGCGGTTCGTTTGGAGACATCAATCTTAACAATATATATTTCTTATTTGTATATTCATTTTGTTTTAATGTCTGAAGCCTTAGTTACCAAATATGTATGTATATATTTGTAATGTCTAGTAATAATCTAATAGTTTCAGAAAATGTAAATACAAGTGCAATTAACAAGATATCTTATATACAAATTAATTTTGTTTTGGTGTCTGAAGCCTTAGTTACTCAATATTATGCGTGCATATTCGGACTTATTTTTTTTTAGAAATTAAATTTTTTATACATTCATATTCACATGCTATTCGTGCATTTTATAAAAATGTACAGCAAAGTATATATATCAACTAAAACAATTACAACAACAATAATAATGAAAAAAACTGTTAATTATGAATGATGAAAAATTGAGAATAAATAAATAAATAGAATAAATAATTTTTTATTGTGGAAGTAGGTGTTAAGTCTTAAAACTTAAAATTTTGGCTTAAAACAGTCAAAAGTGGCTCATTTTTATGTCTCACAATTAATCTGTGTGACATTTTCTATTTAAATTTGGCTGTTTTTTTTTTATGAATAAAATCTCTTAATAAAATCAAAAATAGATTTTTTTTTAATGTATAAAAAAATTAGACAATCTTGTCATATAATTGAATTGTCATATCATAATTTATTAATGTCATGTCATACTGTCAAAATATCGATTGTTTGTTATTGTTAAGTTAACTGTCAAACAGTAAAGCTTAAAATTCGATTTGTTTTGTTGTTTAAGAAAATCTCGATGTTTTAACAAAATGTATATACTGTTTATCAAAATATAAGTTTTTGAAAAGTTAAAAAAAATTGTTGAATTATTGGTGCTTGTCAAGTTAAAAGTAAATATTTGGTTTTTTGTTAATTCTAAACATATTTAGTAATATGTAGGTATACTTAGTTATAATAAGTACATAGGTAAATTGATATTAGTACCAAAAAGGTATTTCTATATAACTGCTTTCATTTTATATACCAAAAGATAGTATTTAATTTTCACAGTTTTAATAAATTTTCAGTAAAATTAAGAAAATAAAATTGTTTTTCATCAAGTTTTTGTTTTAAAATTTTATTTTATCAATTTTAGCTACTGTGTTGTCATTTATTAAATCAGAGTGCTCTTGCATAGCCTTGATCAGATTACACTCTGTATTCTCTGACAGTACATTTTAGACAGTGGTGTACTTTATAAATATACACCCATAAAATTTTAATCGCTCGTAATATATTTTTAAAATGTTATATGTCTTAAATTCTATATAAATAAATTGACAATTTGGAGAACCCGCAGCAAGAAAATATCCTACAGTCATTAGTTAGTGATCATTTATCGATTTCTCCAAACTACTTCTTTTTTGGCCTTTAAGAAGAAACCAATTTAAAGTTACAAAATAAAAACAAAAAATCTAAGAACGAATATTGATTTCATACAATTATTAACGGTTCCATGCATTTACACGTAAATTGACTAAAATTAGTTAAAATTGAAAAAGATCAAATATTGTGGTTTTTTTTCTTACTAAGAAAGGACAAATTTTGTTTTATTTTAATTTTTTTTTCATTTTCGATTTGTTTTGTTATTAATATTTAATTTTTGTATCCATTATGTTCATTTTATATTAAGAAAATCATTAAAAAGGTTAATAAACCTTTGAAATAAATTTAACATTAATAATTCAACATCACTTTAAATAAATGAAAATAAAAAAAAAAGCAAAAAAAAAAACATTCCAAAAA
Organism: Argyra leucocephala; assembly: GCA_963942445.1. NCBI lineage: Eukaryota > Metazoa > Arthropoda > Insecta > Diptera > Dolichopodidae > Argyra > Argyra leucocephala. The sequence goes on from OZ012680.1 coordinate 129,962,812, forward strand.
GGATTCATATTTTATATTATTCATTTCATTTTTTTTTTGTTTCCTTTTTTTATGGATACGCACTAGCACAATATGAAATTTTTTATGAGTGTTGCTGAATAAAAATCAATATTTAAAGTAAAACCGTAGGTTGAATAAATAAAGAATACCAAAAAATATAAAATACAAATTTTCTATGATTAATGATTTTTTTTTACACAGAGAAAATAGTTATACATAAAAACTATATGCCTAGGTATAGGTTATTGTTAAAATAATTTAAGGATATTTCAAATAGCAAGTTGAATATAAAAACAACAAAAATATTTATCCTATATATTATCCAACTAGTCATTATTATTAAATCTATTTGTTGGTATATTTGAACTCAAAAAATGAGTTTTTCTAATATTTAAACCGAATGGGAAAATCCTAAATTTGTGACAACAAGAAATAATGATTCACAAATTTAAATATAATGGTGTTGGTGACTGATGTTGTTTTTTTATTAATAAAAATAAAATGTTTCAACTCCATAAATTATAGTTTTGGAGTAAATAATTTAAATGGGTATATTTTTTTTTTTAAAGTTTTGTGTATTATGTACATAATATATATATGAACAAATATAATATGTGCATAATGTATACGTATACGTATATGTATTTGAAATTTGATTTTATCTCAATTAATTAAAATAATTTATAACCATATAAATGTTTGCTATCATATAAATGTCTTCTTATGATATACATGTTGGATTATGTGTGACGAGCGCATACAAAATCTTTATCTATTTATATACTAATGAAGTTTTCGATTTAAATTTGTTATTTTTATGTTTATATATTTTGCATTACTTTTGTATGATCCTAGTCGGAAATTTCACTCATTCCGAAGTCATTCTTCACGCATTACATTTTCACCATGACTACTTCCTTTTTTCCATTGCGATTTCATGTTACTTTTCTTAACGAATGTCATAGGGTGTAAGTAGTCCCTTATACTTTACAATTTCATGCATAAGAAAGTACTTCAATACATAGATGAAAATGTAATGCATAAAGAAGCACTTTTATATAGCTGGAAATGTAATACTTGAAAAGATGCTACTAAAAATCAAAATAAATTCACTTTAGTAAGTAAGAAAGGGCTTGTATAAAAAAATTACCATATTTTTTCTATAAATTAAATTTAATTATTTTTTTTTTCTTAATGTTCTTAATTATTATTATCTTAAAATCTAAAAAAACTTTAAATCTGAAATAAAAACATAAAAGCAAATTCAATTTCTACAAAATTAAAAAAATTGAATTATAAATAATTAAACCACAATATTTGTCAAGTCACTTTATTAATTGACTTTGATATCACAACTGAGAGATCAAAATGTTTTCAATTTTAAATAGAAAAAAACCGTTATATTATGCAGACATGTCTTCAATTTTACATCGAATAATTTTTTTTTTTTTATTAAAACACAAAAATCGCTATATTAATCAGACTCCAGTGTTATAAATTACCTGCATATTATTTTGTAATGTATGTTTGCAAGTACTTCGTACGCTATGTTACATTTAGATTCAAAAGTCACACATGAAAATTTTAGCACTTTTCATTGATGATATCATCAATGAAATTTGAACTAGTGCAAAAATTTCCGACTGGGATATTTCATTCTCACATAATTTAAGCATTGTCCATGTAAGAAGATGATCGGATGTTTTGGTAGCAAACGCTTGTCTTGATATTAATAGGATCTATAAGAACTTAAACTTGTTTAAAATAACCAAGACCAACATTTTTTTTCTATTTCCAGTAGTTATACATTACTTTTATTGTAATACATATATGTTGGATTATTTAATCTTTATTTGGAAAAAGGACATATTTTTAAATAACTAGCGACCCACTGCTACACTACCAAAAAAACAAAACTATCTGATTATTCTTTAATATATTGAGCTCAAAAATACTAAAAAATCTGAAATATTTATGAAATTTTTGAAATGTGCTATAATAAAATTATGCTATAATTTCCTAATGTTTCAATACAACAGAGCACATCAGTAAGTAAATTTTCATTTCAGAAACAATGTTAGATTAAATACTAATCATACTGGAATTTCATATACAAGTATATAAGTATGTACTTAATCTAATTTTTGAATATTTTAACGACTATACATTTATGTTTTAATCTTGTACGAGATTGTTATACAGGGTGTGTAATCTCAAGAGTATAGTGTTGTTTGCTGTTGTTTAGAGATTAAATTAATAGATAAAATTTTTGTATGAGACCTTCATTGGACATTCATTGCAATAAATATTTTATATATTTATTTTTAAGGCATTTCCTTGGATAAAAGGCTAACCTTTCAAAAGCAAACTTCTATCACTATTGATAAAATTAACAAATATACTCGCATGTTGTATCCCCTTATTCACAGAAAATCAATCTTATCCACAGAAAACAAATTGATACTTATTAAGGTAATTTTTCAACCAATAATGTTATATGCGGCACCAGTCTGGGGAGATTGTGCAGCTAGTCATATTAAAAAATTGCAAATTGCGCAAAATAAACTTTTGAAACTCAGTATTCAATCTTCCCAGATGGTATTCAACCAAAAAGCTGCATGATAAAGCCAGCATGAATACAAGTTTAGAAAAAATAAGTTATTTAACTGTAAAGTTCCACTCGGAACTGTTCATGTCAGAAAATTTAAATTAAGTTAAAAAAATTAAGCTAGTTTAGTTCGTAGGTAGGTTTTACTGTAGGTAGGTTTTACTGTTTAAGTTAGCGTTAAGTTTTACAAAACAAAAATTCAAAAAGATTTTTCATCTCCAATTTTCCTTTAAATTTATACTAGTAAACTCGAAAATTTCTAAATAAAAATAAAAAAAATACAAATCAACTGTAGTAAAGATAATTATATATCTGTATCTAAGTAAATATAGTTTTAAAAGAATTAATTGTACAATTTATGGAGCATAATAAGTAAATAAATAAATAAAATAAAATAAAAATATTTATTTATTTTTTTATTTAAAAAATCAAAACAAGATATGTATACATATTTAAAAAAAAAATATATTGTAACATAATGAGGTGGATGCGACGCGATCGATGTAATTGTAACAAATATTGGAACGACATCTTATTGACATTCTTTTTTCTGTTTCATCAAAATCACATATCATATATATCTATAGTAATAAAAAAACGTTAATTATGAAAAATAGCAATAAATAAATGCTTAAAATCACATTAAAATTAAATTAAGTAATCAAACATAAAAATAATAAAAAATATATGATAGAATCAGTTATTTATATAGGACCCACCTTATACTTACTGTATACTGCGGACATCTTAATAACACCACAAATCGACATTGCAATATTTTTAGACGATACTGCTCTAATAATGGCCACAAGTAAAGATAAGTAGATATAGACATGATTAATATACCTCTCAAAACAAATTCCTTAGAATCATCACAAACACATTTCGCTATGATTCAAATGAAGATATCCACAGAGATATGAAAACAAAAATAATTACTGAAGTTAATATGTGAGTTATGTTATCAAACACGAAAACTGATTAATCATGATAATGTAAAGACGATCGAGCTCTCAAACAGATCAGATAACATAAAAAGGCTAAAAAGGCTAAATTCCCACGATCTAATGGGACAATATAAAAATATTAGGGAGTATGGATTCATATAAATAAAATATAAACCATACAGGCTTTGCTTTTTAAGCACATTTTCAATATATAGTAATGATTTATTCAAATATGTAATAAGATTATACTATAATAACCTAAAGGTTATCAAAACAAGAAAAAATTATTAATTTACAGTTAGTTAAAAAAAAAAATTTATCTCCCAAATCGTATAAGTAACTCTCATCAATAATATACTCAAAACGGAAAAAAAAACGGAGCTTTCAAATCTTCGAAACTAATAGAAATATCCAATAGGGCTTATTATCAATAAATAAATTTTCGTATCGTATCGTTAGACCATCACATCACACATTTCTGAGAAGACAATTGTATGACATTTTATAAAACTGGCAGCATTGTACATTAAATCCTTTGACTTTATATATTAAAACTGTCAAAATTCACTTTAATTTTGACATTTTAATATTAATAATTGTACAGCAAATTAATATTAAAATGTCAAAATTAAAGTGAATTTTGACAGTTTTAATATATAAAGTCAAAGGATTTAATGTACAATGCTATGTTGTTGCTATTTGTCAAATGTTGTTGACTAAATTTTTAATTTACTTAAAAAAACAAATACATGTAAAAAGTTTGTGTAACCTTGCGACAGTTAAAAATGTAAAATAATATTTATTAGCTTATATTGTTCAAAAAATGACAGCTACAATAAAAAAATCAATTCGCAGAATACCATATACATTTTTTGTTACGTAAAAGGCATCCCAAAATCATAAATAAGCCCCCAGATTATTCTATAAAATAAAAACCGTTTCAAAAAACAAATTATAATTTTTTATGACAACTAAAACAAAAAAAAAACGCTTCGCAAGATGCCATATAATCATATATAAAATGTTTCGTTGTGTATCACATATTTCGTTGCGTATCGCCTTACAAAATTCGCATATCAGAATAAGCCCCGAAATTATTGTGTCAAAAAAAAACCGTTCCTAACTAAAATTATCACTCATATTCTTGAACACTTCCTATCCTGCGAACACCATCATTGACATGATGTTTTGTTATTCTACAAGACTCTAAAACGATGTCTTTAGTTTAACACGATGACAAATGTCAAAAACGCTGTGTGTAGTACTTCTAAAAACAACTAACATAACGAAAAGTGCTACCAACATAATAAAATTTTTCACAAGTCTTCCAGAAATATAAAATTTATTTAGACGTGAAGCGAGTCAATTTTTGTTCGCGTCAATGATGAGTCGTTAAAAAAAAATTTGATTTTAACTGACTAACTATATCTTCAAAAATAAGAGGAATCTAAACCTTCTCAAGTGTTTTCTTAATAATCTTCGTAATCTTATTTTCTTGTAAACAAAGAATTGAAATCAAATTTCTATTTCTTGAAAATATATATATATACGTATGTTGTATGTACATTGTTTTGTTAAACAAAGAATATATAAGAAATCGTTAAAATATCTTTGAGTCCCAAAATATATTCGAAATCGTGTGGGAATGGATGTGACGATTCCATACAAAATATTTTCCTAATAATGAAGCTTTTTAAACAAACAATAGCTAGCATGAATGTTTAAAGCAGTACACTCATCATCAAATTAACAACCTATAACCAACCAGCATATATACATAAAATTACGTAGCATACATTTATGATCATATACGTAAATAAAAATATCAATAAAACATTATTGTGTTGACATTTTATTTATTAAATCGTTTTGTTGAAATACATATTGTAATTTTTAATAATAAAACAAAAACAAAAAAAAAATAAAAGGTTATGTCTAGACACCGTAATAGATATTATGTATTATCCTTTGTTGCAAAATTTTTTCTTAATTTATTCAATTAGAATAAAATTCTGTGAAAATTTTTTTTAAATAAATTATTAAATTAACATTGTACAATGATACAGCTACAACACTACCTCTATTATTATTTTAAGAATTAATATTTAATTAAAAGAATTATTTTTAATATTAAAAGCTTAAATATAAAAAAAATTTTTTGGTAACATTTTAAAAACAATTTTAATTGAACAAATCTTTTAAAACATTTATTATGGTTTGGCAAAACATATATATATATATATATAATTATATATGTGTAACATGTGCAAAAATTATCAAATAAAATAAAAAATCATGTCCTTTCCAATTACTTTTATGTTCATCCCTTAAATCGATTTTCCATCATATTCATTTTTCCACAAATATGGCTTCTCTTTTGTATGCTTTCTCTTCTTTTGATATCTTTTATTTTTTGTTATTATTTTTTTTTTTTTTTTTGTATATTTCAATACGAAATGATTTTAATGAATGTATGCTATGCTAACAAAATATATATAGGTACCATTGTTTTTCTTGTATGAGTGAAAATATTAAATTTTGTATTAGTGGTAAAGTTTAATCTTTGTTTATGCATATATATATATATATATATATATGTATCCTTCAAAAACAGCAGTTATCTTTTATTATCATAATTGCTTCCTTCGTATAAAATTCTTTCTTTTATTAAATTATTATGTTTAAATAGATTTTTTTTTTCATGTTTAGAATAAAATAATGTAAAGAGAGGAGTCTACATAATTTTAAATGTTATTAATAAAACAGAATGTTAATTTAATACTTAAGATAAATTTTAATTCTTATATAAATTTGTAATTGAATAAAAAAAAAAGTTATAATTTAATATAATATATAATTTAAAAATTGAATAACAAATTTATATTTAAGTGTAGATTAACATTTTCCTGAATATGTGCAGATAGTTTTAATAAAAAAAAATAATGTTGTCAAAATGAAATAAAATAATTAATTATATTTGCAAAATATCAGCTGTTAAAGTGTATTTGTTACATCAAATGTTATCAATCACCATGTCAAGTTTAAAATCACTCTATAGCAACTCACATTTAAGCAAAAAATTTCATTTCAAGTAATATTTACTCTTCCAGATCATTTTTAAATCTCTTAAATTTCATGAATTGAAGACGATTTAAATATGTTTCGGAATTAAATTTAAATAGGTACCTGGTGACAACAAATTTAATATGATAAATGTAGAAATTTTATTTGACAACAAATTGAATATACTTAGATTGCTATTCCAATTCACAATAGTATTTAGTTGAGTTGATTGACGCATTGAGTTTTCATTTAAAATCTATCTTTTTAGAGCCAACAAAATATTTAAAATTTTAAATTTATATAATTTATATAAATATTTAAATTCTGAAGAACCTTTAGCTGTTGTAAAGAGATTGTATGTCATAACATAACAGTGTTGCCATTGAAAAATTACACTTTTAATAATAGTAAAAAATAATAAAATAATTAATATAATTTAAATAAAAATGTCCACATTTCGAAAAGGGAAAAGGACCTATAAAGTTGGCCTACAGATTTATCTGTAGGATCAACTGTTAAAATAAATAAATGAATAAAAAAATAAAAATTATACATTTTCAAATTCAAAATATAAAAAATTAAAAATGTTTGCAAATGTAGGATTTTTTATAGAGCAGGAATATGATGATGGACAGATCGTAAATTTATTCTTTTAAAATAAAATATTTTATTACATATTTTCCTTTTTTTCATATTTTAAAAAAAAAATTTTTTTTTAAAAATATTTTTAATTTTTATAAAATCACCACTTTTTTTAACTAAAAAATACTTAATAGTATATAATTCTACTTTACAGTATATAAACACAACTGGCCAAAGCCAGTTGTAACATTTTAATTGTCTCAGATGACTTAAGCCTGAAAGGTTCAATCAATAACATGTGATTACAATCGATCGCAATCAAAAGCAATCTAAAATGCCCATAGGATCAGTAAGCCAATCAAAAAGCTGTTAAAAAAATATCATATCCAATCATTTACAACAATCCATTTTTCCTATTGAACAAATTTTTGTGATTAAAAGTGATTGCTGTTGTCTTGCCAACTGAAATTTCAAAAATTGTTTATTTGCAAATAAATAAAAATTAAAAATTGTTTATTTATAATTAGTTTGTCGGAAATTTGTTTAAAATTAGTTTTTTTAAAACATAAAAATTGAAGTAAATTTTTTTTATTTGAATTAAAATTTTAAAAATATTTTATTAAAATATTTTAAATTTTTCAAAACTAAACTTTGATATTAAATTCCAATCAATGATTGTGATTTTACTTCTGAATACAATTAAAAAATATCAGAAAACATCATTTTTAATCACGTCAATTGAACAAAAAAAAAATTAGTTTCAATCACAAATTTCCCCTCCAAATTGTAGTTGAAAGTGATTGAAAAGTTATAACAAAAAAATCGATTACGATCAACAATTTTTTGTTATTGAATGAACATAAAAACTATTGTAAATCATAATTGTCTATATTTGTACACAACTCAATTTTAAAATTATGTTGTGTTATTTTGACATATAAATTAGGTTGTGCTGTGAATCAGAATATCACCCTAACTAACTAGTTGTAGAAATTAACTTTTAAGCTCTTTTTTGTGAAATATTCTAGAACTTTAATCTTTTTTTTTCATAGTTCTAAGGACGTTTCCGGACTTCTCGTAATGCATTTTATACTCGCATTTTGAACTTTCAGAAAATACTAATTTATCGCATTATTTTTCGCACTAAATTTTTATCCGGACTTACAAATTTATGACAGTAACTATATACTATATTTTTAGGAGTAGAATCAGTATTATCTTATTGCATATTTTTTTAGCATTTTTATGTCAAATTTATTTGAAAGCAGCAGAAAAAGTGATTTTTTTCTAGCAATATTTATAAATTTATGACTATGATGACATTATTTTTATATGTATAAATATTATTATTTAAAAAAAAAAACAACCTAGGTTGCCTGGAGAAAAAATTATATTTGTTTTACATTTTAAATAATTGTTACACTTTTGTAGTTACCATACCTTCTTATAATATGGTATGGTCTTTAAATTGGTCATTTTAATTTTTAACACTAAATTTTGACAGGTAGTAAAGTGCGATATGACAAATTTTTAGGAATAGATTTAGTGCGATTTGACAGGTTTAGTGAGAGTATCAAGTTGAAATGCGAAAGCCCAGAAACGCCCTAATTCGGTTCGTAACTGTTAAATCCAGTTTTTATAATAGCTTTTATTCTTTCGTTACTTGAATAATATTTATATATATATAGATAGATATGTATATTGTAAACAATTTGTTTTTAGTTTTTTTTTTTTTTTTTTAAGTCAAAATTTTGAAACATAAGTTGTAAAATTCATTGTTTTCTCTTTTCTTTAAATTTTTTATTCATATTGTCTGAATTTTTGATGTTATCTTATAACCTTTTTATTTTTATATAGATTTTTTCTTTAAAAAATTGTTATTTGTATTAAATACAAGACTTTTAAATATGTAAATAAATAAATAAAAAAAATTTTTTTTGATTTTATTTTCAATTGTGAAATAATTTCTACTTACTATTTCTAAAAATTACTCAATTTTATCAGCATTGTTTTGAATACAATATTTATTATAATTTATTATAATTATAGTTAGTATTGTAAATATCTTCTATATTATAATACACAAGAGCATGATTAGTGAAGGCACACTTTTCGTGGTTTTTCGTGTGCTTCGTTTTTTTTTCATTCAATCAATCGGCGATGATGCTGGCCGTGGCGATCAAAATCAATTTTTATTTTATCTATATTATAATATACAAGAATACGATTTTGAAGATACACTTTTCGTGGTTTTTCGTGTGCTTCGTTTTTTTTCATTCCAACAATCGGCGATGATACAGGCCGTGGCGATCAAAAGCAATTTTTATTTTATGTGTATATTTTGGGCAAATAATTTTTATAAGATATTAGCTGAGTTGGTTAAAGCATCATTTAATATCAGAAATTTTTGTCGATTCTCTTTTGAGACAAATTCTTTTTATTTATTTTATTATTTATCGCATTTGGTTTTTTGCACTTTTAGTAGGAAAAAAAATTAAATAGTAGAATAATATTATTAATATAGGTTTTAATATCACAAATTTTAGTGAGTTCGATTCTCTATTAATTCAATTTTTTTTTTTATATTAAAAAAATATTTTTTTTATCTTATATATATTAGACAAGGAAAGCCATGTGGGGAATATCTTATATTATAATACACAAGATTAACGACGTGGTGAGTAAAAAACAAAAATAATTGAATAGTAAATTATTTACACCACAAAAATATTAAAATTTTAGCAAATTCTTGGTGCTGAATACTTAAAACATTTTAAATATTTACACTAAATAGTGACGATTATTTCCAAGTTGAGCGCCATCTATACTCTAAAAGAAATTACAATTACGGGAAATTTTTAAAAATTCTTCATAAAAATTCTGTCATTTCAAATAAACACACAATAGAAAAGCATACAAAAACAAAAACACAAACAAAAATTGAAATCAAAACAGAAAAACAAAAATCAGATCAGATCATACTCTTCAAAAATTATTAAACAAATGTTAGTTCATTTGCTTCTGCTATCATTAAAAAAAATATATGCAGTAAAACACAGTTATAGTCATTCGCTAAGTTTTAGTAATATTTCTGACTATAACCGTTTTGTGACTATAGGCGTAGTAAAAAAAAATTGCATTTTTATAAACAAAATCAAATTCAATAAAGTATCTTTCGTATAACAATTTTAAACTTTATTTTATTCATAAATAGCAATTCTGTTATTTAATCACAAAATATACCTATTAGTAATATAGAACAGAAAAAAACTATATATAAATCAGTGTTTTAATAAAATAAATCACTGTTGACCTATATTGCTATAACAGAATTGTGACTACAAACGTTTTTGACTATAAACGAATTAAAATATATCGATCTACTACTTTGAGAGTAATGAAATTTTATTGTGTTAATTTATATATATTGAAATGAGTGTTAATTTCGTCATAAAGTATTAGGTATTATACTTTAATTTCATTATATATATATTCAATAATCAAGCGATTCAGAATACAACTACAATTATACCAAACCAAATATTTTTTTTTACATAAAATTGTGTTTGAAAGAACTACTTCTTCAATTGCACAGTGGATCCACTAGTTTAGAATATAATTTCTGAATACCTAATTCTAATTAAAGAATTACAGAGCCTTTATTTCAATAATGATTTAAAAAAAATAAAAATTAATATACTGAATTTCTAAAAATCTATTCTATGCTGTAGAAAGTCAATGAATGCAAATGCATACTGCAGCTATTTTCTTAACAAAAAAATTATAATTTAGAAATATGTATTATAAACATGTATAGTTATAGCTGTATAGAAATGAAAACATATAGTTATATATATATGTATATGCTATGTATATTATAAACTAGATCATTATTTATATATATATATATATATATATCTATAAAATCCTTACAAGTACATTGCACTTTTGAAATAAAAGTTTTTCACTTCAATTACACCATTAAAACTGTACTTAATTACATCATTAAAAACAAAAACAAAAAAAACTTTCTTTTCAATTTAAGTTATTAAAGTTAAAAAGAAAATTTTTTAAAAAGTATTATATAATTAAAATTAGAAATTGTCGTTGATGTCTTAAATAATAAATAAGCCATCGCTGTACTAATAATAATTAAAATTTAATTTTTATATCGACCTATAAATAACCTCTGTATTAAAAATAGCTTTTCACAAAATAATTTGAGACATTAACTATATTATATATTTTTTTATATAACTCCAAGAGATATCCAAGTTAATATTCGCAAAATTTTTATTTTAAATATTTAAGTTTAAGATTCTAAAATTTAAGTAATACAAATAAAAAAAACGAAAATGGTTGGAGTATAGTATTAAAAAAAATTTAGCAGTGACGTAACATGTGTTTAACAATTAATGATAGAGGTTACTGGTCTGAATTGTAGAAGAAAACATTAATACATGCTAAAGCTTTTTATTTGCAAAAAAAAACAAAAACAAAATTGCATTGAATCCTGTTTGCCAAAAAATTTATATCATATTTATCAAATTGTTATCCTTGTTGAAAATAGTCCAATATTATTTCCTTTTAATTTTACTAAGTATGCTTATCCATACCAGATAAGCGTATTTTCTCTACTACTTGTGGACTTCTTCAGTGTTTTGTACTTGAGTGAAGATATGCAATTATCCTTTCTTTTTTTAAAATAGTCAGTTTCAAGAGTTCAAATGTTTTTTATTTATTAATCTTATTAAATTATGTAGAAGTCCTTTGCGTATTTGTATTTGATCTCATATTTTATTTATCATATTTTAGGCGACAGTTATATATAGCCATACGAAAAATGAATATATACGTTAAAATTTTTGTTTTTTTATTTTAACTGCAGTGGTATAAAATTGTATTAAATTAAAGTTAGTAGAAAATAGTAAAAAAATTATTCAAAAAAAAAAAATAGACTCTAATAGTTTAAACATTTTAAGTACAGAATTTCATAAAACATTTATTTTATTATTTTAAGGGTAAATACATAAATTTCATATAAAAATAATCTTTTAACATAAATATTGTTAAATTATTCTGTATAGCAGTAAAATCGTCCTCTTCATTGTCCTATAACCCCACCCGTTGCGCATAGGGCGGATTAATACAAATATGACCTTGTATAATTAATTTATCTATACTCAATATCGAAATTATTCAATATAACGACTACTTAATTAAATTTATATATAATATCCATTTATCCTTCAGATAATTATTTTAAAAATGTATTGACTTGACTTTTTTCTCTTGAAATTTAGATTTATCAAACTTTTTCTTTACTTTAATTAAAATTTCTCTATACAAGAATTAGAAATTAAAATTTTGTCAATTTGTTATTCTTGATGATTTCTCAAGTTTTAAAACTTTTTTTTTTTATAATTCATTAATTTGTTATATACATACATACATATAATATTCGCTATTAACTTATATAATATTTTATAATATAAAAATTTTCTTAAATCAATCAGAATAGAAAAATTATCTTAACTTTATAAAATACATTATAACAATTTTTTTTTTTATAACAAAGATTTAATAACAGTAAATTAATTTCTTTTATAGCAATGTTATAAAAAAAAAAAATACATAAAAATTTCACTGTCATGATAATGACTGTTATTGTTACTGTCCTGCTATACACTATCGTTGTTTTCTTTTCATTTTATTTTTATTTAATATTGTCATGCTTGCCAATTTCATTTTCTCTGATCCTTTTCTTTTCTATTTTCATTCTTACTTTTTTTTTTTTATTTTTTTTTTATTCTTTTTTTATTTTTTTTTATATATATGTATCAACTAGAAATATATATGAATATTGCAAATTTGAGTGTGTGTGTGCGAAAGTGTTATGTAAGTATGTGAGTTGAAAAACTTTAAAAGAGGTTATTAACCTCTTGAAAAGTTGGCTGTACCAAAAAAGCGTCATCATCATCATCATTATCATCATTAGCACCATAATCATAATCAAGAATATTAAAGAGGAGAATAAAAATAAATGTAAAAATGTTTGAATTTGTTATCCTTAGATATTTATATATCTAAATATTTTTATATATATATGCATTCAATATTATATATTTACATGTCGTATCCTTTAATTTATGATGTGAATTTATAAAATATATTGTATGTATGGATATATTGGTTAAATACGAACAAGATTATATTAACAAAATCAATTTTAAAACTATATAACTGTAATCTAATATATGTACGTATTAATAAAACTAATATGGTTATGTAACGAAAGATATACGATAAAAAAATAATAATAATAAAGGATTAATTAGGAGATTTAATAATAATATTAGAAAATTAATTCGTAAAATAAAGTGACTGTTTTATAAGTAAAAAAAACTATTTTGTTTTCGACATTTAAAAGTTTATAATACCTGGGTACTTACAACACTTTTTAAAACATTTAGGGTTAATTTTACAGTTGTGGTTTAAATGTGGGATAAAATAAACATCAAACCTTAAGCTGCATGAAATATTTAGGGCCAGTTATTAAAAAATTGCACACTTAAGTATCAAATCAAACTTAAACTACACTAAAATCAAAATTTGTGTTTTTCAGTTGGTATTTAAAACATACTTATGTGGCACTTCAGTTTGGTAAAATGATCACTTAAGCTCCACTTTAAATTTTTGACATATAGATTTAACAATAAATTGTTTTTTAATTGAATTTTTCATTGGCGGTGTCTAGACGGCCAGTTATTCAGTCAGTTTTCAGTTTCAGTTAAAGCTGAGAAGTGTCTACACGTTCAGTTTTGAATGAAAAAATTTACAAATGGCGAAAACTGAGAATTACCATTAATGTAACAAGTGGAAGTGAGACAATAATACTAAAAATTAATTTTTAAAATTTCCAACTGACAAATTATTCAAATGTTTCTTCTCTAAAACGGTTTTTTTCTCTGTTACGGTTAAGATTAGAAAAGTTGGCTATGAAATTGGAAACGATTGAAATCGAAAAACTGACGACAAGTTAAAAGCATTTCAACTTTTTTTATTTTTTTCAAACAACAACAAAATACATATATTTCAGTGAAACTGACAGTGTTCACTGATCATCTAGACACCGCCATTACAAATTTAAGGAATTAAAAAAAAAACATAAGTTTTCAATTAAAAATTTTTTGTTTACAACGACAATGAAATAAAAAAAATTTTATTGACTGTCACTTGTACTGCATTTTAACAAATGCTGCCATTGCAAATAACCGAAAATGACAGCTAAAAATCAACACGTAAATTTAAACTAGAAAACTAATTTTTTTTTTTAAGTGGAGCTTAAGTGTTGACTGTTACTTAAACTTAAATTAAGTATTCATGACTGAGCAGTTAGGGTTAAGTGAAGTATTCAGGCTGAGGCTTTAGGGTTAGTCAATTTCACCGGGATGGTTTTAAATGTAATATAAAATAAACATATAGGTTGAAGTTTAACTTAAAAAATGTTGAAAATAAGTTTGACAGTGGAAATTTCAAGTAAGGTTAATTGTGAATTTGTATCTCAAAAAAATATTGACGACATTCTGCATTTTTTTAAATTTTTGCGTTCGTTTTATTTTTAACCTGTACAATCAGACAACATAATAAAAAAAGTTAAAAGAAAAACAATGGAAATATCGAAAGTCAGTAATTCAATTTATAGGTAGTTTAAGCTGTCCCCAAATTAATTATTCGCTTATGTGTCACCTGTGAAACTGGATTTTCAATTTAAGCTTCCTTAAGGTATATAGTTTAAGGTGTAATGTATTGAAATTGCAATGTAACTTTACTTTGTTCTGGAGTTTCCAAAAAGATGTTTGAAATATTTTTGTTTTAATTATTTTTAATATAATAATAATAATAACAATAATAATAATCTATAATTATAATTGACAAGCATTTAGGGACCTGCGCAGTAAACACCTTTTCATTTTATTTCTCCTACTTCTTTAATTCTCCTACTCCTTAATGAACTTCTAATATAATATATAAGTTGTATATAAAACAAAAATGCGCACACAGGTAAAAATTTTTTTCTCATATGATTTTATTATTCAGCAAATACATTATGCATATGTCAGAACTTATTAAAATAATAAACAAAAGCAAACAAATCAGTTACTATAATTTACATTATGTACTTGCAAATGAATCTATGTACATATGCCAAAAAAAAAAAACAAAAAAACAAATTCATGTAAAATAAAAAATATAAAAACAACAAAAAAACAAATCACTTGGATTATTCATTTTTTATCTTTTTAAGTAACTGTTTCTAAATTTTGGTTATTTGTAGTAATAATATAGTTTTTATTCAAATTATGTATTATGTAGGTATATATACGTACCTCTTTAATGACAAAATTTTTTATTTGTAGTAACTTTATCCATTAAATGCCACTGTCTATGGGGAATATATCGGAAACGAAGCATTATATGAGGGACGTGTATTTATGTATTCAATATAAAACTTATTAACCACAAAACTTTTTATCCAACAAGAGTGGTTCCTGCTATATCGTTCGAAGTCTATGTCAGTACGTAAACTACTGTTTTTTTTAAAACTTTAAATTTGACTTCACTTGAAATATAATTACTCAACAGGGGCCCCTAGTAATAGTAATAATACAAAAAATAATAATAATAATAACGTTCCGTGACATCAAAAATGCTGTGGAAACGTCAAATTTACCATGTACTGTGATCGAAAATGTTTTTAAAAAAAATTTACAATGTTTTGAAATCAGAAATGTTTGATATCGGTTTTAATACCGCAGGCAAACAGTACGTAGCGAAAATTTGGGGTATACAATTAAAATTACAATTAAAAAAGAATGTAAACAAAAGGCGTACATAAAAGAAAATTTTAGTAATTTTTAGGTAAAATTTTGGTGAAAAACTCTTTTTTATTAAGTTTTGGTAACAATTAAATTCAGTAGGTCAGCATAATTTAGTGAAAAAGTAAAACAATTTCATATTCATTATTTCTTTTTACATTTTTATCATCAAACGATGAACTTTGCAAAACAATTATAGTAAGTATTTAAAATAATATTATCAAAAATATTTAAATTAATTTTTAATGCACACAACCTTTTTAAACACAAAAAATGTAAATTAGTCATTTTAAACACAAAACGTTAATGCAGTCAAAATTATACTCTACATTGCAGTGGTTATGTATCTAAACAATGATTTAATACAGTATTAAAACCGCAGCGAACTTTTTTCTGCATTTGAAGTGCATTTTCAATGTTACGTGTTTATTTGATATTATTTTTAAATTTTTACATATAGTTTAGACATCATTTATTTGTCATTCCAGCTGGTACCTTAAATCTGTAACATTTAATATAAATTACTTACTATAAATTTTAACAAGCAAGATCAACAACCGAAACCGTATATGAAATATAATTTAAAATCTTATAATTTTATCATACAAAATTATTCAGTATTGATAACTATTGAAATTTATTTAATTGTTTTACCTTCATTTTTTGTTTTGATCTTTGGTATCTCAAAGTGACAAGGGTACAAAAAAGACAAAAAAAAGTTTAACCTTTATTATTGGAATATTCAAAAATATATAACTACCATAAATTAAATCCTGCAATGAGTACAAAATTTTGTTGCTTACTACAATATAAAATATTGCTGGGTAACTCTTAATTTCAAGGCCATCAACCCAATGCTACTACCATAAATGTTATACTACCTATGTCTGTTCTATTCACACTGTTATTGTTATTGCCCTTTACGTGTTTTACTTTTTGGTTTTGTTTCATCAATATAACTAATATCTTTATAATAATTACGTAAATATAAAAATAAAAACATACAACAATTAAAAAAACATTCCAAAAATTATTCTAAAACTAATAAATAAGTAAATAATAGCATTTTGTTGTACCAACATTTATAATATTAAAGTACCATAACCACTTGATGGTCGTTGACCTTAAAAAAAAAAAAAAAATTCTTTTTTTTCTCAAGTTTAATTCAAAAAAAGAGATGTAAAATCCCTTTTGCACAAATTTATAAGCAGCATTAAACATAAAAAATAAATTAAAGTGCAAAGAAATGAAAAACCCGAATAAAAAATCACGCAATATTTTTTTTATTTTTTGTTTTTGTGTCTTGTTTATCAACATTTTGTGTTTTTTTTTTTTTTTTTTTTTTTTTTTATTAAAGTTCTAAATGTCTAGCCATACAAATCCGAAGTAAATAAATACAAAAAAAAAAAAAAAATTCTTATGACAGTTATTTAGCAATGTTTTTGGACACATAAATATTGTATGAGCTATTTGAGTTTTTATATTTTAAGTTAAAAAATATATTACGTCAGTTGGGGAACGGTTTAATATTGTAAATTTGATGTGTAGAAAATAGAAAATGTTTAATAAAACAAATTTACTTTTTAAGTTATATCCAG
The DNA here is from genome assembly GCA_963942445.1 of Argyra leucocephala. Taxonomy (NCBI): domain Eukaryota; kingdom Metazoa; phylum Arthropoda; class Insecta; order Diptera; family Dolichopodidae; genus Argyra; species Argyra leucocephala. Next base: position 129,980,489 of record OZ012680.1, read on the forward strand.
GAGGGTGTCAATAAATTTAAGTGTTACATGCAATAGTGTAGAGTTATATTTGTAAGGGACAAGTGGGAGTGAGACAATAATACTAAAAATTAATTTTTAAAATTTCCAACTGACAAATTATTCAAATGTTTCTTCTCTAAAACGGTTTTTTTCTCTGTTACGGTTAAGATTAGAAAAGTTGGCTATGAAATTGGAAACGATTGAAATCGAAAAACTGACGACAAGTTAAAAGCATTTCAACTTTTTTTATTTTTTTCAAACAACAACAAAATACATATATTTCAGTGAAACTGACAGTGTTCACTGATCATCTAGACACCGCCATTACAAATTTAAGGAATTAAAAAAAAAACATAAGTTTTCAATTAAAAATTTTTTGTTTACAACGACAATGAAATAAAAAAAATTTTATTGACTGTCACTTGTACTGCATTTTAACAAATGCTGCCATTGCAAATAACCGAAAATGACAGCTAAAAATCAACACGTAAATTTAAACTAGAAAACTAATTTTTTTTTTAAGTGGAGCTTAAGTGTTGACTGTTACTTAAACTTAAATTAAGTATTCATGACTGAGCAGTTAGGGTTAAGTGAAGTATTCAGGCTGAGGCTTTAGGGTCAGTCAATTTCACCGGGATGGTTTTAAATGTAATATAAAATAAACATATAGGTTGAAGTTTAACTTAAAAAATGTTGAAAATAAGTTTGACAGTGGAAATTTCAAGTAAGGTTAATTGTGAATTTGTATCTCAAAAAAATATTGACGACATTCTGCATTTTTTTAAATTTTTGCGTTCGTTTTATTTTTAACCTGTACAATCAGACAACATAATAAAAAAAGTTAAAAGAAAAACAATGGAAATATCGAAAGTCAGTAATTCAATTTATAGGTAGTTTAAGCTGTCCCCAAATTAATTATTCGCTTATGTGTCACCTGTGAAACTGGATTTTCAATTTAAGCTTCCTTAAGGTATATAGTTTAAGGTGTAATGTATTGAAATTGCAATGTAACTTTACTTTGTTCTGGAGTTTCCAAAAAGATGTTTGAAATATTTTTGTTTTAATTATTTTTAATATAATAATAATAATAACAATAATAATAATCTATAATTATAATTGACAAGCATTTAGGGACCTGCGCAGTAAACACCTTTTCATTTTATTTCTCCTACTTCTTTAATTCTCCTACTCCTTAATGAACTTCTAATATAATATATAAGTTGTATATAAAACAAAAATGCGCACACAGGTAAAAATTTTTTTCTCATATGATTTTATTATTCAGCAAATACATTATGCATATGTCAGAACTTATTAAAATAATAAACAAAAGCAAACAAATCAGTTACTATAATTTACATTATGTACTTGCAAATGAATCTATGTACATATGCCAAAAAAAAAAAACAAAAAAACAAATTCATGTAAAATAAAAAATATAAAAACAACAAAAAAACAAATCACTTGGATTATTCATTTTTTATCTTTTTAAGTAACTGTTTCTAAATTTTGGTTATTTGTAGTAATAATATAGTTTTTATTCAAATTATGTATTATGTAGGTATATATACGTACCTCTTTAATGACAAAATTTTTTATTTGTAGTAACTTTATCCATTAAATGCCACTGTCTATGGGGAATATATCGGAAACGAAGCATTATATGAGGGACGTGTATTTATGTATTCAATATAAAACTTATTAACCACAAAACTTTTTATCCAACAAGAGTGGTTCCTGCTATATCGTTCGAAGTCTATGTCAGTACGTAAACTACTGTTTTTTTTAAAACTTTAAATTTGACTTCACTTGAAATATAATTACTCAACAGGGGCCCCTAGTAATAGTAATAATACAAAAAATAATAATAATAATAACGTTCCGTGACATCAAAAATGCTGTGGAAACGTCAAATTTACCATGTACTGTGATCGAAAATGTTTTTAAAAAAAATTTACAATGTTTTGAAATCAGAAATGTTTGATATCGGTTTTAATACCGCAGGCAAACAGTACGTAGCGAAAATTTGGGGTATACAATTAAAATTACAATTAAAAAAGAATGTAAACAAAAGGCGTACATAAAAGAAAATTTTAGTAATTTTTAGGTAAAATTTTGGTGAAAAACTCTTTTTTATTAAGTTTTGGTAACAATTAAATTCAGTAGGTCAGCATAATTTAGTGAAAAAGTAAAACAATTTCATATTCATTATTTCTTTTTACATTTTTATCATCAAACGATGAACTTTGCAAAACAATTATAGTAAGTATTTAAAATAATATTATCAAAAATATTTAAATTAATTTTTAATGCACACAACCTTTTTAAACACAAAAAATGTAAATTAGTCATTTTAAACACAAAACGTTAATGCAGTCAAAATTATACTCTACATTGCAGTGGTTATGTATCTAAACAATGATTTAATACAGTATTAAAACCGCAGCGAACTTTTTTCTGCATTTGAAGTGCATTTTCAATGTTACGTGTTTATTTGATATTATTTTTAAATTTTTACATATAGTTTAGACATCATTTATTTGTCATTCCAGCTGGTACCTTAAATCTGTAACATTTAATATAAATTACTTACTATAAATTTTAACAAGCAAGATCAACAACCGAAACCGTATATGAAATATAATTTAAAATCTTATAATTTTATCATACAAAATTATTCAGTATTGATAACTATTGAAATTTATTTAATTGTTTTACCTTCATTTTTTGTTTTGATCTTTGGTATCTCAAAGTGACAAGGGTACAAAAAAGACAAAAAAAAGTTTAACCTTTATTATTGGAATATTCAAAAATATATAACTACCATAAATTAAATCCTGCAATGAGTACAAAATTTTGTTGCTTACTACAATATAAAATATTGCTGGGTAACTCTTAATTTCAAGGCCATCAACCCAATGCTACTACCATAAATGTTATACTACCTATGTCTGTTCTATTCACACTGTTATTGTTATTGCCCTTTACGTGTTTTACTTTTTGGTTTTGTTTCATCAATATAACTAATATCTTTATAATAATTACGTAAATATAAAAATAAAAACATACAACAATTAAAAAAACATTCCAAAAATTATTCTAAAACTAATAAATAAGTAAATAATAGCATTTTGTTGTACCAACATTTATAATATTAAAGTACCATAACCACTTGATGGTCGTTGACCTTAAAAAAAAAAAAAAAATTCTTTTTTTTCTCAAGTTTAATTCAAAAAAAGAGATGTAAAATCCCTTTTGCACAAATTTATAAGCAGCATTAAACATAAAAAATAAATTAAAGTGCAAAGAAATGAAAAACCCGAATAAAAAATCACGCAATATTTTTTTTATTTTTTGTTTTTGTGTCTTGTTTATCAACATTTTGTGTTTTTTTTTTTTTTTTTTTTTTTTTTTATTAAAGTTCTAAATGTCTAGCCATACAAATCCGAAGTAAATAAATACAAAAAAAAAAAAAAATTCTTATGACAGTTATTTAGCAATGTTTTTGGACACATAAATATTGTATGAGCTATTTGAGTTTTTATATTTTAAGTTAAAAAATATATTACGTCAGTTGGGGAACGGTTTAATATTGTAAATTTGATGTGTAGAAAATAGAAAATGTTTAATAAAACAAATTTACTTTTTAAGTTATATCCAGGAGGGTGTCAATAAATTTAAGTGTTACATGCAATAGTGTAGAGTTATATTTGTAAGGGCAATTTATGTCTCCGATTTAGAACAGTGTATAAATTTTGATTTACTAGATTTTAAATTTTTAATTATTTTTTTTTTATAATTTAAGTATATACTCCCATATTTTTTTTGAAGCATCAGTGACGCGATGAAAAATCACTCTAGCTGAGTATGTATTTCTGTAAGATCCCGTGACATCGAATGCAGAAAATATAAATGCAGTATTAGAATTTTAACTGCAATGTATTAAGTTCCATAACGTATTATATACAACCTAATTCATTCTAAAATGTTTATATTGTGTTTTTTTTTATAAATAGTTAAGACAGTATGTAAGCATTATTAAATTATGTATATTGTGTATAGTTAGTTCGTTATGGTGCATACTAGATTGTGGCCAAAGGTCTAATACTGCATTATCGATGTCATTCATCCTTTAAAATGGATGATAAAAATTTTTGCAATGTTAGTCGTACTGAACATTTTTTGTTGTAATCATGTCAAATTAAGACTAACGCGCTTACTATTAACACGATAGAAAAATATTAGTTATGTGATATTTTCGTACGATATGTTTAATATGGTTACATATAAATATGGTTATATATGGAGGATAAGTTCAAATTTTATTTCAACTATATACGATTCGAAAGAGTAGATTAATATATTCAAAATAATAGTTTCTAAACAAGTTATATAAGCAAAAATTATTATAAAACTTTTGAAGTAAGAATTTTTCAATATTTTGTTGCTCTTTTTTTGAATAACGGTATTTTTATAATTTTTTTTTCTAAAATTTAAATTTACTAAAATTAATTTTCACTTTCATGTACGTATACCATAATATGAGGTAAAATTTTTACGATTTTAAAAAATTCAAAAAATTATTGAAAGTCAAATATCTTGGGTGTCGTCAAAAATTTATCATATTTTCTGTGTACATATTCTCTCCATACTGATGAAGTTTTAAGCAATGATACAATATATTACTACCCTGTATACTGTCTACTTTCCATACTATATACTATCTACTAGAATCGAATCTACCAAATATATCTACCAGAATCTAATCATACAGATATACTATCTACTAGAATCTAATCTACCAGATATGTCTACCAGAATCTAATCAATGCAACATGACACTTGATACTTGTATCGTAAAAATGACAACGTCTCGGACAGACATGAACATCAATTATAACCCTTAGAGTCAACTTGAATCGTTTCTTTAGAAATTGAATTTAGTTACTTGATCATCAGCAATTAGAAAATTTAAATCTTTAAATATTTATATATATTAGTAATTTGTTACAGATTTTACACTTTAACAAATAAAAAGGTCCGATTTATTTATTTACAATGTTACATAGATATGGAGTTACATCAACATTGTATCTAATAATTATTACTTACTTACCATAAATTGTTTATATCACAATATTTATTACAGGAGTGATTTTGTTCATCATAACACAATACACAAACTCGTCAATAGATATTTACAGTGTTAAACTATAAATATATATTTAATTATTTATAAATAAATATATATATTATAACTAATTGTTATTTGTTAGATGTTATTAATACATCTGTGAGTTATAAAAATCGAACAAAAATTTCTTAAAATGAAAAAATATATATATTATAACTTATTGTTAGTTGTTAGATATTATTAATACATCTGTGAGTTATAAAAATCGAGCAAAAATTTCTTAAAATGAAAAAAATATATATTATAACTTATTGTTAGTTGTTAGATATTATTAATACATCTGTGAATTATAAAAATCGAACAAAAATTTCTTAACGTGTAAAATCCCTTTTTATAATGTATAAATTTTAATAAATAAATCTAATATTATATAATATATACTTGTAAAACCAGTACATACAGTTATTTTTATCTAATTATAATATATTTTACATGTTATTTTTTACTCGATTTTTATACCTCACAGATGTAATTATACCATCTTGTAATAAGTAATAAAATCAATCAAAATAAAAATAATGAATTGTATAGTTAGTTTAAACATAAAATTTAATTTTAAATGGCTGGACTAAGGGCGTTTCCGAACCTGTCGCACTAAATTTAATAAATTTAATTTTGCGATATCTAGTGTAATTGAGACTGCACTAAAATTTTGACAACAAATCAAATGCGATTTGACAGTTTTAGTGAGAGTATCAAGTGCAAGGACGAGAGGTTCGGAAACGTCCTTAGTTTTCTTATACTGTCGTCAGTCATGCATGCTATACCAACAGTCGATTCAATTGGTGAAATTTTATTATAACGTCAAAATGACGAATCTACGATCAGAAAAAAGTAAATATATTACGTGCAAATATTTTAATATACATATATACATAAAAAATTTATTTTAAAAATAAATAATATAATATTGTCAAAGTAATTCGAATATATTAAAAAACTGGTAAATACCCAGTTTTTGATATTTGATAATTAAACAATATTAAAGAATTACTGCCACTATGAATTTATCTGACAGATTTATGTTTTTTGTCCACGAAAATAATTTTTTTTTTTTTACAAAATCTGACTAGGTGTCACCAAAGCTTTTATTTATGTCTACCAAATATAATTTAAACTGATATAAATCGTAAAATATTAAATTACATATTTCTATACACATTTCAAGCATGATATTGAAATCATCACCATCGTGGAAAATTTTTTTAAACAAAAATTCCCAATTGGATATTTTGACATTTCAGTACAAAGCCACTGTAAAAATTTCAATACAATCTAATACACTGAAGATGTATTTAACCTTTTCTTCGAATTTTAATATTTTTTTTCGAAATTTACACTAAATAATAGGATATCAGCTTTAATATAATCAAATTTTAATGAAATTATTTTTGGTGGAGGTTGAATGTACTGTTCAACAACTTCTATTTGATTAGGTTTTAATATTTAAAAGATTTTTTTTTTTTTTTGGAAAATCTTAACAAGTTAACATAATTTCTAATCAGCATCAAAATAAATATGTATATATAAAAAAAAAAATGTAATAAAATATGAATAGAAGTAAAAAAAAAAAAAAATTATCCTTTTTTTCATCAAAATTTTCTTTGCAAATATATATATGTATGTACTTTTCTTTTTAAAATTCACTCACTCATAATCATTCGTAAATTCACTTATATATACCCGCATCTTACAGTTTTTAACTTATCAGACATCAGACAACAACTGTACTTTATTATGTTAAACAATCAACATTATTTTTTCTTCGAAATTCATGTATATATATATATATATATATATTTATTTTTATATATATATACATGTCTTCCCCTAATTCTTTGTCTAAGCATCTATACTATTTCGATACCATACTATTTACCACCATTGATGATGATGAACTTGAATTGAACTTGAATTAAACCTTTAAATTATATAAAAATACAACAAATTATGGCATGGTATGGTATAGTAATCGTATTTATTGTAGTAAATCTATTAAGAATAATTCAGTCGTAACGATTCAATACATTCAGAATCGTTCATTGTCCTCCAATAAAATTGAAAAAAATAAAAAAAAAAAAAAATTATATTAAAACTTTGTACGTACAAAGATGATTTCCTTGAAGGTTCCTTCACCTTTGATCCTTTCGACTGTGTATAGATTGCAAAACAAAAGCATAAAAAAAACAAAAATCGTCTCAAATGTAGTGTGCATATTCAAAAAAAAAATTTTTTTTTTTTGTATCAAAATGGACCTTGGAAATTGTTGCAACATGATAGGATATGAGTATGATTGGGACTCTAAAATATATAAATCGTATCATTATAGTAACAGTATAAAAAGGTTATTAACTTTCGTGGTAAATTTACTTTTCTTAACAAACCAAATTGACAGTTTTGCTTATGTTGTTGTTGTGGTATTTTTGTTTTTTTACAAGTCCTAAAATTAAAAAAAAGTCGAGAAAAAAGAGAAGACAACATACTTTTAGATGAATACTAGATTCTTTGAATTTTTTTTTTTTAAATCCAGTTTTATTTTTTATATTTTGTTGTTAGTTTTTTTTTTTTTGATTTAGGTATAAGTATATATTCCCAGGTGAAAATATATACCGACAGAAGGATTTAATTTCATTAAATTTTTGTTGTTGTTTTTTTTTATATATATATTTTGTCTGAACTGTTTGTTGAGGCTGGATCTAATAATAAAGACGTATGTATATGTATATATATATATTAAATTGATAAAGAAAAAATTTGTTTTTTTTTTTTATAGTTTTGTTGTTTTTTTTAAGGAAGATCAAGTTACTTGAATTGAGACGCTAGATGATGGTAATGAACTTTAAATTAACTTTCCTTGAACTTTAAAGTTTTGCTTTGTACAATAGTTATGTGATATTAACCCTTAATATTTCAAGTATAAAAATTTATTTATATTACCACTAAAATTGTTTATTGGAATATAGTTATTATATATAACTAGTGTAAATATTGAAAAGCAATTGAAAATTCATTATTTAGATTAAATTTGTTCAGTCTAATTGAATATTGGATTATTATTTCAAAAGTCGTGGATATCCACTACTGTAAAGTTATAACTATTCAATTTACATTACTATATGTGACTAAATGAACGTCCCATGCTCACGCACGATTTAATCATTTAAATAAATTTTATCACAAAATTATATTTTAACTTATTTAAACTTTTCTTAAAAGAAATAATGGAATTATCCTAGAGATAGCCCGCTATCCTAGAGATAGCTAGATAAACGCCAACTCAGCGATGAGATTATGTCATCAATTGCAATTGCGTCTTCATATGTGTATATGTACTTGTTATGATTCCAATTTTTTCATCGGTTCGTCATCGGTTCAGCATCGGTTTGAACTCTGTGTGCTAAAACGTGAACAACAATATAAATATGTAAAGAAATACAAAAACAAAAAATATTTTCTATTTTGACAGGCAAAAAAGAAATATTTATTTTCGTAAATCATTGCTACATATTTAAATTTAATATAAACATTTTGACAATTTTGTGAATTTTAAAAATAGTTATCTGTATTCTGTTCACTGTTTTATTTAATCCTACATTCCTGCGTTTATTTGAAATAATTTAGTTATCCTCCAATTAAATAGTTGAAGATAAATTTTAGTTGAAAATCAACATTTTTGTTGTAGTATTAACGTATAAAATTGAATACATATCTGAAAAAAAAATCAGTTTCGATTTTGCATGTTGATTAGAAAAAAAAACTTAAAATAAATCAAGTACAAAAGTAAAGAAAATAATTATAAAATAAAACCATACACATAATATAATGCGTACCTACCATACTAAATGAAATTTATTTTTTTTTTTTTATGTATAAAATAAATAAAAATTCGTGTATCGCAAAAAAACAGGAAGTGTACGGACAAAATAGATCATAACTTCTGAAGCACTGATCGCCGTATAGTCTTTCGGGGATTTTTTTTTTTGAAGAAAATTAAATTTTAAAGTGAAAAAAAAAAGTTATTTTAGAACTTTCGCTATTGAATTATAAATAAATAAAAAAAATTAAAAATAGTCGATAGAAAAAAATTGTTTTTTTTTTTCAATTTTCTCTTGTTTGTTTCGTTTCATGACCCAACGACACAATCTAAAACTATCTATTTGCATTAAGATATAATTATAACAATTACTATTTAATAGATATAAATATTAAGTTAAAAAATGTTGTATGTTGATAAATTTATAATTATTAAAAGGCAAAAAATATATTTTTTGCTACAAAATGATTCAAAATGCAATACACCACTATTATAATAACAAATGTTTACACTTAACAGATGTAAATGTTTTTTTTTCCCTTTTTTTGTTTAATTTTATGTTATTTTATGACATTTGCAACAGACATCATGAATTTTGTTTCATTGACTTTCAAAAGAGCATTTAAAAATAATTTTAATCGTAGACTAATTAGTGTAGACTGTAGAGATCAATAAAAAATTTATATTAATGTCGTTCGCTTAATGATTATCTTTGAGTTATATTTTAATTGCGTTTTTAATCACAAAAAGCAAATCGGATTTGGATTTAGACTAAAAATATGTATAACAATATAACATTAACAATTTAACTTTAAATTTTTTTTTGATTTTAATTTCGGTTCGTAGTTGAAATTATATTTGATCAAAAATGTGGTTATAGGATCAATAATTTAAATTACTAAAATATGTATAACAGTTTTCTATTAAATTATAACAGTTTTCTATTAAATTATAACAGTTTTTTCTCACTTTTTTTTTTTAAATTTGGGAACTAAATTCATATGTAGCGTAAAATATAACAGTTCTTCCAATTTATAACAGTTTTCTCATATTTTTTTTTAAATTCGAAAACTTAATTCACAAATTATGTTTCAAATTAAAAACCAAATCCAAATCGAATCTGTTAGAAGTTATTGTCAGTAATGTAAAATATAACAGTTATCTCAAATTATAACAGTTTCCACCAGTTTTTGAAATTTAACAATTGAATTTATTTATTCTGCTTTAAATGCAAATACAAATATGGTTTGGGAAAATAAACACAGCTTTTTTTAACGTTATATAAGATGTAAAACAATCAAATTTTAATGTTATTAATGTACATGCGAGAATTAGTAATATAAAATATATATAACAGTTTTCATTATTTTGAAATTTGATAATTGAATTCATAAATTCTGTTTTAAATCCAAATTCAAATTCAAATCCGATCCGATGTAAAGTTATATAAGTTATAATATACATTCAAATTTGACTGTTATGAATGTACAGATATCTAATTTTAATTATTAAAATCAAAAAACTTTTTATATTAAATTTTGCAAAGCTCACATCAATACCTAAACATATATTACATGATCATACTTAAGTACATGACTAAAAATATACTTTAAAATTATATTTAAATTGTTTTTATAAATAATGAAATTATTAAGCACACAATGCGACTGAGCCTTACCATCTCTGATAAATGTAGAATCTTCGAGATGCATTACACTGAATATAATATATACATATATCTACATTGGACCAGGTCTCACGACAAATCGAATAAAAAGTGGTTGGGGTAGTATATTTATTCCCATAGATTTTTCAAAGCTACTGGTCTGTTTGAAGACTACATAATGGACCACTATGAATCCACACGAGCCCTATAATAACATGTCGCTAAAGTATTAACAGTGACTACCAGCCCCTTTCAAACCAACTAACTAACTAACTATAATATAATTGCATAAGTTAGTAAATGAAATTATTTCAAATAATTTTAAAATTAAAATATTTCAGTTATTTATGATCAATCAAAAAAATGTTATAACTTTAAATAATTTGAAATTTGATCATAAAGACAATATTTTTTTGTTTTTAATATTCTAATTAATATATAAAATCTAAACAAAAGTATGAAATCCCTAAAAGCTTATTAAAAGGATTAGATTTCATTAAACAAAATCGAAATTAATATTTAGAAGAAAATGACAAAGAGAAAGAGAGAGAGAGAGAGAAATAAAATAAATTATATCAAAGAAAGAGTTTGTTTCATGTTTATTTAAAAATAATTTCATTGTCATTTTGGTACACAACAAATAACATATTTTCTCTTCTCATATCATCCATAATGTTTTTTCAAAAGCATAAAAAAAAAATAAAACAACAAAAATCCTCCAGACAAGGTCAAAATACTTGAAATCAGTTTTCTATGTGATTTTTAATATATTTCAGGGTCTTTTTATTTTTATTATTATTATTATTGTTATTATTATTATTATACTTTTTTGGTCGGATGTCGAACGTGTGGGGTAAAATAAAATTCGAAGGTAAAATATCGAATGATCCTTGCCACAAAATTAAAAGAGAAAAAAAATTTGAAAATATTCTTTTTTTTTTTTGTTTTTTTTTTTGTTTTTGAGTTTTGAATTTTAGTGTTATATTCAAATTCAAATTCAAATGTGTACACATTTCATCCTTCGCTTCCATGAATACATGTTTTTTTTAGTCCTTGTCCTTTAAATCATATGAAATCAAGGATATGATATTGAAATTATTAAAATCACATGCTAATTTACACATACATATATACTTATTACATTATTATATATTATTATATATGTACATATATATACATATTTAATGCAAAAATAAAAAAAGAATGTCCTTGTCCTTGGTGTAAAATCATTCATGTAAATTAAAATAAATGGAAAAAAAACGAATTTAACAGATATTTAGATAATAAAATATGGTAGAGTGTGTTGAACCTGGTTGAATCAAAAAAAAAAAAAAAAAACAAAAAAAAGGAATTTCGGGAATAATTCGAGTTTTGAATACCAAATTGTATATATATATAAAAACAAAAAGGTTAAAATAAAATATTTAATTTCAAATGTGTAAGTTATGAATTTTGTATTGCAAATTTGAATACAACAGAAAAAAAAACAGTAATTTCATTTTTGATTAAGGGTCTCAACATCCTTTTATATCCTTTTTTTTTTACTTAAATAGAAATAAATACAATGAAAAGAAAAACAAAATAATTTTATTTTTTCATTTTTGAAGGATTTTCAATGGAATTTATTTGGGTTGTCATTTATTAGAAGTCACTTAAAATTTTCGAGATATTTGAGCAAAATAAAATCAGTTAGGTTGGTTTAAGGTATTAGGACTAAGTAGCTAAATTTATTTTACAATTTTTATAAAAAAAATGTAAGCACATAACTTTGGGTTGTAAGATGTTAGTTATTATAAGAATTTTTGAAATACAATTATTTGACTATATATACAAATACACATTAATGTTCATTTCCATTTTTTTTTTTTTCATTTATTTATTTCATTTATTTCAAATATAATTTACATAATGTAATACTTATAATTAATAAACAAAAACAAACTAACTAGTGATTTTAAGAAATTACTAAAAAACAAGATAAAAATTTAATTTCTAAAATGACTACTCAAAATATTCATAAATAAAATTGATAAATTGTTTAAATTCATTAAATAAAGGCATCAAAGTATGCAAAGAGAAAAAAAAAATAAGTTAAGATCATTCGGTTGCTACAAAGAAGCAAGAGTTGAATGACTTGATATACAATTTCATAATAGGACCGTTCCCGTACTTTTCTGGTAAAAACTTGCAAATGAGAGAAAAGAGAGAAAAAAAAAAGAAAAAAGAGTTAAAAAAACTCTCATCTGCAAGTAAAAGTACTGGAACGCAATTCTTGTAAAAACTTGCTGACAAGAAATCTGACATTCTGAAATTAATTTAATTATAAACAATCATTTTAAATTTCCGGAGGTGTTTTTTTGAATTGTACATAATTAAATTTAAGCGAAATGGCAGCGGAAGATATAAAAAATATATATTACTAAGTAGCGATTCGGATTACATTTTTATTACATTTTTTTAGTGAAAGCGAAACTTAAGAGTTAAGGAATGTAATTCTAAAGCAAGTGCTGTTGGAGAACTTTTTACATAAAAACATAAGACATTGCATTCGAAACTATTTGGAAGAAATAGTTCCAGGTTATTGTGAAGAGGAATTTGTAAGACATTTTCGTGTAAGCAAAAATGTTTTCAAATATTTATATGAAGAACTGCAAACATTTGAAAGTTTTGCAAACCTACGTGCAGATAAAAAATGTAGCTCAGAAAAACATATAGCTGTATTTTTATGGTTTGCGGGTCATGAAGCTTGCTGTTATAGAGACTTAGCTGACGATTTATCCTTATCAAGTGTATCCGTATTATTAAATTAAATTATACATATATTACAATAATAAAGAATTATGAAATTTATCCTCCACTAAATTATATTTTTCATTTTTTTTAATAAATTTCATTTAAAAAACAATATTTTGCATAACAGGCACATATGAGAAATTACAAAAGTAAATAAAAACATAACCTAAAAAATACAACAACAACAAAAACAACAACAAAAATTAATTTACAAGTTAAAATTTTACTTGCAAAAACTTATTCGAGAGAATGTTGTTGAACTTTGTTGAACGAAGTTGAAAACATATGTTTTCTCTCGTTTTTAGAAAAAACTCTCAGTACAGGAACGACTTCTGGTAAAAACTTGGAAAAACTTGGATAAGTTTTTACAAGATGTGCGTACGGGAACGGTCATAATGCTGTTTATAGAAAACAAAATTAAATTTAAAGTATCATAAATTTGCCAGAAACTAAAAAATAATGAAACAAATAATTTAATTAAAAAACAGAAAATTACTAAAAAATTACGAAACATGCTAGCATGAAATTAGAAGTTTGAGAAAAATTAAACATTTAGTTAGATTAATCATGAATCAAAAATTAAAAACTACATCTAGATTACAATTAATTAGCCCGGAATTATAATAAGGAACAAAGTTAAGTTATAAATAATTCAATTCGAGAATTATCAAATTGAAATAACCAATTTTTAAGTTTTTTTGAAAAGGATGAAAAACAACGTTCTACCATAGAGTAATCATATAAGTAGAGTATTCACGTAGAACAATATTTGTTAATCATTTTCTTCTAAAAATGCCGTCCCATTTTTACTCAAAACACGAAAATGCCGTCCCATTTTCACTCAATACCCCAAAACACTCAAATATAATTTTCGAAACTCAATTATTTTTACTCAAAATTTTTTATTTATTGAGGAGAATATTTCATACAATGCCTCTATACTTCTAGCCTATTCACAGAATGATTTTTTCGGAATTTTATCGAATTACGATTTCGTTTTAAGTTTTGTTTTAGTTTTGTGTATAAAGTTTTGCTCTCCCAGTGACTAGGCTAGGAGTATAGAGGCATTGTTTGATAATTTGAAAAGTATTTACATACCTATGTACTTTTGATTTATATGAAGAGTGTGTATCGTAATATCGTATATGTGTTCACCATACATTTACATATCTAATTCAATACAAACAATATATGTATATAGAAAAATGTAAACAAAAAAACACAATTAATCGCAAAGACAATGAATGAAATTCTATCCATACAATAATAGGTCAATGATAGCATCACATAATCCAGAAATTTTTTTTAAAAATAATGCTAATAAAAGAATAAAATTTATTAGTAATGCATTACAAATCGTGAACTTTGTACGGAATACCGTTTTGTTTTATTTTTTCAGAACTTGGTTAAAAATCGTATTTCAATATTTCAGATGAAATAATTTTTGAAGAAATAAAAACAGCCAACAATCCATATAAAGAATAAAATGTCCAGTTTTATTTTTTTTACTTACTTTTTTAAATTTTGATAGCTTGTTTGTTTGTTTGTATTCATAATTATCACCCATATTCTGTTAGACCCATCTCGCGAGATCGTGTCAGAATATCTCTGACGAGATAGTTTTGTATTCTGTTAGACCTTTGACGAGACGAGATAGCCATTTTTTATCTCGTCAAAAATTGTAAACGATAGAGTATCTCGTCAAAGTATTTTGTGTTCTTTTTATCAAAAAATTGAATTAAATAAATAAATTGAATAGATAAAATAGTTAAATAAAGATTAATAAACAGTTTTTCATTATTGTTTTTGCATTATTATTAAAATTGTGTTTGTTTTTTGAAAAAAAAAAACCATCTTTACTATTACTGCTTTACTACGTTTATGTACTAAACTACAAAATATATTTAAAACATAAATATATTTATATTTATTTTTCATTTAAAAAATATTTTAAAACTAATACTAAGTTAGTGGGGTTAACACTTTCCAAAAATTTTATAAATCATATTTCGTTTATATACCAATAATTATTTTTGATAGTAAAAAATGATCAGTACTACCAACAAATAAAATGTTCTATCGCGCCGCTTACAGTGTCTAACAGAAAGGCATATTCAGCGAGACGAGACGAGATGAATTTTTTCTTCTTGTCAACGATGGGTCTAACAGAATATGGGTGTATATTATGTATTCATATAAATACTATTCATATTATTATCTACGGTAAGAAACAGACAAAATTAACAAAACCAAAATTGCTGAAAATTTAAAAATACATGTAGGTACCTACTTTTCAGTATACTTTTCAATAGAAATTAATTTGAATTATTTTTAATTTTACAAAACCAACATTAATTTTTTTGTCCCTTTCTTCTATAAAATTTGAAATCACAAATTTCATAAATCACATTGACCAAGTCCAAAACAAAATATTAATTCTTCAAATTTTAAAAATTAAAGCAAAATAACAACAAATCCAGCAATAATCTTAAATTCTTTCAATTTCTAAAAAAAAATTCAATACTTTGATTTGTAATATTATTTGTGGTCTATTGAAAGGACTTTAAATGCATGCATATATATTTTTATACACATTGTGTAATTTTTAATTTTTATCACATAAGTAAAGTAGAAATGCGAACAGCGAAATAAAGAAGTATGTATATACCGTAGCATGCACATTCGATATATACATTTTTGAGTACCTATACATACAACTTTTATATCGTGGACACTGTTGGCAGCATAATAACAAATAAATATGTTCATAGGTAGTAGGTACACAAAATTTTTTTATTTATGAGTACAAAATACATTGCGCTCAACTTATAAGCAATTAAAAATTGAGTAATATAATTTTGAGTGAACACAGAATTTTGATATTTGAAAAAGTGACTAGCAAATTTTGTTCTACGTGAATACTCTACTTATATGATTACTCTATGGTTCTACTCTTAAACTTTCTGGAAGGCTGTTAAAAATTCTTGGAGCTAAAGTAGTATAGAAGTGTTGAAAGTGAGCAGTACGGGCTCTAGGTATCAATACTAAATTCCTGTTATTGATTCTAAGATTATAGTTTAACACTACACGTTGATTTAAATAGCCAGACCTAATAAAAAACAATTTCAATGACTTATAGAAATATAAATGACGAAGAGGTAAAATTCCAAGCTTATAAAACAAAAGAAAACTAGGGGTAAGGCGATTTTTCCTGAGTATAATCCTTACAACATGTTTTTGCGAAACCAGAAGTGGATAAAGTTTATTGAAGTAAGAACCGCCCCAGCAAATGATCCCATATTGTAGTTTTGAGTTGAAAAGAGCAAAGTAAACCATTTTCAAGACTATAAAGGAACAGTATTAAGACTTAGATGGTAGATATACCTTGCAACTTTAGTACAATAATTTTTCAACTTACTTGAATGATTAGACCAGTTTAATTTATTATCGAGAATAATACCCAGATATTTAAAAGAATCAACAACTTCAAGCTCAAAGCATGGTTCATCACAAGACAATGAATCATTATAAGAAGAAATACTAGTATCATTATAGTTAAGAGAAAATTTACAGCAACTAGGAGAATGATAAAAAACTTTACAATCGAACTGGAATATTACCAGTTAAGCTGAATAACATGTACTTAGTTTTATGACTAACAACAAGCTTATGACAATAAAACCATTTTCTAATCAGATCTAAATCATAATTTAAATCTATTATAACATTCAGTAAACTATTACTATTATAAGAAAAAGCGGTATCATCCGCAAACGCAGTCAACTTACCTTTAAAATTTTGCTGAAACAAAGAATTTATAAAAATAAGAAATAATATAGGACCAAGAACCGAACCTTGAGGAACTCCTATTCTAATATTCTTATTAGAACTACAGCTACCATTTATTCTAACTAATTGACTTCTGTTATTGAGAAAGGATTCAAACCAATTTAAAACGAAACCTCTAAAACCTGCATTATAAAGCTTTTTTAACAACAAATCATGACAAACGGTATCAAACACTTTCGTAATATCAATAAACAAAGCAGCACTTGACTTATTGTTATTTAGCCCACTATAAATTTCCGAACAAAGCTTTAGTAGGGCATCTTCAGTAGATTTCTTTCTCCTAAAACCAAACTTATTATTACTAAGGAAGTTAGTAAGATCAAAAAAAATTTATAATTCGCACTTTCATAGCTTTTTCAAAAATTTTTGAAATTGGAGATAGAAGTTAATTCGGTTATACTATACTTAATATTTATAAGGATTTGTACAAAAAAAAAAATCAAAATTTATGAATTGTTCAACAGGTTCATTTTTACAATTTTGAAATATAACTAACTATAATATAATTTATTTTTTTAAATTTGAATAAAACTTTGTATTAATAATATTTTATGTTTTTCTATTTTCAGGTGAGTGTTGATTATTTATTTTTATCAATTCAGGTAAATTGTAATTTATTTAATAGTTAATAGATTTTACTGAAATTCAATTGTGAAAATTGTGACGATCATGGAATGGAATTATAAAACTTTATTCATATACATCTTAATTTTGAACTGCAACGAAAATTTCGACAGATGAATTGTATCGTTAATTTACCGTTTTATTTTAACAAGCAATTATTATGATAACAATTTATTATCAATTTAAATTTGATACATGAATTCGACAGTCACTTGTACCTACATACATAAATTATGTACATAGATATAAACATAAATAATAGCGAACATTTTAAATTCGATATGTGTACATTCGAAATAGTCATATTTGTTATTATAAATCATATAGATTAAATGAGGCGGTCCGAGCCAGAATGGACCATGCAAAAACAAATACTTTAGAGATAAAATTGCAATAGAAAAAAGATTAATCACTTCAAACAGTTTAGTTCATTTAGAAAAATAATTGTAATCATGTTCAAAATTTGTTTAGTTTACCTATTTGGTATGAAATTTAGGACATAGGATCAGCTTTCAATTATCACAAAATTTAAGTTTGTTTTTGTTAGATAATTTTTTATTAATTTTTACCTATGTAGTTTTTTAATTATAGTTAATTACATACCTTTAATCATACTTATGAATTAAACTATTATTAAGTTTATTAAAGATGAAATTTATGTTATGATATATCATAATCACGTGTATTTTAAGGCAGATATTGATAATTTATTTTATTTAAATTAAATATTTACATTTACATCAATGAAATACATAATTTGAAATTTTCCTGGTTTGTGTCTTTGTTGAAGTATGTGTCTAATGAGTGACTAAAAATGTATGCCTAAGGATAGATCATTTTCTTTTAATTCCCTAGACTCCAAATGGAAAATTTTTTGAAAATATAATTTGACAATTCTTTGACAATCTAAATTAACAATAAACAATACAAAATTTTAAATTATCAATTAATTAATTTAACAAATATATTTATATACATATATATATACATTAATTTTGTATTTTTTATTTATGTTTTCAATTTTATCTTTAATTTATATATCTTTTTGAATTTAAATTGAGCTGTCATCAATTAGGAAAATTTCGAGTTTACCAATCAAGGACACAAACCAGAAAAATTTCAAATTATTCAACCCAAATTCAATCACTAATTTATATATGAAATTATGTAATAATTAGTAATTACGAATAAGGGTGCATGTCTAATGACATAATTCATTCTAATTCTGACAGATATTCATATGCATGTTTGTCAATTAAAATTGAACTGTCATCAATTAGGAAAATGCCGAAAATTGACTAATTCAAAGACACAAACCAGGGAAATTTCAAATTAGTCGTAATTTAATCACTTGCTTATATATAAAAATTTCTAGTAATTAGTAATTAATTACTAATTAGGATGTATGTCTAATGAGATAACTAATTCTAATTGTTACAGATATTCAAATATAAGTTAGAATTTCAATTGGAATTAAGTAATTGATTAATTTGAAATTTCCCTGGTTTGTGTCTTGGAATAAGTCAACTCGAAATTTTTTTAATTGATGACAGCTCAATTTTAATTGAAAAACATATAAATCAAAGATAAAAATTTGAATTGTCAAATTTCAATTGTCAAAAAATTGTTAATTTGGTGTTCAGAGAATTAGAATTAGAATTGTCTATCATTAAGTATACATACACCTTTAGTGATTCATTAGACACATACTAATTCAAAGACACAAGCCAGGAGAATTTCAAATTAATTAAATTTTTATGTCTAGGGAATTAGAACTAGAATTGCTTATCATTAGACACAATTCATTGGAAACACACTAATTCAAAGACACAAACCAATAGAATTTCAAATTAATTCAATTTTTATATCTAGGGAATTAGAACTGGAATTGCTTATCAGTAGACACAATTCATTAGACACATACTAATTCAAAGACACAAACCACGAGAATTTCAAATCAATTGATTTCTTATATCTAGGGAATTAGAACTAGAATTGTTTATCATTAGACACAATTCATTAGACACATACTAATTCAAAGACACAAACCAGGAGAATTTCAAATTAATTCAATTTTTATGTGTAGGTAATTAGAACTAGAATTGCTTATCATTAGACACATGCCGAATCAAAGACACAAACCAGGCTAATTTCAAATTAATTCAATTTTTATATCTAGATAATTAGAACTAGAATTGCTTATCATTAGACACAATTCATTAGACACATACTAATTCAAAGACACAAATCAATAGAATTTCAAATTAATTCAATTTTTATATCTAGGGAATTAGAACTGGAATTGCTTATCATTAGACACAATTCATTAGACACATACAGAATCAAAGGCACAAATCAGGGAAATTTTAAATTAATTCAATATTTATGTCCAGGGAATTACAATTAAAATTGTCTATGATTAGACACAACTCATTAGACAAATACTGAATCAAAGACACCAACCAAGCTATGCAATTTCAAATTAATTCAATGAATAATTTATATATGAAGAAAATATGTAACAATTAGTAAGTAATGACAGACACACCCTTGACATTAAGTGGCTCAACTAAGCTCTAAATTCTCTTCTCCATCCCAAATAACAATTTTAGCCTTATAAAAGCTCTTGTGTTACACTAGAACTAAATTTTGAGCTATTAGCTCTAACTTTTTGCTATATATCTGTTTTTTAATAGATCTCTTCTTAACAACAAAAATGTCACATGTAGAACTAATTCTATTTGTAATTTTAAAAAGAGAATAATTCCAATAAACCAAGGAAAGTTGTTTGAGGTAAATCAGTTTTGTGAGCTATTGCGACACATTAAATAGTGGCGTATATTATATTTTCCACAAAAAAATTAAATATAAATGTAAATAACAGCTTCCAATTTTCTTTATTTTTTTCTTGTTTTTGTTTATTTAACCTCCCACATTACTTCAGTCTGAAAACTCTATAAAAAGGATAACATAAAAGAATTCAAAGAAATGTTTTGAATTTATAATGAATAAATAATATATATATATTACAATAAATATATATAATGTACGATTACCTAATAATAATTTAACTTAAAGTTACATAAAAATTGATGACATTTAATTGAGTTCAACCAATTTAATTGAAATCTGTTTGTGTTTTTACTTAAATTGTATATATACATGTATATGTATATATTTACTTAGCTATTAACAGTATTTGTTACGCAATACCATTTGTAAATACAAATAAAGAAAATTCTTTAAATGTCATTTATTTTATTAAGTTATAAAATTTAAATGATTCGACGAAGTATCTATTTATATAATACAGTTTTATTGAGTATGTAGGTTTTAAATTGACATTTTTAGATAAGAAGAAAGTTGTTTTTGTATGTATAGGAAAATAATATTTTATTTAATTATTTTGTGATTTATGCGAGGGCTAAAATTTGATCGACAAAATCTAATCGTAATGTAATTATGTACATATTTTCAATTATTATTCCATTGTGATTTAAATTAATATCGAATCGCTTTTGTTATTGCTCTGTTTTTAGATAGCATGTACGTTTATGTGATTAAGTTGATTTTCATTAAGTCAGTTTTATAACTATACATAATAATGTATATTATTTTCAATAATGATATTCTCAATTGATTTCTGTGAAGGCATTTATTTAAAATTTCTTTTGCATTGGGTGTGAATTTTCATGTAGGTTTCCATAAAAAATGTTTTCAATTCAAATCAATAAATAAAAATTCTTTTAGAATGTCATCTTAAAAACAAATCAAGAAAAAATTAAATGCGATACCAATTAACGTAAAAAAGTAATTACGTAAAACAATTTTTTTTTTTATTTTTTTTTTTATTAAAAATACTTACTTTAAAAGTTTAAACTTTTTTTTTATTATTATTATTTTTAATAAATATGAATCATAGTTAAGTTATGTGGAATTTTTTTTTATATATATATTTTTGTGTTTTCTATGATGTCATCAAATTTTATGTCTAAGTTATATCTTTACGATAAAAAAAATTATTCTAAGAACTCAATATATATTTTTTTTTGTTTTTCGATTCTGTTTTTTTTTTTTTTGCAATTTTTCAGAATTCTGATTCATGTAGGTAAATATTATATAAATATACGTACATATATATGTAATTCATTAACTTTTTTTTTAATTTGAATTTTACAAAGTTAATAAGAAAAAACTGTATGATAAAAAGAAAAGCAATAAGAAAATTATCTATTTTTTAACTGAAAAATTTCAGGAAATTGGAATTCAGAAATTGTGGAGAAATAATTTATTAAAAATATTTAAATTAAAATTTAAAACAAGTCATTTGTTTGATTAGGATGATGCTATATAATTGAATTGGATTGTTTTAGTTATTTTGTGATTTCCTATATAAAAATTAAAATTGTGTATAATAATGAGGGTAGTACGTTTGATTTTTTTTTGTTTTTTCTAATATTTTAGTTAATATTTAATAAATAAATTTTAAATGTAAAATTTAGTATAAAATTAGATGTAAAATTTAAATGCAATTAAAAATTTTACAGTTTGTATTATATAAGTAATAATAATTCATTAAAATAATATTTTTTGTGGTCATTTCCAGATATATATTGTGATGTGCTAGTCTCTAGTAAAAGATCGATATGTCTTTCTCTAGTCGTAATTTTAGACGGAAGAATTTTATTTATAATAAATTTATATTGACATTGTATATCTTGTATGTATATATTGTATACATTGTATATGCCTTGTATATATTTCTATATTATCACCTATATTCCCTTAGACCAATCGCTGACAAAAAAAAAATTTATCGTGTCTCGTTTCGTTGAGTATGCATTTACTGCTAAAAAACTTTAATTGCTTAACTGCTAAACAATTTTGTTATGTTGGTAGTACTGACCTGTTTTTACTGTCAAAAAAGATTATTGGTATATAAAAAAAAATATGCTTTATTAAAGGTTTGATATATTTGTAAATAAAAATTTTTAATAAAATTATTACAGTTTAGTGCTTAACCAGTAGTGAAACAGTAATAGTAAAGATGGGGGGTTTATTTTTTCTCAAAACAAAAACACGCTTTTTAATAATAATGCAAACAAATTAATTAAAAATTGTCTTTGATAATCAGATTTTAACCATAACAACATAACTTTCACAATGGAAAATGAAAAAAATGGTGAAATCCCGTTCCTAGATATCAAATTAATTAGAAGGGAAGGAAAAATAAATTTTGATATCTATAGGAAAATTACGACAACTAAAAGAACTATCACTTCCGATTCAAACCACCCCCATAGACAAAAGATGGCAGCATATCATACAATGATTAACAGACTACTGACCACACCTTTATCAGAAGAAAACTTCAAAAAGGAAAAATTATATATTGAGGACACAGCAGAAGTAAATGGATTTATGAAAGAAAATGTTGAGAAAATAATAAAGAAGAAGATCCATAGAACTGAAATGGAAAATCTCTCAACTTTATTCGAACAAAACAAAAATATGTAGAAGCCAAAACGAATCTGTGTAGCACATTCCGCATACACAAAAAAATTTAGCAATATATTTAAGAAATACAACTTAAATGTAGTCACTACTAGCAGAAATCTCAAATTATGTAATCTGTTAGGATCTGCTAAAGATAAGAAAAGCATATAAGAAGTAAGTGGTATATACAAAATATCATGCCAAGATCGCACAAAAACTTACATAGGACAATCCAAGAGGTTAATTACAGTTAGATTCCAGGAACATATGAGGGAAGCACAATTGGCGAGGAAAAGAAACTACACGAATTTTAGGTCAGTTGTAGCTCAGCATATAGTTGAAGAAGAACATCATATAAATAAGAATAGTTTAAAATTAATAAAAGAGGTAAAAAAAAAATAATAAACTAGATATGTATGAAAGTCTGGCAATATCTAGGGAACCCGTTAACAACAGACTTAATAATGATGTAGGTAGTGGATTCTCACCATTATTTAGATTACTTTAAAATTAAAAATCAGGTTCAGGTAGAATTAAGATCATAAATACTAGAATAGGGGTTATTGCGTATGACTAGTTTAAATGCAATAAATAATAATTATACAAAAAAAAAAAAAAAAAAAATTTAATAAATAAAACACTGTAGATTAGGTAGCACTATTAAGGAATTACTATTGTTAACAAAATGAGCATATTATTAAGGGTTCAAATTATATAAATATATGTAAGGATTAGTGTAAATATTATTTAGTCGCAAAGCACTGCTGAAGGAAGTAAGTTGCTTCCGAAATATCGATATTTGCAAAATAAATACAAATGGTTAATGAAAGGAAACTCGACTTTTATTTCATAGATCTAATTAAAAATTGTTTATTAATCTTTACTTAACTATTTTCTCCATTTAATTTATTTATTTACTTTCACTTTTTGATAAAAAAAAAAAACACAAAATACTTTGGCGAGATGCTCAGTATCGTTTATAAATTTTGAGAATATAAAAAATGGATGTCGCGTCCTATTGAAGATCTCACGCCACTGTTTTGACATTTGTTGTCGCCATTTGTTTTGATATTTGTTTGTATGTGACCATTTAAAAATTACATTTGAAAGATACACCAGCCAATGAAATAGGTCTACACTGAACTCTATACGATATGAAAACTACTTTTGAGATATTTTGAATAAATAAATAATAAATAAAATAAAATGAATATACATAATACAGAACAAGGTACATCTAAGAACATATAACACATACTTATAATATAAATTTATATTAAATAAATTATTAAATAAATTTATATATAAAAAAAATAATACTTATAAAATAATATATTAAGTAAATGTTAAAATAAATGTATTGTAAATGTAAAATTTAAATAGGATTTTTATAGATAAAAAGACATATCTTATATATATATATATATATATATATATATATATATACTAATTTTGTTTTTGTCTGAAGCCTTCTATAACAACAACAATAACTATGAAAAAACATTTGATTGTGAATAAAATAATGAAAATTGAGAGAATAAATCAATTTTTTAGTAATGTAGGTGTAGATGGAAGTAAAATGTAGTACGAAAGTAATATTAATGCATTACGATGAAAGATAATACATATTTGCTTTACGTTGTTAGTTAGTGTTTTGAGTTGTAATGTACATACTTTTTTAAACTGCACCTTTACTAGATTAGTAATGGCATTATACTAGTCGTAATATAACAAGTTTTTAACACTAATTTATACACATAACACATAATAGGGTTAAAGGATTAGCAACAGAAAAAACAAATATGTAGATATATATATATCGTTTTTATACAAAATATTCAATATGTACTCCTAAATAAATTAATTAAAAGTTTAAACTCAAATACAATTAGTTCGATCAGCTCAATTATCAATATAACTATGACAAAATATACATTAGGTATACTCGTATATTAACTGTGTATTTAATCAACATGATAAATTCAAAATTAACCACAATTTGCAAAAAGTTTATGTGACAAATCTGTTTTACACACCTGTCATACACTTTTTTTCATATATGTATATAACTATATTTTATTTGTTTAATAAATATAACTGCTACACTGCTAGATGTATAATTTCTTCATATGTTTTTCAGTTTCAGTGTTTTACAGTTTAGTTTTATCAAAAAAATATTTTCTTTTGCAAAACAAAGTCAGATAAAGGTCAGTCAGGTTCAACTAAATTCAATATTTTAATTTTTTTTTTTTGTAAAAAATTTATTTAATCGTTATTGACGTTGGCATCGTTAATATACGAATTTTTAAAGTTTATTAAAAACAAAAATTGAATGAAAACAATTCATTTCTATTTATAAGTCAGTTGTCAATAAACAAAATGTATTGTTTCCTATATTTTGTCTACATACATTTTTGACAGGACTTTTTCTCTTTTTTTTTATGATAATTAATTTTTCAAAAAAATATAGGTGATTAATCTATGGTTTATAGAACTTATTGGATATATAATAATAATACATATGATTATTTATTTATCTACTGAGAAATAAACCCTTACAAATATTGTTTAAAAATTAAAGTTCACGAAAATATATTTTGTGTAAATAAAAACATAAATAATTAGAAATAAGTAATCTATTCAATCTACTGGGGATATCCAATACATATAGCGTGTCATCCGTAAAAACTGCCGAAATTGTATTTCTATTCTGACATTTGTATTTAAATATTAATTTACAGACCAATTGATATAAATTTGTATTGCATACTCCATTTTTCACACGACACTATATACTATATTTTAATAAGGCATTAGGTCAATTTAAAATCAATTAACTGTAAATTATTATTAAATTTTTATTATAAGTATAAATATTTTGAAATTTATTTTTTATAAAATCGTTAAAAAAAACGTTATCAAAAGGTATATATATTAATAAAATTTTGCAATTATTATTATTTTTTTTTTTTTCAAATTGACAGCTATAATTACCATTTTAAAATCATAAAATAATTGTGTTAACCGATTATAAAATTTTGATATAAAACTATTTACTTAAAATTTTTGTTGAATTTTGATGAATGAATTTATTAAAATATACTGAGTATGTACTTTCTATATTATATGATTAAATAATATATATATATATATGTATAAAAATAATAAAATTTATTTTTATTATTTTATAATTATATTTATAAATATTTTGTTATATAAATTGAAGTAGTAGTTGTATAACTGATGATAAGTTTTTTGAATAAATAATAATAATTGTAAACATATAAGGAATATATATACCGGAAGAGTATTGTATATTCGATACAATCGTTTTGTTCCGATCCAATAATAAAAAAAAATACATTTAATGCAATTATAATATAAAAAAAATATCACTACCGTCATTAAACGTGATCGTCTCCGATAGTGTATGTATAATTATTTTAGCTATACTAATTAGTTAGGTGTGGGGTGTAACTCTGTTTTAATATGTATGATACTTATATACGATTTTTCACCACAAATGTAAATACATATAAATCACAGTGAAAGAAATACTGTAAAATGGCGAGTAAAGCTGTAAATAAATACATTATAAAAAGAAGCTCAATAAATACGTTAAGGTCATAGGTTTCATGTTCAATTATTGTATATCATATTTGTTATGATCCCAACAAACACTATCACAATTGAAAGTGACTAACTAAAGTAATGAAAACTAATATTCAACAATTTTTTTTTGATTTTTTTTTTTTGATTTTTTTTTTTTGATTTTTTTTTTTTGTGAATTGTAAAGAATAAATAACATTTATATTTATATGTAACTATTATACTTACAAGTCGATTCAAATTACATGAAATGATGTAAAAAAAAAAAAATTGATTGGTAAGAAATAAACTCCAATCATAATAAACTAGGCGATGAGCTTCACATAAGTACAATCGTGTCACTTGTGTATGTAAAAATTTAATATGTGTGAAATTTGCGTCATAATAAACTTAAGATATACAGATACAATGAGTAAATTGAACCGGCAACACTTACATACAATTTGCGCTTCACATAAGTACAATCGTGTCACTTGTGTATGTAAAAATTTAATATTTGTGAAATTTTTATCATAATAGACTTAAGATATAGATACGATGAATAAATTGAACCGGCAGCACTTACATACAATTTAGTACAAATTTTTAAATGTCAGTTTTTCTATTCGGTATTTGAATTTTTTTAATTTTTTAAACCAAGTTAATAAAATTAAAAAGTGAAATAAAATAAAAAAATTAACAATATACCTACATAATTGTATTTATTTATATATAAAGGTTTAAGTTTTAATATTTTTAAAATTTTATTTTTATATTTAGGTATATATACAACTACAAACAACTGTTTTAATATTTTAATTTTTATTTACAATACTTAACAACAGTTTACTTTTAATAATACTTTTATTTTTTAAAACTAGCACGAAATTATTTATAAAAAATTTAACTGTCGCCTAATAATTGCACACAATTGAAAATACTACAATTTTGTCATGTAATGTCAAACTTTTCCTACTAGATTTTTGCCGAGGCAAAATTATTCGAAAAAAAGTCTAATATGATACCAAAATGTTGTATTTATCGCCACATACAACAACCGTAATTGTTTTAGTCTAGATAGAGGTAATACTTTAATCAATGTACTGTAACGAATCGTAACTGTTCGAGCATTTTTTTTTAGATTCCAATAATATTTTCTTTATTTTAAAATATTTGTTCATATGAAATAAATAATAATTTATTTAAATTTATTGTAACACAAATATAAAGGTCCTGGTATCTAGTACCTACTTTTATTGGAATTTTAATTATATTAAATAAAAAATAATAATAATAATAATAATACAATAGTAATTTATCTGTTTTATATATCATAATTCATAACATAAGTAACCAGTATAAATCTGTACAACAGGATAATTTGTTTTATATGTGCTTCACCTTATTGGTCATTTATTACCGCTTAGATCTCTCTGGGCAACATAAATTATCTATAATCATAATACTTGCTATCTGTATAACCTATCTTTAAAACAAAACTTAATAAATAATATGTATCTATAAATTCTTTTCTTTTATAACCATTTTAACTAATCTCTTTTGTATTCTCACCTCACCTCACCCTGTTAATATTTCTAGAAAATAACCAAAAAGAGTTAAAAACAAAAAAACAAAAAATAAAAATAATTAATGATATCATACTAACTACTTCAAAAAAAAAAAAAATAATAATAATAATTACTCGTGTTCTAATTTCTTTGTTAATGTAAGCAATTTTGAACTTAATTAAAGACGGACTTAAAAAGCTAAATTTCAAGAAACGCTTTTTTGTTTATTTTTTTTATTGCTTTTCTTTTGAATTGTTACTTTAGTAAACATTGACAGTAGTTTAAGATATCATGTCTGGGTATTTTATTTTTTTTTATTTTTACTTGTTTAGATTTACATGAAAAGCACCATCATTGATTTCCAAACACATTATCATAATAAAAAAAAAAAGAAAAAAAAAAAACTAAAACAATAACAAAAAACTTTGAGACAAAAAAAAAAAAATTTTGCACGCGCTTAAAACGCGATTATATTACATTTTTATTTATTTATTTTTTGCTCACTTTTGTATATTCAGCGTTTTTGTTTTTTTTTTTCTATTGATGGCGTTCTGTATTACTTTTATTTTTCTACAGATTTGTTTTTTTTTTTTTTTTTTTTTGCGCAATCATGAAACAATTTTTTTTTTTTTTTTTTTTTTATTTAATAATAAGTCTTTAACACAGGTTTTATTGTACTACGGAATTATGTATACGTACGCTTTATGTATTATGCATATTTATATATTATGTACGAGTCTATTATTATACGTACTAATATGCCAATGTAAATAATACTTATAAGAAATTTAAAATAGTTGAAAATTATTTCTAGAAATTTTCATAACTAAATGTTGATGTCAGTTGAAATTTAGTAAAATAATACATAATAATAAATAAAACTTGTGTGATTATTAATAAAAGCATGCCGAACATTTTTTTGTTTTTTTTTTAGTTGTTTTTTTTTATTGGCTGAAATTCAAAAGTAAAATAATTTGCAAATATCATGTCCTGTATTAATAGTTAGAGAGTTTTTGTGATATGTTATTGTTCTCTTGAACTATAATATCGTTATTTAGAGTTCAACGAAATATTTGTGTATGTATTGAGTACATATATATGTATATATATATCTTCTATTAATTGTATAAATTTAAATATATTAAATTTTGTTAAGGTTGTACGACCTGTCGAAAGATCGTAGAACGAAAGCTTGAATTTTTTTTCTATTTGTACAGCTTTTTGTTTTTATTGTTTTCTTTATTTGATAATTTGAGAGTTAATATATTTTTTAAGAAAATATGTGCAAGTATACCTATCACAAATGTGTTTGTATATAATATATAAGTATTCAAATATAAATAAAAAAAATAATATTTTAATGAAAGTGAATGAATGACATTTGAATGGAAAGACCGACAAATTTCCCGAATACAAAATTTTCAAATTTCTAAGCAATTTAAATCCCAGTTATTAAAGTTTAAATATATACCATTATCTTTAACCATTATCTCATATACCAAATTTAAATATCATATATATATATATATATATATATATATATATTAGGAAGCGAATAGGAATCGATTGACCGCCAAAAAAACCCATTTTTAAAGTAAGCAAGAACTGAGGTTTACAAAAAGGCAAATATATTCGTTCATTCCAGAATGTTTATTTTAACCCTTTCATGCGCAAATTATGAAGTCAAAGGATTAAAAAAATTTTGGTGTTATTTTCATAACTATTCGCCTCAACTTGTATATATATATATATATTAAATATGAATTTTATGCTATTCGGAGGTTAGGGCTTGCTTTTGGGGGTTGGATTATATATGTGTACATGACGAAGATATGGAATAATTTTTATGGGTCCTTCTAATAACTAAATTAATAAATTTGAAATAAATTTGAAACATAAATGTCACAAAAAAAAAAAAAAAAAAAAGCAATTTTAAATATTTTAATTACGGTAAAAAAAAAAAAACTCATATGTAAAATTTTTTCTTCATTTGGATAAAATTTATCATATTCAATGCTAACAAAATATCAGATTCATCCTTATCACTAACTAAATCATCTTCAGAATCTTGGCTTAAGTATTTATAATATTTCAAAATCATTCAAAGAATTTCGCGCCATCTGGAATAAAATAATACTCGTACTTGTTGGTGGAAAACTAAGCAGCTGATAAAATAGGGTGTTTATAATAACATGAATGTTCTCTTTTCTGACGCCTGTTCATTGGTCTAATATGAATTTGACATATAATATACTGGGTGTTGCAGAGCATGCGCGTATCAGCTTTTTAAAAGGGGAAGGAACCGTTATTTTAAAATTTACGAAAAAAAATTATTTACAAACTTATATTGTGTATGATATTTTCAACTTCCGGGAAGAACCGCAAAAGGGGATTTTTGAGCTCAAAATTTGCCGAAATTGGCCGAAATCGGAATTTTTAAATGGGAAGAGGTACTGAATTTTAAGCCTTTTGAGGATATTCATATTCATAAACAGTTTTATTTGCATATGTTATTATATAGGTATATATATATATATTAAAATCTGCTAAAAATTGCTGTTGTTTTTGTCAAAAAAAAAATAAAAATACTCGTAAAAAATTATTTTAGTATATATAAATGATTGGGCTTACCAACGTGTAAAAGGTGCAAAATAAGAACAAGTGAAATTATTTTAATATGTTCTTTTTTTACGTTATGTATACATATGTATGTGTATCAATATATTATTTCAAATTTACACTTAACTACTGAAAATTTTTTTTTTTCTCCACACTGTAAAACAAAATCTAAAGCGAATAATTTAAATTAGCCAATAAAAAATCACCAAACCTCTACTGCAAATTTCTGAAATAATTTTTTTTAAGCATAGCAAAATGAAGGTTTTGCAAATTTCATAAAATTTCAAAAAAATTGTAACTTGTTATCCCTCAAGTTGTAGCACAGTTTAAACTACATAACTAACGTCCGAAAAAAATTCAAAAATTTTCAAAAATAGAATAAAATCAGTAAAAAATGTCTTTTGTTGGAAGTAAAAAATTGACCAAGATCAGAAGTTAGAGATCTCGAAAAATTGGGTTACATATATGTAACCATTAGATGCGAGAGGGTTAATTTTAAAATTTGGAAAAAGCCTATTTTGTACTGGTATTAGCATTAAATACGTGATCACTGTATAAAACGAAATAAAACGAACACGATAGAACACGATATAAAAACGAAAATTTTGTGCTTTTTTTCAGAATTGCAGAAAAATATTTGTTTTTAATAGCCGCTTTTTCATACAAAATATCTCCTTTTTCAAAGTTTGGAGTAACATATTTTCTTTGGAATTCGTCCTTGCAGGGTTTTTTTGTCTTCTAAATTTCTTACCCAACCCATTTTGAATTTTTCCAAGTTTGATTTTGTTTCAATCACCCTTGCGAATACATTTTTGATGTTAGCGATCATCTGATATCGATAACTAAGTACACTATTTTTATCAATCGCGGAATGACTACAAATATTGATATTGGATATGAATGATAACAACTTCATACGCTACATTAATTTTTGATGTTAGCGATCATTTGATAATCCCAGAATGACTTTAAACACATGCATTCCTATCTAATATCAATATTTGTAATGATAATGACTTGCTTATTATATACATACTTATATATACAATTTTGATTACAATTTAAATGATTCATCAATAAAAAGGGATGGCTGTACTCTACTAAAAGAAATAGTTTGTATTCTTGCTCAAACAATTAAATTAAGTAATAATAAAATCCAAACAAAGATATATATACAATATATATTAAAATAAATAATAAATATTTAAATTGATTATAGGTACTTGGTATGTGGTCCGTTCTATATGTATATAACCTTCTAAGAAACAAAGATTTATTTTCACTACGTTTTTTATTTTGAACTAATTAAAATAAACAATTTGAACTAATATATTAAGGACAATAATCTTTAAGATATTTTATTTTAAAATAACAACAACAAAAAAACAGTTTCGTTCATCTTACTGTAAAATACCGCCACCCTGATATAAATTTTTAATGATTATATCAACA
Source organism: Argyra leucocephala (assembly GCA_963942445.1). NCBI lineage: Eukaryota > Metazoa > Arthropoda > Insecta > Diptera > Dolichopodidae > Argyra > Argyra leucocephala. The sequence goes on from OZ012680.1 coordinate 130,013,152, forward strand.
CAGATGTTTGTGTATATATATGTATTTAAAAACATTTTGATGAAATTTCAAAATTATTTTAAACTTTTATCAAAATGACCCTGATTTATATAAAAATAATAAACTTATTCCAATATTTATAAACGGCGTCTAAATTTATGTTATTAGCTATTATTGTTATTCTTTTATATACATTTTTTTTTTTTTTTGCTAAATAAATAAATAAAAAATAAACTCAAAAAGTAAAAAACAACAAAAACAAAACAAAAAAAAAATAAGAATATTTAAAACAGACGTCTGTTACTTGCGTAAACAATAACACGATTTGACACTTTGACGTTATGTTATTCCATATTTCAGATAAAAATTGATTTGATTTCTATTTAAGATTTACTAAATTTCTTCATCTCCTTCAAAATGAAAATAAATAATTTTGTTGTGTTGCAACAAATTATACATAAAAAAAAAAAAAAAAAATTAACGATTGCAAAATTTTTATGATACTAAAAAATAACTTTATTTATTTTTATAAATAAAGAAATATAGAATAATAAATATAAAAATTGTTTATTTATATTTTTTCATTATAATTTAACTTTTTTTCCAGTCCATTTGGGGATATATAAAGGAGTTCAATATAACTCACATTTAATATGGTCTCCAGGTTGGACTTCAGATTTTGTAATTATTATTACCCTTTTTCTGATCGATTCATCATTTGGACTATAGAAGAAAACTGTAACGATTGGCTATCGATAGCATGAATCACAATCGACTAAGAAAAAAGTGTGGATATTTGAAATTTATTTGTTTGTAATTTTATTATTTTATTATATGCAAGTATAGGAGGTACATAACATAATTTTAAAAAAAAGTTAATTTTAATAAATTATGTAATTGCAGTTATGTATAAATAAAGGTAAAAAATATTTAAAATGATTTAAAATATTTGCAATTGCAGGTTGTTCCCTAACAGAACATAAATTTGTAAAAATATTTGTTTTTATTAAAAAACCATCTTCAAAGACGTTTTTTAAAAGTATACTTACATTATTATTTTTTAAAAAAACATTACAAACAAAAACCCACAAAATACATTAATGACTGGCTTTCACTTACATTTTAATATGGTTGTCGATCAACAAAATACAATCGCTGAAAACAAACGATTGCAATCGACTCTAGGCGATTCAATCGACATTAATGCTACCGATACGTCGTCATTTTGATCGTATACGACAATTAAGCATCATTTTGGGTTGATTAACCCATTCCCGCCGGTTGGCCTATATATAGGACAGCAAACAATATGTCATACAAATACGTATAACTTCCATTAAAATTAACTTAGCTCGGTCAAAAGTACCTTATTTTGAAGTTAAAAAATAAAGTAACATTTTTCAATACAGTAACACCATTTTATTTCAGTTTATAAATAACATTTAAACTCAATTCAAAATGTAATTTTTTCAAAAAGTTAAAAATAGTAGAGGTGAATGCATAAAATGTTAAAAAATAAATACTAAACAATATTTAATTGTGTTCAAACTAGCAAAATTTATTTGTTTAAGCATTAAAGAAGCTTCGACAACTATTAAATATTAGATTTTAGTTGAAAATATTAATTATTTTTTTTATTTAAAAATTGGTGTCCTATATATAGTCCAACCGGCATAAGTATGTAAGAATTTTTATTTCGTTGTAGTTTTATTTTGGAACATGTAAAGCGTAATTATGACACAAGTAAAAGCATTTGCATGGTAAAAGTGAGTTCAAGGGTCTTCAGGTAGCTGTTGAAGCTTTATTGGGAGCTCAAAATAATTTTGAAGATCATAATGTCAAACATAAACATTTTCCCACCAGAATTAGATAAATTGACGAATTGTGACGAATTATGATCAAAATCTCTTTGAAAACGAATTGCCAAGAGATGTTCAAAGTGCATTAGAAGTGAAAATTTTGGTACGAAAATGATGAAATCGAAGATATTAATGGTAATTCGATTTTGTTGTTAACTCAAGATAAAGATATTTGTGATTGTGCCTATACTTGGCATATTTAACAGTTTGTTAAATGTGTGGATAATAGTGTCTCTGCAATACTAACTAATGTTGACGTTATAAATCCTATACATTCAGAAAAACGTTGGAATAGAGAAACGAGAATTTTGCAAATTTTAACACTGACATGAGTGGTGATAAAATTGATCCAAATAGCAATAAGTACAGAATCATGCTAAAAGGTAAGGATTGTAGTGGGCGATTTTTATTTTCCTAATTGGTTTAGCAGTTGTAAATGTTTGGAATTTATACTTTGTATCATCAGACGAATCATCTCAACACATCGCAGCTATCACTGTTCTATATTTTGTAAATGTCTTTAAAAAACAAGAATTTAAAAAAAAAAAATAATTAAATCATTCCTCAACAGTAGACATCGAAATAACAAATTACGTTCTTCCCAAAATGAAAGAACAGCTTCGCTCATTATTCCATCACTTGCGCAAAGACCTTATGCATTAGTCGTTTATGTCTTACAAAATATACTAAATTTTTATCATATAATTGAACTTGACTTTTGGCTTATCTACCCACATTATTCTGGCTTTAAAATATTATTCGTTTTAGACAACGGGAAAGGGTAGCCGGCGGGAAAGGGTTAAAATAAGGCCCTATTTTATTTAGAAATTTATAAGAAGTTATTTAGTCAGTGTTCTGTTGTTATTCTATCGTACTGTCGCACGCGACAACTGTCATCTCAGCAGTAGAAACATAGTTTATATTCATTCGTCTAATTAGGTTTAGATTAGATTTAGATTGAAATCGTTCATATTTAATTTCTATTAGTATTAAATAAGTAGATATAAGATTTGTAATACAGAGATGGGTTACATCCTATCCGAAAAAGTATGTCCTAAATTTTGGCTGTATATTTTTTTTTGTGTACCCCTACCGATTATATGATGTTGTAGATGTTTAATTGCATTTAGTACAATTCAATTTTGTAAATCTTAAATTCTAAATAAACACATTCATACAATTATATGAATTTATTTATAACAAAAAAAAAATAAAAAACTTAGTTATAAAAGAAATAAAAAAATAATTGCGATTACATGACAACTAATGATTTAAAGACAATAATAAATATGTAACTAATAAAATTTTATAATCTAAAATTATAACATCACTTAAGTATATAGAGTGTATAATAGTGTCAATATTGTTATGTCAAGTAAGTTGAAAGTATTTAGTACTGTAATAATTGTAAATGAAGAGCAAATAATAAACTGCAAAATAATTAAACAAACTAGAAAATAGACCAATTAATATTTTAATAAATTACAATTATGGTCTACCTATTTATAGTAATAGTTCTAAAACGAAAGTAACCATCTTCACGGATAGTCAAGCCGTTATAGAAGGTTTCGTTCCAGGCCCTATATAAGCTTTTTTGTTTTTCGATATCTTTAATCTGGATTTCTAGCCACAATATTGAGTAGAGCGGAATGAGAGAGTCGATAAAGCAAAGCAAGCAAGGTATTACATTTGACCAGAATAAACGAAAGGTGACATAAACTAACTATCTGTGCCACGTTCAGAAAAAAATTAACTAACATTAACAAAACAAGTTCTAACTAGGTCCCGTGCTGATATATCAAGTGTAGATAGCGATCAGTACGCATCATTTGCCTAGGAAGCTACTCTATAAATCTAGACATTCCATTCAACCTCTATTGTCACAGCTGTAATAAAGAAAGTTAGACATAAACTCTTAAACACTTTCGTGGCAGCTGTCCCGCGTTAGTTGAGCTATAATCCGAACTTAAAATGCGTCTTCTCTAACAATGTAGGAAATATTCAGAAAATAAAATTACAAATTCAAATCAGTTTTCACATGTTATTCTGTCAGTCTCTTGGCTTAGTAAAAAAAAAGCATTAATATTTAGTATTGTAGACTAAATTAATTTATCTAATTTTCTCAATTGCACTGAGTGGCTCTAATACTAAATTCCTTGGGTAAATAATTCCCCATACCAATCAACAACAACAAATGCTAAGTAGTAGCACAATTGCACAATTCGGCATCATTAAGGCACAATTAAGTATACTAAATGATTTTTCAGAAGCAATTGTAATAGTCAATTCTACTTAGTTATCTATTTCTTTATTAACGAAATGATAAAATGTAATATGAAGATTAGATACCTACACAATCGAAAAAAACGCTATGTAATAGTTATTAAAAAAAATTAAAGTTTACGTCAAACCTTACGTTTTGATTAAGAATTTCTTCTTTGACAAAAATCGAAATTTTCAATTGATTTTATTTTATAACAGTATTTAATGCAAAACTATTATGGCACTGTTATAACAACTTCAGCAAAAATTATCATAATTAACTCTTTAATATTATAAATTTCATAATAATGTATTAAAAAGTTAATAATAATAAACCATAGCTTGTCTATATATATGGCAGATATTGCAATCTATAAATGCGTGAAGGATAAAATACATATTACATGAGGTTGAATAGTGGGTCCTCTGTCCTTTTGTGTAAAAATAAAACGAAATGGAAATAATTAATTTAATTACCAAATTTTCAATAGAGTAGTCTATACTAAGCTGAACTTGAATTTTAAACCAATAAATTATTATAATTTTCCTGTAACCCCATCCGTGGGGCATAGAGAGGATTAAATATTCAAATAAAATTGTGTTAATTAATAAATAAATATGATTATTATGTATATTGATAAGTGTAAATACGTGATGTTTTTCCATTTTTCTCTCGAATAATATTAAAAAAAAATAACTTGGAATTAGTTAATTTATATTTCATTTAAATGTAAATTAATTAGTATAAAAATTTTATATTAGTAAAAGTAATAATGTAGAAAAAACTTTTTTTTATTAATGTTAATATTTGGGTAAATAAATTAATTAAATTCAATTGAATTAAATATTATGTATGTACATAATTTCATTGCATTTCATATAATATTTATATATCTTCATAAAAAAATTATTTATTATGAAAGTATGAATCAAAAAATTTGAACTTCTTTATCACTTTTATAATCTTTATATATAAAACGAATTTATTAAAATCAATACATACTTTATGTACATACTTAAATCAATGTCAATTGTACCCTGAAGCTCCAGTGACTGATTTTTTTTTTAATTTTGAAATTTTGCATAATTGCCAAATTGTTGAGTAACATTATTGTCCTGCCAGCATCACCGTAACAGTAGCATTTATCTACTTATATAAACAAAAAGAAATAGCTATTAAAAGGGATTAAAATCCTGTCAAAATTCTGTATTACAAAATTATTTTAATTCAAAAAAAATTTAACATTATTTTTGTGTTTACAAAATTCTTACTTATATTTACTAAATTTTGGCATACAAATTTCTAAGCTACTAAATTTTGATTTTTTTTACAAATTATTTGAGCTTTTTTTTTCATCAATCAATCAGAATTTTATTATACAGAATTAAGTACCCGACCCCACTGAAATTATTAAATTTTTGTCAGCTATTTTTCCCTTAAAAGAAAGGCATTATAATGTCCTTCAAATTAATGTGTTTGTATTACATATAAACTCAATTTTTACAAATTTGTATAAATCCAAATTTTACAATATTTTGGTATTAAAAACCCAATATATGTAAAGTGGTCAGTTTCTTTAATAATTATTGAAGAACATTCAAAAGCGATAATTTTAGCCATTTAATGGGTCTACTATGGCTTTTACCTAGTTATTTATATAGTTAACAGACCATATATGTCCTGAACCTGAATCATCATCACCACTCACGGGCAGAAATACGAAATTGTTAACCCCAAACTCTTACAAATGTTATTAGAATATTTTCAATAATTTTTTTCTGCAATATTTAAAGTTAATCTAACGCTGAATGCTTATATACAGACCTACTGCCAATTAATTTATTTAAAATGACGTATTTTATATATCCATACATGTTTAAATTTTTTTCTATTTTAATTAAAATTCATTAATTTTTAGCAATTTCATTTTAAAATATTATGCATAATATATTTAAAACTGAAATTTCTAATTGTTTATTCCTAGTTGGATATATATGTATAGGTACATGTATATAAGTATATATATATATATTTTTTTTTTTTCAATGAATACGATACAAAGTACATATATTATTGGAATAATTTTGACTTAATTTAGTCTATAATACATACTATGTATATTAATGCTTTTATTTATACTAAGCCATGACACTGACAGAATAACTTTGAAAATTGATTATTTATTTACGTTGAGGCAATTTTAAATTTGTATACTGAAATGATATTACAGCTTATGTAAACATATAACTTACCTATTAGATGATCAACATTTTAGGGTTATTTGCTTTACCCTAAATAGGTTGGGGTAGGTGAAAGCAAATATTAGCAGAAATTCTTATTTTTTTTGCATGTCATGACTCGAATGGGAATCGACTTGTTCTTAATCTGCTTGTTTGAGGATTAGTCGTTTAAGCTAGATACTAGAGTCAACCTGCTCAATTGAGTAGGTCGAAACAGATTTTCAATTTTGTTATGTTCGTTATAACTTTCTAATTATTTTTTTTCGCTTATCTCTTATCTGTTCTACAATTTATATTTAAAAAAATATAATTATGAATGTATTCATAAATTGGAAAAATTGTGACTCAAAATCAAACAATTTTAGTCTTAATTTTTTATTTATATCTTTTATAATTTTAATTACATTATTATTACAAAATTTAATATTTTTGTGTCTTAGACAATTTAAAATTTAAATTCTATCTTTGTTAAGCAAATTATTAATATGCAGCAAATTGCGATTATCATTAATAAATCAAATCTCCAATATAAAAAAAAAATTTTGTTTGGCAGAATTTTGTTTTTGCAGTAAGTACTATGTGCTTATGAAAATCCAATAAACAAACTGCAAATGCTGCAATTACTGCTAAAACACAATATTTGCAAATTAAGTTTGTTCAGAAACAAAATGTTGCAACTGAAGTTTGCTTCACAAGCATTTCTAACTTAGCAGAAAAACTGTAAAATTATAGTAGATATAGCATGTTCTTGTTTTTATTGCATGTTCTTGTTTTAACACAAAGCTGCAAATGTAGAAAATTAAAAATTTTACAATTCTGTCAAAACAAGTTTTTTTCCGCAGTATTTTGTTTTTCCAGTATTTATTTATGAAAGGTCAATAATAAATTAATATACGAAACATTTTCATAAACTAACAGTGCTGCTAATACTGCTAAAACACAATATTTTGCAAATTAACTTTTTACATAAATGTTAATAATTTTACATACGGTTGAGAGCGCAGTACAATCAACTTCACTATTTTTTAAATTATCTAAGCAGTTAAATTAATGACAGTACAGTACAGCAATGTATAACCATATTCTGAATATTTTGCTTTTGCAGTACTGCGCTTATGAACATCTCTACTTAGTTTGTAGGTTTATTCCTAACTATATAGAAGTTAGTCATAAATACGTAACGGTGAGTTCTAAAGTAGATATTAATTTGTTAATAAGCCTATTTGTGACTGTTGGTGATATAGCGGACAGATTCCATCTCGAAATTCAAAATTATCTACTAATTTGTCATGAAAATTTGATTTTTATTGAAAAAATTTTCATATAAATTTAAAGCATTTTTAATAAACTATACATAATATATATGCACATACATAACCCAGTTTAACCGAAATTATCAAATTGCAAATATCATCACATAGAAACTTTATAATTTGGTTTTTCCTAGATAAGAAGTAGGGATTAAAAAAAATTAAAATTAAATCAATAAAGTTTATCAGAGTATAGGCAAAAAGTGGTACAAAGTATTTAATGTCATGGCTTGGTATAAAAAGATGATGATAGTACTAATAAATTGTTCTGTTTGAAGATAAATTAAAAATCATTCGGCTTTTTTTTCTGTATACACACACACACATATATATATATATATATATTGAAATGTATGATAAAATCATAAATTCTAAGAACTAGTTGAAAATCTTTTATTATCAAAATGTTCTTAACTTGAATATTTTATTACCCTATTATGTACATTTGTTGGGTATCTATGGATTTATATAATTCAATATTTATTGTTCATATTTCACTATTATTATGTATTATAATTTTTTTTGTGTTATTTTACTTTTAAAAGCTTTTCTTATATATTTATATTATTTACTTTAACTTAACTTCTGTATAATAATATGGTACATAAAAATTCGACACGCTTATTAATTTTTGCTTTGAATTCTGGTAATTTTTTGCTTTTTTTTTTTTTAAATCATATGATATTTCATAGAAATTTCATCCCCGGCAAATATATTTTAATACCAAAACCAACTCCTACTATACATATATATAATTATACAATTTTTATATTATATACAATAATCTATGTATATTATATTTAGATATAGATACATATTTAAAATTTTCATTATTATAAAATAGAAATAGAAATATAATATACATACTACATAATATTATGTATCATTTAAGAAGAGTCCAGGTGATTTCGAAAAAGAGAAATTTCGAAATGATTTTGTGTAACATTTTTTTTATTTAATTATATTATTTATTTTCTCTCATATATAAATATACATGTGTAAATAAAATATTACATAGTATAAAATCATGTAAAATTCAGAACAAACATTTTTTTTTTTAAATGTTTTAAAATTGAAATTAATGGGTTGAAAAAATACGGTTATGAAAAAACAAAAACAGCTTTATTTATTTTTTTTTTTTTTGCAAATAAAAGCTTGCACTTATGTTGCAAAACTACTTTTGAATATCTACTGTAAAAAAAAAAAATACCGGTTTGACATTCATATAGTTTCATGATAAAAATTATTTTTCGAGTTTATATTATTTATCTACAATTGCTACAATGTATATAGATTTAATTATATAAAATACATTTATATATACATTTTGAATGTAACAATCATATGTATATAATTTTAAAACAACCTTGATTGATATTGTTATATTTTTTTTTAAGGTAAAATAATTTGAGGAAATTATTTGTTATATTTTTTTAATTCAAATAATTTCTCACCTTCATAACTTCAATTGCGAATTGCAAATCATCCAAATATTATGGCAGAAACTTTTAAGAGAGATAGATTCTATATAATTGAAAAAAAATATATAAGTATATTTATATGCGATATTTAGCTTTTTTTTAAAGCTTTCTCTTACTTTTTCGATTATGTATGTATATGTAATGTAGTATGTACTCATCAATGAGTACTTGATATTCTATCATATTGATATAGTTTTGTTGACGCTCTTGATTTTGCATATATTTTTTGGTAATGTTTAGTGGGTATCTTTAGATATTTATTAAGGTTGCCATTTATAAATATTTTGTTTTGCTAAATTTTGCCGAAATTAGAATTTTGCCGTTAGAATAAAAGTTTATGTAATATACCAAAAGTAAAATAATCTAAAGTGTTATCATCGGCTCACATAAATTCAAAAATAAATAAATTGAAACGAAGTTTAATTAAGCAGGTAATTGTTGAGTAATACAAAATAAGGCAATCAAAAATGTATCTGGATGAAACGAAAGATATTGAATTAGTTACATACATAAGCAAAATAATATATTAGGGGTGAATTTTGGAAGTCTATATTGATATTCAATACAATCGTCTTTATAAAAGTCTATCAAAAAAGTTTTTGGTATCGTGAAAGTCTATTGACTTGTTAAAAATGCTGCTACATGTAAATCAAAATATTTGCTGTCAAAAATATTAATTTTCTACTCAATAAACTTCCGCGATTACGTTCAATATACTTCTTCAATACTTTTTTTTATTTGTAGAAAAATTTCTATCGCAATAGACTTCCGCGATTTATCCCTTAAAAGTAAAGTAAATTATTTTGTTTTTTTGTATATTCATTTACTTATATATGAATATGGAAAACTATTACTATCAGCTGCAACTAAGCTTTTATATAAATAGCAAAAACTCATTATACTCTTATAGTTTTGTACCGTTAGTTGAGAAAAGTTCAACCGATAAATTCATAAAATATATTTGACTTTTAATACTGATTTGAAACTGTAAAATTTCATAAATATAGTAATGTCCAATGGCACGTAAACATCTACGGAAATAACAATAAGTTATAAGAGTTCTATTGTTCATCACAACACTACTTGAACTCATCAGTAGGTATTCTTAGGTACCTTTACAACTTCGGATTTTTGCTTTGATTGATTTTATAACTTATTTAAAGATGTTATTAATAGTTACATCTGTGAGTTATAAAAATCTTCCAAAATTTTAATACGTAAGGTCTATTTATTTTATAGTAATCCATGGAAATGTTTTGTGAATTACTGATGACATACTTGTACTGTAAAGTCAAGAAAATAAAATCTATTTTCTAAATGTACACGTACGTCAATTCATTTATTTATAAATCTTACTTTCTTGACATACCTAAATATTATAAAAACATTTGAATTAACAAAATAAATTTCTGGCAACACTGGCTATAAATAAAAATCACAGAGAATAAAATTCGAAAAGAGAATAAAATGGACTTTGATAAAACCTGCTGTTTTTTTCGTTTTTTCTTTTGTTTTTATTATTATTATTTATATGCTTTTAGTTATGTACATACATATTTTTTTTTGTTTGTTTTTATTTTTTCGTCTTCAATTTAAGTAATTTGTTTTTTTTTTTTCATTTAAAAATTTTTCAGTTCATTTCAGTTCAGTTCTGTTCAAATAATGAGACTAGGTTGTTGTTACTTAGATAATTTTTATCAAAAATTTTCTACCAATATTCATATTGTAACCGATCAACGTTTACGAATTGACACTTGTCGATATCTAATTGAAATTTTATCGCGGCGATTAGCTGGTGAATTTTAAAACAAAACAAGTTTATTTAAATAAATAATAAACAAAAAAAAAAATTAAATATAATATCTACACAAAAATTTAAATTTAAATGCTTTTTTAAAAAAAAAAATTGCTCAAAAAAAATTTTTTTGTATTCATTTTTGGAATAATTAATTTAAATTTAAATAAAATAAAAAAAAAAGTTTTCGAAATACATACATAATTATTAAAAAAAATAATTATATAAAATTTAAAATAACGTAAGTTCTAAAATATTATATGAAATCGTAAAAAAATTATATTGTAAAATATTGAAAGAAAAAAAAAATTAAAAGAATTTCAGTATAAATTGAAGAAAAAAAATAAGGTGATAATAACTAGTGATAATCCAAAAAATAAGTGAAATTTTATATTTTTAAATAAATCATTAAAAGATAAGAGAGGAGAGGTTCGCTAATTATTTACTTTAATAATACTAAAGATTAGTAATAAATAATTATTTAGTTTGTGATAATGCATTATTATTTAGTATGAAATGTATTGTAATACATCTTCTACATGATTCATCTTATACTAAATATAATAAATATGTAATTTATTATATTTAGTACATAAGATGAATCACAAAATATATATAAATATAGTTCAATTCAAGAAAAAATAAAAAAAAAATTAAATAAATGAATAATTAAGTACACCCTAAATTATTCATCTAAGTTACAAACCATTTAAATTTAAAATAGAGAGCTAAAAAATTTGTTATCTTTTGCATTTTAATTTTTTTTTTTTTTACCTGTAATTAATTACAAATATATCATAGAAAAATATTTTACACCTGTAGAGATTTAAAAAAAAAAAAGTAAATACATATATCTGTACCTAACTACATAACTATACCATATTGTACCTAAAAAAAAAAAAAATTATGTACTTACTCAATTTTAAATTCTGAATAAATTCATTAAAATTAAAATGTATTAAGTGTAGTGGTATTGACAAACTGCTGTGACATTTATGTGTGGAAAAAAAAAAATATTGTTTCTTGACAACTGTTGCTATCCCATTATAATGTTGTTTTAAACACGTCTTTGAGACGATAATTTTTATTTTTTTATATACATACTTACTTATTTTTCTTACCTAAGCAACACCATATTTCGGTTTTTTTTTTTTTTTTTTTTTGTAAATGTATCCATATTTATTGTATATCTATTTATTTTTTTTATTACTCTTACCTGAATCTATTAAAATTCTAATGAAATTTATTAATATTGAAATTTTAATAATACTTTATTTTATGACGGAAATATTCAATACCAAAAAAAAAAAAAAAAAAAACAAAAAGAAAAAGTTGTACATATTTAAATTAAGATAAAGAAAATTTTAAAGTGCGGTTGTTTGTGATATGTTGATATTCATTTCTCTATTTTGTTATCCGACTACTTATGTGCCACAACCTGAAATGTGTAAATTTTGCAATTTTTTTTTTTTGTTTCTTACCTTTACTTTTCTATTTACTTTAATATTAATTACTTTTATTATAATTAAGTCTGTATGTTATTTAGTTATTTTATTTATTTTTTAATATTGTGGTCTGAATTTGTTATATAAAATGTTATTTATGTTATGTATTTATAAATAGAAGTGTAAATGCATGCAACCTAACAAAAAACAAATATAAATAAATTGAAATAAATTTTTTTACATTTTGGAATTATTTTTACAGTGCTTTCTCAAAAGTGATTAAAAACGTTTGATGCTATTTACCAAAAATATTAATTTAAATTTTTTGGACAAAAAATTATAAAATAAAATTTTAACTAGAAAATCAAAAATATTTCGAAATTATTAAATTATTTATTTTGAATAATTAATGTAAAAAAATTAAAATTTTAATTTAAAGTATGTATTTTAAAAATTGAAATTTGGTTAAAATTATGCATTGTTATATATAATTTAATAGTAAATTACTATAAGAAAAAAAGTAATTAAGTGACATAAAATTGAATTTAAAAAAAATTAGATATAGTAGAAAATTTGGTAAAATAGTAGTATGTAAGTTTGTTTTGCTTGTTTTTAAAAACTTCTATCAGGATATGAGCCGTGTAGAAGTACATGCTCTCCTAAATATGTTTTTCAACGTGTAATGTAAATGTGCATATCACCGTTCATGAACCTTCTCCCATCCAAACCGTTTTTAGTAAAATATTATAATGATCGATCATATGTTTTGCTCATTGTTTGAGCTCATGCACTTGCATTTTTAATTATGTTTTTAACATGTAACGTAAATCTGTGTATCATCGCATATGCACCTCATTGCATCAAAATCTGTTATTGTTAAATATAATGTAAATGTACATATCACAGCTCATGCACCTTATTCCGTCCAAACCTTTTTTTTTTTGTTAAATATTATAATGATCGATCATTGGTTTTGCTCATTGCTTGAGCTCATGCACTTGTACTTTTAATTATGTTTTTTTAACATGTAACGTAAATCTATGTATCATCGTGTATGCGCCTCATTGCACCAAAACCTGTTGTTGTTAAATATAATGTATCAATCGTTTTTCTTGCTCGTTTCTTGAGCTCATGCACTTTGCACTTTTAATTATGTTTTTTAACATTTATTTTTAATATTTTTTATTTGAAATGAAATATGACTTGATAAAAATATCATTACTAATTAAGTATTGAATAAAAAATAATGTAATAATTCAATAATTTGTAAATTTTTAAATAATTTTCTATTATAAGTACTTACTTCATTTTTGCAAATCAATATTAATTACCTCAATGTCTGTAATTTTTTGTATTTCTCTTATTTTGTTTTTGTTAATGTTATGTCGTTTGCTTTGAAAAAAAAAACTATTAGGTATATTATCAATTAAAATTAAATATAATTAAATAATTTAAACTAAACTGATAAAGTTATCATTATTAGCTACGTATATGTTTTGACGCGTCTCAAGATATGAATAGGCATAAATTAACATCATAATAATATTTAATTACAAAATTAAATTTATTTTCAAGTATGTATGTACATGTGTTTGTATTTTTTTTTATTGCTGGTTTTTTTTTATGGTCACAAAACATTAGAAACGGTCATTTAATATTCAATATTACAGTTTTTGCTTTTCGAGAAAGTATATTCAGAAAAATTGAGATAATTAACGAGTTTGAGTGAAACACTTGGCTTAATTAACAAAAAAAAAAAGCATTTTTTTTTTTATTGTTTTTGATGTTTTTAAGTTTAATTTTTTTGTTTTTAAATATGAAAAATATTTCTAGAAATTGAAAAATAAATCTTTATTATTCAAATAAAATATCGGGGAGCGTTTTACTCAAATCCGCCTTTTTCCATATAGGTTGTAGTTATTTAGAATATGGCAATACTAATTTGATAATGGGTTAGAAATAAAAAATAAATTATTGTTATTTTTTTAATGTTGAAAAATAAATGTATAAATGAAATGTAAACATGCTTTGGATCCAATGAAACATAAGAGGTTGATGAGTCCATCCTAACACTCTATAAATTAAATTAATCTTTATTCTATAAAACATTTTCTATATATATAACATTTTTTTAAATTTGAATTATCATATGAATAATATATTCCGACGTAAATATATTTATATATATATATGCACCATATAATACAAATATCTTTGACACAACTGGTGTTTCTAATTGTTGAAAATAGTAGAATATTTTATATTTCACTTTTACTAAATACTGCTTATCATACAGATTACAGACTACTCCAGCCTTGAAGTATATTTAAATCCAATATTTTTATTTATTTATTATTATTATGTCTATTAAAAGTTAATTAACCAACAACAGCACTAGCTTTCAACACCACTAAAACTCTGTAAATCAAAGTGGGAGTAAAAATGCTTTAAAATATGTATTTGACAAACAGGGTTAAATTCTTTACTAACTTTTTCGGCTAAAACCTTTATAACTTCAAACGTCCGTAAACTATGGTGAAATATTGTTGTTTTCAATGAAAATTACAAGCAGTAACAGATTCTCTCCAATTAGATATTTGCATTTTAAATTGACCAAAGCGTCATCTCCTTCACCGAAAGTGTTGCTTATGAATATTGAAATCTAACTTTTAATTATTAAATTTATCACTAAAATTATCAAAAATAATTAAAACACCCTGCCATTGAAAGAGAAATTGGAGTAGTTGAACTAAAACAAATAATTTACATTAAAATTTTAGTTCATAATTAAAATTTGAACTCGATATTTCAGCAATTGAAGTAACTATATATATATATAAATATATATATATATACATATATACATAATATACATATCCACGAGCATTAAAAATTTTTGAAAAAAAAAATTATGTTATAAGTTGAATTGAATAACTCGTGTTCTTCTGGTTAATAACCAAATACATTACCATTACTCCATATTTATTCAGTCTTTTTAATTTTGAATTTGTAACAAAAAATATTTTGTTTTTATACTTAAAAGAAAACAAATTTTTTTTATTGTTTTTTTTTTTTTTTTTTTTTTATAAGTATTTATTAAATATCAACTAAAAGTTTTTATTTTTTTTTTAAATGTCAACATTTACATTATTGTTTGTTATGTTAAAGCATCTCAAAAAGTTTCTTGTTTTTCGTTTGTCTCATTTCATATCATTTTTAATAAATGTTTTTAATTATTGACAAGAAAATAAACAAATTTAAAATATTATTTTAAAATTAAAAAAAAAAAATAATATTTTCATTTTCTATAAATATTATTTGTTTAGGTCACCCACAATTTAAATTCTCTTTAATTCTTTATTCATATATAAATTTATATAAAATATAATTTTTTTTTTTTTAAATCAGAATTTATCAAAAAAATCAAGTCAAAAATTGGCAAATAAACTTGAAATTTTATTGCTGATTAATTTATTGATGCCAAAAACTCTTCTATGTAATATATGAAATAGCCAAAGCAAATTAAAAAAAAAAAAAATTATAAGTAAAATACTTATAATAAAAATTAAATAATGAAATAAAAAAAAATAAACAATCTTTATTTAGAATAACATTGAGATGTCATTCGAATGTCTTGTGAGAACCATCAAATTACAAAAATAAAATATAATAAACATTGTATACGTATATTATATTTTAAAAAATATATATACAACTCATACTTGAAAATATCCATACAAATTATACGTAAATACATCACATATATATATATATTTATAAATTAGTTATCTTTATTCATGTATCTTTGTTTTTTTTTTATTTCTTAAAACATTAACAATTCCGCAAAAAATTCTTCATTTATAGTAAAAAAAAAAAAAAAAATGTTTAATTTTTATTATCTAGTTTTACTTGGTTTTTCTTTGTTTTTGTTTGTTTTTGTTTGTTGCTTTTTTAATTTCTAATAAAGTTTAAAAACATAAAAGAATTATTGAATGTAATTAAATTAAATGTTTTTATTATTTTGTTTTTATAAGTACACTAAACTACAAAAAAAAAACAAAAACAATAATCGCTGGTGAACAACAACCTCATTGTCATTTATTATAAACACGAAAAATATTTTTGGAATAAAAAATAAAAACAATAGGTAAATAAAATTATGGAGAGCAAAAAAAAAACAAAATTGCGTTGCAATTTTAAAAAAACTTAAAAATATGTACTTTTTTTATTGTATTCAAAAACTTAAATTTTGATTAGTTTTTAAAACTCACTTATAATTTTTGTTAAACTGACATATAAGTTATAACGTTATAAAACTTATCAAAGATCAAAACCAGAATTTGGTTATATGGTGCAACACTATAATACGTACTGATAAGTTCCATCCATCATCTACTCTTCTTTTCATTGAATTAAAAAATGGAATTTTGATTGGTTTTTATAACTTACTTATCATTTTTTTAAGGCTACATATGATTCAACGTTATAAAACTTATCAAAGATCAAAACCAGAAGTTGGTTAGGTGGTGCAACATTGCAATTCCTACTGATTCCTGATGAGTGTTTGATGAATAAGACATTCCTCATATCTTTATTTCTAACTACGATAGTGATATCTCATTGTGTATACATATATATTATATATAATTAAAACATATTTTAGAATTATGTGGTTTTACAAGAAATAATTAACAACAAAAAAAAATTATGTAAATAAAGTGATTAGTTATTAGTTAAAATTTATTTTAAAAATTAAATTAAATTACGTATAAACAATACGTAAGTTCTGAATTTAAATTATAAATATAGTTTAAAGCTAAACTTTATTAAAATATTAAGGTTTTATCTAGTTTAGTTTTGTGTTTATAACTCACATATTGTTTTCTTTGAAATTTATATAATATTAATCTTGAAAATATGCAAATAATAGTAGGTGATCCAACACTATGCTTATAACCTACTGATGAGTTCCGACTTCCGGTAGTGTTGGTGAACGCTCAAACACCTTTAATTTTATAATTAAAATCTCTGGTTGAGACTAGTTCAAATAATATCTGGATCTATTTCGATTATTACCCCATCAGAAGATTGTGTTGTATCTAATGCAGAATAATAATTTATTTATTTTATTTATTTTAATTTGAACAAAATTGATGGACATTAAAAACTGATATAAATTTTGTCTTACATATAAATTTAAATATAAAATTATAAAACTAGAATTTGTAATTTAACGTAATTTTGTTTTAAATTTGTTTGTTATAATTTGATAACACATTCAAACTTGACAAATATACATATACTTATCTATACTTTTGAATTTACACGATTAAGAACTTAAATATAATTTTAAATTTTAAGTTAATTTTAGAATAACTATAGAACCTCTCTCTCTCTCTCTCTATTATTTACTATCATCTTTAAAATAAATATTTTACAAAATAGTTTTAATAATTTTGTTTACATATTTTTTTTTTTTTTTTTATAATAAATTTCTATTGTTTTATTTCTGTTCACTTTTATTTATATAGTTTTTAAATAGCTGTGATACGAAGAAAAAACAACATAACTTAAAAATTATAGTTAAGAGAAGAGTACAATAATTTAAGATAAAAAAAAACAAAAACCAACAAATTTTTATTCTAATTTCATCAACTTATTTTTTATTATATATATATATTAATATATAGAATAATATACAAGCAAATATTATTAAATTTTTATTTTTTATATAATTTATATTTACTATCTCATAAAGTGATAATTACCTTTATTTATATTTATTTATTTTAATAAAGATAACAAGAATGAATTTCATTTTTGAATAAACATAAAAATAAATCATTAATTATCAGTGTGTGTAAATACAAAATAAAAAAAAAAAAAAATTAAAAATAAAACTAAGATTTGTTATGCGAAAAAATTAACGAAACTACATATAAATTGCATTTGTTAAATCTTAAAAAATCAAAAACCAAAAAAATTAATAACTAAATAAATAAATAAAAAAAAAATAATGCGAAATTAAATAATCAAAAGAAAAACAAAAAAGTGCTAAAAATAACATAAAAGTGAAATTATGTGGTCTTAGTTTTGAAAAACATTAAAACACAATAACATAGAATGTTTTCAAAAAATTTTTTAATTTATTGAATATTTGAGAGAAATTTTAAAAAACGTAAAAAAAAATAATAATAATAAATAAATAAATTCGAATATAATTTTTTAATACGTAAATTAATAAGAATCTAATAAATTAAAAAGTAAAAGAAATATATATATATATATATATATAAATACATATATTTATAATTAATTATATATTAAAAAAATATATATAAATTAAATGAGACACATAAGACTGCATTTCATATGAAATTTATCAACTTTTTTTCCTAATTTAAAAAAAAAAAAAACAAAAGATTTTTTATTTCTTTGTTGGTACAAATAATTTATTAATTTAAAATTGGTGAGTTTTTATTTGTTTTATTTTTAATGTTAAAGATTTTGTTCAGAATATTTATTAAAATTCATAATTTCGTATTAAAATTTTGTTTGACATTGTGATGTCAAGAGTTATTTTTATATCCAACCAATGGGTCGTGAGACCAGAATAGACCCTATATGGTTTAAATTTATCGGTGCATATTCTACTACAGCCACAAATACTGGATTTTTAAAAATAATTTTGCTCAACCAGCACATAATAAATATATTTCATATACCATGACTTGTTTTAAGCTATATCTTCATAAAATATATAAATAATTATAAATAAATAATGTCAACAGAGAATCCACTCAATTTAGTTAATTTGACTTTTGTAAGTCATATAAAAAAATGTGACGGTGTTACGAGGCTCAATTTTTTAACTATAGCTGATTCAGGTTTGACTTGTTGATTTATGTTCAACTTGTTGTTGATTAATTTTCAACTTGTTTATTCAATTTATTTCAACTTTAAGTATTTTGGCATTTCAAATTGAATGTTTAAAATGTATATAAATTAGGATTTTAAAATCAAAGAAATATTCTTATATATAACAAGAGTTCATGGAACAAACGAATTAAGACCTAGTTAATGGTTTTAAAAACACAATAGTTAACAATTGTTTATTACAAATATTGTAGAGGAGTACGTCTGTGACACATTACATCGAATTAGTTCTAAAAAATAATTTCAATATAAATTACAAGAATTGTTTTTATTGTGCAATCAATTTACCAGTGTATTTTCATATTATAACGACGTATATGATATCCCATCCAATCAATAAAGATTTTTGATTAGCGAGCTTTTCTTTTATCGTTACGCACCCTGTTGATATTCCGGTAATGTTTAACTAATTTTTGAGTTATTTAAAAAAATGTTCGTTATCGATAAAGCTTGTAAAAAATAATTGAATTAAATATACTTGTATTTATTTATTTATTTATTAATTTATCAAACAACCACTTGAGTATGTAAGAACTTACATTTTACTTATCTTATGATAGCCTTAAATAAAACATAATACTAATATTATAATGTCTTGCCCTAGTCTTATATAATACACTATTATACTGTATATAGTTCGTAATCATAATATAAAACATTAACTATTACCAAAAAAATTTAAACTATTAAAAATAAAATTTATATTATTAAAAAGAAAATTTAAACTATTAAAAATAAAATTTATATTATTAAAAATAAAATTTAAACTATTAAAAATAAAATTTATATTATTAAAAATAAAATTTAAACTATTAAAAACTTAAATTTATTCTCTTAAAAATAAATATGCAATTAATTGACATTTAGCAATATATAAGTAGGTTTTTACTTTAATTTAAAATTTTTAACAAGTTATAAATTAACGAAATGTTTCTATTAATTATTCTAATAAGAATAATAGCATAAACAAACCTGTTAATTAGGGAAAAAAAACAAAAAAAAAAAACAAGATAGACAATATTAAGTACATTCTAAAATAAATTTTCGAAGTAAATTTATTAATTTGAATTTTAAAATTAATTTACATCGAACAACAATAATTAGTAAATAATTGCAAAAACCATTAACACTATTTACAAACATATTACCTATACATATACATATTGACATAAGAAGAAATACATTTTTTTTTTTTAAATATTTAGGGATTAAGTATAATATTTATTATGTACTTACACATATTAAATTAAATTAAAAAAAAACACGTGCTTGTAAATTGAAATAATTTATTAAATTTAATTTGAATTTAAATTAAATTTTCAATGTATGAACATTTCTAAATTTAAATATTCCATAATTATTTTTAATTAAATATTCTTGTAAACAAATACATTCACATACTTATATATTTAATATTTTTTTTTTTAATTTGTAACAATTTGCCAAATAAGTTGCCAAAATAATATTTTGCAAAAAAAAAAAAAAAAAAAAAAAAAACTTTACTCTTGAAATATTGCAATTATTTTACAAAATATTAAAAACTTTTTAAATCTTTTAAATAAATCATGTTTAAGTCATAAAAATATTTTAAACATCTATTAAAAATGCATTTTAAACTCAAATTATATATATATATATATATATTATACTTTAATTTGTAACAATTTTTAGATATATATATATATATATATATACATATTTCCAATAACAATTCTAATTGCAAAAAAATTTGATTTATGCTATTATGAAAGCGAAGCACTCTAATACAATAGATTTGTAGTCTTTCACATTTAGATTTATTGAAAATTCAATAGACGAAATTATTGTACGTGATTGTTAGTGCTTGTTAGCGATTGGGGTGATTCCCATAGTTTTGAAATTGAAACAAACAAGGGTTAAAAAAATATGTTATATGAATTCAAATTTTAAAAACTAATGTTGAGTATTTATTTATTTATTTTTATAACTATAATTATGTGTTTATATATATATGGGCTTACCTGTATATTAATATTCAAGCAAAGTTTCACCCCCATTTCTGTTTTGGGATGTGGAATTTAATTTATTTTTGTTATTTACTTTATCCCAATGGTAAAGGGTGTTATTGAATTGAACCTGGAAATATATATATATGTATATATATGTTTTTATTTGCTGTCATCAGAAATTAAAAATCAATCTGTATCTGCTGTGTCACCCATTTTGTTTTTATTCATATTGTCATTCTTCTGACTTAATAGAAATTTAAACGGACTTAATAGTAGTACGTATATAGTATATGTATATATATAGTGTATATGCATATAGTGTGTATATATATATGCAATACGTCAGAGTATGTGCAATACACAATATAACTAGTTGTATGCAGTACAGTACGCCACAGTATATACAATACAATATAATAAATAACCAGAACCGGTGCTAAACCGCTTAAGCAATTCGCATTGCATTTAGCATGCAAATTTATAATATTTTAAAAAAAATTGTAATATTTAAAAAAAATTACACGAAATATCCCTTTTCATGCTTAAATCACTGCTACTTTCGCGTCATAGAATGTCAAATATTAAAATGTAAAAAGCGTTTAGGGAAAATGGTCTCAGTTCCATTAAATACCAATGCAAAATTATTTTATCGCTATTGTAGCAATCATTAAAATCTAATTTCTCATACAAGTTATTTAAAACAATTTCACCAAGATATACAATAAGGGTATTCCCGAATAGATGTAGATTGGAAAGTGTAGTATTGTACTAGGTATAGAAGTGTATTGCCATTGTAAAATTTTGATATGAAAAAATAGTCTGCAATCCTCATACTTTTTCTACATTGTACCTTCAGTATTGTACCTTTGACATTTGTAAAGTCAAAATATTACTTAATACTTTAAATTATTGTAACTGAGCTTTATTATAATTATGACATTAATCATTACTACATTAAGCAGTATCAGTCACAAATACATATGAATACACATCAATGTCATCATTGACACTAGGCTGATGTGACAATATCTTATAGTTTATATTTTGAAAATGGCTGAGATAAGAGATAATTTTTTAAATAAAAAAATTTAATTTAATTATTTTATGAATATAGCTACAAGTGAAAAAAAGAAAGTTATTTCTCACTTATTCTCATAATTATAAATTATATTCATATGTAAATAAACCGCTGTCACAATTCCACAGCATCAAAAGTGGGGGCGTTCACGAACTCATTGTACAAATCATTGTAGATCTACCCCTACTACACTTCCACACTTAATCCTGAATACCAAAATCTACCC
This sequence comes from Argyra leucocephala, assembly GCA_963942445.1. NCBI lineage: Eukaryota > Metazoa > Arthropoda > Insecta > Diptera > Dolichopodidae > Argyra > Argyra leucocephala. Next base: position 130,035,752 of record OZ012680.1, read on the forward strand.
ATAATAATTTTTATATCCGAGATACAATTTTACACAATGTGCAATGGTTCGTACTAATTTTCTATTACATGACAATTTAAAATATTAGTTTTGAAATTATAAAATTTTTTTTTTTATTTGGTCTACAGATTACAAACAATCCAAAAACAAAATAAAAATTTGTGGAAATTTTTCAGAAAATCACTTATCTCTATCCAGCCTTAATATAATTTTTAATTAGACCGTAAATGTTTTCTATATATATAAATGTGTATTAAACGTAAAATAATATTTATAAATAATAAATATACTTATATAATATAAAATATATATTTTTAATTTAATTGTAATAAGTATAACGTAAATATTAAATTGGGATAAAATTGAAATATTTTTACATACATATTTTTTTACTCAAAATAATAATTTTTTTTTTGCTTTTTTTTTTAAATGTTTTTTTTTTTTACGAAGGTTTCTTTTCTTTATATTATGATTGTAAACAATTTCCATTTTTAAAATTGTAAACAAAATATAAATTGAAAAATATATTTAATATTTGGTTGTTTCTATTTTTATCAATTTCTATGAAATAAAAATAATATTGGAGCGCACATTACGTGATATCTAATTGTTTTTGAAATAAATATAATAAACATGAAATGAAATTTTTGCGAAAAACTCATTAAATCGAAATGTCAAAGTAACAAAAATAAAAAAAAAATAAAATAAAAATAAAAAGTTTACATTAACATTATTTGATTTGATTTAATGCGATTTTATTTATTATTTTCCTTTGAGAAATAATAAGTCATGTAAGAGTAGGGACAAGAAAATTATGAAGTATATTATTTCCTAGTATTTTTAAATTTATATATAATAAAGATTAAGATAATAATTAAAATAAATGTTTATATTATAAGACGTAATTATTATTGAAAATATTTAACGATTAAATAAAATTGATTTCAATTGATTTAAATTTTTATTTAAAGTGATTGATATTAAATTTATGTACTTATATTTACCTTAAATTATATTTTTTACTTTTAAATTATTTTCAGAAACAATTATTTTTTTATTAATTTAAAGTATTAAATATTTATTTTAATTACTAAATTTATATATTTTAAAGCTAAGTACATGGGGGAAACTAAGATTTTCAAATTTTTTTTGAAATGCAAATTCTATCAAATGCAAGAGTGTAACTGTTAAGATGATTCATTCTACAAACACTTTGGTAGAGTTAATTTTCGTAGACATTTAGATTTTTTCTACATACTTAAGTATATATATATATATATTATATGACAGTTGTCGAATAAATTGGATTTATTTTGAAAATAGATCAGTATGTTGAAAAACGAGCCACAAATGAATAAATGAAAATCTATTGTAGAGTATTTTTTTGAATATGTAGAGTCATTATAAGGTCATCAAGGTCTTATAAAATTCAAATGAACGATTTAGGTTAATGATTTGAATAATTTTTGTTAAGTTGGCAAATTTGTCAATCGAATTATCAAAAACTACTATGTAAGCGCCACTCGTGACACGTAAAATTACTAAATATTTGAGACCTGTATAAAAAACAGACAAATATGTGGGGCTTAAGTTGTTATTGTATTTTTATATTAAACGATTTACCTGAAACTTGAACTGGATGAAAAGAATAGTTATAGCTTGACACAAAAATTTCTCTACTTAGAAATGTTTACACGGTAAGGAAATGACTAGTAAATAATAGCTGATAGTAGTTATATGATTAAATAATCTCGATTATACATTAGAGCTCTAACGATTGTTTGCACAAATGTAGATCGTTCTACCAAAATTTTTCTTTAAATTTATTGTGTTTATTTGACAAAGCGTAATAAATACTTAAAATGGATTACCCCTGGAAGTTGAGTGTTTATCACAGTTTGCCAAAATACAGTTAAATATGTACATGTACTAATATTATTTATAACAAATTATACTTAAATTAGTTCAATTAGATTATGGAATAAAATAATGTCATTCTGTCAGATCAGAAAGCTGGTACTGTCAACATGTACAATAAAAAATAAAATTTATAGTTATGTATTATTAAACAACAAAATAAATTTTTAATTTAATTTTCAACATAGTGGAATTAACACTGACTAAACCATTTCTCTCTCTCTCTCGTGTGTGCCTTAACAGACTTTAAATTCATGTTTTAGGATTGTTTAATCTTATGATATATATAAAAAAACAATATTTAAGTACATTATATATTAAATTTATGATATTTTTATCAATAGTTACTTCCATGATAATAATTAATAATTCATTAAAACAAAATTGTGGAATTTCAGGGCGTCATTGGCTAACTAAGTGAAATAAAATATTATAGTAACAAAAATAAGAAAAAAGCTGGTTTTGTTTTACTGCTGATAATGACGTATAAGAAGACAGTGACGGAAAAACCGAAATCAATCAAGTTATAATTTTTGTTTACAGCTTTTATTGTTTTAACATAACTAGAGCTCACAGCGTATTCGATAACATTTGCAATGGCTTCACATTGTAAAATAGAATGGATGCGATGGTGATAGTCATGTCTAACTGAAATATATTACAAACTAGCTAAAAATTAAATTATAATGATAAAATTATAGTTGTTATGAGAAATTTTTGTGAAGATGTAAAAATAGTGTTTTAAAGTAGTCTAGAGTAGTATTTTGTTGTATATTAAGTATTATTGTTTTTGCTAATCTATTTACTTTTGCCCTATATATTTTCCACAGAGGCTGAATCACTTGAAAGTACAAAAACGAAATTTATTTAAGTATTAAAATCTAAAAAAATTTTTTAAAATTATATCTAGAACAGGACCATAGCATAATATACAATGTAGTGGTCTACAGTTTGACTATACCTAATCGTACAAATAAAATTTGTAACCTTAAAATTTATTTAATCAAAATAATATTTTTGAAACAAACTTTTAAAAACCAATTAAGTATAAAGTACGATTCTTGCATTATTTTAATATGTTATACATACATTTACTATTTAAAAATTTAAAAAAAAAATATAACTATATAATAAAAAATAAACTTGTTGATTTTTTGATTATATCATAGTTATATCAATATTATTTTATTAATATTATTTCAATTGACGTCATAGATTGCGCATTTAAATTAAAATAACAAATAAATAACAATAATATAATAATAATAATAACAACAATAAAAATAATAACGAAAAATAAGTAAAGCAACAATTCATTTAATTGTTATTCTTTCATTTATCAAATAATATTCTTTCATTAACATATTATGTATGAAATATAAGTTTTTGTATATAGATTTTATGTAAAATAATAATAAGAATAATAATAAAAAAAAATAACATTTTTAATTTATTCTTTTTTTTCTGGCTTTTGTATTATAAAAGTCATTAAACTCTTAATGAATATATATTTTTTTTTTTATTTTTTGGTTTTTTGTTTTTTTTTTTTTTTTGATATACATTAAGAGACGGCAGGTTTTTTTTTATTTTCTTTTTTTTATAGTATAATTTAGTTTCCGTTTGAATTTTTTTTTATATCGAAATTTAACGAAAAAAAACTTTTTTTTGTAATTGTGATTTGTAAAGTATTAAACGATCAGTAGAATCAATATATTTAGTAGCGCCGATCACTGTCATAATATTACAAACTTCATATCTAATCAGAAAAAAGTTATAATATAACTTGTTGATGTACACAAGCTAAACATAATTCATATTGACTTTTTGCAAAATAATTTTAATGTTTATTTTTAATATCATTTTTATATTCTTTAATTTTAAATATATACAAAAAAAAAAATTAATTGCAATTAGAGATTTTAATTTAAAATTTCACCCCCATGTATAAGTCATTTTAACATATACAAATTTTTTCCAATCACCAGATTTAAATTTAAATTTAATTTTTTTTTTTTAAATAAATTATTCACGGTTGCTTGCAGTTGTTGTCTAAGATAAATCAATAAAAGACAATTATATAGTTTTTATCACGGATGAATAATTGAAATGATGAAAAACAATAATTCATAACCAAATTGATCTATTAATGAAATTGATAAATAAATATGCGGTTGTTGTCTAAGATAAATCAATAAAAGAAAATTATATAGTTTTTATCACGGATGAATAATTGAAATGATGAAAAACAATAATTTATAACGAAATTAATCACCCCATAAATAAATTATTACATATGCGGTTGTTGTCTAAGATAAATCAATAAAAAAACAACTGATAAATATTATAATTTTAAAAAAAAGATACACATTATTTTGAATTCAATAGATATTTACATAAATATACTAGAAATTATTTTAAATGTTTCCATAAGTCTGTAAAAACCTACTTTAGTGTCTATATATCTTTGTATTAAGCTAAACTGAAATGTAAAATTTAAATATTACAAATACAGTTTACTACTACCACTAACCACTACCAATTATTTTAAATTTAATAGATATATAGATTTAGATTCTATTAACTAACTACTACTATTACGAATTGCTTTAAATTCAGTAGATATAGATTTAGATACTAAAAACTATACATCGTGTTCACATTGAAAAAAAATCTTGTTATTAAATAATTACTATGTACTCGCATAATGTTTGTAATTGAGCTGAAAATATTTTAAAATCTATCTGATCAGTGATCATTCATTCATTTTTAAATTAAACAAAAAAAAAAATTATTAGTGAAACTATGAAAATATCTTATATATATAAATTCAAATTAAGTATAATGGTATAGATAATAAATTTAGAATTGTACTGTAATCCCATATATAGGACGGATTTATATACTTGCAAAGATGTTTTTTTTTTGTTGCCGAAAATGAACTAATTTCGGATAATGACCTCCGGGAAATTTAATTATTTTGAAAATTTTGTAGAAATGTTGTAGGAATATAAAATTGATGTCATTTGGAAAGCATTTAAATTCGCTTTTTGATTGAAATTTTTTAAGCTAACTATATTGTATTTTTAATTTTGTAATTCAGAACAGAGTTTTCATACTAAATATTGTATATTATAAACTTAACTATATAGATAATTTAATAAAACATAATAAAATAATAATAATTGTTCAAATAAAATACAGTATTGAACTATCTATATCTAATTCATAATCATTTGTCTTTTTAGATACAAAAATCTTTAAATATCGTCGCTTAACAAGCAGAAAGCACTAAGTACATTTTTTGTCAATTTGAGTTTTATACGTAAAGCAAGTCAGAAATGTATACTGTATACTGTCAGATATGTATAATGTATGTACTTAGTGCTTTCTGCTTGTTAAGCGACGATTTGTAACTGTACGGCTAATTTGTAACTGTACTAGATATGCAACTGAGCTTTTCTAACTTATGTAGTTATATAGAATTAAATGTAAATAGAAATTTGAATGGTATACTATATACACACTTTTATGTAAGTTGTTATAGTTTTAAACTATACTATTTAAAAAAATATTTCGAAAATATTTTGAGTTTAGTAAATTTATCTATAAAATACGTAAATATTTTGCTAACATATTTTATTTTATTTATTTTATTAAAAATGAAAAAAAAAAATGTAAAATTACTTTAAAAAAAACTAATGTGCTGCTATGAAATGAATATCATATATTTATGACATCAGCTATAGGTTAGAACAGAATTAATTTCATGTGACGTCATCGATCATTTTTAAATAATTCAAAACAATCAAAATATAGATCAAATAATTTGAAAATTCACACCCTAAATTCTCATTTCGTAATTAATTAGTTTTTATAAAATTTCCCAAATCTTGAATATTTCGTAAATTAGTAAGTTATCAAAAAAACAATTTTATTTTTGGGTTAAAAAAATGTTTATTATTATTGTTTTTTTTTTTTTTTTTTTAATAAAAAAAATTATTAACCTTCTTTTTTTTTGTGCTAAATTTTTCCGTTTCTTATTAACAACAACCTGTTAATCATTGTTTGAACAGTAAATAATATTTTTATTATACACAATATATTTATATCTCTTTATACTCAAACACAAAAATTTCCTAAAATATAATATTAGAAAAAAAAAAAAACAATCTACAGATTTTCATTGAAATAATTTCTTTTTTTAGTAGAATTTTACAATATTTTCATTATCTACATGTATATAATTGATTGTACATAATGTATTCCCAATAAATAAATTTTAGTTATTCCTAGAACAATCGATGGATTACTTATATATATCATATAATACAACTATACTTAACTACAATACACTAAACTCATAAAATCGCAGATGCTAAAAGCTAAAAAAGATATTTTATAATTTTTTGTATTTATAGTTATTTATCGATGTATCAATACATAATATATATATAGTATTCGTGCAAATATTCATTGTTTATTATTCAAGTGTTTAATTTTTTATTTAATTGTAATATTATTTGTGTTCATTTCATTCTAAAATATGTATCAATAAAAAAAAAAAACAAATAAAATAAATAGTAAATAATTAATATGTATATGGTATATAGTTTTCATTTTTTAGTTCACATTTCTGGTTTCCAATAAAAAAAAATTAACGACAAAAATTCATTTTTTTTTTTTTCTTTTCAATTTCAAAGATTTTATTTTTCTCTTATATTATTTTTTGTTATTATTTTTACTTTAGTTTTTTTAAAATATATATGTATTTCATATTACAAATTGAAATTGACAGGGGCGTCTAATTCTAAAGAATTTCTTTTGAAATATGTAACATGTATTATATACTTAATATTTATGTATATAAAATAAAAAAAACAACTACACTGATGCGCAATTATTTTCGATTGCTAATGAACAGAAATGTGTGAAAATGGTTAATTCAAAAATGGAAATATTTTTAACGTTATTTCAAGGTAAATAGGTTAACTTATCACTTAAATAAGGTTATGTATGCAGAGTGAAATTAACGTCAAATGTATTTTGTCAATTATATATACGTATATATATGTATTTATATACATTAAGCTAAGTCTCGTCTTTTTTTGTTTTAAATTCTAAAGAATAAATTTTTGAAAATTCATTGACATGATTCATTTGTGTATTCTTTTGTGTCATTTTTGATTGGCTTCTGATGACGTGATAAAAATTGAATGTTTGTTTTAAGCAAAAGTACAGTAATTAACAAAATTATAATTTTTTTTTTACTGAAGTTGCAGTTGTAGTAATACGTAAAATGACTTTGAATTTAAATTGAAATTGAAAATAAAATAATTTTTACGTTACGCTATAGGTGCAGTTGAAAAAATAAGATATTTTCCGAAAACGTCAAAGACATGTCATACAAGAATGATTGTCAAGTTGTTTATTTCTAGAAAAGCACCTTAAGTAGTTATTGGTTGGTTTATTGCATTTGATGATGAATAATTTTGATATTAGTGAAAATCGAAAATGTGACTATATAAGTTAATAAATAATTTTTTTAAAAATCAATTAAGGGCATTTTGTGAGACAAATGTGAGAGAAAGAGAGATGTGCATGTATTTTTAAAACATGCTATAAATATTTTATAATTTAATATTTTATAATATTTGACATAGGATATAACTAACTAACTATAATCAAATGATGATTAGTTATTTATAATATTAAATTTGTAAATTGAAAAGAGTACAAAGAGTACAAATATCAGAATTATTTCACATCATCAGATATTAAAAAGGAGACGTGGCGAAATTGAATATTTTAATTAACTAGCTATAATCAAATGATGATAAGTTATTTATAATATTAAATTTGTAAATTTAAAAGAGTGCAAATATCTGAACCATTTAACAACCCATTTTAATTATTATTCTTTCGGATGATATATATATATATATATATTAAAAAGGAGACGTGGCGAAATTAAATATTTTTTTTTTTAATTTTCAATTAGAAATTTTAATTCATAAGGCATACAAAAATGTGATTTTTTT